>CM041778.1:197275133-197645799 GCA_023374045.1 Limonium bicolor | reverse complement strand
GGGAAGTACACCAAGACCAAGTACGATAATCCTATAATAACCTTCAAAACTTGGGTCCACGTGTCTGTCGCAGAGTAAACCCTGGACCATGTCACGAAATAGGCAGTAGCCTCTCCCAAATTGGTCCGGGTCTATCTGTGCGAACACAGACCCGAACCAGGTGGTAAAATATCTAATAGATGACTCTCGGGGTTGGTCTGGGCATGTACGTCCAGACAGCCAGACCAACCCTGAAATCCACTAGAAGAGCTGTTTTTACTCTCGTTTGGTCCAGGTTTGATCCCTAGCCTCTTGATACATACTCCAAGACTTCTCATATGCACCTAACCATATCGTTAAAGCACTTCAGTCATTTTTTTGGCCATTTCCCCCTGTTTAAGCACTAAACCATGCATAAGAAATGTTTTTCACATTTAACATAATAAAACACTTAAGCGAGAAAACTTAACACATTATCTCCTAAATCGATAGACAATTTAAGCACAGAAAGATAGGTAAAATCCCTTGCTTATTAGATACATAGGAGACAATTGAAAAAGAAGATCAATAGAATTGTCAAAAGAGTTAGGACCCAAAATTGTTGAAGAGAAGATGCTATTGGTTAAGTATATGAAGCCATTCTTGGACGCAAGAATATGTTTCCTTGTAGTAAAAAATGGTATCAAATATAGTACAATTAAGGAGACAATGGTGAAAGATGTAGCACCGAAGTGACGAGCGAAGACGACAAGTAGTGTTGAAGAAAAAGAAAAAAAGGTATGAATGTCATGAGAAAAATAGTTAAGCATTGTTAGAGTGTGGTCCGTGATATAGGTATAGATTATCTCTTTTGTATACTATGGATTATGGTTGTGCGTTGATGATAATAGGTAACCGAGATGACATAGAGATTTACGTGGTTTGATCTTGAATGATCTAGTCCACAGGGTTGACAATGGTTTTAGTATGAATGAGACAATACAAATGAGGTGAGAGAGAGTATCTATGTGAGCATCCTTTATAAATGAGGCATTGATTGCTATTTATAGAGAAGAGACAGGCGGGCCGGCTTGCTGGCCGGCACGGTGCCCGTCTTTTGGTCGGGTTGATGACGTAAGCCACCTCTACGTGGAATAGGGTTGTCGTCATCCAGGGTAGCCTTGTTAGGAATGAACCTTCATTCCTTTACCTGGTTTCTCATTTAATCATGAAAATGGGACACTTCAATCTTGGGGTATTTAATGAAGTGTTAGGGTGGCGTGCAAATGGTAATGCCGGGTTGTCCGACTAGACTAATGAGACTGGATGTCAACCCCGCGTGTGTCAGGTCATGAGTGCTCTATGTAGCAAGACTGTGGGAGCTGGTCGAGGAAACTGGCCTAGAGAACCGGCTGGGGTATTCGCTGGTGAAGCTTGATTGATTTCGGATGGCTAAACCTCGGGCATAGCCTTAGCCTTAGAAATTGAAGTTGGAAGATGATTTGAAGCTATGAGACAATTGGAGTTTGGAAGGAGTTTGAAGTTTGATCTTGGAACTTTTGGAAGCATTTCAAATGCTTTGTGAGGTTGAAGTGTGTCTAATGAGTATATGAAGAATATTTAATGTTGGGTGCGAAGAGCTTTGATTTTGAAAAACTCATGAAGAGTATCTGGTTTCAGAGTATGAGAGGATTGATTTTTGAAGAGTGTATGATGAGTGAGTATGAGAGGGATTGATGTTGAAGTGTGTTTGATGAGAGAGATTGATTTTGAAGTAGAATTTGATGAAAGAGTATGAAAGAGATCGATTTTGAAGTGTGTTTCGTGAGAGAGTTTGATTTTGAAATGTGTTTGATGAGAGTGCGAAAGAGATTGATTTTGAAAGGTGTTTGGTGAGAGAGTTTAATTTTGAAATGTGTTTGATGAGAGAGTGCGAAAGAGATTGATTTTGAAGGGTGTTTTATTCGTTGGATTTTTAAATTGACTTGGAATTGGATGATTGATTGATTGTGAATTTTATTCTGACTTTAGAGGATGGTTTGGAAAATTATAAGGGAAACAGGTATTCCTCACATGGGCCGTGTCTAGGACCCGTATTCATGGAGGATACCCAAACCTAAGGCTTTTCTAAAGTGGGCCTCAAGGGTCCACTAAGTGGGCAACCTAATGGGCTTTCTAGGGGCCACCTGCTCCAACCCGATTGGCTGGTTATGGACCGAGCCTGAACAAAATTAGATTTGGGCCAAGAGTTACATGGACCCAAACAGGATCAGTCCATACACTTACAAAATCATAGGCAAGGAATGATGAACAAATGATATGTAGAGATGAATTTCCAAGGCTATATAAATAACTATACATGCGGACATGGATTTTAAAAGCTATCCGAATAAAACAAATATATGTAAGAAACGAATTCAGAATCTGTCTATGTAATTATATACATGTGGACATGGATTTTAAAAGCTTAAGTTATGTACATATGAAATGAATTTCAAAAGTAGTACGAGAAATGTATATACAAGAACAAATCATCAAAGCTATCTAGGTAGCAAATCAGAATTATTCAAATCTAAAACTCTCAAAAACTAACAAGGTGAGTCCTACTGTATGGGTTGCTAACCAATTGTTAGTCTTATCCTATTTACTATCTTTCAATAGTCAATCAAAGGTTGAAAGCAAGGGAATAATACAAAGGTCATGGGATGAAATCACAATAATGAATAAATCATAAGATTGCAACTGAAAGTAAAGACAACAAAAGAATTACAAATTGATACAAATACAAATAAATTTTTTAGATAAAAAGCTGCTATATGGGGTCGCATCGACACCGCCTCACTTGAGATGATAGGATCAGCAAGAAGTGCACCAACCGATACACGTGTTTGAAGTGGAGACCCCGATAGTCCTAGCTAAGGTCCAGCTCCTTAATCCAACAGTTCTTTGTTCCTCAAGCAATATGTACATACCATAGAACAAAAACAAAGAGGTACGAGAATAATTAGTAATGAAATGTAAAAGGGTTGGGGTGTGTGCAATAGGATCATACGGCCCCTCTCAATGGGAGGAAATGGGACAACTTAATCATCTCCCACATCCCAACCGAGAACATAGAAAAGAGTTTCAAGCTGCCAATAAATGCTAAGGATTGTAAGATAACTCAAGCATTGGGATTGCTACTCAAATTAATTCATCATCTTAGATTATGACTCAAACCGAAGTGAAGTATCGAAGAGGTGAAGTTGTGAGTCATGTGGGATTATACCTAGAAGGGTTTCAAATCACTTCCCACTAAGATGAAGAGTTAATAAGGACCATCCAACCAATGAGTGATTTATGTACAATTAATAGCATTCGGGTAACTATCACTCAATTCATGTTCATATCTAAGCGCAAAGGGACAAGTACATGCTGATCTCGAACCAATTTCCAAATCGTTATCAATGCGCAAGGAGCAATTAACAATCAAAGTAATTCAGATGCATTAATTAAAAATGAGTTGAAATTTCCAAACCCAAGAGAAGTTTTAGTGGAGCCCAAAGGGAGTGCACCACCCCAAGGTCATCGATCAAGTCCAGCCCAAGTCGCAGAGGGAGTATACCACCAACGCACATAGACGGCTACTCCAAATTTGATTATTGAAAGTCCATGAGCATAGTCAAAATACAAGGTCAGATGCTGAACAAGCCCACATGTATACGCCCCGGCCCATTCATCTATATCGACAAGCTCATGTAATCAGTCAGCCCAAATTGAAAAGTTGGAAACCGATAATCTTGGCAATATATAATACTCAACAGTAGCACGGGAACAAACGGACATACATACATCGATTACCCAAAGACTTTAGAAGGGAGCGGGCCCAAGTTTCACAACTTCAAACTGATAATCCAATTCCAAATTATTTATGGCCCCAAAGTCCCTAAAGGCCGGAAGGGGGTAGGGGCCTATGATGATAATTTTCTCTCGAACCAATTTGACCAGACAAACCAATCAGACGCACTTTTCTTAGCCCACAAACAATATGAAAAACAGGTGGGCTTCTTCATTTCGAATCAAATATCAGCAAAACTAGACCCATAGTCAAGATGAATAAATGAGTCAACGATAGTAGGATCCATAAGCAAAACTTTTGCGAATCACTCATGAGTCTCAAAATTGATCAGCTTCATCAAACTCGAAATGCTATTCGGAATAAGTCAGGAGATAAAGCCTAAATTAATCGCCACGATTATCTAATTTCCATCAACACTCAAATTGGGTCAAGTGATAATAACAGAAGCGCCTGATTTACAGAACAATATCAAGAAGAAAAATGTCACCGAGATGATGGCCAAAGTCGAAGAAGAGGCAAACCGACAGGATGATGAAATCTCTTGAGGGATGGTGCCAAGATCGAATACCCATGTTCCTTCGGACTTGCGGAGCCTCACATAAAATTCCCAGTAATATAGATTCATCATGATTCATGTACCTCATCAGCAGAACAAACCAACGGAAGGAGAAAATGGGATTACGTATACATCGCCAAAGATGAAATCAAATCGAACAAAAAAATCCAAGAATCAGAGGAATATCAAAGGAAACGACAATACTCAAACCAACGAATTAGATAAAAAGCAAGCGAAATCGAAACTAGCCAAAACCAAGTGACACAACCCGGTAAACATCGAAATGGTGGTGCCAACTTTAGGGTCGGGCAAGACGTTTTGACACCAAACTCAGAGACCCCACCCTTCGAATTGGAGAAGGCCGGTACTCCATCGAAGGGATAATAGCTCGAAAGTCGAGCAAAGTTTGAAATCACCCACAACAAAAGAAGAGATCGGGCCAGCGAAAGTTGACATGGTGTTTGATGTCTTGAGTTTTTTTTGTTATTGGAGTGATGTCGGCGATGATAAAATGCCGATGGTGGACAGCTGTGGAAGAGAACTCGAAGGTACGGGTTTAGTTGTTTTGGCGACCGAGAGCTCGATGGTGCTCTAGGCAGTGTTGTATGCTCCTGTGGCGTCTGTCGAAGTCTAGAAACAACAAGAGAGAGAGATCGAGAATCAGGTGGGTGCAAGAGTGCGAAAGATCGAGGTTGTGTGGGTTCGAGAAGGATGAAAGGTCATGGAAAGAGGAGGGTCGTGAAGGATGTAATGAACTTTTTTGAGGAAGTTCGAAAGGAATTGAGAAGGGAAGGAGAAGGTGGTGGCGGCCGATCATCCAGGGAAGAGGAGAACAGTAGGGTTCTCCTATTTCTTCTTTCTGAAGAGATCCCTCCATCCTGAGGAAAAATCAGGGCCAAGAGAAAAAAAACATGCCAGGCCGCTGCTGTTCTCCTGCTCTTGGGGTTTGGAAGGTTGGTTGGGCTTCATTGTGGGCCTGAGTTTTAGGCCGTGAGTTTGGATGGTATGGGCTTGAGTCTTGGGCTTCTGAGTTTGACTGAAGATTGGGTTAATACCAAGCTTGGTCCGTCAAAAAAGAAAAAAGATCATTACAATAGAACCTCATACAAAACTGAGAGAAATAAAACAAAAGTTATTACTTGACATGAGTAAAATCATTAGAAACACTAATGTTTAAAAAACGTATAGGTGGAATTAAACTAAAAATGTTTAGTCAATAAAAGTGAAATGTTTTCTTTTCAAAATAGCAACATGAAAAATGACAAAATAATATAAGTAAAGTAAAGTAAACGAAATGCCCACGACTAAGGAAATAAAACTGAAAATAACTAAATAAAATAAAAAGGTAAGTCTAAAACAAATGATTGTTTGAAAATTTCTGGAAAATTAGATTTTTCTAAAATGCTTGAAAAATTGGTTTAAAATATTGTCGTAAAATGATGGTTTCATTTTGGCACGCATGTTGATATGTTTTGAAAAAAAAAGGCGACCACCCTTCTTATTGCATTTATGATTTCGGAATTTGCTTTATGGGGAGAATTTTTGGTATCTACAGATGGCTCCCCTTGATTCAATTCTGCATGCCCTTGCAGAATTGGATCAAGGTTGACGGGATGCCAAAAATTCTCACTGCGGTTTATGATTGTTCTTATGAATGCGGGTGCACGGGGACTTATGACGGACCCCAAATTGCGGTGATTGATGGTATGAGGACTAATGACGGGCCTCAACTAGATCTCGGTGTCTAGCTCTAGGACTAATGACGGGCCTAGAATACGATCAACCAACCTATGTATGAGGACTAATGACGGGTCTCAACTAGAACTCGGTGTCTAGCTCTAGGACTTATGACGGGCCTAGAATGCATCTTCGAAATGTATGAGGACTAATGACGGGCCTCAACTAGATCTTGGTGTCTAGCTCTAGGACTAATGACAGGCCTAGAATACAATCGGTATATGGGTTATGCATGAGGACTAATGACGGGCCTCAACTAGATCTCGGTGTCTAGCTCTAGGACTTATGACGGGCCTAGAATGCATCTTCGAAATGTATGAGGACTAATGACGGGCCTCAACTAGAACTCAGTGTCTAGCTCTAGGACTAATGACAGGCCTAGAATACAATCGGTATATGGGTTATGCATGAGGACTAATGACGGGCCTCAACTAGAACTCGGCGTCTAGCTCTAGGACTTATGACGGGCCTAGAATGCATCTTCGAAATGTATGAGGACTAATAATGGGCCTCAACTAGAACTCGGTGTCTAGCTCTAGGACTAATGACGGGCCTAGAATACAATCGGTATATTGGTTATGCATGAGGACTAATGACGGGCTTCAACTAGATCTCGGTGTCTAGCTGTAGGGCTTATGACGGGCCTAGAATGCATCTGAAAGTACGAGGACTTATGACGGGCCTCAACTAGACCTCTTGACATCTAGCTATAAGACTTATGACGGGCCTATAATACTTTGATCAAGTTGTACGAAACTCGTTGTTTTGAGTGGTTGATTTGAGGATGACTTTGATTGTGGATTGGTCCGGAATTGGATGCTTTTGGTTGTTTTTGTGGGGGATGTGATAGTCGAATGCTGTCTGATGATGTGTCCCTTGACTTTGTCAGTGTGGGACTCATGTTTTGATTTTGTTTTTGTTAGTCTCGCCCGATGTGCACTATAGTCTTGGGATTTGGTAGGACTCTTGGCTCAAGAGTTTCAAGATGGCTTTGGTATGGCTTGTGAGTTTTTGGTTTTTGTGATTTTGTGATTGGTCTTTGAGTGAATGTTTTTTTTAGAAAGAGTGACTTTGGGAACTTGACGGTTTTTATATGATTGGATGGCTTTGATATGATCTGGGGGCTCCGGTGTGATTGGATGCCTCTGGTGCAATCGGGTGGTTCCAGTGCGGTCGGATGGCTCCGACATGATTTATGACCCCATTGTGAGCAACGGCTCTGGGATGGTTGGTGGGTTTCGATTTGGATTGAGATTTTCGGGATGGTTGGTGGGTTTCGATTTGGATTGAGATTTTGGGTCAAGTGGCGGGTCGATGTGATTTGTGTACTTTGATGTGGTTAACAAATTTTTTGTTGTGGATGAATGGTTTTGGTATGGATTTTGAATCGAGTGGTGGGTCGATGTGATTTACTGTGGTTGACAGTTTTTTTGGTTGCAGATGAATGGCTTTGGTATGGTCAGTTACGGCTTCAGGTTCTTCGAGATGGCTCCGGGATAGCTCGGGATGGCTCCGGGGAGGATACAGGATGGCCTCATTTAATGATAGTGGGGAACAAAAGGGGAACTTTCTTTTGAGATGGTCGCACCCTGGGCGGGCTGCCTACGTACTCAATTTCGTATTGAGATCAGACCATACGTAGTTCGAAACTATGTAGGCAAGGCCCTGGTAACGAAATGGCTCCGGCATGCACTGATGGCTCCGGTAGACGCTTGATGGCTCCAACATGCACTGATGGCTCTGGTGAGGCCAATAGTCCCGGGGTGGTTGGTAGGTTTGATATGGTTGGTGCGTTCTTGATGGGATGTGATCATTTTGGGTGGTTGGTGGGTTTTGATGTGATTGAAATTCTTCAATGTGGTGGGTAGATTTGGTTGAAATTTTTTTAAGTAGTTTTGATGGCTCCTGCGATGGATTTATTGTGATTTGATGGGATTTTTATGGACTTTGTAGTGGGTGAATGGTTATTCATGGGCAAATGACGAAACACAGTTGCATGACTTTATTAGGAGTTCCCATCATGGTTTCAGGATTTCAATGGATGGCTCCGGGATGACCTTGTGCCAATTGAGCATGATGACGCTTTGGTTGGTTCAATTTGATGACACCGAGGGGAAAAATGAAGTTTTTGTCTTTGAAGTGGTCGCACCCTGGACGGGCTGCCTACGTACTCAATTCCATATTGAGATCAGACCATACGTAGTTCGATATTCTGTAGGCAAGACCTTGGTGATGAAATAGATCTGATGTGGATTTGAGGTGGCTCCTGTATTGTTCTCGGACTGTTAGGATGCCCCCTATGTAATTCCAAGGATGGTTTCAATGTCGGATGATGGCTCCCGCATGGCTTCTGTTTGGTTCTGGATATGGTGTTGATGGTGCTTGGACATGACGCTGGATGACCCCAGAATTGTCTTCATATGACCTCGGATGGCTTTAGCTTGATTTGATGTAGCTTGAGGATAGCCTAGGATGGCTCCGAGATGGTTCGATGTAGCTTGATAATGGCCCGAGATGGCTCTAGTTGACATCTTTTGATCAAAAGTTATGCTTCAACAACTGCAAC
This sequence comes from Limonium bicolor, assembly GCA_023374045.1. Lineage (NCBI taxonomy): Eukaryota > Viridiplantae > Streptophyta > Magnoliopsida > Caryophyllales > Plumbaginaceae > Limonium > Limonium bicolor. The sequence continues at coordinate 197,637,144 of CM041778.1, read as the reverse complement.
TGAAGGTGACTTTCAGTGAGACTAGATGGAGTTCTTACTAGTCGGATGTTGAAAATGAAGAGGTTATGATGCATGCAAATACTAAATGCTAGAGGAGATGCAAAATGCATATGCAATTTTTTAAGAGAATGTACGATTCTATCTCTATTACTATGAGGTTTATGAATATAAGACATCTTTCGTTCGATCTTGAGTGATTTGTTAAACTGGAATGCGTGAATCACTTTCCTCTCATGGAGGGATGTGGGTTAATCTCTCGTGAGTTTGGTCGTGTGTGCTAATATCGTGATGACACTCTCGATGCTCAGAGCAGTATTTTCCTTAGAATTCCTTTTCGAGGTTCTGGACTTTCCGATCCTTACAAATTCCTCGCGTGCAATGGGGTTAGCTTTTTATGATTTGGTGTTTCGATCAAAGAGTCACTCGCACTCTAAAGACCTTATGAGATTAGGTCACACTCATCGCGCTTACGGTCCCCTTTGGTATGATTGGGACATGCTGATAACAAGTACAAGCTTATGATTCATGTTTTAGATCTAATACTTTCAGTTAACGCTCATCAACTAATGAGTTAGAGGTCTTTTATTGGGTTATAACGGGGCTGAGGGGTATGCTGCATGTCACGTGAGACTGGAGAATTTATTTGGGAATTGTGGAGCTTTTGTGCAACAGAGGATATGTTTCACCTTTTCCATGGGTGGAATGATTAGACGGGTTTTTATAACCTTCTATTGGTTTCTACGGGACATCATTGGTCCTTTGGATTTGGATTTCTCCTTCTTGCCTCTTCTGATGTACGGTTTGAACTTTCTTCTCATTTTTCTTTTTTGAAATTGCACTTGGCTCATTGGTTTCCTTCAACGTTCTTTGCTTTGTATTTCGGTTTTCAGCTTTGGAGTTGCATTGACTCATCAATCTTCTTGAACATTTTCAGTGTTCTTTTTTGGTGTTTGGCTTTGGAGTTACATTGACTCACTGCTTTTTCCGAACAGTTCATTTGTTGTTTTTGAGAAAGATGGTGGGGGAGAGACCATGGCTCTGGCTCCTTCGAGATCCTCTATTGCAAGGTGAGTATGTATATGTCGGGTGGCATGTTGTGGAGTTCGCAGAAAAAGGTTTATCGTGAAAAGCTCACGGGGCTCACTAAGGGATTATTTGAGGGCAGTTGAAGCTCTTTGGTTTTGTAGAGATTTTTGATCCTAAGTGCCTCGTCATTCTCATTAGTCAATGATTGTTTTCTCTACTTCTCAGATCTTTGCATGAATCACAGTTCATATCTTATTTATCGACATTGATCTCACTCTGAATTGTGCCTCTCCATGTGCTGAAGGAATGCACATGTCGCTCGTGGTTTTACCTCGATTGGCTCTCTCTTCTTCCTCCCTCGTCGCTCAAGGGATTACCCAGTATCCTCGTTCGGAATTCAAGGGAAAATACCGCTCTTCGCACACTACTCACTTGGTTTGTGGTGCTGATTTTGATTGGACCCTTGTGTTCGTTGACGGGTCGAGAGTTTAGCGGTTCACGCGCTCTATTCAAACAATCAATCAAGATTTTCGCCAAAGACGTCGTTTCGATACGGAAGTATGCAAATGCAACAATCTACCATGCAATGTGTTGTGATAATATGGAATTACTATGTATAGGATGCGTCAAATGCTGAAATTGATGAATGAAGATGGTTACTTCAGGTTTTGACTGAATGTTTTTTTTGTGTTGTTTTTTTTCTTTTTGGATGCAATGCATGCATGGTAAGGCTACACCTAGTCTCACTTGAGTCAGTTCTAGTTGATGGTCCATGAAGCTCATCCTTTCAATGTCGGCCTTGAAGAAGATGTAGCTGTCGGGGTTGCTGTCGGGTTGGTGACTTGCTCCTGGATTTTAGGACTTTTTAGGGAGTGACAACTCCCGCATGGTGGCCCGCGATATGACACACTCTTTCCTTTCGTCACGCTGCTGGCGTGCATGGTGATTCTGATTTGGAGAGGTTTGAACTTCCCGGTTTTATTTCCTATCCCTCTAAAATTGGGCTTTGGGGGTTGAGATATTTGGGATGAAAGCTGGCGTGTGGCAAGTACGATAAAACATGTGAGTGCGTGATGCTCGTGAGTGTGGATGAGATTCCTGTATGGCTGATGATTTTGGACTGATTGTAAGTGCATGTGACCTTTTTGTCATGAATGCAATGCATGTTTTTTTTGTTTTACGCTCGGTTGCATTTGTTGGCGTTGTTTCTTAGGGGATGCCTTCTGTAGATACCATGAATTTTTACCCCATAAAGCAAAGTTGATGAATGATATATAAATGTGAGGAGTCGTTCCTTATTCATTCTTCTCTCTATATGTGCATGCCAAAAGAAACCGAGTTTTAGAAAAACAATTTTGAAAACGCGTGTTTTCAAAGTAGTGGATTTTCTCAACATGAATTTTGACGCTCGGTCATTTGCAAATAAAATAGGGAGTGGGGAACCCTATACACATTGATCTAAAAAAAATTCAAAGGGAATGTATTAACCTATACATGTAATCTATTCAGAAATGGACAAGAGAGGAAAGAACCATAGGGGAAAACCTATACATCAATCCTAAAAGTCATTAAAAGGGGAATTTTGAGCTAAACTTCTTCTAAACTCTTCTGGTCCGTCTTCGGGATTCTGACTGACTGCTCACGCTCAGACTCCTGGTTGGCTGCTTGCTCATCTTCAGGTTTTTGACCGGCTGCTTGCTCATCTTTGGGCTCTTGACCGGCTGTTTGCTCGTCTTCAGGTTCTTGACCGGCTGTTCACTCATTTTCAGGCTCTTGTAGCGAAACAATACCGTTATCAAACAAAATGAGTTGGTATTCATCTGATTTTTACCGGTTTGAACTCGAATCGGTGTTGCTAATCTTCATGTTGCTTGACTCGGGTTAGTACGGCTCTGATTTTCGGCTTGAACCGCTGTTGTTGATCTTCATGTGCTCCACTTGCTCCGACAAGAGGAATGAAGGATATTTTTGAGAAAGGAAAAATGAATGACCGAGCACAAAATCTTATGTGAAAATCCACCACTTTTGTGAAAACGCGAAATGACTAGTACGCTCCACGGTAATGACCGCTGCTCTTGAAGGTGGGTTGAACTTCAAAAATAGCGGGCCACAACATGGGGACTAAATCATTTATTTTGAAATACGTTTGTGAAATTCAATTTTGAAAACTGTTTTTGAAAACTATTTTGAAAATCATGGTGAAGATTGTTGTTTGAAATTCGTTTGTAGAAAGTAGGTTTTTGAAATGAAATTCATGGGAAGTAGTGTTTGAAAATCATTTGTAAACAGTAGATTTTTGAAATTTATTTTTTGCAAGCTGTTTGATAAAGTTCGTTTTTTTAGGACTTTGATTGAAATTGGCTTTGAAAGTGTTGTGGAAATAACAATTTTGAAATCATTATATTTTGGAAATCATTCGAGATAAATGGCTTTGAAGAGATTTCATTAGAGCGTTTGACATGATTCATTTTTTTTATTTTTGCTCATTTTTGAAACGTGATCACACATAGATGTAAGTGGAAAATAAAAATCGTGGCTGATTTTATGTGGAGCTGAGTGTGAATGATTGGGATAATCACCTTCCAGGTCAATCTATGCTTCCATACCACCGGGGGAACCGTCGTCCCTTCACTGTTCATCTCTCGGGATTTATCTCTGTTATGCCTTGTGGGGCACGTCATCAAGAAAGTCCAAAGTGATTAAGTTCGAAAGGTCAGGATACCCGAAGATTATCACAACATACCCACTTTTGGGAAACTTGGGGAAGTACTGCATGGGAACAGGTCTCCCCGTCTGCACGATAAGGTGTGTCTAAAGTCCAAATTATTCGCTGACTACGCTATGTCATGTATGGGTATCTGTAAATACAGGATCCTCTATGAATTTGTAGCGCGACATTGGGCTTTAAAGACACCCGTGGTGCAGAGGAATCATGGAGAACTGAGCCCATGCAATCTTCAGGGTAAGGAAGAGGGTGGTCAGACAGGCGGCATACAAAGGGGGTGACTACCCATAAAACCCGTCCTAGACACCGGATCAGGCAGCTGGACACTGAAGGCTTAGAGGTCACTATATGCTGGCTTGGACTCGAGGAGGGTAGGTATCTTTGGATCATGAGTCTTCAAGGCGTAGGTCTTGGACCGTACCGTCTCGTGGGTTTACTTCTTCTAGGAAGGACCCAACTCAAGGAGAATCAACCGTGGATCAGTTGGGATCTCGTGACATGTGGACAAAATGGGTGACACAGAGGAATGCATGTCCTAAGCTACCCAATGCACCCCACATCAGGACTATTCCTATCAGTTCAATATCACAAACAAGAAAGTGGTAAATAAATGCACATGTAAGGAGAAGGAAGAAGTTGGACCCCTAATGGGCCCACCTACCTGGAATCCCTGCAGGTTAGTCTAGCATAATCACACAATTATGTAGCATATACGGCAAACAAGGCTGATTATAAACTCTCCACTCATATCCTAGCTATCCTCACCAAACACACTCTAAGTATGGAGTAGAGTAGTCCTAATGGCTTTGAAATGAATCTCTTGAATGTTTTGAAAGAAGTGGGGAAATGTCGACAATTTTGAATAGAGTTCAGTCTTTCTTGAGTTTGAGAAAAACTTACTCAAGTTTTCCCTAGCAGAGTCGCCATTCTGTGGAGGGTGATTTTTCGGTATGAGGGGGGGTCTATTTAAATATGGTCTGACTGAAAAGCCGAGATCCTAAAAAAATGCCAATTTGTGGAGGGTGAAAACCTGTTATTCATGGCATCCCTCAAATACCTACTCTATCGTCCGTCTTTCCCAGAAAGCATAAGGGGAATGCTAGTGAGCACTACACCCGCTCTCAATGGGCTCCACGCGGACTTATGCTCTAAGGGCGGAAAATGACTAGAGTCGCCACCTAGTTTGACCTATGATAACTAGGAAGGAAGATCGGGTTCTAAGAACCGTTAATTGACTCTGATGATTTGTTGCCTATGGATAGGACTTATCTGATCATACTAGAGATTCCGTGTGGGTTTGCACTGGGTTACACCCCTCGGAAGTGGCGATGACCACAACCTTGGATTGGTGCCCGAGAAAACCTCGGTCTCCAATTGTCGGGATTTCCTTCTTTCAAAACCTTTTTAGAGAGATTCATTTCAAAGGGCCATAAGGATATGATTAGGATAGGAAGAGTGAAAAGGGTGGATGAGGCGAGCTTTTTTGCCAAGCTAGCTCCCAAAAGAAGAATTGGTGGATTCAGATGAGTATACAATGAAGATTTAGGAAAAGTCTGAGGTTGAGTAAATAGACAAGACTTGAAGTCTAATGGTTTGAAGTTTAGGGGAGCCGAAGAAGGTTTGAGAGATATGAGAGTCATCTTAGAGGGGGAAAAGGGTTTTTTGTTTGGAATGGGGTCGCACCCTGTGTGGGCTGCCTACGTACTCAACTCCCTGTTGAGATCAGACCTTACGTAGTTCACGGCTTTTAGGATGGTTGAGTTTTTTGAGGTAATCGAGGGTTGGAAGTGCAAGTGGTTGTTTGGAGGTGAAATGACTGAGTGCAAAAGGGTATTTTGATTGATATGGGGTCGCACCCTGTATGGGTTTGCAGACGTTAAAAAGTGAGTGGTTAAACTGGTGTAAAAATAAAAGAAAAGAAAATTAAAACTCAAAATAAACGTCGGGCTGCAAACAAAATCCCGGTCGTGGTAGTATAGTAAAAATGTAAGCGACCGGATGTCGAACCGTGGGACTAATATACATATAATAGTACCTAAGCGTGTCACAAGAGGGGGGATTAATTGACTTGTAATATAAATAAAAAAGAAAAGATAAAATAAACTAAGTTAACAGATAAATTAAATGGAACTCTGGGTCAGGTTATTATAATCTACATAATTAAGCTATCTCTACTGGTTTAATAATTTGGCAAGGTTCCTGTTATTTTCTTAAGGTCTAAGTCATAGACTCAAAAGAACTCGTTTACCTGTAATGCAAGGTCCGATGAAAACTCAAGCAAAATGCCTATAAACGGCAGAGGAGTATTGAGGAATTACATTTGCAACTGAATACTAACTTATTAAATCATAACAAGTTTCCTCCAGTTTTACGTCTTAATTAACCTATCTATTTATCACCGGTCTGATCAAAATAGACTTAGGAAAGCAATTTAATAAACTCATGACATTTATTAAAAAGGTGCGAGATAACCTTTAAAACGTAACAAACTGTATATAAATTAAACCAGTAAACATATTGCATAATTAATATAAACACATAATAACCGTTCCCAGAGCGTACGTAAACTAGCCTAACATATTAAATAGATAAACAGAAACAAGAGTAATAGAAATCATCTGTAATCACTCCTGCTCGCTCTGCTATTTTGTATACGTAGGGCTAGAGGTGGATACGATGGAATGTAAAATAAATAAAATGGAGAAGACGGGAGGAGAAAAATGAGTTGAACGTGTGATGTGTGGTGAAGTGGTACGGTGATGGATTGTATGGGTCGTGGATGTATCATTTTGTGGTGAAGTTATGTGCGTTTATATAGGGAAAGGAAGAAGGCAGCAGATAAGGGACACCGCGTGAGGATTTAATTGAGGCGACAGGAAGAGCTGGATCTCATTTATTGCGCAGGGGACAAAGCGTGTGCAGAGTAGATGGATAAGTTGCAGACAGGTCGACGGGCGAAGTCGACGGGCGAAGTCGACGAGCGAAGTCGACGAGCGAAGAAGAAAACTGTTTCGTGTCCGATTTTAGTCACGACCGCATTGGTACCTCACTTGCGTCCGCTTTGGTACCTCTCGGTTGTCCGCATGACAACCAGGCGGTTGCATGAGTCTGGCCGCCCTCACGTCCGCACCAATCCCATGCGGTAGCATGCATTGACGTCCGCCTGTCTCCTCTCCTCTCACGTCCGCCCTGGTTTTAGGCGGTACAGAGACGGTTGCCACCTGAGTCGTCCGCTCTTGCGTCCGCCCGAGATCCATGCGGTCACAAGTGTGGTCGTGACCCATTTCCTTCCAACTTTGACCGGCTCTAGATTCTTCGTTTGGATTCCGTTTTCTGAGCCGTTTGCGTCTATGCGTTCGTCTCTTCGTCTACTTTATTCCCAGCTTGGTTTTCCTCATGTTCAAACAATAAATTTGTGAGATAACAATAAAACATAAACTAGAGGAAAACTAACCGAAGTGGAGAAATGAGCAAGAAAAGTGCTAATATTATATATGAAATACACCTATAAATCATGCTCATTTGGACACTTATCACACCCCCACACTTATCTTTTTGCTTGTCCTCAAGCAAAACCACGTACCCAAGTAAGTAGGGAATGCTCAATACTAACAAATATTATTATGAAGGGTAGGATAAACATGATCTTTAAACTTATTGAGGAGTGTGAAAAATTAACTGCTGGTGGCATAGGTGTGCTCAGGGCAAAAATAAAATATAGAGTTTCGGGGTATGATCTAAGGTACTTCAATGTTTCTTCTGTGTGACTCTGAGAACTTTTACCATGGCCAACTTCTCTCAAGAATGGGCATTTAAGGAGAAAACAAAAGGAAAAATAGATTTATGCATTTGTTTCACTTTTGCAAGGGATGAGAAAATGTAGGCATCACGCCTTTGTATTTAAGAACACTCAACTCTCTTTTGTTGGTTACCAATGGTGTCTCGCAAGTCCCTTATTATTTTGTATTCTTCTTTTTCTTTTTTTTAACAGAGAAGCACCCCTTAGCAATCCCTAAGAGAGAAGACAAAAAACCCTGAGCAATAAAATCCAACCATTTGCAGATTATTTGGTCACACCGCATATAAAATGCTCCTCAAAAGTAATCAAAATTTTAAAATTTGTACCATTTATCCTACAATTCATAACAGTATTTATTTTTAAAGAGAACAACCCACATAAAAAGGGTCCATAATATTTGAATTGGACAAACGCATGATAAGGAGAGAGATTAAACATTTAAGCACAAAATGTCACCGAAAAGGGCACACTCCCCCACACTTAAATTGAACAATGTCCTCATTGTTCACCAGAAAAACAAGGGAAGGTTTCAGAAGACCTTTTCGGTAAGTAGATAAAATAGAGATAACACAAAGATCACAAATAAACATTTATGCACATAAACGCCCCTCTGCAGTTTTTATTTAAAATAAAAGCATAATTAAAGAAACTGGTACTCCCCTGATATTATTTTTGCTAGTTGTTAAAGGAGTTCCCCCACACTTGAGCTTCAGCCTCAAGTAGCGTAGCTTGGTTGCGGTGTAGATATGAAGGTGCACCTGCATAAGACACTAGAAGCAACCATACTACAAACGGGGTTAAAAGTTAGCAAAAATAAAATTTAAAGAGAACCTGAGAATTAAAAAGAGCATAAAAGCAAAATAAAATAAAAGTACACCCGGGTTGCCTCCCGGGAAGCTGCCCTTCTTTAACGTCTTTGGCTAGACGCCTGCTTCGTTATCCTGGATCAAAACAAAACGTTACCTCGGCATATAAAATAAGAAAATTAATACTCCACAAAATCTGGTGTTTGAGGAGGTATTGCCGGGAACGTAGTTCTAACAGAAGACCCGGCGATGATGATTTTTCTTCCTCAAATTGGAGGATGTAAACATCCTCCTCTTGTAGGTGAGGCTTGTAGAAAGAACGCTGATTGATATCATCTTCAGAGAAAGTTAATTCTTCGAAGGTGATAGTGGCGTTCTGTTTGGATATATTGGCGGGAGGTGATGGCAATTCCTTCTCTTCATTTTCGAGGATGTAAATATCCTCATCTTCTGGATAGAGCAAAGAGAAGGATGGAAACTGGCGGTAGGCGATTGTAGAGGGAAGGGAATAACTTACATCCGTAGTGGGGTGTTCTTCCTCATGAATTATTTCGCTCTTTGGTTGTTGTTCTGGGTGAGCGAGTCTCTCCAGGTAATCTGGTTGATCTTCTAACCAGAGTTGTTCCTGTAATATGAGACAATCCTCATAATCACGAGCTCCCCCACATACGGAGCAGTATAAATACTGTGAATAGCAAAACTCTTGCTCGAACACCTGCTCCATTTCCATTTTTTTTTGTGTTTTGTATATTAAACGTAACTACTGAAACAGATTAGAAAATAAAATGATTAAAAACAAACAGAATAATAATATAAGTGATACGGAGATGGACTGGAGTCGCGAGCTTGTTCTTCTCAATGTCGTCTGCGGGTCGAACTGGAAAATTGAGGAAGTTTGGGGAAGAACAGAACGCAGCGTTTTTTTTTTGAATAGAGGGACGTCCGCTTTAATGGTAGGCGGACGCGGGTGCGGTGCGGCTAGTGGCGTCCGCGTGGAGACCGCGCGGAATCGAGGCGGACGCGGATATTTGAGACCGCCTGGGCGTCCGCATGGAAATGAGGCGGACGAGCCTCTGTTCGCTTTTTTTTTTCTTCTTCACGTACTCACCGAAACAAACGTTACTTACCGAAACAAGATTAGAAAATTAACATACTATTAATATAAACAAAATATAGAAGATAAATAATATAAACAACAAACAAAAATAATATAGACAAAATATTCTAATATAACAAGTGAATAATCCGGGGCTTAGGGACTAGAATAAATCTAGTCCCCGGCAACGGCGCCATTTTGCAGACGTTAAAAAGTGAGTGGTTAAACTGGTGTAAAAATAAAAGAAAAGAAAATTAAAACTCAAAATAAACGTCGGGCTGCAAACAAAATCCCGGTCGTGGTAGTATAGTAAAAATGTAAGCGACCGGATGTCGAACCGTGGGACTAATATACATATAATAGTACCTAAGCGTGTCACAAGAGGGGGGATTAATTGACTTGTAATATAAATAAAAAAGAAAAGATAAAATAAACTAAGTTAACAGATAAATTAAATGGAACTCTGGGTCAGGTTATTATAATCTGCATAATTAAGCTATCTCTACTGGTTTAATAATTTGGCAAGGTTCCTGTTATTTTCTTAAGGTCTAAGTCATAGACTCAAAAGAACTCGTTTACCTGTAATGCAAGGTCCGATGAAAACTCAAGCAAAATGCCTGTAAACGGCAGAGGAGTATTGAGGAATTACATTTGCAACTGAATACTAACTTATTAAATCATAATAAGTTTCCTCCAGTTTTACGTCTTAATTAACCTATCTATTTATCACCGGTCTGATCAAAATAGACTTAGGAAAGCATTTTAATAAACTCATGACATTTATTAAAAAGGTGCGAGATAACCTTTAAAACGTAACAAACTGTATATAAATTAAACCAGTAAACATATTGCATAATTAATATAAACACATAATAACCGTTCCCAGAGCGTACGTAAACTAGCCTAACATATTAAATAGATAAACAGAAACAAGAGTAATAGAAATCATTTGTAATCACTCCTGCTCGCTCTGCTATTTTGTATACGTAGGGCTAGAGGTGGATACGATGGAATGTAAAATAAATAAAATGGAGACGGGAGAGGGAGAAATGAGTTGAACGTGTGATGTGTGGTGAAGTGGTACGGTGATGGATTGTATGGGTCGTGGATGTATCATTTTGTGGTGAAGTTATGTGCGTTTATATAGGGAAAGGAAGAAGGCAGCAGATAAGGGACACCGCGTGAGGATTTAATTGAGGCGACAGGAAGAGCTGGATCTCATTTATTGCGCAGGGGACAAAGCGTGTGCAGAGTAGATGGATAAGTTGCAGACAGGTCGACGGGCGAAGTCGACGGGCGAAGTCGACGAGCGAAGTCGCGAGCGAAGAAAACTGTTTCGTGTCCGATTTTAGTCACGACCGCATTGGTACCTCACTTGCGTCCGCTTTGGTACCTCTCTGTTGTCCGCATGACAACCAGGCGGTTGCATGAGTCTGGCCGCCCTCACGTCCGCACCAATCCCATGCGGTAGCATGCATTGACGTCCGCCTGTCTCCTCTCCTCTCACGTCCGCCCTGGTTTTAGGCGGTACAGAGGCGGTTGCCACCTGAGTCGTCCGCTCTTGCGTCCGCCCGAGATCCATGCGGTCACAAGTGTGGTCGTGACCCATTTCCTTCCAACTTTGACCGGCTCTAGATTCTTCGTTTGGATTCCGTTTTCTGAGCCGTTTGCGTCTATGCGTTCGTCTCTTCGTCTACTTTATTCCCAGCTTGGTTTTCCTCATGTTCAAACAATAAATTTGTGAGATAACAATAAAACATAAACTAGAGGAAAACTAACCGAAGTGGAGAAATGAGCAAGAAAAGTGCTAATATTATATATGAAATACACCTATAAATCATGCTCATTTGGACACTTATCACACCCCCACACTTATCTTTTTGCTTGTCCTCAAGCAAAACCACGTACCCAAGTAAGTAGGGAATGCTCAATACTAACAAATATTATTATGAAGGGTAGGATAAACATGATCTTTAAACTTATTGAGGAGTGTGAAAAATTAACTGCTGGTGGCATAGGTGTGCTCAGGGCAAAAATAAAATATAGAGTTTCGGGGTATGATCTAAGGTACTTCAATGTTTCTTTTGTGTGACTCTGAGAACTTTTACCATGGCCAACTTCTCTCAAGAATGGGCATTTAAGGAGAAAACAAAAGGAAAAATAGATTTATGCATTTGTTTCACTTTTGCAAGGGATGAGAAAATGTAGGCATCACGCTTTGTATTTAAGAACACTCAACTCTCTTTTGTTGGTTACCAATGGTGTCTCGCAAGTCCCTTATTATTTGTATTCTTTTTCTTTTTTTTTAACAGAGAAGCACCCCTTAGCAATCCCTAAGAGAGAAGACAGAAAGAAACCCTGAGCAATAAAATCCAACCATTTGCAGATTATTTGGTCACACCGCATATAAAATGCTCCTCAAAAGTAATCAAAATTTTAAAATTTGTACCATTTACCCTACAATTCATAACAGTATTTATTTTTAAAGAGAACAACCCACATAAAAAGGGTCCATAATATTTGAATTGGACAAACACATGATAAGGAGAGAGATTAAACATTTAAGCACAAAATGTCACCGAAAAGGGCACACTCCCCCACACTTAAATTGAACAATGTCCTCATTGTTCACCAGAAAAACAAGGGAAGGTTTCAGAAGACCTTTTCGGTAAGTAGATAAAATAGAGATAACACAAAGATCACAAATAAACATTTATGCACATAAACGCCCCTCTGCAGTTTTTATTTAAAATAAAAGCATAATTAAAGAAACTGGTACTCCCCTGATATTATTTTTGCTAGTTGTTAAAGGAGTTCCCCCACACTTGAGCTTCAGCCTCAAGTAGCGTAGCTTGGTTGCGGTGTAGATATGAAGGTGCACCTGCATAAGACACTAGAAGCAACCATACAAACGGGGTTAAAAGTTAGCAAAATAAAATTTAAAGAGAACCTGAGAATTAAAAGAGCATAAAAGCAAAATAAAATAAAAGTACACCCGGGTTGCCTCCCGGGAAGCTGCCCTTCTTTAACGTCTTTGGCTAGACGCCTGCTTCGTTATCTGGATCAAAACAAAACGTTACCTCGGCATATAAAATAAGAAAATTAATACTCCACAAAATCTGGTGTTTGAGGAGGTATTGCCGGGAACGTAGTTCTAACAGAAGACCCGGCGATGATGATTTTTCTTCCTCAAATTGGAGGATGTAAACATCCTCTCTTGTAGGTGAGGCTTGTAGAAAGAACGCTGATTGATATCATCTTCAGAGAAAGTTAATTCTTCGAAGGTGATAGTGGCGTTCTGTTTGGATATATTGGCGGGAGGTGATGGCAATTCCTTCTCTTCATTTTCGAGGATGTAAATATCCTCATCTTCTGGATAGAGCAAAGAGAAGGATGGAAACTGGCGGTAGGCGATTGTAGAGGGAAGGGAATAACTTAATCCGTAGTGGGGTGTTCTTCCTCATGAATTATTCGCTCTTTGGTTGTTGTTCTGGGTGAGCGAGTCTCTCCAGGTAATCTGGTTGATCTTCTAACCAGAGTTGTTCCTGTAATATGAGACAATCCTCATAATCGAGCTCCCCCACATACGGAGCAGTATAAATACTGTGAATAGCAAAACTCTTGCTCGAACACCTGCTCCATTTCCATTTTTTTTTTGTTTTGTATATTAAACGTAACTACTGAAACAGATTAGAAAAAAAATGATTAAAAACAAACAGAATAAAATATAAGTGATACGGAGATGGACTGGAGTCGCGAGCTTGTTCTTCTCAATGTCGTCTGCGGGTCGAACTGGAAAATTGAGGAAGTTTGGGGAAGAACAGAACGCAGCGTTTTTTTTTTGAATAGAGGGACGTCCGCTTTAATGGTAGGCGGACGCGGGTGCGGTGCGGCTAGTGGTGGCGGCGTGGAGACGCGGAATCGAGGGGACGCGGATATTGAGACCGCCTGGGCGTCCGCATGGAAATGAGGCGGACGAGCCTCTGTTCGCTTTTTTTTTTCTTCTTCACGTACTCACCGAAACAAACGTTACTTACCGAAACAAGATTAGAAATTAAACATACTATTAATATAAACAAAATATAAAAGATAATTAATATAAACAACAAACAAAAATAAATAGACAAAATATTCTAATATAACAAGTGAATAATCCGGGGCTTAGGGACTAGAATAAATCTAGTCCCCGGCAACGGCGCCATTTTGCAGACGTTAAAAAGTGAGTGGTTAAATGGTGTAAAAATAAAAGAAAAGAAAATTAAAACTCAAAATAACGTCGGACTGCAAACAAAATCCCGGTCGTGGTAGTATAGTAAAAATGTAAGCGACCGGATGTCGAACCGTGGGACTAATATACATATAATAGTACCTAAGCGTGTCACAAGAGGGGGGATTAATTGACTTGTAATATAAATAAAAAAGAAAAGATAAATAAACTAAGTTAACAGATAATTAAATGGAACTCTGGGTCAGGTTATTTAATCTGCATAATTAAGCTATCTCTACTGGTTTAATAATTTGGCAAGGTTCCTGTTATTTTCTTAAGGTCTAAGTCATAGACTCAAAAGAACTCGTTTACCTGTAATGCAAGGTCCGATGAAAACTCAAGCAAATGCCTGTAAACGGCAGAGGAGTATGAGGAATACATTGCAACTGAATACTAACTTATTAAATCATAACAAGTTTCCTCCAGTTTTACGTCTTAATTAACCTATCTATTTATCACCGGTCTGATCAAAATAGACTAGGAAAGCAATTTAATAAAACTCGACATTATTAAAAAGGTGCGAGATAACCTTTAAAACGTAACAAATGTATATAATTAAACCAGTAAACATATTGCATAATTAATATAAACACATAATAACCGTTCCCAGAGCGTACGTAAACTAGCCTAACATATTAAATAGATAAACAGAAACAAGAGTAATAGAAATCTGTAATCACTCCTGCTCGCTCTGCTATTTTGTATACGTAGGGCTAGAGGTGGATACGATGGAATGTAAAATAAAAAATGGAGAAGACGGGAGGAGAGAATGAGTTGAACGTGTGATGTGTGGTGAAGTGGTACGGTGATGGATTGTATGGGTCGTGGATGTATCATTTTGTGGTGAAGTTATGTGCGTTTATATAGGGAAAGGAAGAAGGCAGCAGATAAGGGACACCGCGTGAGGATTAATTGAGGCGATAGGAAGAGCTGGATCATTTATTGCGCAGGGGACAAAGCGTGTGCAGAGTAGATGGATAAGTTGCAGACAGGTCGGGCGAAGTCGACGGGCAAAGTCGACGAGCGAAGTCGACGAGCGAAGAAGAAGAAAACTGTTTCGTGTCCGATTTTAGTCACGACCGCATTGGTACCTCACTTGCGTCCGCTTTGGTACCTCTCTGTTGTCCGCATGACAACCAGGCGGTTGCATGAGTCTGGCCGCCCTCACGTCCGCACCAATCCCATGCGGTTAGCATGCATTGACGTCCGCCTGTCTCCTCTCCTCTCACGTCCGCCCTGGTTTTAGCGGTACAGAGGCGGTTGCCACCTGAGTCATCCGCTCTTGCGTCCGCCCGAGATCCATGCGGTCACAAGTTGGTGTCGTGACCCATTTCCTTCCAACTTTGACCGGCTCTAGATTCTTCGTTTGGATTCCGTTTTCGAGCCGTTTGCGTCTATGCGTTCGTCTTCTCTCTACTTCTACTTTATTCCCAGCTCTTGGTTTTCCTCAAGTTCAACAATAAATTTGTGAGATAACAATAAAACATAAACTAGAGGAAAACTAACCGAAGTGGAGAAATGAGCAAGAAAAGTGCTAATATTATATATGAAATACACCTATAAATCATGCTCATTTGGACACTTATCAGGGTTGCCTACGTACTCAACTCCATGTTAAGATCAGACCTTACGTAGTTCACTGCCTTTTAGGATTTGGGAGTTTTGGGGGTTTTTGAAGGGAATGGGGTTTTGACCTTTTGTGTAACACCCCTCTCCATAATCACGATATAATCTCTCACGTAGCAATAAATAAAACGTCTCGCAGCGGAAAAATAAATAACAATTACAAAACTCACTCGGGTGTCACCGGCCGTTACTCGCCCATGCGAGCAACGCAGCCAAACTACATCCAACTTCCAATACAAATAAACTGCTAACCGCAGTGATAACGAGAAACTCCTATACATCATACTAAGTCCATAACCATAAACATCGACAAGTGAGCGTCTACCCAACCTGAAAAATACATAACCTTACCATAAGACCATACACCATCTTCATTACTATACAACATCTCCAATTACCCTGTTCCTGCTCTTCAGCTCCGACAATGATCAACAACCTGAAATGGTGTAGTATCAACGATAGACGCTGAGTATGCCGGGCCTGGACCCTAATGGTCACTTGTCATTTCAACCATCTTATTATTAGGTCAGTTTCATGCTTTTCCCTTTTTCATTTATAATCAAAACTGAAGCATAAATGTATAATATACATAATCAACCATCCAAATATCCATAAACATTTAACCATCCATCCAATCCAAACATTCATTTATTATTCCATACAACATTTATATATCGGACGTATCGAGTAGTAACAATATAATGTACAATGTACATTCGCCCTAGCGTACAGTTTTCATATTTAATTTACCTTAGCCTTGCAGGCTCCATCCAACCATCAACACACAATAAAATAACCACAAGTATAACCAATGAACAACAAAGCGAAACAACGAGAATAATAAACAAGTATTAAGTCTCGTCCATGGTATTGTTCGCCACTGTATAAACCTCAATTGTTTTAGTTGTTCAGTTATACCTAGTGACAATGTCTCGTTAAAACGACATGTCTCTAGTTACCCATATATTATGGCGGGTCACCCACGGCAGTAGCCACTCCAACGGTAGAGTCTCCGAACAACGAGCCATTCTAGCTCACGGGAAATTTTCTTGATACTTACGGACCCGTACGCGGACATCCTGGTATCGTTTTTGTGATCACAGCGCGCACCAAGAGCCACATCCTCTTGGATTTACTTCCATTCCATTAATTAGTTAATTATACCATCGCATCGCATTACCAAATCTTCTAACACAGCAGACTAAGGTCATTAGTCCAATCCGGAGTCTGTAAACTCGGGATCCAGTGCTAGATACAAGAGCGGCGTATAGAAAGGCCAATGCTCCGTATAAAAGTCTCAGATAATATGTATATGTTATTATCATAGTGCTACAACGTTTTACTTACGTTCCTTATATTTCATATAAGATAGCACCATAGCCGCTAGTTCGTTTTATATATATAGGTTCATATATACGAACCAATACTGTTAACTCAACAACAGTAAATAATAAGCAGCTATAAATATACGGTTCATGCATATTAATTATCACATTCAGACAAACAATCTTATCACAGATCACACAGATGTCTGAACTGAGGAAGCCCTCAGGGACAATCAGAGACACATACACATACAAGTTATATCAACCAAATCCGAGCCCAAGGAGCAACCTTAGGACAACTCGGATCAAACCCCTTTACATACCGTTCACCCTGACTGTATTACGGTGGAGTATGAATCAGCAAGATCCTACGCTCCGTGTAGTCCGTTAGCTCGTCAAGCGTCCTTGTCAGAAGTATACTCTAAACGGTAATAAAACTATAAGTCAGTCTCCATGACTAACTACATCCGGTATTTCCGAATAAGTAACCCCGACAGTTCACCCCTGTTTTCTACAGTTGTTGTTACGGGTTTCTCTAAAACAGACGGTTTTGTTACGTAAAACTCATACGTCAAAACATTCAACTGTTAAGTTTAATTCCTTATATTTCTTTTAATCTTATCCACATCTAGTTTAGGTACGTACCCTATAGTTGCATGTATGCATGCATGATTGTAGTACCTCATTACTTTTTGTATTGTATCCAAAACTCATAACTTATAGTTCATAACTATATATTTTTTTATTTTTTTAAATAGCCACCACCATTAAATCATATGGTTTCCAACCAAAACATATATCCACCTTATATACATGATCCTTGTGTATGTATATATTTACCACATAGGTAATTCCCATGAGTTTAATAAACTCTTATATCATATGTTACATTTTATCATCTTATGTTAGATGATTATTCCCATTAGTTGTATTGTATTGTACAACTTATATTAAGATTATTATCCTAATATGAGTAACATTTTATGTTGTATAATTACAACTCCTAAGGTTTATTCAATAAATACCTTAGTTTATAAATCCCATTTATTTATAGTTGTCACATTATTTTATGTGAATACCCTTCCTTATATTAATTCCATCTAAACCATATAACTGCTATAACATTATAACACTATAGACCTTAGTCTAAAATTCATTTTCCAAACTCTTGTTAACTCGGTATAGCCCTTAACTTATTTAAATTCTGTTTGACCACTTAACATTATGTAATGTTATACCACATTCTAATATCATTTGATATGATATTTTTATTCCCTTTAATTTATTCCTATAGTTTTTATACAAAACTATTTCATATTGCCTCTTAGGCACCATAAGAAAATCTTATTCTTTTCTATAAACCATAGTTTCCTTAATTTACAAAATCACCCCTTAAATCATCCCATGTTATACATTCCATTTAGGAAAAATTACATCGCCCACCCATGACGTTTGGCGAAATTACACAGCCCACCCACGAGGTTTCAAAAATTACTTTGCCCACCCATGTGGTTTCCACAATTTTACATCCAGCAACTTTTCTAATATTTGATCAACTTAAAAGATGGTTAAATGATATCCAAATTTGATGAAACTTTACATGGACGATGCTAAGGTGTTATATTTTTGTTCAATGCCAAATCCAAAGTTTTTTAAGGTCATATATGACCTGTGGGACCCAATGAAACATGTGACACGTCCATCGGGTCCCACGGATCATATATGAGCTTAAAAAATGTTGGATTTCACGTTTTACCAAAATATAACACTTTAATATTGTCCATGTAAAGTTTCATCAAATTTAGATATCATTTAACCATCTTTTAAGTTAATCAAATATTAGAAAAGTTGCTGGATGTAAAATTGTGGAAACCACAGGGTGGGCAAAGTAATTTTTGAAACCTCATGGGTGGGCTGTGTATGTAATTTCGCCAAACGTCAGGGTGGGAGATGTAATTTTCCCTTCCATTTAAATAACATTCTAACTAAAAGAGGTATAACCGATGGTTATTTTTTGTAAATCCGAACAGCCCTTGTGCTATTCTATAGTTGCCATTTGGCCCTATTTATAACATATAGTTCACCATATCATTAAAACTATATTTATACACATAACTTATTAAATTCTCTTAATAATTCTAAAATCACCAAATTCCACCAAAGGGTTATAATATCCTTATTAACCCATATACTTTTGGTATTTACCATTCCACCATCTATTTTTCTCCAAAGTGTCATAATGACATATAACTATATATTATACATATATAGTTCATTTTAATTCCAAAATCCACCAAAAATTCCTAAAAATTCCTAATAGCCCATGGGTGTTTAAAATACCATTTTACACCCTTAATTTTCGGTAATAACATATTCACCACATATGTTATAAAAATATTACCATTAAATACATAACCTATTATAAAACCTTAAATAAGTTATCTAACTTATTTATTTTGGTCAAACCTAGCATATGGTCAATGTTGACCACCTTAATATTTCCTTGACCACCAATTCCTTATAATTACGGTTTAGTACCCAAACTTTCTAAAATTCACCATTTAACCCCAAAACTTTATAAAATCTTATAAACTTTATTTTAACTCCTTTTTAACTCTAATTTTCGGCCTTATTATTCTAAAGCCCCCAAATTTAATTTAATTACACCTAATACCCCATTTATTTTCGGTAATGCATTATACTACTTAAACTTAATTAAAAGCTTGTAAATGCGCAAATAAAATGGCCTAAAATACATGGCCTTATTACAAACATTGGCTTGCAAAATAAATTACACATAAATGTCCCAAAATACATATAAAATTTCGGCCTCACCATATAATTTTCATTTATTTACCAAACTTCCACATAATGTCTTAAATTTGACATTTATGCTTGTTTAATTAGTTATAAAATTTATTATTAAACCATTCCTTAAACATTTTAAGGTCAAACAAGACCTTGTTTTTCTCCTTCACTCACGGCAATTAATATACACACGCTTAAACTTGTGTTAATGTATCAAGTTAAGGTTTTAAGTGATTTATACCTTGATTTAGCTTAGGTAAATCCTTGTTTGGATTCGCCACCTTAAGGAGAATTTCTCCAAAGCTTCTCTTACATGTTTTTAGACAGAAAACAGGGCCTAGTTAGTCTCCAAGAAAGATCTAACCATAAGAAGTAATTTAATGTAAGATTTAAGGCAAAAATCACCTTAAGAATGCAAGGAGAGTTCAAGATGGTTTAGACCTGAATCAAACACACCACAAGGTGTTAGATCCACCATATTGACATAGGAAATAGCTAGATCTCAACAAGCTACCTTGTTATTAGGTTTTACCTTGGAAAAATGCCTTAACAGAGGGTATTTCCTTTGGATCTCGGCCACCCTTGCTCCAAATGGCTAACCAACTGATTACACATGAAAATGAGAAGCAAATAAGGCTAGGACCAAAGTTTCACAGCCGAACTTGAAGGGAATCAAAAGTTATGAGCTTAAAGCACATTTTTACCTTAAATGGTCAAGACTTGAACTTTCCTCCTTATATCTGGTTATGTACGAAACCAACACTTCATTTAACCTCCAAATCACTCTACATAGATGTATAGAAAAGGTTGGAGTGTAGATCAATCGAAAAAGGAAAGAAAGATGAAGAAAATGGGCATTTTTATGCCTTAAGAGCTTACCTAGAGCTTGAGATCTCATCAATGGTGCTTGGGAACCTTACCTACGGTGGAGGGGAGCCAGAGAGAGCTCAAGGAGTGAGCCATCTCGGCTGAAGAGAGGAAATGAAGGAGGAAGACCTATTATTGCCTTAAAGCACCTTTTTGCATTTTTTTATGATTTCCTTGCTTTGATGACTCATCAAGTCTGATTGGGGTTGGATAATTGCAGGTTCAATCAGTGGAGAAAGCAAGAGGGGGCAGCCGTCCTTGATTGAGAGAGGTAGGGCTTGATTGATTCAAATTTGAATCAAAAGTGAAGTAATATGTTACTTTTATAAGTGAAAGATGATCTCTTGTTTTGTTTTGTTCATGCTTGGAGCCTTGGAGCACCGAAATACAAGGGAAGGAGGGGCTCCAATTCGGCTGGCTCATCACATGGGGTAAGGTAAGTGGAACCCACCTTTTGTTTTATAAGGTAAGTTTACTTTTTTGTTATTTTATGAAAAGTAAAGGACTACATTTAATTGTCACATGGGACTTGTCTCTTGGTCTGTTAAGAGACTTAATTATCTGATTTTATGTAGTCCATTTCGTGGTCAATGGTCAACTTTGACCAACTTAGTCAATGTTGACCCAAACGGGCCCCACATTAGGGTTTTATTAATATTTTAATATTAAATTTGTAAAAATTCGTAAATTTCTGGAATTAAATTCCTAATATCATATAATATGATATTATTATATTTAAAGGTAATTATAACCTTTTAGCCCATTTAAAACCAATTTAAAAGACAATTTCACAAAAACGTGCTTTAAGGAGTTTTAGCGCACATTTTGTGTTGCCTGGTGTTTCTGAGCTCTGTTTTCTTTGACAACAGTCTTGTTATGTTCCTTACATGATATTTGATCATGTAACTCAATTTTATATCATTTAGAGGTCATTAGACCTTTAAGGTTTCTTAGAGCATATTTTTGCCCTTTTTGACCTTGAAGCATGAAAGTGCTTGTTCTTTGTGTTGGTGAAACACCCCTAATAATTAAAACACATGAAATTATAAACATGTGTGGTATGTTCAACTAACCGGTCACATTAATGTATAATGGTACAACAACTTATGCACTAAGATATTAAGAGACATACCTATGTCCGTTAATGAAATAGCAAGTAACATTGTCGGTTTTGACATGACCAACACAGTGAGCAAATTAAATTATACCGCGTTAGGACGTTTGTGCACGAAACAAGTGTAGCGCATTCTGAAAACTAAAATAAATCGGGTACTTGTAAACATATAACGAATATACCAAATAACTTATGCTACGAGAGTATAACATACTAACTTCGTTAATGGATACAAACGTGTACAAGTAACATTATAACATAAGTCTTGTACTCACCGATTCATATTCCATGGCATGGGTAATAATTTTATTACCTATGTACTACTAAACTCCCTTATAAAACTTTTATAGCAGCAGCCTCACTCTCGTGACATCTGCAAGTGTTGTAATTCCACTAAACCACACCTAGTTGATCATGCAGCACATATATTACATCGAGGGATTTTTACCCATGTATTGAACCGATTTGGAATACCAAAATCGCTGTAGCTTTCCATTTGCTCATGCGAGTTACCTTCCTACTTTCAGATCAATGCCTCCTGCTTTATTCACGCGTGTGTCTGTAGCCAATGAACGGACCACTCCATTCCTTCTCTTTTCCAAGGCATCCCTACTTTTCGACCAAATGCTCCCTACCCTCTCGCGTGTGTGAGTTCCGAGTTCTGAGCCACGCGACCATGCATCTCCTTCTTGCATGTTCTTCCTGTCGTTCCCGGTACGCACAAGCCAGAGCAAAGCCTTGGAACTCCCCTCAACCACTGCGCATGTGAGATCATCCTTCCCCAGATATTACCCCTTGAATGCTCAATGTTGTTCATGGTTGAGACTGCCGCTAATAACCCACTCCAACCTGTCACTTCCATTCCCTGCTTCACGGTTGCGAAAGTCCAGAAGGGATCTCTAACTCCTCGAAAACCCCTGGAGAATGGTAAGGTGCTCCTTTCTTCTTATTACTCCCGAATCAGTGCTTGGAAATGTCAAACCCCCTTGTGATTCATTTCCCCTTCACATCTCGAACATAACTCAAGTTCTTAATGCTTATTGTTTCTGGTTGCATGCCGTTTTGGACGGTCTGAAGCCCCCAAAAAAAGAATAGGCGTGAACCCTTCATCCCAGTTGAGACAATACAACAGCAAGGTAAATCGTACTCGAATCTCCCCTTGTTTTGACCGAAACTCGTGAAATGTAACTCTCTCTTTCCTCCTGTTCTTCTTTCCCTGTTATGTTCTGTCCGAAAATTTTGCTCCAGTACTATAACCTTCTCCACCTCCTTGTTTAAATCTTGCATGCAACCGCTTGGAAGGATCCCTGGAGATTTGCGAACAAAGTCGTTTTTTTTTAAGCTCCTCAAGGTGAGAGCAAGAAATCGGTAAGGCCAACTGCTTGAAAACTCCTTCCATCCTCTCGGTTGTTGTTCAAAAATTTAGAGAATTGACCACTCTTCTTGTATGATCTTGCATGCAACTGCCTGGTTGAACCTCTGGAGATCCGCAAGCATAGTCTTTCTCTTGATCTTCCGAAGTCACCCAGAAACTCATTTCAACCGTTGCTAACACGGCCCCTTGGTAAGGCCACAAACTACCACGCTCCTTACCTTATTCCTTCTCTGTTTTAGAACCACCAGATACATCACCTAACACTCTATTACTCTTGTTTTGCCTGGCCGTGTGAAGCCCTGAAACATCCACTAACTCACCCAACAAACTTCAGGGGAAATCTGAGAGAAAACCATCCCTTACTCCAGGTAAAATCCAACCGAGAGTTCTTGAGTGATCCCCACCGATTTAACTTGGGAAAATATGTACATAAACTAACCCTTGGTCCCTTCATCTTTAGGACTGAAAGCTGTCCAAGGAAAACCAAGGACAACAACAAGAGATCCAGCTGAAAAATACCTAAGGTTGTTGACTAAACTCCTAGTTATTACCTGCTTGAGAATCTAATGTGTTATGGCACCTTTACGTTCGAAAACTTCTGAAAAATGGTCATCTAGGTATCTGTATGATTCTGGATAAATAAAAATTGATAAGAGACTGGGAAGAACTAATGGTTTATGCTTTAATACTTGGCAAGAGGGAGGGTTGAATCAAGAATGTCAAGTTGTCATATTGAGCTTTATAAATCCTGTAACTTATAACTGTTCACAAACTGCTTCCAGAAGTGATATAGATGTAGTATTGGGTTAGTAATAAACTTAAGACAATGCCAAAGCCCTTGACTAAGTTGAGAGGCACGCGGGGAATGTTAATAAGAAAAGAAAAAAATCAGATTAGTGCAGAAACTCAGATTTCAGTTTTCTACAGATTTTCGGTTCCTGTATAATGAAGTTTGAGAGGAGTTGGCAGTGTTGTG
The DNA here is from genome assembly GCA_023374045.1 of Limonium bicolor. NCBI lineage: Eukaryota > Viridiplantae > Streptophyta > Magnoliopsida > Caryophyllales > Plumbaginaceae > Limonium > Limonium bicolor. The sequence continues at coordinate 197,613,334 of CM041778.1, read as the reverse complement.
TCGGGTTGGCCTTGAGTTTAAAAATTTGTTAAAACACTTAACTAGGTTGTCAACACCTTTGAAGAGTTAAAGGCCCAATCTGTTGCATTAACCGTGAGGTAAGAAGGGGGAATAGACAGAAACTAAAGTTTCAGAATCTGTAACTTCTGACCTCTGTATAATTAATTTCCAGAGATGTTGTGAAGGTTGTATTGGGTTTATTAATGAACTTAAAACCTTGCTAACACACATAAGCAAATTTGTTAACATCCGGGAAATTGTAAGAACCAGTTAGTGCAGTGAAATTGTAGTGGAGGAAAGATGTGCTCAGAAAAATCCTACTTCAAATTCTGTCACATTGTGACTTTTGTATAACTGAGTTCAGAGGATTCAACAGAGTTGTAATAGTTGGTTTAGGAGCTTAAAACCTTACTAGTACATCTAACTGAGTTGGAAGACACCTTGGGAAAGTTAACAATCAGTTTCTGTGGTTGGAAGTGTAGAATACGAGAGGTGATGTACAAGAGTTGAGTGTTTCTGGTCCTGTTTGAAGCTTCTGTAAAAATGAGTTCCAGAATTGATAAATGTGTTGTAATAGCTTGAATATGAACTTAAAACAATGTTAAGATGCTGGGTTATGTTGGTATACACTCTGGGAAGGTCATAAACCTGTTTAAGTGAACTAAAACTGGAATCAAGTAAAGTGGAACACAAAAAAAAAAAAAATGCTTCAGTCTTCTGTAATGAGTGCCCTCCGTATAAACGAATTTCAGAGCTGGTAAGGAAGTGTAGTGGATAGTTAATGAACCTACAACTTTGCTAATATGCTAAACTAAGTGGGTAAATACTTGGGGAAAAACAACAAGTCTTATAGGGGTAGAATCATGCATGGGCGATGCCGTTTGCTTACAGGGTAAAGCAGGGTAATTGAATTAGTTGTTACCTAGGGAAGACTGGTCATGAGTTGTATTGATCAAGCGGCTAAAAATTTAAAGTATTAGAGTGGAAAGTTTGGTTCCTGGTGGTCGAAAGTGAGAGTACAGTCCAGGTGATGTCTCAAGGTAAAGAGCTAGAAAATAGTCCCAGGATACTTAACGGATTTGGACTAAGAACATGTACAAAAAAAAAATGAAGCTAGGAGGGTTAACGTATATAAGGACTTGGAAGTATTAGGAAATGCCTAGGATTAAGCTTGGGTACATAGCTAGGTGTTTAGTAAGTCCAGGCACATAAAACGACCATAGGAATTAACTAGTAATTATTAGTAAAATTTAGTGTCAAATCGGTAGTAAGGAACAAACCGAACAGTACACACTTATAGTGATTCGGGAGTTTAGTAAGTTAAATGGGAGGTAACAAGTTGCGGTTTAACTTTAAAGTATAGTAGACTATTCAAAGGGCGAAAGGAATTTATAAACGCTCTACGGGATTAAATGAATAAAATTTTAGGGCAAGTTAAATTGCTAATAAGTAACTACTTGAGTAAAACATGGTTGCTGAAACCCATTAATGAAGTAGGATTACCAAGGCCATCTATTACACATAAGATTAGGACAAATGTTATAAGTAGTCTTACAAACAATAATGCATGACCAAATAAATTAACCCGCTCATATTATGATTTTAGGAGTGTATCACTCGGATGGCGGGGAACCCTAGTACGTGTGCGAATACATCGGCTAAAAAGGTATGGACATGTGTGGTTCATATGTTGCCGTGTTACACGGCTTGTGTGCTTTTGTTTGCCAATGACTTCAAGACTAAAGCATGAAAATGGATTGCTTGTTTATCTTGCTTATTCGCTTGCGGTGTGTTTATGTGAAGTATGATTACGGATTGCTCATTTAAATTGCGGTATTGTTGCTTCATACCTGTTATACCTTACTTGCGTGCACACAGTAACTTAGTCACTCCCCGTTTATGTAAACTACGAGACGGAACTTAACGATAATACAAACGAATAAGGAAACTATATAAAGGAAAACTCCTCTCTAACCATGGAGGACTCTCAAGGACGCCCACTATGGTGTCAAACTATTTACGATAAGTGAATGCCCTATTGAGGACGGTTATCGACACCACAATGGTGTCAAGCTGAACAAAAGAAAAGACACATAATAAGTAATTATCAACTGGTAGAACATGAGAATAACCCGGGAAGACAACATCTCGGGCCGCGCGGTATTGAATGTATATTCGGGAGTTGGTATCTGCATCAGATCCTTCGACGACCATTGTGGAGCACATCTTGGGGTCTAAAAGAACCCTCTTTCTCGACGAACGACGCCGGGATTGGAAGATTGGCAATTTGGGAAGCATGACCTGGGTCAAGAGAAGCCCTCCACAAACTTGCGATAGTAGCCCGCTAGTCCAAGGAAGCTACGAATATCTCCGACATTAGTAGGCCTGGCCCACTCAGTAATAGCTCGAATCTTCTCCGGGTCCACGGAGATACCATCCTTGGAGACCACATGTCCCAAGAATACCACCTGATCTAGCCAGAACTCGCACTTCTTCAGCTTCGCATACAACTCGTTCTCCCTCAGAGTCTGGAGAACGGTCCTCAAATGCTCCTCGTGCTCCTCAGCTCTTGGAATACACCAAGATGTCATCGTGAAAACTACAACGAACTGGTCCAAAAACGGCTTGAAGACTCTGTTCATCATATCCATAAATACTGACGCGCATTCGTCAACCCGAATGGCATCACTAGGAACTCGTAGTGTCCATAACGAGTCCTGAAAGCGGACTTAGGCACGTCATCTGCCTTAATCCTCAGCTGATGATATCCCGACCTCAGATCGATCTTCGAAAACACCTTAGCTCCTGCTAACTGGTCGAACAAGTCGTCTATGCGCGGGAGAGGATACCTATTCTTAATGGTAACCTTGTTGAGCTCCCTGTAGTCAATGCACAACCGCATGCTACCGTCCTTCTTCTTTACAAACAACACTGGCGCTCCCCAAGGCGACACACTAGGGCGAATGAAGCCCTTATCCAGCAGCTCCTGCAACTGGACCTTCAGCTCCTTGAGCTCAGCAGGCGCCATACGGTATGGGGCCTTCGAAATGGGCTGAGTCTCAGGTGCGAGCTCGATCGAGAACTCCACCTCTCTGACAGGGGGAAGCCCAGTACATCATCCTGGAACACATCTGGGAAGTCTCTGACCACTGGAATCTCCTCCAACTTCGCATCCTTGCGAACCTCAGGAATGTAGCACAGATATCCCTGGCATCCTTTCCTCAGAAAACGGAACGCCTGCATCGCAGATATGACTGGTGGCGAGCACGGGAGTCCATTCCCTGCTACAATCAAACGGGGCTGACCCGGCTCCTCAAAAGTGACTCTCGAAGCGCGCAATCAATATGGGCATGGTGCGCAGCAAGCCAATCCTGCCCAGAATCACATCAAAGAGTCATCTCCATCGGGATGAGGTTAGCACACAGAGTCCTATCTCTGACTAACACATGACTATCTTTGCAAACAGAATTCAACAGCATAGAAGAGTCCCTAACTAATGGACTATGCACACATAACTCAACACCCAGAGCACAACAGGCAAACCCGAGCTCACCCACTAACTCAGCAGAATAAAAGAGTGGGTGGCTCCAGAGTCAAACAAACAGAAGACAGAACGAGATGACAGCTGGAGAATACCTGTGACAACTCTGTCAGTCGATCGGTCCCTCTCTCCAGCCATCGCGTACACCCTAGCCTGGCCCTGGGGCTTCTTCTGCTTCTGCCGGTCCTCGATCTCTAGACCCAGATGTAGATCCTCCAGCTCCACCTCCAGAGCTACCTCTGCTCCTCTCAGCCTGAGGCAATCAGCAATCCTATGCCCCATGGATCCACCACTTGAAGCAGGCCCGGACTTCCTGTAGCAGTCCTGACCTCTGTGAAACTGCCACAGACCTGGCACTTCGGAGCAGGAGCTGATGAAGACGAACCACCTCTGTCTCGCGAACGGTCCCCAGAGCGGTCTCCAGTAGACTGCTTCTTCTGAGAAGCAGACTGATCCCTCCTATCACTGTCATCGGACCTCTGCTTCCTCTTCTGGTCCTTCCCTCAGACTGGCGACCTCTCAAGTCAGCCTCTACCAGCAGGGCGACATCAGCAACGTCCCTGAAGGTCTTGTGACGCAGCGGCGTCACAGCAGATCGGATGTCCGGCCTCAGCCGCTCTCAAACTTCCTGGCCTTCCTATGCTCGTCAGGCTCAGGTGCAAACTTAGATAGGCTGATAATTCCGGACGTACTCCTCCACACTCATATCCCGACCCTGGCGTAGTCGGTTATACTCCAGGATGCGCTGATCCTTGTAGACTCGGGGTAGAACTGCTTGTTGAACTCCCCAATGAACTGCTCCCACGTCCAAGGCTGTGGGAACTTCCCCATCACTGACCTCCACCACTCCTTGGCTTCGGCCTTGAACAGAAAGGTGGCGAAGTCGACCTTCTGCTCCTCCTCGGAGCCCATCACTCGAAGTAAGTCCTCCACCTCTGACAACCAATGGCTAGCCTCCTGGGGGTCTCCTGCCCCATCGAACGACGGCGGCTTCAGCTTCATGAACTCCTGAAGCGCCTTCACGTTCCTCCCTCCAGCATCTGCCCCAGCCGGGCCTGCTCCGCCAGCTGGTCCTCCTCCAGCTGGACCGCCCCCTGCAGCCATGGTCTGCATGAGCTGCGTCATGAACTGCTGAACAGCATCAGCAACATTCCCTGGAGGGTTATTCGCTCTCCTTGGCGGCATTCTGAAAGTCCAACAGCAGACAGTTAGACTCCGACACTAACACTGACATTTCTGACTGACTGGCTAACTTAAAATCCCAGCAGATTAGAACCCAGAGCTCTGATACCACTAAATGTAACACCCCCAAACGGCCTAGGAGTTAGGGGTATTACACGCCGCGTATTATTACATAATAACGCAAGGCTCTAATAAACGAATTAAACAGATAATCAAATAAGGCCCAAAACAGAATACTTGAAGTAAACCACAAGATGTCTTACATCAAAAGGTTTTACAGAACCCACCAAACTATAACAGAAACGGAAGCTAACAAAAGGCCCAAAGGCTCAAATCCAAATACAAAGTCTCAAGAGAACTAAAACAAAGCAACTAAACTCCAGAAGCTGAGGGGAGACGATCCTCGCTAATCAATCTGCAAAAGCGTTAGAAGTAGGGGAATGAGCACACAACTATGCCCAGTAGATGACCAACTTCATCAACCAGCATGCTCAAAACATTTACAGAAATTGACAAATCAGAAGGAGTCAGAATCCACAAATATATCAGAAATCAGAAACAGAAGTCCAATCATTAAGGGACTAAACAGAGCAGAAGCCAGAAGCAGAAAACAGAGTGGGACACTAGCGATCACAGCATACAGACAGAACGAGCAACCAGCTCGTGAACAGAACGAGGAAACCTCACTCGTAAACAGAACAGGTGTAAACACCCGTGAACAGAACGGGGAACATCACCCGTGAACAGAAGGATCCTACATAGCGCGCTACGAGACAGCGTAACCAGCCATCCAAAGGCTCAGACACAGAGATAACTAGGTCCCAAAACAGAAGCTTAAATACAGATAAGCATATGTGCACCAAAGGCACCAGAAAGCTCATAGATAGCTTGGAAATCAGAAGGGGAATCCAACCCCGCAAACAGAAGTCAAAACGGAGCTCAAACGAGCAAGTTATGGCCAAAACAGTAGCCTGTCCGAACTTGTGTCCGGACATCAATGTTCGGACACAAGTCGAGACTCAGAAGGCAAAATCAGACAGATGTCCGAACTTGTGTCCGGACTTCAAAGTTCGGACACAAGTCGAACCTTAAAACAGATGGAGAGTCAGAGGTGTCCGAACATCCAAGTTCGGACGGATGTTCGGACATTTCGAAAACAGACGTGGAGAGTCCGAACTTGTGTCCGGACATCCAATGTTCGGACACAAGTCGAAGCCAAAATCAGAGAATGCAGAAGGCTGTGTCCGAACTTCAAAGTTCGGACGGAAGTTCGGACACAGCGAAGATTTTCAAAAGATTAAGCGCAGAAGGGCATGTCCGAACTTCAAAGCTCGGACGGAAGTTCGGACATGCCGAAAACCTCAGAAATCAGAAGCGAATTCACGAACAGAGCACAAAAACATCAAATCAACACACACATTTACAAAACAACCTTGGGGGTTTAATCCATTGAAAGGCATTAAACAGACATAAACCACACACAAACACAAGATCAAATCATTGAATAAATGCAGAACCCAAACTCCCCAAGGCTGAACACACGGATCGAATCCGAAAGCCACCTACCTCAATTACAACAGAGAATTCTCTTCGAATCTGAACAACGATCGCTCCAACGCAGACACAGCAGTACGCAGACCCAGAAATGCAATCAGACAGCCACTGAAAACTCACAACGACGCAGAGAACGAACACCACAATCAGAAACTGTCCACAACCCAAAATCTGAAACGAAAACGGAATCAAAACCCTCACCTGAATCTGTCTACAGATTACAGAGCAGTCCACAGCAGATGAACCCGATGAAGGAGTCGAGAAGAATCGCTGAATCATAATCAGATTGCAGAGAACGAATCAGAACGTGAAATCAACGCAACTGTAGAACTGAGAGAGGGCTGAACACTATACCTTGAACAGAATGCGAATTGCGACGGAGACGATGAATTCACAGCAGAAACTCGAATTCCCAAACAGCAGCACTTGGACAGATGGAGAAGAACAAAGCGTGAAGAGAAAATTGAGAGAGGAGAGAAGGGAGAAGGGTTTCCAACTGAGCGAGAAGAAGAGCGTAAACGATCGTGAGAACGTGATTAGAAGTGAGGGTAATTAATGAGGGAAAAAGAAAATGAATTAAGTATTATCCTCACCTGATTAATTTGATAGAAAACAAAAGACCTCCTCGCCCCCGGCTTCTTTAATAAGGACTTCCGTGTCCTAAATTCAGAATGGACCATCTTAATGAACCATAGTAACGAAATAAAATATAACCAAACTTGGGTTATAACATCACCTCCCCCTTAAAAGAATTTCGTCCTCGAAATTAAAACATACCTACTGCTCGAAACGGCGGGAAACTTAGAACGAACTTCGCTTTCGACCTCCCAGGTCGCCTCTTCCTCGGACTGACCCGACCACTGCACCTTCACCAAGGGCATGGTCTTACTCCTGAGCTTGCGGACATCCCTCGCCAAAATCCTCAAAGGAACTGCCTCAAACGTGAAGTCCTCCCTCAACTGAAGCGGACTGAAGTCGATCACATGAGATGGGTCCGGAATGTACTTCCTCAGCATCGAAACATGGAAAACACTGTGCACTGCTGCTAAAGACGGAGGCAGAGCCAAACGATAGGCAACCGGTCCGATCCTCTCTAGGATCTCAAAAGGACCCACAAAACGAGGGCTAAGCTTGCCTCTCTTCCCAAAACGAACGACTCCTCGCACAGGAGAAACCTTCAGATACACATGATCGCCCACCTCAAACTCTAGAGGTCGTCTCCTCTGATCGGCGTAGCTCTTCTGACGACTCTGAGCCACAAGCAGACGCTCTCTGATAGACTGAATCTTGCCCACAGCATCCTGAACCAAGTCTGGACCAATCACAGCTCTCTCCTTCAGATCATCCCAACAGATGGGTGATCTGCACCTCCTGCCATACAAGGCCTCAAAGGAGCCATCCCGATACTGGTCTGAAAGCTGTTATTGTACGCGAACTCTATCAGTGCCACGTGCTGATCCCAGCTGCCCCCAAAGTCGAGCACATGCCCTGAGCATGTCCTCTAGGACCTGATTCGTCCTCTCTGTCTGCCCGTCTGACTGAGGATGATAAGCTGAACTGAAAGACAACTTCGTCCCCAAAGCCTGATGCAAACTCTGCCAGAACCTGGACACAAACCTCGGATCTCTGTCAGACACAATCGAAGCCGGAACCCCATGCAGACGTACTATCTCATCAATGTACAACTGGGCTAAACGGTGCAAACTGAAGGTCTTCCTGACAGGTAGGAAGTGAGCGCTCTTCGTGAGCCGGTCCACAATGACCCAAACTGCATCGAAACCCCTCGGAGTCTTAGGCAGTCCCATGACAAAATCCATACCGACGCTCTCCCACTTCCACTCCGGAACGGGAAGAGGCTGAAGCAAACCGCTGGTCTCTGATGCTCGGCCTTGACCTGCTGACAGGTCCTACATCTGGATACAAAGTCGAGATGTCCCTCTTCATATTGCTCCACCAGAAAGTCTCACGCAGATCCCGGTACATCTTCACACCTCCTGGGTGTACCGAGTATGGAGCTCCATGAGCCTCCTGCATGATCTCACGCCTCAACGCGTCGTCTGCCGGCACACAAACACGGCCTCTGAACCTCAGGCAGCCATCCTCTGAAACCCGGAACTCGGACTCCTGACCAGCAGACAAACTCTCTCTGATCTTACACAGACTGACATCAAGCTCCTGACTGGCCTTGATCCGGTCGATCAAGGTAGGCTGAACCTGCAGTGCTGCTAACATCCCAGACCTCTCTGGACGGACAACCCAGATACCCATGCGCTGCAACTCCTGAGCAGACCTCTCCACACCGGACAAAGCACAAACAGTCCCAGACGGACCCCTCCTACTGAGCGCATCAGCAACCACATTCGCCCTACCCGGATGGTAGAGGATCTCTAAGTCATAATCGCAACAACTCCAGCCATCTCCTCTGCCTCAAGTTCAACTCCTTCTGAGTGAACAGATACTTGAGGCTCTTATGGTCCGTATACACCTTGCACGCTGCCCCATACAAGTAGTGCCTCCAAATCTTCAACGCAAAGACCACCGCAGCCAGCTCCAGATCGTGGGTCGGATAGTTCTTCTCATATGGCTTCAACTGACGAGAGCCATATGCTACTACCTTCCCATGCTGCATCAGAACACATCCAAGTCCCCTATGGGACGCATCACAGAAAACCTCAGACCCTCGGTCCCCTCCGGAAGAGTCAAGATCGGCGCAGTAGTCAACCTCTTTTCAGCTCCAGAAAACACTGCTCACAGGCATCGCTCCACTCAAACTTCACATCCTTCTGCAGCAGACGAGTCAACGGAATCACCAACTTGGAGAAGCCCTCCACAAACTTGCGATAGTAGCCCGCTAGTCCAAGGAAGCTACGAATATCTCCGACATTAGTAGGCCTGGCCCACTCAGTAATAGCTCGAATCTTCTCCGGGTCCACGGAGATACCATCCTTGGAGACCACATGTCCCAAGAATACCACCTGATCTAGCCAGAACTCGCACTTCTTCAGCTTCGCATACAACTCGTTCTCCCTCAGAGTCTGGAGAACGGTCCTCAAATGCTCCTCGTGCTCCTCAGCACTCTTGGAATACACCAAGATGTCATCGATGAAAACTACAACGAACTGGTCCAAAAACGGCTTGAACTCTGTTCATCATATCCATAAATACTGACGGCGCATTCGTCAACCCGAATGGCATCACTAGGAACTCGTAGTGTCCATAACGAGTCCTGAAAGCGGACTTAGGCACGTCGTCTGCCTTAATCCTCAGCTGATGATATCCCGACCTCAGATCGATCTTCGAAAACACCTTAGCTCCTGCTAACTGGTCGAACAAGTCGTCTATGCGCGGGAGAGGATACCTATTCTTAATGGTAACCTTGTTGAGCTCCCTGTAGTCAATGCACAACCGCATGCTACCGTCCTTCTTCTTTACAAACAACACTGGCGCTCCCCAAGGCGACACACTCGGAATGAAGCCCTTATCCAGCAGCTCCTGCAACTGGACCTTCAGCTCCTTGAGCTCAGCAGGCGCCATACGGTATGGGGCCTTCGAAATGGGCTGAGTCTCAGGTGCGAGCTCGATCGAGAACTCCACCTCTCTGACAGGGGGAAGCCCAGGTACATCATCCTGGAACACATCTGGGAAGTCTCTGACCACTGGAATCTCCTCCAACTTCGCATCCTTGCGAACCTCAGGGATGTAGCACAGATATCCCTGGCATCCTTTCCTCAGAAAACGGAACGCCTGCATCGCAGATATGACTGGCGGCGAGCACGGGAGTCCATTCCCTGCTACAATCAAACGGGGCTGACCCGGCTCCTCAAAAGTGACTCTCGAAGCAGCACAATCAATATGGGCATGGTGCGCAGCAAGCCAATCCATGCCCAGAATCACATCAAAAGAAGTCATCTCCATCGGGATGAGGTTAGCACACAGAGTCCTATCTCTGACTAACACAGGACTATCTTTGCAAACAGAATTCAACAGCATAGAAGAGTCCCTAACTAATGGACTATGCACACATAACTCAACACCCAGAGGCACAACAGGCAAACCGAGCTCACCCACTAACTCAGCAGAAATAAAAGAGTGGGTGGCTCCAGAGTCAAACAAACAGAAAACAGAACGAGATGACAGCTGGAGAATACCTGTGACAACTCTGTCAGTCGATCGGTCTCTCTCTCCAGCCATCGCGTACACTCTGGCCTGGCCCTGGGGCTTCTTCTGCTCAGCCCGGTCTCGATCTCTAGACCCAGATGTAGATCCTCCAGCTCCACCTCCAGAGCTACCTCTGCTCCTCTCAGCCTGAGGGCAATCAGCAATCCTATGCCCATGGACCCACACTTGAAGCAGGCCCGACTTCCTGTAGCAGTCCTGGCCTCTGTGAAACTTGCCACAGACCTGGCACTTCGGAGCGGGAGCTGATGAAGACGAACCACCTCTGTCTCGCGAACGGTCCCCAGAGCGGTCTCCAGTAGACTGCTTCTTCTGAGAAGCAGACTGATCCCTCCTATCACTGTCATCGGACCTCTGCTTCCTCTTCTGGTCCTTCCCTCCAGACTGGCGACCTCTCAAGTCAGCCTCTACCAACAGGGCGACATCAGCAACGTCCCTGAAGGTCTTGTGACGCAGCGGCGTCACAGCAGATCGGATGTCTGGCCTCAAGCCGCTCTCAAACTTCCTGGCCTTCCTATGCTCGTCAGGCTCAGGTGCAAACTTAGACAGGCTGATAAACTTCCGGACGTACTCCTCCACACTCATATCCCGACCCTGGCGTAGTCGGTTATACTCCAGGATGCGCTGATCCTTGTAGACGTCGGGGTAGAACTGCTTGTTGAACTCCCCAATGAACTGCTCCCACGTCCAAGGCTGTGGGAACTTCCCCATAACTGACCTCCACCACTCCTTGGCTTCGGCCTTGAACAGAAAGGTGGCGAAGTCGACCTTCTGCTCCTCCTCAGAGCCCATCACTCGAAAATCCTCCACCTCTGACAACCAGTGGCTGGCCTCCTGGGGGTCTCCTGCCCCATCGAACGACGGCGGCTTCAGCTTCATGAACTCCTGAAGCGCCTTCACGTTCCTCCCTCCAGCATCTGCCCCAGCCGGGCCTGCTCCGCCAGCTGGTCCTCCTCCAGCTGGACCGCCCCCTGCAGCCATGGTCTGCATGAGCTGCGTCATGAACTGCTGAACAGCATCAGCAACATTCCCTGGAGGGTTATTCGCTCTCCTTGGCGGCATTCTGAAAGTCCAACAGCAGACAGTTAGACTCCGACACTAACACTGACATTTCTGACTGACTGGCTAACTTAAAATCCCAGCAGATTAGAACCCAGAGCTCTGATACCACTAAATGTAACACCCCCAACACTGGCCTAGGAGTTAGGGGTATTACACGCCGCGTATTATTACATAATAACGCAAGGCTCTAATAAACGAATTAAACAGATAATCAAATAAGGCCCAAAACAGAATACTTGAACAAAGTATAACCACAAGAAGTCTAACATCAAAAGGTTTTACAGAACCCACCAAACATATCAGAAACGGAAGCTAACAAAAGGCCCAAAGGCTCAAATCCAAATACAAAGTCTCAAGAGAAGCTAAAAACAAAGCAACTAAACTCCAGAAGCTGAGGGGAGACGATCCTCGCTAATCAATCTGCAAAAGCGTTAGAAGTAGGGGAATGAGCACACAACTATGCCCAGTAGATGACCAACTTCATCAACCAGCATGCTCAAAACATTTACAGAAATTGACAAATCAGAAGGAGTCAAGAGAATCCACAAATAATCAGAAATCAGAAACAGAAGTCCAATCATTAAGGGACTAAACAGAGCAGAAGCAGACAGAAGCAGAAAACAGAGTGGGACACTAGCGATCACAGCATACAGACAGAACGAGCAACCAGCTCGTGAACAGAACGAGGAAACCTCACTCGTAAACAGAACAGGTGTAAACACCCGTGAACAGAACGGGGAACATCACCCGTGAACAGAAGGATCCTACATAGCGCGCTACGAGACAGCGTAACCAGCCATCCAAAGGCTCAGACACAGAGATAACTAGGTCCCAAAACAGAAGCTTAAATACAGATAAGCATATGTGCACCAAAGGCACCAGAAAGCTCATAGATAGCTTGGAAATCAGAAGGGGAATCCAACCCCGCAAACAGAAGTCAAAACGGAGCTCAAACGAGCAAGTTATGGCCAAAACAGTAGCCTGTCCGAACTTGTGTCCGGACATCAATGTTCGGACACAAGTCGAGACTCAGAAGGCAAAATCAGACAGATGTCCGAACTTGTGTCCGGACTTCAAAGTTCGGACACAAGTCGAACCTTAAAACAGATGGAGAGTCAGAGGTGTCCGAACATCCAAGTTCGGACGGATGTTCGGACATTTTACGAAAACAGACGAGAGTCCGAACTTGTGTCCGGACATCCAATGTTCGGACACAAGTCGAAGCCAAAATCAGAGAATGCAGAAGGCTGTGTCCGAACTTCAAAGTTCGGACGGAAGTTCGGACACAGCGAAGATTTTCAAAAGATTAAGCGCAGAAGGGCATGTCCGAACTTCAAAGCTCGGACGGAAGTTCGGACATGCCGAAAACCTCAGAAATCAGAAGCGAATTCACGAACAGAGCACAAAACAATCAAATCAACACACACATTTACAAAACAACCTTGGGGGTTTAATCCATTGAAATGGCATTAAACAGACATAAACCACACACAAACACAAGATCAAATCATGAATAAATGCAGAACCCAAACTCCCCAAGGCTGAACACACGGATCGAATCCGAAAGCCACCTACCTCAATTACAACAGAGAATTCTCTTCGAATCTGAACAACGATCGCTCCAACGCAGACACAGCAGTACGCAGACCCAGAAATGCAATCAGACAGCCACTGAAAACTCACAACGACGCAGAGAACGAACACCACAATCAGAAACTGTCCACAACCCAAAATCTGAAACGAAAACGGAATCAAAACCCTCACCTGAATCTGTCTACAGATTACAGAGCAGTCCACAGCAGATGAACCCGATGAAGAGTCGAGAAGAATCGCTGAATCATAATCAGATTGCAGAGAACGAATCAGAACGTGAAATCAACGCAACTGTAGAACTGAGAGAGGGCTGAACACTATACCTTGAACAGAATGCGAATTGCGACGGAGACGATGAATTCACAGCAGAAACTCGAATTCCCAAACAGCAGCACTTGGACAGATGGAGAAGAACAAAGCGTGAAGAGAAAATTGAGAGAGAAGAGAGAAGGGAGGGTTTCCAACTGAGCGAGAAGAAGCGTAAACGATCGTGAGAACGTGATTAGAAGTGAGGGTAATTAATGAGGGAAAAAGAAAATGAATTAAGTATTATCCTCACCTGATTAATTTGATAGAAAACAAAAGACCTCCTCGCCCCCGGCTTCTTTAATAAGGACTTCCGTGTCCTAAATTCAGAATGGACCATCTTAATGAACCATAGAAACGAAAAAAAATTATAACCAAACCTTGGGTTATAACACGCCCACTATGGTGTCAAACTATTTACGATAAGTGAATGCCCTATTGAGGACGGTTATCGACACCCACAATGGTGTCAAGCTGAACAAAAGAAAAGACACATAATAAGTAATTATCAACTGGTAACATGAGAATAACCCGGGAAGACAACATCTCGGGCCGCGCGGTATTGAATCTATATTCGGGTTGGTATCTGCATCAGATCCTTCGACCGACCATTGTGGAGCACATCTTGGGGTCTAAAAGACGAACCCTCTTTCTCGACGAACGACGCCGGGATTGGAAGATTGGCAATTTGGGAAGCATGACCTGGGGTCAAGAGATGACCCCTCTGTCTCGACCTGACGTCGGGATTGGAGGATCAGCTAATTGAAGAGCATAACCTGGGGTCTAAAGGCGACCCTCTTTCTCGACGTACGACGCCGGGAATGGAGGTATGAACTAAGGTTTGAACAGAGGTATGAACTAAGGAGGAGACGTCCTCCAACGTGCGGTAACAGAAGAATACACCGTTAATCTATGAGAAACAGGGAAAGATGAGCACCCATACTATATGGTCACGGGATCTAAACTATATCCCTAGACCGGGTGCAAGGAAAGGAAATGAGAATACACATTATGGAAACAAGGAAAGAGAATGAAAATACACATTATGAAAACAAGGAAAGAGAATGAAAATACACATTATGGGAACAAAAGAGAATGAGAATACACATTATGGAAACAAGGAAAAGAAATGAAAACACAACGCTTAGATGATTCCGCTGTGAGGATCGTCATCACTTGTATTCTATGGCACACTCTATTTGTGATTGTGTTGATGTGCTTGTGGCTGTCTCTGTGCTCAGCGTGTTGCGAATTGGTGTGTTGCTCTTTCATGTTGTGTGTTACTGCTTATTCATGGCATGTAAATTGGATTTAATAATATTCGACCAAGTAGTCGTGTAGCCCGGTAACATGCGGGCTTCACACGTTCATACTCGGCATAGTTTTGCTGAGTCCTTAATTTTTATAGGTAATCATCTGGATCATGACGGAGTGTAGGTGAAGGACTATCATGGGGGTAGTCCACTCGGGCACGACCTTTAAGTTGTAGTAGCACATGTAATATATGGGTTGATACTAAACCCGAGATGTAATTCTTAGTTTATGATTTGGTAATCTTGTTGTAGAGACTCGGTATTCAGATTTGTATCTTATATTGTAAACAAGTTTTGGTTGAGGGATGTTCCAGTCATGCAGACCGTAACTTAGTATTGGTAGTGTGGTCTGTCAACCACGTGGGTGGTTGGCATCTGTAGCACCCGGATGATATCGAGAATCCGCTGCTTAGTTATCATGCAATTTGACCGGAGTTGGTTTTGGGCTGTTGAATGTTTATTCGGGGGTGTTACAGAAAGTGGTATCAGAGCGTAGTTGCGCTCTGATGACTGGAACAGGAAATACCGAGTTTAGGAATTCTGATAATGAGTTAAGGGTTGGGGTAGTACCTGAGGCGCGTTAGTTAGGATTCTTCCCGAATGACTACCGGATGCCTAACAGACATTTACACCCAACCTCCACGTCCCTAATTTTCCTTAAACCCAGAGAAAGAACGCCAGAGAGGAAGAAAACCTCCTCACACTCGGGAAAACCCGATCTGGCATCTACTTAATGTTATACTATCAACCCGAGAAGAAAAGACTATACTATTCCTCAGGCGTTCGGCAAAAGGATAATACCCGTAGAGGGACCAATATTAGCGACAACTTGGGTAGACATGCTTAGCAGTCGAAAGGACCCTACCCACAAAAAAAAGAGAGTACCGAAATACCATAAATTTATGTAATAAATAAAGCCCAAATAAGCAATTAATTAAGCTAAGGATGGTATTGAGATAAATATTGCAATTCGAACACCTGAGAGGGTAATGTAAGAAAACCTCTCGTAAAATAATGAAATCAGAGAATATAATTCGAGACGTAATTACACCATAAAATTGGTACGATCGATAACGCTGAATAAAGCATGACATAATTTTACACACTAAATCCCTTTACCTGCTTCTTCTTACGTTCCTCTTCATTCTCTGACGTAACAAATTTTCTAAGACAACAGTTACAGTTCCCTAAGAAAAACACATTGGTAAAGGGATCATAAAAAGAACTCTCGAACCTTGTAAATAGCCATTATCATGGGGCACTAGTTACCCACCCAAACATAAATCAAGCAGATAGGAAATGGCAATGAATAATGCCACTATTGCAAAATAATCCCTCCAAACACACTACATATTCAGGGACTCTAAACAGGATCTACCAAATCCTATATATATATACCAATGTACATACTTACATACCAGAAAAGACAAGTCACCAATAAAACCCAAGGAGTAAACGGGTTCAATTAAAGAAGGTCATGATTAGTAAATCAACCACACCTGACTTGAGTTAACAATACAACTCAACGATCGAAAATAAATATTGAGACCATGTAGCGAATGAACACATATACATACCCAAATGGTACGAGGATTGGAGTGAGAAGAACTTATATTCAAGAAAATATAGATTGAAGGGAACACCCATATGAAGATGTATACAAATCAAGGGATCATTATAATATAAATACGACCTCGAACATTATGACACATGAGTATGTATTTATGCACACACCTAGAGGTGTATACAGTTGGAGAACTTGAACAGTTAGTCTAAAGACTTAGACTTGGGCATTAGTCCATAAATTGTTGTTAGGTGACTAGAAACGAATGTGATGAGAACTCAAGTTTGTCTAATAAACTGATTGTTTAAATCGGACGTGCAGAGTTGAACTCGGCCCTGGCCAGGTCGAGTGACACGGAGCACAAATTGGGGTTAAGGGGTTGTCCAACACTTACGCTGATCACGTCGGTGTCGGATAATTCCTGAAACCTCCTACAAGAGGACACATGAACTACAAATAAGTGGTAAATCTTACAAGTCAATCATTGGTGCATTATTCAAACACTTCGAGGGTACAAATATGTGAAGACTTAAGATGATGTGATGTAACTATTAACCTAAAAGTTACCACATAAGAAAATATACTATCGTAATCAATTGCAAAACGTAACCAGTAATAGTCAATCATTTTAGTTCCTACGAACAATGGTGTTGATAAGGAAATTAAATATCCAATGCTACACATAATCATATTCGGTAATACATACCAAACATGTTGCTGTAACAATGACACGTCAAGCACTAAGAACCAAAATAAATCGTACTACAGAACATAAATGTATTAAAACCAAGGGGTCAGCGAGGAAGAACAATTCAAATGCTTAAAAGCGCACTAAAAAAAAACATGAACCTCCGTCCTCCAGAGTAAATGGATACACAAACTACAATCCACCGAGATTATGTATAAATTAAAATACCCAATGTCGGCCAAGAGACTCTTACTCCTATACTATTAAGTCATGCACCACCTTGAGAGGTATAGTGAGGGAAAACTAAACCTGAAAGTAATCAGAGTCGCACAGCAGAAGCTGGTGGACCCTATTTCACATCCTCAAGTCGAATAACAAGCGACATATCAGCCAATATCTTAGACCCGGAGAGACTAAACCCGAATCGAACCTGTTGGTAGTTCGGTATGGATACCGATAAAGGCCTTTTAATACAGAAACCAAACCATTTGCATGGTTAAGACCTTTGATGGACGATATAGTGAGAGCTGCATTGCATGAAAAACTGGAATGCGTCATGAAATTTAAACATCTTGAACTAATGTTCAAGGATAATATAGGGGGGATTACGTGGGCGTAATCCATTTTTAAGGGGGGTAGGCGAGTTGCGTTTTGTGTTGTTTGTTGTGCTGTGTTCGTGATGTGTTGCTTTTGTGATGCTTGGCGTATTTGAACTGTGTTTGGATTGTATTTGGAGGTGTTGGGAGGTACCTTGATTATGAATTAATGACTGGTGCTCTGGATCACACATGAGTACGGTTTGTGAGTATTGCTGGAATCTTGATTACATATGAGTACATGTTGGGAGTATTACTAGTACATTGAAATATTATTGAGAACTTGGGGGAAACCACCAAAGTGGCGTGTTGCTTATAAGCTCAAATGGTGAAAGAAATATGGAAATTTCGGGACTTGATCCCCGTGAGTGACCAGAATACGAACCTAATCAACAAGACAAGACTTCGGGACGAAGTCTCTTTAAGGGGGGTAGGTTGAAACCCCTAATAATTAAAACACATGAAATTATAAACATGTGTGGTATGTTCAACTAACCGGTCACATTAATGTATAATGGTACAACAACTTATGCACTAAGATATTAAGAGACATATCTATGTCCGTTAATGAAATGCAAGTAACATTGTCGGTTTTGACATGACCAACACAGTGAGCAATTAAATTATACCGCGTTAGGACGTTTGTGCACGAAACAGTGTAGCGCATTCTGAAAACTAAAATAAATCGGGTACTTGTAAACATATAACGAATATACCAAATAACTTACGCTACGAGAGTATAACATACTAACTTCGTTAATGGATACAAACGTGTACAAGTAACATTATAACATAAGTCTTGTACTCACCGATTCATATTCCATGGCTGGGTAATAATTTATTACCTATGTACTACTAAACTCCCTTATAAAACTTTTATAGCAGCCTCACTCTCGTGACATCTGCAAGTGTTGTAATTCCACTAAACCACACTAGTTGATCATGCAGCACATATATTCATTGAGGGATTTTTACCCATGTATTGAACCGATTTGGAATACCAAAATCGCTGTAGCTTTCCATTTGCTCATGCGAGTTACCTTCCTACTTTCAGATTAATGCCTCCTGCTTTATTCACGCGTGTGTCTGTAGCCAATGAACGGACCACTCCATTCCTTCTCTTTTCCAAGGCATCCCTACTTTTCGACCAAATGCTCCCTACCCTCTCGCGTGTGTGAGTTCCGAGTTCTGAGCCACGCGACCATGCATCTCCTTCTTGCATGTTCTTCCTGTCGTTCCCGGTACGCACAAGCCAGAGCAAAGCCTTGGAACTCCCCTCAACCACTGCGCATGTGGATCATCCTTCCCCAGATATTACCCCTTGAATGCCAATGTTGTTCATGGTTGAGACTGCCGCTAATAACCCACTCCAACCTGTCACTTCCATTCCCTGCTTCACGGTTGCGAAAGTCCAGAAGGGATCTCTAACTCCTCGAAACCCCTGGAGAATGGGAAGGTGCTCCTTTCTTCTTATTACTCCCGAATCAGTGCTTGGAAATGTCAAACCCCCTTGTGATTCATTTCCCCTTCACATCTCGAACATAACTCAAGTTCTTAATGCTTATTGTTTCTGGTTGCATGCCGTTTGGACGGTCTGAAGCCCCCAAAAAAGAATAGGCGTGAACCCTTCATCCCAGTTGAGACATACAACAGTAAGGTAAATCGTACTCGAATCTCCCCTTCATTCTCCCCTTGTTTTGACCGAAACTCGTGAAATGTAACTCTCTCTTTCCTCCTGTTCTTCTTTCCCTGTTATGTTCTGTCCGAAAATTTTGCTCCAGTACTATAACCTTCTCCACCTCCTTGTTTAAATCTTGCATGCAACCGCTTGGAAGGATCCCTGGAGATTTGCGAACAAAGTCGTTTTTTTTTAAGCTCCTCAAGGTGAGAGCAAAATCGGTAAGGCCACTGCTTGAAAACTCCTTCCATCCTCTCGGTTGTTGTTCAAAAATTTAGAGAATTGACCACTCTTCTTGTATGATCTTGCATGCAACTGCCTGGTTGAACCTCTGGAGATCCGCAAGCATAGTCTTTCTCTTGATCTTCCGAAGTCACCCAGAAACTCATTTCAACCGTTGCTAACACGGCCCCTTGGTAAGGCCACAAACTACCACGCTCCTTACCTTATTCCTTCTCTGTTTTAGAACCACCAGATACATCACCTAACACTCTATTACTCTTGTTTTGCCTGGCCGTGTGAAGCCCTGAAACATCCACTAACTCACCCAACAAACTTCAGGGGAAATCTGAGAGAAAACCATCCCTTACTCCAGGTAAAATCCAACCGAGAGTTCTTGAGTGATCCCCACTGATTTAACTTGGGAAAATATGTACATAAACTAACCCTTGGTCCCTTCATCTTTAGGACTGAAAGCTGTCCAAGGAAAACCAAGGACAACAACAAGAGATCCAGCTGAAAAATACCTAAGGTTGTGACTAAACTCCTAGTTATTACCTGCTTGAGAATCTAATGTGTTATGGCACCTTTACGTTCGAAAACTTCTGATAAAAATGGTCATCTAGGTATCTGTATGATTCTGGATAAATAAAAATTGATAAGAGACTGGGAAGAACTAATGGTTTATGCTTTAATACTTGGCAAGAGGGAGGGTTGAATCAAGAATGTCAAGTTGTCATATTGAGCTTTATAAATCCTGTAACTTATAACTGTTCACAAACTGCTTCCAGAAGTGATATAGATGTAGTATTGGGTTAGTAATAAACTTAAGACAATGCCAAAGCCCTTGACTAAGTTGAGAGGCACGCGGGGAATGTTAATAAGAAAAGAAAAAAAATCAGATTAGTGCAGAAACTCAGATTTCAGTTTTCTATAGATTTTCGGTTCCTGTATAATGAAGTTTGAGAGGAGTTGGCAGTGTTTGTCGGGTTGGCCTTGAGTTTAAAAATTTGTTAAAACACTTAACTAGGTTGTCAACACCTTTGAAGAGTTAAAGGCCCAATCTGTTGCATTAACCGTGAGGTAAGAAGGGGGAATAGACAGAAACTAAAGTTTTAGAATCTGTAACTTCTGACCTCTGTATAATTAATTTCCAGAGATGTTGTGAAGGTTGTATTGGGTTTATTAATGAACTTAAAACCTTGCTAACACACATAAGCAAATTTGTTAACATCCGGGAAATTGTAAGAACCAGTTAGTGCAGTGAAATTGTAGTGGAGGAAAGATGTGCTCAGAAAAATCCTACTTCAAATTCTGTCACATTGTGACTTTTGTATAACTGAGTTCAGAGGATTCAACAGAGTTGTAATAGTTGGTTTAGGAGCTTAAAACCTTACTAGTACATCTAACTGAGTTGGAAGACACCTTGGGAAAGTTAACAATCAGTTTCTGTGGTTGGAAGTGTAGAATACGAGAGGTGATGTACAAGAGTTGAGTGTTTCTGGTCCTGTTTGAAGCTTCTGTAAAAATGAGTTCCAGAATTGATAAATGTGTTGTAATAGCTTGAATATGAACTTAAAACAATGTTAAGATGCTGGGTTATGTTGGTATACACTCTGGGAAGGTCATAAACCTGTTTAAGTGAACTAAAACTGGAATCAAGTAAAGTGGAACACAAAAAAAAAAATGCTTCAGTCTTCTGTAATGAGTGCCCTCCGTATAAACGAATTTCAGAGCTGGTAAGGAAGTGGTAGTGGATAGTTAATGAACCTACAACTTTGCTAATATGCTAAACTAAGTGGGTAAATACTTGGGGAAAAACAACAGTCATAGGGGTAGAATCATGCATGGGCGATGCCGTTTGCTTACAGGGTAAAGCAGGGTAATTGAATTAGTTGTTACCTAGGGAAGACTGGTCATGAGTTGTATTGATCAAGCGGCTAAAAATTTAAAGTATTAGAGTGGAAAGTTTGGTTCCTGGTGGTCGAAAGTGAGAGTACAGTCCAGGTGATGTCTCAAGGTAAAGAGCTAGAAAATAGTCCCAGGATACTTAACGGATTTGGACTAAGAACATGTACAAAAAAAAATGAAGCTAGGAGGGTTAACGTATATAAGGACTTGGAAGTATTAGGAAATGCCTAGGATTAAGCTTGGGTACATAGCTAGGTGTTTAGTAAGTCCAGGCACATAAAACGACCATAGGAATTAACTAGTAATTATTAGTAAAATTAGTGTCAAATCGGTAGTAAGGAACAAACCGAACAGTACACACTTATAGTGATTCGGGAGTTTAGTAAGTTAAATGGGAGGTAACAAGTTGCGGTTTAACTTTAAAGTATAGTAGACTATTCAAAGGGCGAAAGGAATTTATAAACGCTCTACGGGATTAAATGAATAAAATTTTAGGGCAAGTTAAATTGCTAATAAGTAACTACTTGAGTAAAACATGGTTGCTGAAACCCATTAATGAAGTAGGATTACCAAGGCCATCTATTACACATAAGATTAGGACAAATGTTATAAGTAGTCTTACAAACAATAATGCATGACCAAATAAATTAACCCGCTCATATTACGATTTTAGGAGTGTATCACTCGGATGGCGGGGAACCCTAGTACGTGTGCGAATACATCGGCTAAAAAGGTATGGACATGTGTGGTTCATATGTTGCCGTGTTACACGGCTTGTGTGCTGTGTGCTTTTGTTTGCCAATGACTTCAAGACTAAAGCATGAAAATGGATTGCTTGTTTATCTTGCTTATTCGCTTGCGGTGTGTTTATGTGAAGTATGATTACGGATTGCTCATTTAAATTGCGGTATTGTTGCTTCATACCTGTTATACCTTACTTGCGTGCACACAGTAACTTAGTCACTCCCCGTTTATGTAAACTACGAGACGGAACTTAACGAATAATACAAACGAATAAGGAAACTACTTATATAAAGGAAAACTCCTCTCTAACCATGGAGGACTCTCAAGGACGCCCACTATGGTGTCAAACTATTTACGATAAGTGAATGCCCTATTGAGGACGGTTATCGACACCCACAATGGTGTCAAGCTGAACAAAAAGAAAAGACACATAATAAGTAATTATCAACTGGTAGAACATGAGAATAACCCGGGAAGACAACATCTCGGGCCGCGCGGTATTGAATCTATATTCGGGAGTTGGTATCTGCATCAGATCCTTCGACCGACCATTGTGGAGCACATCTTGGGGTCTAAAAGACGAACCCTCTTTCTCGACGAACGACGCCGGGATTGGAAGATTGGCAATTTGGGAAGCATGACCTGGGGTCAAGAGATGACCCCTCTGTCTCGACCTGACGTCGGGATTGGAGGATCAGCTAATTGAAGAGCATAACCTGGGGTCTAAAGGCGACCCCTCTTTCTCGACGTACGACGCCGGGAATGGAGGTATGAACTAAGGTTTGAACAGAGGTATGAACTAAGGAGGAGACGTCCTCCAACGTGCGGTAACAGAAGAATACACCGTTAATCTATGAGAAACAGGGAAAGATGAGCACCCATACTATATGGTCACGGGATCTAAACTATATCCCTAGACCGGGTGCAAGGAAAGGAAATGAGAATACACATTATGGAAACAAGGAAAGAGAATGAAAATACACATTATGAAAACAAGGAAAGAGAATGAAAATACACATTATGGGAACAAGGAAAGAGAATGAGAATACACATTATGGAAACAAGGAAAAGAAATGAAAACACACAACGCTTATGATTCCGCTGTGAGGATCGTCATCACTTGTATTCTATGGCACACTCTATTTGTGATTGTGTTGATGTGCTTGTGGCTGTCTCTGTGCTCAGCGTGTTGCGAATTGGTGTGTTGCTCTTTCATGTTGTGTGTTACTGCTTATTCATGGCATGTAAATTGGATTTAATAATATTCGACCAAGTAGTCGTGTAGCCCGGTAACATGCGGGCTTCACACGTTCATACTCGGCATAGTTTTGCTGAGTCCTTAATTTTACAGGTAATCATCTGGATCATGACGGAGTGTAGGTGAAGGACTATCATGGGGGTAGTCCACTCGGGCACGACCTTTAAGTTGTAGTAGCACATGTAATATATGGGTTGATACTAAACCCGAGATCTAATTCTTAGTTTATGATTTGGTAATCTTGTTGTAGAGACTCGGTATTCAGATTTGTATCTTATATTGTAAACAAGTTTTGGTTGAGGGATGTTCCAGTCATGCAGACCGTAACTTAGTATTGGTAGTGTGGTCTGTCAACCACGTGGGTGGTTGGCATCTGTAGCACCCGGATGATATCGAGAATCCGCTGCTTAGTTATCATGCAATTTGACCGGAGTTGGTTTTGGGCTGTTGAATGTTTATTCGGGGGTGTTACAGTTGGAGTGTTGCCCAACAATTATAATATGTTTAGTAATGTGTTAATATGCTTAGGGCAAATTTTTGGGTCCTACATAGTTCATTTGTGTATTTATTTACCCTTAACAGTCAAAGGGTGCAACATCTTGTTTTGTGTTGACCACTGTTGTTCTCAGTTGATTTTCTAAGGCATGTTTAGGCCTTAATTAATGTGATTAGATATTTAATCCATGTTTAATAAGTTTGGGGTATTTCAGTCTACCCCCTTAAAAAGACTTCGTCCCGAAGTCTCTCAATCAAATAGGTAAGTATATAAATGTATAACTACCCATTATTCCCATAATGTATATCTATGTGATATATCATTTACACACATCGTATTGCGCTCATACAGCACATAGCCATCACGTTGTGGTGTTAGTTCAATCATATATGGATATAGGTGATCCATCAGCATCATCATTTCCTATCAGTTCTACAAGTCCTGACAACCTTCCTGAGGTGTCCATAACATTCCATTGTTCTACATTCCATATCTAATGATTCATTTCGTATCTAGGCGATACCATATGTAATCATTCTATAAAGCAATATGAATACATATCACAAATAGCATAGGGAGAAGTGTTACACACATGGTGTAGACACAACATTCATACAGGTATCTCGTAAGATACGTACATACAAGTGTACATTCACACACAAACAAACCAACCAACGCACGCCCCGCGTACCAACCATAACCAACAAAACCAATTCACTGTATGCTATGCATACAAAATAATTCACATACTAACCAAACAAACCTCGTATGCCCCGCACACCACCAATTCTTTGTATGCAATGCATACTAAACAAACAAAACTTGTGCACACATGTGCACAGCCAAGAGGCTCTACCCCCCTTAAAAAGGGTTACGCCCCCGTACCCCACAAGTATACAACTGCCGCTCAACAAGGAGCGCTGGATACTTGGCTCTCAAGAGTTCACCAACTCGTGGATTATCCTCATATCAGAGAGACGGGTGTGACTCTAGCCCTTCTGGGCTCACAATTCGTAAGGGATGTGGCACTAAAACAATTTGTGCTCTCCCAAATTCATTCTAATGGGCCCACTCGCTCCGTATGAGGTGCAGACCCATGAACACAGGCTCAATTTTCTTTTCTTCTTTTTTTTTCCATTGCTGTGAATCCACTTGTTTGGATCACTAGCATACCTGCGTGCGTCTTGTCTCACTGATATTCAGTTGAGGTATACTATGACATTGGCCATTGTTAGTACTTAGTGCTTTTGCACTTGTCTTTGTAATACTAAGACGTACCAGCCTAAATGTCCACAACGATGATTTTGTCATCATGTCTCCTGGTGGTTTTGCTCCGGAGTAACACACTGTTATAGTTCTTTTTTTACACACTCGTATTGATATCCACTTTATCTTTCTGCGTTCCCACTAGATTCATAACTGCACGAGTGCAATACCAAAACACTCAGTCATACAGAGTGCAGAGGCGTAAACGCTCAACATCTAGTATCTCATGAGTCAAACAGATAAGATGTGCGAATTATCCTGTGAGTGGTACATTCCAAATCCATTGTTCTTTGCTTAAGGTATCTGCTATCATATAGCTTTATCTTTCCTCCTTGCGTAGTCACGCGTTTATGTCCATATCATCTGGTAGATTTCCTCTGGATTGTAAGAATTACTCGATCCTTATGAGGATTCTACACATTTTCGTCCATAATAGGTTTTCTTGTTGCTTTTTTTTTGGGTTCCTGTCCTTGAATTGTTTCCCTGTCTTCACTGTATACTGTCTATTGTTCTCTGTTGAAGGTTCCTTTTTTTTCTAGCCCGTTGGTTTAACTGCGGCTCTTCTCGTCCATCTTCGAGGTAATATGTCTTACGGTCCATAGTACGGAGTTGACTACTTCTCGCGTTCCTAACACTACTTGTCTACTTGCATGGGGTACCGTACTGATACATTACTACTTACCCGACTAACTCATAAATAAGTCTGTCAGGCCCACATGCTCCTAACGGAGTGCGGTCGTCCCATGACTCGTTTAGTAAACTGGTAATGTCTGTCACACGGTTATAGTGCAGTATTCTGTTGTCAATCTCCCTTTTGATGGATATCTTTTTTTTTTGTTCTTCTACTTTTTCCTTCTTCTTTTCTTGTCCTCTTTTTGCTTGCCTTTTTTTTTTGTGTATTAGTTCATGTTTTCAGTTATCCTGTAATAAGTGCTATTGCCTTTGTGGCATCCGTGGTAATTTGTGCCATAGACTGGTATTATTCAACTCGGTGTAAGTAAAATCCGTGCTATATTAGCAAACTTGTTTCTCTTTTTTTTGATCTCATTGAGTACAACACATTTTCCTTTTCTCCCTGTTTATCATGATCACAACTCTTCCATAGTTCACATTCTTTCCCTCATCCGTTTAATTGGATGTATTGCAGATTGCATACTAGCTTGAGCAACTTGGCTCCTCACTTCCCAACCATCCTCCCTGACGGTGGTGCTTCTACAAAGGGTATGCTTGTCCATATGGACTAAACATTCATCACTAATAGTGATTAGCATTAAATGCGGGTATGCCTGATGGTATTTTGGCTAATAAGCCATGTCTGAACATTCCCAAACAATTAAACTGGTGTGGTTTACCATTACAGTGGCTGTAAAATTTCCTCCAGTTGCAGTGGTTGGACTAACGGTCCTTCCATAGTTGCATAGGTTTCTAATCTCAGGGTTTGTGTGAAAACGTTTGAAAAACATCTTTTTTTTTGGTATATGTATAATAAAAGACTAAAAAGTAGTAGTTGTTGCAGTTGCATTTGTAGTTGCTATTACTGTTACCGTTGCTGTTGCTGCACTTGCTATAGCAAGTGCGCAAGGCAGATGGAAATTTCAGTAGTTTATTGTCATAGCGCTTGCAATAGCAAGTGCGCCATGCAGGTGGAAATTCTGGTTCAGTAATTCCCGGACTCATTGACTCTACGTCATTTGAGTATTGCTACATGATAATGTAAGCATAAACATCATGTTCATATATATATCCGTCAAGGTTTAAAGCTTATAGGTACTGAGTACACACAACTAATCCCAAAGTCTTACACAAGAGGCGAGTGGTCAATGACACACCCCCACATTCTTATAACATAGCTCCTTCTAACATCCAAGGTAAGCACACAACATAGTAAGTAAACAAAGTCTTCCACCAGCGGTCTCATGGAGTGGGGACTCATGCCCTATCTACTCCCTTGCCCTTCAGGGCTCCAGCATCAGTAGATGTCTGGCCATCCTGACCGCCTCGTGGTACTCCAGATCCTCCAGCTGAGGTCTTCAGAGTATTCTTTGGTGGCCTGCAATTACGGCTCTCAGGGTATCAGTCATCAGCACTCGAATTCCCTATGGCTCTCTTTCTTGCAGCACCGATAGACAACTTTGCGGCCTTCGCAATCGACCCCAGGATGGTCTTTCCCACAACGCTACAGTAAAAATGGCGCGGGGGCTGTCTGGTGCCTAATGGTAGTACTTAAGTTTAGTTACAATCTGATGATTTAAAGGTTAAGGTCACAATTCAATTTAAGAGGTAGGTGTTCTCACCCTAGAAGGTGCTGGTCTAGAGGCTTACCACTCACTAGCTGGGCCGGTCAACGAAGGACGGGCTCTTTCCCTTTCTTTCCCTTGTGACCCTGTGCCCTTTCTTTTTTGAAAGACTTCCTGTTTAAATGTTTCGGTCAGTATCTGTAAGGTATTTAGTATGGTAACAATTTAGAGTGGGATAGTCCTTACTTTCCCTTCCTCTGGCTTCCTCCTGGAGATGCTCCTCCACCCTCAGACTCTCCTTCAGGGTTCTCTTTCCTTGCCCCTAGAGTCTCTTCCCGAGTCTGGAGCATCAGCTCCGTCCTCGAGGCAGCGTCATAACACTCCTGGAATCTCATTGATAAGTTCTCACACGTTATACGGTACTGTAGTAAGTAAAGGATTTTATGGCTTTCATGTTAGCACCTGGATGGTAGTGTAGAGGGTAGCACCCATCGCCCTCTGAATGCGAAATAATAGTCCTCCCCGGAACTTCTCGACCTTCACGGTCTCTGAGTAATCCACACCGGGAATGAAGTCCAGCTGACCAATGAATCGAGCGTAATACTCATCCATGGTCAGACCTTTTTGGGTCAATGTTTCAAACTCATGGCGCTTCTTCTGCTTGAGGTGCGCCGGGTAGTACTTTCCTCTCAGTAATTCTACAAAGGCAGCCCACAAAAGTCGGGCATAGCCAGGTGCTGGTCCTTGACCAACCTCCACCAAGTGTTGGCTGCATCCTTCAGATGGAAAGCAGCAATGGCGACCCTCTTGTCGTCAGGTACTTGTAAAGCTTCAAATGCTTTCTCGTGTTCAACAATGTAACGCTCCAAAGCTACGGGGTCTGGTTCCCCAGAATATGTAGGTGGTCGGGTCTCTGTAACTGACTTTAGCCAGTTCGTTTCCCTGGGCTGTGGCGGGTGGGCTGGTGTTCTTCCTATCTGAGTACCCAGCTGTGTAAGAACGGCTGCAACCGTCTCAGCAACTCCTGTAATGCCGGGGTCACCGCCTCCACCTCTACCAGTACCACGCCCTCTAGTTCCACCAGACATCTGTAGTACAGTATGTCACATAATTACTCGGTAAGTTTACCGTACACAACCAGTAGATATTGAATTGTCTTAAAGGCTAGCCTATCACGCAATTTGCGTTACTAGACACAATATCTTTTGAGACGAATCGTCTCGTACTTCCCAAACGTTTCCCAATATTTCCCAAGTCCTAAGCTCACTGTCTTAACCTACTTTCTCATCATCAGAGCGGTACTCCGCTCTGATACCACTTTTGTAACACCCCTCTCCATAATCACGATATAATATCTCACGTAGCAATAAATAAAACGTCTCGCAGCGGAAAAATAAATAACAATTACAAAACTCACTCGGGTGTCACCGGCCGTTACTCGCCCATGCGAGCAACGCAGCCAAACTACATCCAACTTCCAATACAAATAAACTGCTAACCGCAGTGATAACGAGAAACTCCTATACATCATACTAAGTCCATAACCATAAACATCGACAAGTGAGCGTCTACCCAACCTGAAAAATACATAACCTTACCATAAGACCATACACCATCTTCATTACTATACAACATCTCCAATTACCCTGTTCCTGCTCTTCAGCTCCGACAATGATCAACAACCTGAAATGGTGTAGTATCAGCGATAGACGCTGAGTATGCCGGGCCTGGACCCTAATGGTCACTTGTCATTTTAACCATCTTATTATTAGGTCGGTTTCATGCTTTTCCCTTTTTCAGTTATAATCAAAACTGAAGCATAAATGTATAATATACATAATCAACCATCCAAATATCCATAAACATTTTTTCCATCCATCCAATCCAAACATTCATTTATTATTCCATACAACATTTATATATCGGACGTATCGAGTAGTAACAATATAATGTACAATGTACATTCGCCGTAGCGTACAGTTTTCATATTTAATTTACCTTAGCCTTGTAGGCTCCATCCAACCATCAACACACAATAAAATAACTACAAGTATAACCAATGAACAACAAAGCGAAACAACGAGAATAATAAACAAGTATTAAGTCTCGTCCATGGTATTGTTCGCCACTGTATAAACCTCAATTGTTTTAGTTGTTCAGTTATACCTAGTGACAATGTCTCGTTAAAACGACATGTCTCTAGTTACCCATATATTATGGCGGGCCACCCACGGCAGTAGCCACTCCAACGGTAGAGTCTCCGAACAACGAGCCATTCTAGCTCACGGGAAATTTTCTTGATACTTACGGACCCGTACGCGGACATCCTGGTATCGTTTTTGTGATCACAGCGCGCACCAAGAGCCACATCCTCTTGGCTTTACTTCCATTCCATTAATTAGTTAATTATACCATCGCATCGCATTACCAAATCTTCTAACACAGCAGACTAAGGTCATTAGTCCAATCCGGAGTCTGTAAACTCGGGATCCAGTGCTAGATACAAGAGCGGCGTATAGAAAGGCCAATGCTCCGTATAAAAGTCTCAGATAATATGTATATGTTATTATCATAGTGCTACAACGTTTTACTTACGTTCCTTATATTTCATATAAGATAGCACCATAGCCGCTAGTTCGTTTTATATATATAGGTTCATATATACGAACCAATACTGTTAACTCAACAACAGTAAATAATAAGCAGCTATAAATATACGGTTCATGCATATTAATTATCACATTCAGACAAACAATCTTATCACAGATCACACAGATGTCTGAACTGAGGAAGCCCTCAGGGACAATCAGAGACACATAACAACATACAAGTTATATCAACCAAATCCGAGCCCAAGGAGCAACCTTAGGACAACTCGGATCAAACCCCTTTACATACCGTTCACCCTGACTGTATTACGGTGGAGTATGAATCAGCAAGATCCTACGCTCCGTGTAGTCCGTTAGCTCGTCAAGCGTCCTTGTCAGAAGTATACTCTAAACGGTAATAAAACTATAAGTCAGTCTCCATGACTAACTACATCCGGTATTTCCGAATAATAAGTAACCCCGACAGTTCACCCCTGTTTTCTACAGTTGTTGTTACGGGTTTCTCTAAAACAGATTTTGTTACGTAAAACTCATACGTCAAAACATTCAACTGTTAAGTTTAATTCCTTATATTTCTTTTAATCTTATCCACATCTAGTTTAGGTACGTACCCTATAGTTGCATGTATGCATGCATGATTGTAGTACCTCATTACTTTTTGTATTGTATCCAAAACTCATAACTTATAGTTCATAACTATATATTTTTTTATTTTTTTTAAATAGCCACCACCATTAAATCATATGGTTTCCAACCAAAACATATATTCACCTTATATACATTATCCTTGTGTATGTATATATTTACCACGTAGGTAATTCCCATGAGTTTAATAAACTCTTATATCATATGTTACATTTTATCATCTTATGTTAGATGATTATTCCCATTAGTTGTATTGTATTGTACAACTTATATTAAGATTATTATCCTAATATGAGTAACATTTTATGTTGTATAATTACAACTCCTAAGGTTTATTCAATAAATACCTTAGTTTATAAATCCCATTTATTTATAGTTTGTCACATTATTTTATGTGAATACCCTTCCTTATATTAATTCCATCTAAACCATATAATATGTAACATTTATAACACTATAGACCTTAGTCTAAAATTCATTTTCCAAACTCTTGTTAACTCGGTATAGCCCTTAACTTATTTAAATTCCGTTTTGACCACTTAACATTATGTAATGTTATACCACATTCTAATATCATTTGATATGATATTTTTATTCCCTTTAATTTATTCCTATAGTTTTTATACAAAACTATTTCATATTGCCTCTTAGGCACCATAAGAAAATCTTATTCTTTTCTATAAACCATAGTTTCCTTAATTTACAAAATCACCCCTTAAATCATCCCATGTTATACATTCCATTTAATATAACATTTCTAACTTATAAAAGAGTATAACCTATGGTTATTTTTTTGTAAATTCCGAACAGCACTTGTGCTATTCTATAGTTGCCATTTGGCCCTATTTATAACATATAGTTCACCATATCATTAAAACTATATTTTATACACATAACTTATTAAATTCTCTTAATAATTCTAAAAATCACCAAATTCCACCAAAGGGTTATAAATATCCTTATTAACCCATATACTTTTGGTATTTACCATTCCACCATCTATTTTTCTCCAAAGTGTCATAATGACATAATAACTATATATTATACATATATAGTTCATTTTAATTCCAAAATCCACCAAATAAATTCCTAAAAATTCCTAATAGCCCATGGGTGTTTAAAATACCATTTTACACCCTTAATTTTCGGTAATAACATATTCACCACATATGTTATAAAAATATTACCATTAAATACATAACCTATTATAAAACCTTAAATAAGTTATCTAACTTATTTATTTTGGTCAAAACCTAGCATATGGTCAATGTTGACCACCTTAATATTTCCTTGACCACCAATTCCTTATAATTACGGTTTAGTACCCAAACTTTCTAAAATTCACCATTTAACCCCAAAACTTTATAAAATCTTATAAACTTTATTTTAACTCCTTTTTAACTCTAATTTTCGGCCTTATTATTCTAAAGCCCCCAAATTTAATTTAATTACACCTAATACCCCATTTATTTTCGGTAATGCATTTATACTACTTAAACTTAATTAAAAGCTTGTAAATGCGCAAATAAAATGGCCTAAAATACATGGCCTTATTACAAACATTGGCTTGCAAAATAAATTACACATAAATGTCCCAAAATACATATAAAATTTCGGCCTCACCATATAATTTTCATTTATTTACCAAACTTCCACATAATGTCTTAAATTTGACATTTATGCTTGTTTAATTAGTTATAAAATTTATTAAACCATTCCTTAAACATTTTAAGGTCAAACAAGACCTTGTTTTTCTCCTTCACTCACGGCAATTAATATACACACACTTAAACTTGTGTTAATGTATCAAGTTAAGGTTTTAAGTGATTTATACCTTGATTTAGCTTAGGTAAATCCTTGTTTGGATTCGCCACCTTAAGGAGAATTTCTCCAAAGCTTCTCTTACATGTTTTTAGACAGAAAACAGGGCCTAGTTAGTCTCCAAGAAAGATCTAACCATAAGAAGTAATTTAATGTAAGATTTAAGGCAAAAATCACCTTAAGAATGCAAGGAGAGTTCAAGATGGTTTCGACCTGAATCAAACACACCACAAGGTGTTAGATCCACCATATTGACATAGGAAATAGCTAGATCTCAACAAGCTACCTTGTTATTAGGTTTTACCTTGGAAAAATGCCTTAAAAGAGGGTATTTCCTTTGGATCTCGGCCACCCTTGCTCCAAATGGCTAACCAACTGATTCCACATGAAAAGGAGAAGAAAATAAGGCTAGGACCAAAGTTTCACAGCTGAACTTGAAGGGAATCAAAAGTTATGAGCTTAAAGCACATGTTTACCTTAAATGGTCAAGACTTGAACTTTCCTCCTTAGATCTGGTTATGTACGAAACCAACACTTCATTTAACCTCCAAATCACTCTACATAGATGTATAGAAAAGGTTGGAGTGTAGATCAATCGAAAAAGGAAAGAAAGATGAAGAAAATGGGCATTTTTATGCCTTAAGAGCTTACCTAGAGCTTGAGATCTCATAAATGGTGCTTGGGAACCTTACCTACGTGGAGGGGAGCCAGAGAGAGCTCAAGGAGTGAGCCATCTCGGCTGAAGAGAGGAAATGAAGGAGGAAGACCTATTATTGCCTTAAAGCACCTTTTTGCATTTTTTTATGATTTCCTTGCTTTGATGACTCATCAAGTCTGATTGGGGTTGGATAATTGCAGTTTCAATCAGTGGAGAAAGCAAGAGGGGGCAGCCATCCTTGATTGAGAGAGGTAGGGCTTGATTGATTCAAATTTGAATCAAAAGTGAAGTAATATGTTACTTTATTCTTATAAGTGAAAGATGACTCATCTTGTTTTGTTTTGTTCTTGCTTGGAGCCTTGGAGCACCGAAATACAAGGGAAGGAGGGGCTCCAATTCGGCTGGCTCATCACATGGGGTAAGGTAAGTGGAACCCACCTTTTTGTTTTATAAGGTAAAGTTTACTTTTTTGTTATTTTATGTAAAAGTAAAGGACTACATTTAATTGTCACATGGGACTTGTCTCTTGGTCTGTTAAGAGACTTAATTATCTGATTTTATGTAGTCCATTTCGTGGTCAATGGTCAACTTTGACCAACTTAGTCAATGTTGACCCAAACGGGCCCCACATTAGGGTTTTATTAATATTTTAATATTAAATTTGTAAAAATTCGTAAATTTCTGGAATTAAATTCCTAATATCATATAATATGATATTTATTATATTTAAAGGTAATTATAACCTTTTAGCCCATTTAAAACCAATTTAAAAGACAATTTCACAAAAACGTGCTTTAAGGAGTTTTAGCGCACATTTTGTGTTGCCTGGTGTTTCTGAGCTCTGTTTTCTTTGACAACAGTCTTGTTGTGTTCCTTACATGATATTTGATCATGTAACTCAATTTTATATCATTTAGAGGTCATTAGACCTTTAAGGTTTCTTAGAGCACATTTTTGCCCTTTTTGACCTTGAAGCATGAAAGTGCTTGTTCTTTGTGTTGGAGTGTTGCCCAACAATTATAATATGTTTAGTAATGTGTTAATATGCTTAGGGCAAATTTTTGGGTCCTACATAGTTCATTTGGGTATTTATTTACCCTTAACAGTCAAAGGGTGCAACATCTTGTTTTGTGTTGACCACTGTTGTTCTCAGTTGATTTTCTAAGGCATGTTTAGGCCTTAATTAATGTGATTAGATATTTAATCCATGTTTAATAAGTTTGGGGTATTTCATTTTGGGTCTTTGAAGGGTTTTGTGGTCATTTTGTGGGGCTTAATGGGTTGTCGAGTTTGTTTTGGAGTTTGAGGTGCTCGACTCTGTGAGATATTTGAAATCTTAAAATGATGACGTATACGAGATGCTCAGGTTTGTGAGACGTTTGAGGCTTGAAAGGATTATCAAATTTCAAGGGGTTCGACTTTTTGAGGAGCTGAGGGTTTTCGAGGTGCTTTAATTTGATGAGTCTATTGAACTATCGAGACTTTCAAATCCGTCGAGCTGTTGAGACCTTCAAATCCATCGAGCTGTTAAGACGTTCGAGTCTGTGGAGCTGCTGAGACGTTCGAGTCTGTGGAGATGCTGAGACATTCGAGTCTATTGAGCTGCTGAGACGTTCGAGTCTGTGGAGCTGCTGAGACGTTCGAGTCTGTTGAGCTGTTGAGACTTTTAGAGATTCGAGGTGCTTGAGTTCAAAAGAGTTTGAAGTTTCAAGGAGTTTGAGATTTATGACGTTTGGAAATATTTAGGATTGAAAAGAAGTTGAATTGAATTAGGAATGAAGAGAATTTTGAATTGAGTTGGATTGAAACTGAATTAATTCTGGATCGGAATTGGATTGGATTGAAATTGAATTTGAATTTGATTCGGAATTGAAATTGAAGTTGAATTTGATTTGAAACTAAATAGGGATCGAATTGAGGTAATGGGCCGAATTTGGGCCTTAAAGACGGACCGGGTTTGGGCCTTGGAATGAGGGCCAGTTTTGGACCTTGAAATTGGGCTGAGTTTGGGCCTTAAAACTGGGCCAGATTCGGGCCGTGAAATGGGGCCAGGTTTGGTCCTTGAAATTGGGCCAGGCTTAGGCCTTGAAATATGGGTCGGATTGGGCCTTACGAATGAGCTGGATTTGGGGCTTAGAATTAGGCTTGATTTAGCCTTAGAAATTGAAGTTGGAAGATGATTTGAAGCTATGAGACAATTGGAGTTTGGAAGGAGTTTGAAGTTTGATCTTGGAACTTTTTGAAGCATTTCAAATGCTTTGTGAGGTTGAAGTGTGTCTAATGAGTATTCGAAGAGTATTTAATGTTGGGTGCGAAGAGCTTTGATTTTGAAAAACTCATGAAGAGTATCTGGTTTCAGAGTATGAGAGGATTGATTTTTGAAGAGTGTATGATGAGTGAGTATGAGAGGGATTGATGTTGAAGTGTGTTTGATGAGAGAGATTGATTTTGAAGTAGAATTTGATGAAAGAGTATGAAAGAGATCGATTTTGAACTGTGTTTCGTGAGAGAGTTTGATTTTGAAATGTGTTTGATGAGAGACTGCGAAAGAGATTGATTTTGAAGGGTGTTTGGTGAGAGAGTTTGATTTTGGAATGTGTTTGATGAGAGAGTGCGAAAGAGATTGATTTTGAAAGGTGTTTGATTCGTTAGATTTTTAAATTGACTTGGAATTGGATGATTGATTGATTGTGAATTTTATTCTGACTTTAGAGGATGGTTTAGAAATTTTTAAGGGAAACGAGTATTCCTCACATGGGCCGTGTCTAGGACCCGTATTCATGGAGGATACCCAATCCTAAGGCTTTTCTAAAGTGGGCCTCAAGGGTCCACTAAGTGGGCAACCTAATGGGCTTTCTAGGGGCCACCTGCTCCAACCCGTTTGGCTGGTTATGGACTGAGCCTGAACAAAATTAGATTTAGGCCAAGAGTTACATGGGCCCAAACAGGATCAGTCCATACACTTACACAATCATAGGCAAGGAATGATGAACAAATGATATGTAGAGATGAATTTCCAAGGCTATATAAATAACTATACATGCGGACATGGATTTTAAAAGCTATCCGAATAAAACAAATATATGTAAGAAAAGAATTCAGAATCTGTTTATGTAATTATATACATGTGGGCATGGATTTTAAAAGCTTAAGTTATGTACATATGAAATGAATTTCAAAAGTAGTACGAGAAATGTATATACAAGAACAAATCATCAAAGCTATCTAGGTAGCAAATCAGAATTATTCAAATCTAAAACTCTCAAAAACTAACAAGGTGAGTCCTACTGTATGGGTTGCTAACCAATTGTTAGTCTTATCCTATTTACTATCTTTCAATAGTCAATCAAAGGTTGAAAGCAAGGGAATAATACAAAGGTCATGGGATGAAATCACAATAATGAATAAATCATAAGATTGCAACCGAAAGTAAAGACAACAAAAGAATTACAAACTGATACAAATACAAATAAAAATTTAGATAAAAAGCAGCTATGGGGGGTCGCATCGACGCCGCCTCACTTGAGTTGATAGGATCAGCAAGAAGTGCACAAACCGATACACGTGTTTGAAGTGGAGACCCCGGTAGTCCTAGCTAAGGTCCAGCTCCTTAATCCAGCAGTTCCTTGTTCCTCAAGCAATATGTACATACCATAGAAGAAAAACAAAGAGGTACGAGAATAATTAGTAATGAAATGTAAAAGGGTTGGGGTGTGTGCGATGGGATCATACGACCCCTCAATGGGAGGAAAGGGGACAATTTAATCAACTCCCATATCCTAACCGAGAACATAGAAAAGAGTTTCAAGCTGCCAACAAATGCTAAGGATTGTAAGATAACTCAAGCATTGGGATTGCTACTCAAATTAATTCATCATCTTTGATTATGACTCAAACCGAAGTGAAGTATCGAAGAGGTGAAGTTGTGAGTCATGTGGGATCATACCTAGAAGGGTTTCAAATCACTTCCCTCTAAGATGAAGAGTTAATAAGGACCATCCAACCAATGAGTATTTATGTACAATTAATAGCATTCGGGTAACTATCACTCAATTCATGTTCATATCTAAGCGCAAAGGGACAAGTACATGCTGATCTCGAACCAATTTCCAAACCGTTATCAATGCGCAAGGAGCAATTAGCAATCAAAGTAATTCATATGCATTAATTAAAAATGAGTTGAAATTTCCAAACCCAAGAGAAGTTTTAGCGGAGCCCAAAGGGAGTGCACCACCCCCAAGGTCATCGATCAAGTCCAGCCCAAGTCGCAGAGGGAGTATACCACCAACGCACATAGACGGCTACTCCAAATTTGATTATTGAAAGTCCATGAGCATAGTCAAAATGCAAGGTCAGATGCTGAATAAGCCCACATGTATACGCCCCGGCCCAATCATCAATATCGACAAGCTCATGTAATCAGTCAGCCCAAATCGAAAAGTTGGAAACCGATAATCTTGGCGATATATAATACTCAACAGTAGCACGAGAACAAACAGACATACATACATCGATTACCCAAAGACTTTAGAAGGGAGCGGGCCCAAGTTTCACAACTTCAAACTGATAATCCAATTCCAAATTATGTGAGGCCCCAAAGTCCATAAAGGCCGGAAGAGAGGTAGGGGCCTATGATGATAATTTTCTCTCGAACCAATTTGACCAGACAAACCAATCAGACACACTTTTCTTAACCCACAAACAATATGAAAAACAGGCGGGCTTCTTCATTTCAAATCAAATATCAGCAAAACTGGGCCCATATTCAAGATGAATAAACGAGTCAACGATAGTAGGATCCATAAGCACAACTTTTGCGAATCATTCATGAGTCTCAAAATTGATCAGCTTCATCAAACTCGAAATGCTATTCGGACTAAGTCAGGCGATAAAGCCTAAATTAATCACCACGATTATCTAATTTCCATCAACAGTCAAATTGGGTCAAGTGATAATAACAGAAGCGCCTGATTTACAGAACAATATCAAGAAGAAAAATATCACCGAGATGATGGCCAAAGTCGAAGAAGAGGAAAACCGACAGGATGATGAAATCTCCTGAGGGATGGTGCCAAGATCAAATACCCATGTTCCTTCAGACTTACGGAGCCTCACATCAAATTCCCAGTAATATAGATTCATCACGATTCATGTACCTCATCAGCAGAACAAACCAACGGAAGGAGAAAACGGGATTATGCATACATCGCCAAAGATGAAATCAAATCGAATAGAAAAATCCAAGAATTAGAGGAATATCAAAGGAAACGACAATACTCAAACCAATGAATTAGATAAAAAGCAAGCGAAATCAAAACTAGCAAGAACCAAGTGACACAACCCGGTGAACATCGAAATGGCGGTGCCAACTTTAGGGTCAGGCAAGACGTTTTGACACCAAACTCAGAGACCCCACCCTTCGAATTGGAGAAGGCCGGTACTCCATTGAAGGGATAATAGCTCGAAAGTCAAGCAAAGTTTGAAATCACCCACAACAAAAGAAGAGATCGGGCCAGCGAAAGTTGACATGGTGTTTGATGTCTTGAGTTTTTTTTGTTACTGGAGTGATGTCGGCGATGAAGAAATGCCGATGGTGGATTGCTGTGGAAGAGAACTCGAAGGTGCGGGTTTAGTTGTTATGGCGACCGAGAGCTCGATGGTGCTCTAGGCAGTGTTGTATGCTCCCGTGGCTTCTGTCGAAGTCTAGAAAAAACAAGAGAGAGAGATCGAGAATCAGGTGGGTGCAAGAGTGCGAAAGATCGAGGTTGTGTGGGTTCGAGAAGGATGAAAGGTCGTGGGAAGAGGAGGGTCATGAGGGAGATTTTTGTCTCTAGAGCCGGAAGAAAAAGGATGCTCCATTGAGGGAGGTGATGGTTTAGGGTTTTTAGAAGAAGAAGAGTGATTGTAATGAACTTTTTTGAGGAAGTTCGAAAGGAATTGAGAAGGGAAGGAGAAGGTGGTGGCGGCCGATCATCCGGGGAAGGGGAAAACAGTAGGGTTCTCCTATTTCTTCTTTCTGAAGAGATCCCTCCATCCTGAGGAAAAATCAGGGCCAAGAGAAAAAAACATGCCAGGCCGCTGCTGTTCTCCTGCTCTTGGGGTTTGGAAGGTTGGTTGGGCTTCATTGTGGGCCTGAGTTTTAGGCCGTGAGTTTGGATGGGATGGGCTTGGGTTTTGGGCTGCTGAGTTTGACTGAAGATTGGGTTAAGACCAAGCTTGGTCCGTCAAAAAAAGAAAAAGGATCATTACAATAGAACCTCATACAAAACTGAGAGAAATAAAACAAAAGCTATTACTTGACATGAGTAAAATCATTAGAAACACTAATGTTTAAAAAACGTATAGGTGGAATTAAACTAAAAATGTTTAGTCAATAAAAATGAAATGTTTTCTTTTCAAAATAGCAACATGAAAAATGACAAAATAATATAAGTAAAGTAAAGTAAACGAAATGCCCACGACTAAGGAAATAAAACTGAAAATAACTAAATAAAATAAAAAGGTAAGTCTAAAACAAATGATTGTTTGAAAATTTCTGGAAAATTGGATTTTTCT
This sequence comes from Limonium bicolor, assembly GCA_023374045.1. NCBI lineage: Eukaryota > Viridiplantae > Streptophyta > Magnoliopsida > Caryophyllales > Plumbaginaceae > Limonium > Limonium bicolor. The sequence goes on along the minus strand of CM041778.1, from coordinate 197,573,662 downwards.
AAAATTCTTGAAAAATTGGTTTAAAATATTGTCGTAAAACGATGGTTTCATTTTGGCACGCATGTTGATATGTTTTGAAAAGAGAAAGGCGACGACCCCTCTTATTACATTTATGATTTTGGAATTTGCTTTATGGGGTGAGAATTTTTGGTGTCTACAATTTGTTGGTTTATCCAGCATGTGATGTTAAATGAGGTGTTAGTTTTGCTATCTTTATTCTTTTGTGATATTAATGAGAATATTTATTTTTCTCAATTTATTGTGCAATTTCTTGAGACATATACACATTGATTGTGGTTAATATATGTCTCAACTACAAGTTTAGGGTTTATAAATAACTTCATACAACAAGACTTGAGATGCTTAAAGATTGTAGATGTCCAATATTATGCATCATTTGTGAGCAATGAACACCTATTAGATGTCTACAGTTACATTATGTGTTTTTGGTTTCATGATTATTGGTACAACTATATTAGATTTAAGCTTTAACAAAACATACAGGTGAATCCAGTTCAGGTGAGTTAAGTTTTGGTGAGTTTGGGTTGTACCAGATTGCGGTTCGATTCGGGTTGCTTTGGGTTTTAATGTCACATTTTGGGCCACATGATTTGGTTCAAAATTGGGTTTAGATTGGATTGAGTTGAATCGGTTTTCCGGGTTCAAGTCACTTTTGTTAGGTCTATTTAGCTATGGGCATATGAATTAAGAAGAAAAAAAAAGAGACAATTTTACCTTTATTTTTTGTATTGGAAATTGAAGTAAATTGAATAGTAGGTTGTGAGCGAAGAGATGAGGTGTAGAGTTGAAAAGTAAAAGATAAAAAAAGTCAAAATATCTTAGTCAAAACATCTTATATTTTGTAAAAGAGAAAATTACAGTGTCCACCCACGAGATAATGAGAAATTACGCTACCTTCCTATGAGCTTTAAAATATTACACTACCAACCTATGAGATATTGGGAGCTTACACTACCCACTTATGAGCTTTAAAAATTACACTGTCCACTTATGTACTTATCAAAATGAAGTGAAATTGAAAATATAAGGTAATGATTACCTCAATGTAAGAGTTAGACGATGCAAACAGTTGAGAAAAATCCAAATTATATTACTACCCTATAGATTCAAATAAATAAGAGGTACCTAAAAATCAAAGAGGTAAAACTAAAGGTAAAGCGGTGCACTTTTATGCAATTTCTCATAAATTTTTTATGCGATTTTCCTCAATCTTAACTATAATCTCATACAATATATAATTGAGGTTTTTTCTATTATTGTGCATTGTCAAATTAATATAGTATTTACTTAGATAATGGGTGGGCATTGTAATTTTTTAAAACTATGGGTGGGCAGGCAATGTAATTTCCCAATATCTCATAGATTGGCGATGTAATATTTTAAAGATCATCGGTTGGTAGTGCAATTTCTTAATAACTCATGCTACAATGTTGGTTTATTTGGGCAATTTTTAGATTACCAATTAGTGCAAGTAAGAGGTTGCACCAAAAGTTGGAACAAATAGTGCAAAGTTAAGATGCACTAATTGACTATAGCAAATGGTGCACAAAAAGGAAAATTGCACTAATAGATACCAACAAACAGGGGATCAATAAACTTGCACCAATTGATCATATCAATTGCCCTATTTGTAGATGTCACCCAAAATCAATAGAGCTAACATATTGGTGCAACTTGAATTTTTGCACTATTTGACAACTCAGATTGGTGCAACCTAAAATTTTGCACTATTTGACAGTGTCTATTAGTGCATATTTTAGCTTGCACTAACATCTAGTATCAAATGGTGCACTTCTATTGCTTTTGCCCTATGTGTCGAATGGTGCAATTATTCTGTTGCACTATTTGGTTTGGTCAAATAGTGCACCTATGTACTGTCGCCCCATTTGTACAAAATAAATGTTAGTGCATCATAGAATTGCACTAATAGATACCATCAACTAGGAGCAACAGAGTTAATGCCCTATTTGATGTGTACAATTGGTGCAAAATATTATTTCACCCTAATACTGTATTACTATTTTGCTCGCGGTCGTATTCCTCTCTTCACTCACGTTCAGTTGTATTCATCAACAGAGTATCACATTCATATTCTTCTCTTCACTCATGCAAAATCAACAGAGTATCACGATCATCTTCATTATCGCACACCAGATTGATACTCAGGGTTGAAAAAAGACGAGGCATACGAGGCAGTCTTCGTTTCTTCAATCACGGTCATCTTCAACCCTAGAATAAAGACGAGGCAGACGAGGCTGATAACTCTTATAACTGGTAATTTTCTCCAACCTATCTCTTTTCTTCACTCATGGTAATTTTGCAAGCCTGGCTGGAGAACAAGGAACATATATGCTTAAAACCCCCAAATTGAATCAGTTAGAGTTCTACCAATTTCTGTCATTGCCATCCCAATTTCTGTCCCTTTTGACGATGTGGTCTGGTTCCTTGTCAGAAATCTAATTTCCTACCCCCAAAACAGGTCGAGAAAGACGCGAACGCTGGGATTATCAGGAAGCAATACCACAAGCTCGGTGGGTAAACCATTTTTGGTGTTAAATACTTCTAAATGTGGAAATAATGCTATACTGATTGATGCTGCAATTTAATCAATGAATGATACGTGACAGACGAGTACTGTTGTTTTTCTTTGAGTTAATTTCTTGTATCCCTCTGACTCCACAGCTTTCCTGCTTCATCTGGACAAAAACCACCATCCCAAGGCTGAGATTGCATTCAAACTAGTTTCACAGGTATGCTTAATCTGATGCTTCTTCTTCGTTTCATTTGATGGTACCACTTTTTCATCTAAAAGTAGTGTAAGCAAATGTCAAAATCAACAGTAGAAAATTTTATTTTTTTTTCTTTTTGAAGAATGGTATGGCATGCATATGAATCTTATCAATGTAGTGTATAACCCTTTTTCTGATTCCTATTTTTTTTCCTGCTTCCTACCTCAGTCTCTCTGATTTTACTCTAGTTAACCTTCTCTTCTTTGAACATTCAACCCACCTGATGGCTGGCCTTCACACTATTTTCGAGAATAAAAGTAGTAACATAACACTAGTACACTGCATTTTCAAATAACTAATACAACACCAAAGGAAACAAAAAAAGTAAATGCTCATATTGAGGGATATCATATAACCCACTGTTTTTCCTTTTAATGATGCCACTTCATCTTCATCATTGTCATCCATCGTCATCAGAATTTCTCATCAGTCATCTTCATCAGGTGAACATAACTTAAGCTATTGCCAGTCACTCACTACTACTGTATTTCTTCTCTAACACTACTGCAACACTTAAAAAAAAGCAAATTAACCTTCCTAGCTATTTTTAGATAACAAAAAAACTCTACAGATCCATCCGCTTTTTCCCTATACATACTGAATGTGTACAAAACACTTGTTACTTATCAGAGGTTAGGTTAAATATGAAATTTGTGTTGTGTGTGTCAGTGTGTATATGTTGTAAATATTAGCTTGAGAGAAAGAAGTTCATCAGTGTGACCAGCTTTTCCCTAGCAGGATAAGATATTGTCAACACCTGGGGCGTGGCTTTCTATTTGGGAAGACATATGTCAAGCAAACAACGCCTTGCCGTCCATCTGGCCTTTGAAGTCGTTATTGCTATAGATCTCCTGTCCTCAGAGATGATGAAGATTGCACTTCGTATATATCCCCCCACATTGCTATTGGCGCATTAGGACTGGATGGAATATCCTCCTACATGTAAGTACTTGAAGTTAGTTTGGACACTTTCCCCTTAATTTCCTTGAGTAGTATTAAATTTGACTTCAGAATTCAGATGGGTGAATTGTTTTAGGCATTGTATGGTTTGTTGTTTTGTTACTACTTTTATAGTAGTTGTTTCTGATTATCATTTTGATTAATATTTTAAAAAAAATGCAACTATGTTGTCATATATGATCGAATACGACTTGATAGAGTTAAATTGATTATCAATTTATAACTAACTGAACAAGGCGTCAAATTGATTATCAATTGACCTAATTCAGTTTCAGTTATAATGCTCGTATAGTATTTATTAAACCTCTACACATTCATTAAACAAATAAATATGTCAAATCAAATTCGTTAAAGTAAAAAAAAAACTTAGGGGTGCCAAACAAATCAAGCTAATTCCATTATCTTAGTAGTAGTAATTTTACACTTTCACTTTTTCATTTCTCTTTGCTTGTGGGTCCAAACTCACTTAAATCCCTGGTGCCTCTTTATATTAATACTCACTTTTTTCCCCAACAAGCTAACTTAATTCCATTCAGTCTCTTTCCCATCACCTATGAAAGTTCTAAGTTGGATTACATTGCAACATTTTTTAAATCTGAATTACCCGATTCAACTTTTATCTTATCTAACATTTGATGCTCAAACCTGATCTTGTACCTGTTTGTGTATAAAGGGGTTTTAGGTAGTCACCTTTTTTCATAAGTACGATGGATAATAATAGAGACTGGATGAGGCTTGAAGGGTGAAAAGGTAAGAATGTACCCTCCCTCCTGTTCCTTGGTTAATCTTACTGCGTACCTGATCCTAAAACCGATTACGTAGGGAGAGAGCTTTACGAAGAGAGAAGACATATGTATTGTGCCAAAGTGTCAGGCCTGTCCCTCTTATGGGGGTGTTCTCTTATTTATAATGTTTACATTGTTAGATCGGGGGTTGCCAGCCTGTCTCTCTCTTTTGGTTGCCAGGCTGGCATTTGTACATAAATGAGATATTCGACTGCCTATTTGGCCGGAACACGTTCCGGCCTGACGATATCTAGGGTATTCCTTCCAGTCCCAGGAGACCAGATGTATTTCTTACTTTACTCTTATACTTTTCCCTCTTCATCAGTCCCACAAGTTCTACTTTTGATTCCCTGAATGTAAAAGTAGAACTTTTTCTTTTTTGACATGCTTTTGAGAAAAATCCTTGCATGTCTTTAGTTTTTTGTGATCTTCCGGATTGACTTTCTCCTTTCCTCAGTAGTCCCACAAGTTTTCCTTGCTTTTTTCCTTATCCTCCCTTTTTTTTAAAAAAAGAAAACTTGCCCGTGCCTCGCGCCCTTTCGATGTAGAATTTTCGGAGGCGCTTTATGTCAGCGTCCCTTTTCCAGGAAGGTGCAGAGTCCTTATTTTATCGATTTTTATTAGCCGAGCGGGAACCGTTTTCTTCAAAACTCCTGGTTTTATCTTTGATACCTTCTCTCTCCTTGACCCACTTCAGACTTCACCGCTATTTCCTTATGCTTCGTTTCCGAACCTCTTCTCTATCTTCCTTGTTTCACTGTTTTCCTCCGCTCATCTTCCCCAATGGCCTCTTCTAGCTCGAAGAAAAACAAGGCAGCAGCTAATTTTGTTCCTGCAAAAGAGGCGATTCAAGGTACCTTTTCGTCCCAGGGGTTTCGCCCTTCCTATTTGAAATCTACCGCACCCTTTTCTGCCGATCGGGAGCCTTCTCCATTCTCCCTGGACACCTCCTCCCTTCTTTCCTGCTTAAAGGATGTCGAAGTCCCACAGGGTACTCGCATCTATCTTCCTTCTTCCGATTCACATCCCCACGACGATTTTGGGCTCGGATATGCCGTTTATGCGGATTTTTTCTCTCGTGGCCTGACTGTGCCCCCTCACCCATTCGTTCTGGGCTTCCTAATCCGGCGTTGCTGCGTGCTTGCCCACCTACACCCAAAGGCAATTTCTTACCTCCACACCTATGTCCTCCTTTGTGAGGAGAACAAAATTCGGGTGGAAGCAACCGAGTTTGCCCAATTCTACTCCACAAGGGACGATCCTGATAGCCTGATGATCAAGGCGAAGGCCGGCTTTTCTCTTTTCGATTACAAGAAAGCGTCTTCCGAGTGGAACTCCCGATGGTTTGTCATTGTCCCACCACCAGGCCGATTTTTGGGAGTTCCTTACTACTCCTCGATCCCGAAAGGCCAATTTAGCTGCCCCCCTTCCCCGGCGCAAGAAATGCCCATCTCGAAAATCCTGAAGATGGTAAGCAACAAGCAGCCTACGGTTTCCCAATTTTTTACTCCGGCGCGCCTGGACTCATTGAAGAAATATCATAGTAAGTTTTATTTAGCCAGTTTTACCTAAATCTTTTACCTTTTACCATCTTCTTACTTTTCACGTCGCTCTGGTAGATTTCTTTTCTAGGGGAGATAAAGTGGGGCCCTTCAACAGTTGGAATTTTGTTAACTTCAAAATGGGTGACGAGCAAGTCGATTATTATGCGTCTGTTGATGCGGCTGTCGATGCGGCCACAAGACTCCTTGGGGATGCTTCTTCTTCTAAGAAGAGACAAAAGGCGACAACGAGAAGGATCGATCCGGACAGAAGAAAAAAAGAATTACTGAGTCCCCAGCCCGATCGTGCGGTGATTTGCCAGGTACTTGGCACGTGAGTCCAGGGTCTGGGCGTCGCGTCTTTCTCCCTCTTACTCCCGATTCAGGCCTGGGGTCTGTCTCTCACCCAGGGCAGGGGTCTGGTCATCCAACTCCTATTTGTGAATTGCTTCCTGACTTGGTAGGATATTTTTCTTCCGATCCGGCCCACGGTGCTATCTTGGAAGAGACTGACCTACGTATTGCTCTTGCTTATTTGAAGGAAACTTTTGCCTTCCCCTTTTGTATATTCTTTGCTGACCCTTCCTTTCTTAAGCTCTCAAGACGCACCCATAACCGTTACTGACAACGAGGTTGCTTGCGGCCCGGCCCTCCCCACTGCTGCTGTTCCGGCTTCCGGTACTCAAAGATTCCGGAAGAAAACTGTATCAAAGCCGAAGGCTGTCTTAACAGAGGTCTCTGAAGCTGAAGGGGACAACGAGGCTCTTGGTACCTCAACCCCATGTGATGTTCCTAGAGTCAAGGAATTAGTACACGAGAAAGTGAAAGAATACCGACCAGTGCCCGAGAACCCAGAGCTCCGAAGCAAGCAAAGGGAGGACATTACTGCCTCTTCCTCCTCTCCGCCCCCTCCTGTTCAGGGGAGTTTCACCGGCCCTTCCCAGAAGGATGGATGGTTCTACTATCTTGGGTAACCTCTGCGCAAGATCTCTTTGGATACTGCTCGATACACCGACGCTTGGAAGGAAGTGATAAAGCTGTCTGATCATCCAGACGGGATCTGAAATACCCCAAACCTTGATATGTGGTTTAAATATCAAACTATGTTATATAAAGGCTAAAAAGTGCCTTAGAAACATCAGTGGACAATTTAAAACATAGTAAAGTGCAATAAAGCACTAAGACACAGTTTGAGCAAAAACATGCTCTAAGCTATGAGTGAACTTGGTTAGGACCCAAAGAGCCTACCAAGACTTAATAACATTTAATTATGATTTAATAAGGCTAAATAAGTCCTTAGGAAACCTTGGTGGACAGTTAAACCAAATAAAACACAAGGAAATACCTTAAAGTCAATATGAGCAAAAATGTGCTCTAAGCTTGGGATAAATTTTTATAAGACCTAATGGTCATACCTATACCTTATAAATATGTTAATGAACATATTAAATCAATTACCAAAGAAAACCAAGCTTGGAAACAAGTTAAAACACAAAAAGTGCTTTAAGGAGTCTTAAAGCACGTTTTTGGAAAATTGTCTTGTAAATGAGTTTTGAATGGCTAAATGTCCATCATTACTCTTTAATTAACATGTGTACTATATAGTATCACATTTGGAAGTCTATATCAATGGGAAATCAAAAATTTCACATCTATGTGCCTTGTTTTGTGAATAGTGATTTTTATAAGCTAGTTTGTAACATATGATGTTATAAGTAATTAAATGAGTCAATAAAGACTATAATACCCCTAGACTATAAAGGGGGCCGGTTTTTGTAGTAATGAGTCACCAAACATGTTAACTTATTAAGTAAATAAAGGTGACTCATAAGTTACTATTTGCTTTAAGTCATAAATATCTTCAAAAACAAAACCAAACTCACTTCTCTCATTTCTTTCTTCATTTCACACGGTTCCCTTCTTCTTCTACCTCTCTTTCTTTCTGTTCTCACGGTGAAGCTACAGCACCACCACCATTTCACCATCTTCCATTGTCAATATCTCATGGCTCACTTAACCAAATCAAAAACAACACCACCATTCTCTTTGTCTCATCAAGCTCTTCAATTCTATCCTTTCAAATCTTCAAGAGCTCAATTTTGGTGCCATGGAGAATCACCATTGATGGAGCTTGAGCTTGTGTTTCTACACATTATTGATCTCCTTTGCTTCTAGGTAAGGAATCTCAAAGAAAAATCAAGTTTCCTCCATGTTTTGTGTGTGACCGAAAATACTCATTAATGGTGCTCTTGGTGTGACTTTGTTCTAGCTTTATTCCAACCTTTCATGGACTAGGTGGAGTCTTCCTCTTCATAGATATTCAAACTCTCTTCAAAGATCAAGGTAAAACAAGTACATTAATGTTTTTGAAACAATGTAAACCTAGGGTTTACAATGAGATGAAGCTTAAAGCTTGAATACTCATTATGTTGTTTGTACAATGTATAGAACTTGACAAGGAATCAAATACCTTACCGGTTTCATAAGGAAACAAGAAAAAGTTTGTGTGGGAAAGAGGTAAATGTACTAACCTAATTTTGTTTAATGCCTTAGGAGAAATGAGCTTATAATGCTTGTTAAAACTACCTAAAGAGCAAATGGTGAATGACTTAGTAAAGTGTTCTCAAGGAGACTAGTAAAAAAAAACATATGTCTTGGTGTATGTATTTGCAGGTCAAAGGCATTATTTATGTGGGAAATTCAGTGTTTAAGGTTTATGCAATTTAAGGGCCTAAGAGCCATGTTATTTAAGGGCCTAAGTGCCAAGCAATTTAAGTTAAGCACTATATTGTGATGTAGTGCTAAATGTGTGAAGTTTGTGTATAAAATGTGTTTGATGGATTTTAGGTGTTCTTGAATGAAATAAGGTAAAAACCTAAGTGTTTGGATGTGAGTATATACAAGGAAGCTATGGCCAAATTTGGGAAGATGTGTAAGAAGTTCTAAGTGTTTTAAATGTTTTTGGTGAACTAGGAAGTGTGAAAGGTGAGCAAATGTTTTACTTGGGAAGGAAACATATATTAAGGTGATTTAGAGTGATGCAAGGATTTAGGTGTTATCTTGGAAGTTCTAGGGATTCAATGTGTGTTTTGAGAATGTATTTAAGTCTTGGAGAAGGTTGTTAAAGGTTTAGAAATGTTGATGTACAAGGAAGAAGTGATGTTTGGGTAAGATGTGAAAAAGGAGATTTAGTTAGTAAGAAAAGAAGTTTTGAGAGATGATGTTAAGGTGTAGAGGAAACACCTTGGTATAGTGGTCATTATAGGTGAAATACCACCTAGAAATCTTAAGGAGAAGACATTCCAAGTGCTAGGAATTGTGTAAGAAATTTGTGAATGATAAATGGTTTTGGTGAGTGATTTAAAGAGTTAAGCATATGGCTAAAGGTGTGTTTGATGTGCCAAATGATGTTAGAACACATTAGGAGGCTTGAGGAAAAGTTTGGAGGAAATTTGACAAGTTTTGGACAACTTCTGGTGTTGTCCGACCCAGTGGTCCGACCCAGGGTGGGTCGGACAGCTCTGTTGTAGTCATCGGTTGGAGTTTCTGGAATGGTCCGACCCAGATGGTTGGGTCGGACATGGGTCGGACATGTGTGTGTTAAGTCTCTGGAATGGTCCGACCCAGATGGTTGGGTCGGACATGGGTCGACATGTGTATTTAAAAGACGGAAAAGTTTCTGGAACGGTCCGACCCAGTTGTGGGTCGGACGGTGGGTCGGACGGCCCAAAGTATGTAAAAAAAAAAAATTTGTTTAAGGTTATGAGATGATATGTAATGATGGGGATTGTTAGGTAATGATGTTATAAGGTTGTTTAAGACATATTAGGTGGGTTATAATGACAATCAAGTAAGTGAAAAGTTGTATTAAAATGTAAAGGTAAATAAGTTAAAATGTGAAGTTATCCAACTAAGTTAACGGGGGAAAGTTATAAGCATTAGACTTTAAACAATCATGTTACCCCGATGTTAATAAAAACATGTAATGTTATCAGTTGTTCGAGAATTGCTCGAGGAACATAAGTGGACGTGGTAAAGTGGACTCCGGTGACAGGTATGGTTTTCTTGCAACCTGTGTCCTACCGGATTACACCGGCTTGTATGCCAATGTGTTTTTCTGTATGTTAGCCACGTTTAAGATTAAACATGTAATGAGTTTACAGTAATTCATTTATGTGGCGTGTACAACTCCGATACCATTTAACCTCGGAAGTGTTAACCTTAGTTAACTGAGTCTAGGATCACATGAGAGTTCGGTATTCGGAGTAAACGACCCGAACCATGGGACGTACTAACCACGGCTATACGTGTGTTAATTGTGTGATATGTGTATGTGAAGTAGGGATCTCCCTTGTGTGTTTAACCCAGTTGTAATACTGTATGGTGTGTAGTTATGATAGACTCCATAGTGGGGTTCTAACTATATCTAAAGTAAGTATGTACTAACAGTAGTGAGGAATCCGGTTTGGCCGGTCCGCGTTGTTTGGGAGAGGGTATCCTTCTTAGCCTTACCCTTCTCTTTGTTATGGTTGTTTCCCTCACGGGTTATGATCTCCCATTAGCTTATTCCAAAGCTTAGCTATTCTGACTTATGATCGGTTTAGGGGGAACATGTGTTGTGTGGTGTGTTCGGGCCTCCAAACCCGAACCGCCTTAACTTAAGTTACTCGTCCAACTATTAGGACGGTAATGAGTGTTGTTGTTATTGTATAACGAGCTTACCATGAGGGTGACATCATCCTCTAGGCTCACCAGTGATTTAACAATGTTTGGGTCGGTTCCTAAGAGGACCGTTCCCGTTATGTTATGTGATGTTATTGTAAGTAAATCCTATTGTGATGTTATCATGTGCACGTGGAAACGTGAAGGGTGTTGTATATTGGTTATGTGAGGAATATTATATGTTATAAAATATGGAGTATGTGGATCATGGATATGAATCCCAGTTTGAGAAAAGAGGCGTTTAAGGATAACCCGATTTAAGGGTAAGTGTCGTCTATTTAGGAAGTAGCTCCATTAGAGGAGGAACACTCTAGGGATAATGAATACCATGAGTGAATTATTAAGTAAGGATATATTATCCGTTCGTTGAGCCCGTTGAGGCGAAATGATTATGTGTTGTGTGTTTACAGTTGCATGCATGATTTAAGTATAATCAATCGCATGCTAAGACGACAATTAGTTGTGCGTGGCCCGGTAGCATGTGGTGCGGGATTACCATACCAGCAAAGGTGCTGAGCCCCTTGGGGGCCACCCTTTCTCTTCTTTCCTATTTCAGGTACAAAGAGCTGGAGCCGTACGAGAGTAGGACGGGGTAGTCGTTGTACATGGGTAATCATTAAGTGTATATATACAGTAGGTGTAGTAAGACCGAAATTGTTGTCGGCATCAATTTATAAATACTCGGTGTAGTTGAAAGGTGTATGTTGTTGTTGTTGTTAATGGAAAGGGATAATACTGTGTAGTCGCTCGGGAATTTAGCCCATCAGACCGGTACAATGTATATGTATTAGCCTTGTTAGCCACGTGGGTGGTTAACGGCGTGTAACACCAAGAAGTTAAGTAATGTGTTGAGGTTTGTATTTCCGCTGCAGTTTATTGTAAGTGTGTTAATGTTGGATGGGGTGTTACAAAAAGTGGTATCAGAGCGAAGTATCGCTCTGATGACTGAATTACCGAGCTTAGGAAGTACCGAGTTAGGATTTAAGTACTTTGGGTTAAGGGTTGAGTGATAGCGTGAGAGATACGCTAGTTAGGAACTACCAGTGACTGCTGGAAACCTACAATATCCATCCCACCCTCCACAATCCCTGTTTGATAACTTGAGAAAGAACGCCAGAGAGATGGAAGTCCTCTCTTACTCGGGAATACCCGATCTGGCTGTTATTAAGTACCTCTAAAGGTACGGAGAACCTGTCACACGGTAGATCCCGAAAACTGGGAATCCCGGAGACGGTCTCCATCTGAACAATGTTAACCGCATTTAATAGCGAAGAATGAAGAATCAGTGTATAGAAGAATAGAATTTCCGGCAACCTGGGTCGACATGCCGAGCAGTCGAGAATAACCAGTTTGCAACGCACCAACCGTGCTACAGGCAAGAAGCGGATTAATAAAACCCGAGACGAGTGCCTACGGGACCACAGTTGATAAATAATACACCAACGGTATACCAACCGACAAGGGAACTACAACGTAGTGCCCAAACAAGAGACAAGTCTCAGTAACCACGACAAATACGTGGAATGGGCTACGAAGGAGATATAATACTAAGTAAAAGGGGTCTCCCAGAATGGGAAACACCCTAGTTGATGATCGTCATGTGAAGACAGTGAGAAGTCACCTAGAAGAGTTATTATCAAGATTGTAAGATCAGTGAGGGCCAACAAGGCCACTGATGACAGTATGGGTAAAAACAATACCACAACCGGTATGTGTTGAACCGATAGCCAGTTAGCATGGCGCACTTGCCATGGCAAGTGCTGCTATAACAGGGCTATTCGGGAAATTTATAACCACTACAAGGTACTTAGTAAAGTACCATGAAGTTAAACGAGATCATTATGACCAAGGAAAGGCTTGATAGCCTAACCTCTGTAACTGTAAGTACACCAGTCAGCAAGAAGCTAGACTTGGTTAAGGTAAGAAGATGTTGTGAAACCATGGAAATTTTCTTTCAAACTCAGATCTACTCAAACCCTTTTCTTTTCAAAACCAAATTTTCTTTCAAACCAACACTTCTTTCCAACCTTCTTTTAAACCAAACCAGTAAAACCAAGGGCAGATGATAAGATACAACAGTGGATAAACTTTCCTTCGATTAAGTTCGGGAAGCACGGGACGCATATTGTCAGGGGACAATATAAGGGAGTTGACAACAGAATACTTCACCTAGGCGTGTGACGGACACTACGAGTGTACCAACTGAATTGTGGGACGACCGCACTCCGATAGGAGCTTGTGGGCCTGACAGACCTACTTATGGGTTAGTTGGGTAGGTAGCAATGTATCATTATGGTACCCCACATATGTATACGAGTGGAGTCCGAAACACGGGAAGTAGTCAACTCCGTCTACGGTCAGCAATATAAATCAAACAAGAGCTAAAGATTACAAGGAATGGTTGAACTTAAGGAACTCAGTTGAGATAACTAGACTAAAGGAATCAGTGAATTCATTTTCAAGGAAATGTTTTAAGAGTCAGGAAGTGCGAAGTGCAAAGGGCACAAACTGTTATGTAAAGACATCACATATGTCTTAAGGATCCTTAGGGATAAACATGTTAGCTGGAACGGTGACCCAGCCTGTACATGGCAAGCAAATGCCTAATGTGGACACATTAATGTACAATGAATGGGATGAAACTATCAAGAAATGTTGATCTTCACAGAAGAAGATAATAAGCCAATTAAGAACGCAAACGGCGTGGCTAACTCAATATATCAATAAGTGTGAACTAAATGTAAAAGCATAACTTAGCAACACCCAGGAGCAATCCTTGAAGGGTGTTCGCATCAACAAGTGTTGCACGAAATGGCATGACAGAAACACAAGGGTTGAAACTAACACCCAGTTTAGACATAAGTTGTCAGGAGACGGACTGACAATCCTAAGGGGCATCCCATGAAAGGAAACGGAATGCAACGACCTTGTCATGGAGCTCGATATAATATCCAAATCATGAAATGTTGTACAGAGAAGTACATGTGTGTGAACAGCCTACAATGAGCCCAGCTCAAGGCAAATAAGGCTTATAAGCCATAAGAAAGATGTGTTATATAAATTCGATTGATTGTAGAAGTTTATGTTGTATAAGTGAATAGAGTGGTAAACGAACCACTGCATTAAGAGTGGGGATACCTCTCGATATTGTGAGACCGCAGGAGCGGTAGTTATGTAAATCAAGTTCAAGAAATATGTTAAGGATGGACGACGTTATTATTGAAAGGGAGCAGTTAGCTTAGTAGTATGTGTGTATAAAGTGAAACACCGAGCTGAATAATGTCGGCTTGTGGAAATTAATGTGACAGTAAATACCATGCAAGTTAGTGTTATGTTATACAATAAGCACGGTGCGCAGTAAGCGACCGTTGTATAAGTGTTGTTAAATAATGATATGGCAGATAAGAGCAGCTATGAATTAAACTCAGTGGAGATGCAAGATAAGCGATATTAAACAGACTGGGCAATAAGCCAGTGGTAGGTACTGTGTGATGAGGAACTCAGTGTGAATTCCATGGCGAATCGCATAAGGGATTTACTGTGAAGAGTTTACGCCTCTGCACTCTGTATGACTGAGTGTTTTGGTATTGCACTTGCGCAGTAATGATCGAGTGGGATAGCTAGGAATTGGAAACATGTTAATGGTGGAGGAATAATGTTATAATGGCCGATGCATAGGAAATGCAAGACCGCACCAATAAAGGAGAACTTGTACAAAACCAAATGTGGAGACATGATTAACAGTAAGTGACTACAGTAGCACTAACTGCCAAATATCGGTATGGAATATACCCCAAATGTTGTAAATAGCTGAGAGAGCACTACACACTAGGTAGTAGCTCAATCTCAACCGACAGTAAGTCGGAAGGGAACAAGTCAATCATTGTGAAATACACAGCTGTATACAGAGTAAATTGTTATGGAAGTGGATAGGAAGTTTATAACTCACCGAATTCGCTAACGGTAAGAGATACCACGCGTCGGTTGAGGAACCATTGTTACCAAGATGAAGGTGACAATTGGGGATGTACAATACAGTAAGAATAACAAAAGGGAGCAATTAAGCTCTACAGTTATTAGAGTTTCGCAGCAGAAACTAGTGAGCCAGTGATTCAAGCGTTGAATGTGCATGGTGAACATGAGTGAATGGCTAATTATTAACGCCTAGAAGCCTAACAGGCCAGAATCGAAACCAACTAAGAGTTTAAACAAACTCCAATGAGAATTCTTGGTTTAGGAACTAAACCACCAATATGGTTAAGATCCTCTAATCAGAATCCATTGTGTAATAGACCGCGTGGAAGTTAAAACACTTCACGACGGCAGAACATTTTAAGCCAATGTTTAGTAATTGATTACGTGGGCGTAATCCCTTTTAAGGGGGGTAGAGCGCAAAACCACTTAGTGTATATTACCGTACAAGTGTACGTAGTGTATGTGACTTATATTGTGCATAGCACAAAATTATATTATTGTTTTGATGATTGGTGTGTGTGTTACGTAAACATACACATTCATTCATGGTTTAATTGTGGTAATTACGCACAGAAGGTGCGAATACCATTGTGATAAGTGTGTGTATTTGTTAACAGTTGTGTGTGATAGTACAAGTGTGGGGAGTAGAGAAACTCCCGGGGAACAAAAGCCCCGACAGTGTATAAATGTAAAACCAGGTGTTGTATTTTAAAAAATATGTGTATATATATACTACATAGTGACTCATGAAAGGGTATGAAACCGACATAGAACCTAGTGAGAATGAGACTCCCTAGGTAACACCATTAAAGTGAATGGAGGTAACTGATAGACGGAGTTCTATCCCTTGGAGATGTTATGATCATGACTAGAATGATTTAAAAGATAGAAAATTGGAAATGAGTGATTTAATTGATGCTTGAAAATGAAGTGGGAGGTGGAACTTGATTTGCATGTGATCAAGGGAAGCCGAACACAATTGGAGTGGAAGGATAGTTCTACACTGATGCTGATCACATCAGGGTTGGATGATTCTTGAAGCTCCCTATAAGTGGTCACAAATAACCACGCTAATAAAAGAAGCAAAGAGCTTAAGTTGGACTTGGAGTTGTGTGTGTTTTCAAAAGGATTTTTAGTTGGTACTTATAAAACGTTGATAGATACTTTACATAATTAAAGTTCTCTTACTTAACCTCACAAGGAAATTTTAAATTTAAGTGATTGTTTTAATCTCCCAAAGGCACGGGGACGGAAGGTGTCCATCGCGACCGGGTTCTGCGGGATCACAGTGTGTATCAAAAATATTTTTGATTGTTATACATGCTATGACATGTTGTGTGGTATGTGTAATACATATTATTTTGACCTTGAGTTCCTAAAGTGTATGCTATCAAGACCTATGAGTCTAAATGTGTTGTGTTACATAGACCTATGTGTCTAAAGACTGTTATGTTATCGGGACCTATGTGTCTAAATGTTGTTATGTTACCCAAGACCAGTGAGTCAAAGGGGTTGTTATGTATGTGTAAATGTTGTTAAGATACCCGGACCATAGAGTCCGAGGTTATCATGTGGATATGTTATGTTATGTGTGGATGTGAATGTGTTGCCCGGACCATTAAGTCCGAGGTTGTGATGTAAAGTGTGTTTGGTTATGGAAGTTTATTTCCAAGTGATTCCTGTGTTCAAATCTAATGATGTGTGGAAAGTGTGAACTTCGAGGACGAAGTTCTTTTAAAGGGGGTAGATTGAAATACCCCAAACCTTGATATGTGGTTTAAATATCAAACTATGTTATATAAAGGCTAAAAAGTGCCTTAGAAACATCAGTGGACAATTTAAAACATAGTAAAGTGCAATAAAGCACTAAGACACAGTTTGAGCAAAAACATGCTCTAAGCTATGAGTGAACTTGGTTAGGACCCAAAGAGCCTACCAAGACTTAATAACATTTAATTATGATTTAATAAGGCTAAATAAGTCCTTAGGAAACCTTGGTGGACAGTTAAACCAAATAAAACACAAGGAAATACCTTAAAGTCAATATGAGCAAAATGTGCTCTAAGCTTGGGATAAATTTGTATAAGACCTAATGGTCATACCTATACCTTATAAATATGTTAATGAACATATTAAATCAATTATCAAAGAAAACCAAGCTTGGAAACAAGTTAAAACACAAAAAGTGCTTTAAGGAGTCTTAAAGCACGTTTTTGGAAAATTGTCTTGTAAATGAGTTTTGAATGGCTAAATGTCCATCATTACTCTTTAATTAACATGTGTACTATATAGTATCACATTTGGAAGTCTATATCAATGGGAAATCAAAATTTCACATCTATGTGCCTTGTTTTGTGAATAGTGATTTTTATAAGCTAGTTTGTAACATATGATGTTATAAGTAATTAAATGAGTCAATAAAGACTATAATACCCCTAGACTATAAAGGGGGCCGGTTTTTGTAGTAATGAGTCACCAAACATGTTAACTTATTAAGTAAATAAAGGTGACTCATAAGTTACTATTTGCTTTAAGTCATAAATATCTTCAAAAACAAAACCAAACTCACTTCTCTCATTTCTTTCTTCATTTCACACGGTTCCCTTCTTCTTCTACCTCTCTTCTTTCTGTTCTCACGGTGAAGCTACAGCACCACCACCATTTCACCATCTTCCATTGTCAATATCTCATGGCTCACTTAACCAAATCAAAAACAAACACCACCATTCTCTTTGTCTCATCAAGCTCTTCAATTCTATCCTTTCAAATCTTCAAGAGCTCAATTTTGGTGCCATGGAGAATCACCATTGATGGAGCTTGAGCTTGTGTTTCTACACATTATTGATCTCCTTTGCTTCTAGGTAAGGAATCTCAAAGAAAAATCAAGTTTCCTCCATGTTTTGTGTGTGACCGAAAATACTCATTAATGGTGCTCTTGGTGTGACTTTGTTCTAGCTTTATTCCAACCTTTCATGGACTAGGTGGAGTCTTCTCTTCATAGATATTCAAACTCTCTTCAAAGATCAAGGTAAAACAAGTACATTAATGTTTTTGAAACAATGTAAACCTAGGGTTTACAATGAGATGAAGCTTAAAGCTTGAATACTCATTATGTTGTTTGTACAATGTATAGAACTTGACAAGGAATCAAATACCTTACCGGTTTCATAAGGAAACAAGAAAGAAGTTTGTGTGGGAAAGAGGTAAATGTACTAACCTAATGTTGTTTAATGCCTTAGGAGAAATGAGCTTATAATGCTTGTTAAAACTACCTAAAGAGCAAATGGTGAATGACTTAGTAAAGTGTTCTCAAGGAGACTAGTAAAAAAAAACATATGTCTTGGTGTATGTATTTGCAGGTCAAAGGCATTATTTATGTGGGAAATTCAGTGTTTAAGGTTTATGCAATTTAAGGGCCTAAGAGCCATGTTATTTAAGGGCCTAAGTGCCAAGCAATTTAAGTTAAGCACTATATTGTGATGTAGTGCTAAATGTGTGAAGTTTGTGTATAAAATGTGTTTGATGGATTTTAGGTGTTCTTGAATGAAATAAGGTAAAAACCTAAGTGTTTGGATGTGAGTATATACAAGAGAAGCTATGGCCAAATTTGGGAAGATGTGTAAGAAGTTCTAAGTGTTTTAAATGTTTTTGGTGAACTAGGAAGTGTGAAAGGTGAGCAAATGTTTTACTTGGGAAGGAAACATATATTAAGGTGATTTAGAGTGATGCAAGGATTTAGGTGTTATCTTGGAAGTTCTAGGGATTCAATGTGTGTTTTGAGAATGTATTTAAGTCTTGGAGAAGGTTGTTAAAGGTTTAGAAATGTTGATGTACAAGGAAGAAGTGATGTTTGGGTAAGATGTGAAAAAGGAGATTTAGTTAGTAAGAAAAGAAGTTTGAGAGATGATGTTAAGGTGTAGAGGAAACACCTTGGTATAGTGGTCATTATAGGTGAAATACCACCTAGAAATCTTAAGGAGAAGACATTCCAAGTGCTAGGAATTGTGTAAGAAATTTGTGAATGATAAATGGTTTTGGTGAGTGATTTAAAGAGTTAAGCATATGGCTAAAGGTGTGTTTGATGTGCCAAATGATGTTAGAACACATTAGGAGGCTTGAGGAAAAGTTTGGAGGAAATTTGACAAGTTTTGGACAACTTCTGGTGTTGTCCGACCCAGTGGTCCGACCCAGGGTGGGTCGGACAGCTCTGTTGTAGTCATCGGTTGGAGTTTCTGGAATGGTCCGACCCAGATGGTTGGGTCGGACATGGGTCGGACATGTGTGTGTTAAGTCTCTGGAATGGTCCGACCCAGATGGTTGGGTCGGACATGGGTCGGACATGTGTATTTAAAAGACGGGAAAAGTTTCTGGAACGGTCCGACCCAGTTGTGGGTCGGACGGTGGGTCGGACGGCCCAAAGTATGTAAAAAAAAAAAAATTTGTTTAAGGTTATGAGATGATATGTAATGATGGGGATTGTTAGGTAATGATGTTATAAGGTTGTTTAAGACATATTAGGTGGGTTATAATGACAATCAAGTAAGTGAAAAGTTGTATTAAAATGTAAAGGTAAAATAAGTTAAAATGTGAAGTTATCCAACTAAGTTAACGGGGGAAAGTTATAAGCATTAGACTTTAAACAATCATGTTACCCCGATGTTAATAAAAATACATGTAATGTTATCAGTTGTTCGAGAATTGCTCGAGGAACATAAGTGGACGTGGTAAAGTGGACTCCGGTGACAGGTATGGTTTTCTTGCAACCTGTGTCCTACCGGATTACACCGGCTTGTATGCCAATGTGTTTTTCTGTATGTTAGCCACGTTGTAAGATTAAACATGTAATGAGTTTACAGTAATTCATTTATGTGGCGTGTACAACTCCGATACCATTTAACCTCGGAAGTGTTAACCTTAGTTAACTGAGTCTAGGATCACATGAGAGTTCGGTATTCGGAGTAAACGACCCGAACCATGGGACGTACTAACCACGGCTATACGTGTGTTAATTGTGTGATATGTGTATGTGAATGTAGGGATCTCCCTTGTGTGTTTAACCCAGTTGTAATACTGTATGGTGTGTAGTTATGATAGACTCCATAGTGGGGTTCTAACTAATATCTAAAGTAAGTATGTACTAACAGTAGTGAGGAATCCGGTTTGGCCGGTCGCGCGTTGTTTGGGAGAGGGTATCCTTCTTAGCCTTACCCTTCTCTTTGTTATGGTTGTTTCCCTCACGGGTTATGATCTCCCATTAGCTTATTCCAAAGCTTAGCTATTCTGACTTATGATCGGTTTAGGGGGAACATGTGTTTGTGTGGTGTGTTCGGGCCTCCAAACCCGAACCGCCTTAACTTAAGTTACTCGTCCAACTATTAGGACGGTAATGAGTGTTGTTGTTATTGTATAACGAGCTTACCATGAGGGTGACATCATCCTCTAGGCTCACCAGTGATTTAACAATGTTTGGGTCGGTTCCTAAGAGGACCGTTCCCGTTATGTTATGTGATGTTATTGTAAGTAAATCCTATTGTGATGTTATCATGTGCACGTGGAAACGTGAAGGGTGTTGTATATTGGTTATGTGAGGAATATTATATGTTATAAAATATGGAGTATGTGGATCATGGATATGAATCCCAGTTTGAGAAAAGAGGCGTTTAAGGATAACCCGATTTTAGGGTAAGTGTCGTCTATTTAGGAAGTAGCTCCATTAGAGGAGGAACACTCTAGGGATAATGAATACCATGAGTGAATTATTAAGTAAGGATATATTATCCGTTCGTTGAGCCCGTTGAGGCGAAATGATTATGTGTTGTGTGTTTACAGTTGCATGCATGATTTAAGTATAATCAATCGCATGCTAAGACGACAATTAGTTGTGCGTGGCCCGGTAGCATGTGGGCTGCGGGATTACCATACCAGCAAAGGTGCTGAGCCCCTTGGGGGCCACCCTTTCTCTTCTTTTCCTATTTCAGGTACAAAGAGCTGGAGCCGTACGAGAGTAGGACGGGGTAGTCGTTGTACATGGGTAATCATTAAGTGTATATATACAGTAGGTGTAGTAAGACCGAAATTGTTGTCGGCATCAATTTATAAATACTCGGTGTAGTTGAAAGGTGTATGTTGTTGTTGTTGTTAATGGAAAGGGATAATACTGTGTAGTCGCTCGGGAATTTAGCCCATCAGACCGGTACAATGTATATGTATTAGCCTTGTTAGCCACGTGGGTGGTTAACGGCGTGTAACACCAAGAAGTTAAGTAATGTGTTGAGGTTTGTATTTCCGCTGCAGTTTATTGTAAGTGTGTTAATGTTGGATGGGGTGTTACAGGATCTTTGCTCCTCCGTCCATCGTTACTGCCACCAAGGAGAAACTGAGGGCCGGGAGCGGAGGAGCCGATGCTATCATGCGTCACTCCCTTCCAATGGGGGAGGTCTTCAACCTAATGTGGCAGGGCATTTTTCGGGTTAGTGCAATCTTCCTCCCATTCTCCTATACCCTGTCGGTGCCCCCTAAACATTTTATGTTTTGCTTCCTTTAGGTTATGTCAATGGCCCAAAGTGCTGAAGTTCAAACCCGGGACCTCCAATCTGATCTGCAACATGAGAAAAATCGGGCCAACAATATTGAAGCTGAGTTGAGGCAGACCCGCTCTTCCCACGACAGTTACATTGATCTCGTAAATTACGAGATTGACCGCAAGGTGAAAGAAAGGACAGACACTCTAAACAAAGAGTTACGGTCATCTCGCCATGAGTGTGTCTGCCTTCGAGATGAGTACGAATTGAAGTTAAAGAACTTGCGGGAAGAGATGTTTGCTTTGAGAAACCAGAATCTCCGAACCGAGAGTATCCTAAAACAGGTACACAACCAAGCTTCCGGCGAAAAGGATGTCATGATACCTCCGCATGCTTTGTCTGACTTGGAAGTTTTGTTGCGGTAGGTACAAGCTGCTCACAAAAGGGAGGTGGATTCCCTTGCTTCAGATAAGGTTTACCTTGCGGACCTGAAGGCTGCTCTTGAGAAAGAGACCGAGTCCCTTGAGATGGACAAAAAGGCTTTGACCAGACAGAATGAGGCTTTAGTGGAAGACAAAACCAAACTTATTCATGAGCTTACCAGATTGGCCGAGGAAAGGGACGCCCTGGATGAGCAGACTCGGACCGCCTTTGATCAAGAGAAGCAGTCCCTGATGGAAGAAAACACGGCTCTTTCCGCCGGTAAAGCTGCTCTTGCGGCCGAGAAGGTCTCTCTGGAGGAAAATGTGAGGGCTTTAGAGGAAGCCACGGCCTTCCTTCAATCCGAGAATGCTAAGGTCCCGGCCAAGGGTAAGTTTTATTGGTCTCTTCCGGCCGTCTTCTATCCTTATGTTTTATTCTTACCGATCCTACTCTTTTTCCTTTTTCAACCAGACTCTGAAAATCTTCTAAGACATGTCGAGAAACTCAGCAATCGTATTGACAAGCTGAATGAGGAACTTTCTGCCACGGGTTCTGACCGTGATCTTTACCGAGCTCAGGTCCTACAGCTCGAGGAAGATGTTGCTAAGCATACAGCCTACGCCTGTCGGGCCCAAGAGGAGCTGAAGAAGCAAGGAACCATCATTGCTCACTTGAAGAAGGCTTTCGGTTCTCAGAGCCGGAAGATTACTAATGTTTGTCGCCAGACCATCTCCAAGTACTTTCTGAAGAGGGGGGAAGTTTTGGATGACGATTTGTATAGTGAGCTGGAGTTTGACAATGTTGCTCAGAAGAGCAACTTCCTTGAGGATTTTGAGAAGTTCGGTCGTCTCCCTGGTGAGACGGTCTTTGGGCCTGGTCAGGCTTCCTTCCTTCCTCCCGATAGTGGTATGCGCCAGGGGGTTGCCGGCTCTCATCAAGCAGTTGGAAAATCTAATTCTCAGGAGAGCGTGTCTCATCCGGTCAAAGGGTCTGCTGCAAAGAAGCCTGCTAAAGAATAGATGCTTTTTAGAAAGAGCGATTTCTTAGTGTAGGGATCTTGTATAGTTGTATTTTGGGTTACTACTTTGGTAATGTTTTAGCGTTTTCGCCCCTGCCACTACTTTTATATCTCTTAATTGATTCAAGTTACTTTCTATGGGTTGGCTTTATATATCTCTCATTTGGCTTTATCTGGAGCGACCGGACTTCCAAATGCTTTATAAGCCCCTTTTATTTACACCAAAGGTCTTTATACTTTCGCTCAGTTTTATTTTTAAGAAAATTCCTAGACATTATAGGCACGCCGGTCAGATGATACACTTCAAGGCATGATAGCCTGTAGGCACGCTGGCCAGATGGTACATTTCAAGGCATGATAGCCTGTAGGCACGCTGGCCGGATGGTACATTTCAAGGCATGATAGCTTGTAGGCACGCTGGCCGGATGGTACATTTCAAGGTATGATAGCCTGTAGGCACGCTGGCCGGATGGTACATTTCAAGGCATGATAGCTTGTAGGCACGCTGGCCGGATGGTACATTTCAAGGCATGATAGCCTGTAGGCACGCTGGCCGGATGGTACATTTCAAGGCATGATAGCCTGTAGGCACGCTGGCCGGATGGTACATTTCAAGGCATGATAGCCTGTAGGCACGCTGGCCGGATGGTACATTTCAAAAAACTTTGTTTCAATAGAATACCTCATTTTATTGTTCTTGTGAAAGATGTTTTTATGCATAAAACTTTTTAAGGCATTCAGCGTGCCAAGAGTGAGGCAATTCGTATCCTTCACTGTTTTTCAGGCGATATGAGGCTTGCCCTATTCGCCGTTGTATTATAAATGGTCCCTCCCACTGGGGCTCTAACTTCTTTGGCTGCTTTACCTCCCGAAGGACCAGTTCGCCCGGAACGAAACTTCTTTCCCTTGTCCTTTGGTTAAAGTATCTCTCCACCTTTGCCTTATCCCTTTCCATCCGGACTTGAGCCATGACCCTAGTTTCTTCAAGTAAATCCAGGCTGTCTTTTACCCCTTCACCGTTATTTTCCTCGTTATAGGATTCCCATCTAACTGATGGGACTACAATCTCAGCCGGAACAATTGCTTCCAGACCATAGGTTAATCTATATGGTGTTTCTCCAGTTGGCCCTTTTTCGGTCGTTCTATAGGACCAAAGGACCTGAGGCAGCAATTCCGCCCATCCTCCTTTCTTCCTGTCCAACCTCTTTTTTATAGCTTTGACGATTTGCCCGTTTGTGTTTTCCACCTGACCGTTTGCTTGCGGATGGGCGACCGATGCGAACCTCAAATCGATCTTCCACTCCTCACAGAATGCCCGAAAGCTACCGCAATTGAACTGGGCTCCATTATCTGTCACTATTACCTTTGGGATGCCAAACCTGCAGACCACATATTTCCAAATAAAGTCCTGCGACTTTCTCGCGGTAATAGATATTGTTGGCATGGCTTCTACCCATTTGGTGAAGTAATCAATGGTCACATAGATGAACCTGTACCTTCCGGGAGATGCTTCCGGGAAAGGTCCAACAATATCTAACCCCCACATGGCGAATGGGACCGGGATAATATAGCTTTTTGTGTGGCTGGGGGATTATGTATCTTGTGCCCGTGTTCCTGGTATTTTATGCATTTCTGTATGTACTCTTTAGAATGCTCTTTCATTTCCGGCCAGTAGTATCCCAGCCTTAGGATTTTGTGAACTATTGCCCTTTTTCCCTGGTGGTTTCCACAGGTTCCCTCGTGTAGCTCCTTCATGAGCCTTGCTCCCTCCTCTATGGTGACACACTTAAGCGCTGGTCTTGCGAATGACCTTTTGTAGAGTTGCCCGTGCTCTATGAAGAAAGATGCAGCTCTTCGCTTTATCTTTGTTGCTTATTTCTCGTCTTGTGGCAAACTTCTGCTTTGTATGTATTCAATGATGGGTGTTATCCAAGAGTTGGCTACTGTGTCCGATTCAATGGTGCACACTCGGACCTCTTCCAAACTTGATTTCGCCTTTATTTCCATCCAGACTTTACTAGGCATTCTTTCGGCCATACTGGCCAATTTGGCCAACGCATCGGCCTCTATATTTTCCGCTCGGGGAAGATGCCTTAAGTCGCACTTTTGAAAGTTCGCCTTTGTCTCTTGGACTTTGGCCAAGTACTTCCCGAGTTTCTCCTCTCTGACCTCGTAAATATTGTCGTTTTGTCGTGCCACCAACATTGAGTCTGAGTATATTTCCAATTCTGCACAAGGAATTTAAAGAGGTAAGCTCCATTTCCCCCCTTTTGGAGGTACGTGACAAGTTTATAAGGATACAAATGGAAGCTACTGTCTCATTATAAGAAAAAAAACCTGTTGCCCCTAAGGCAGTGGCGATTTCCAAACCCTGTATGAGAGCCTCATACTCTGCTTCATTATTTGTTACCTCAAATTCCAACCGGAACGCAAAGTTAAGAGTTCTTCCATCTGGTGTTTGGACCACTATTCCGGCTCCCGCTCCAGTCTTACATCGAGCTCCATCAACTAAGATGACATGTGGGTTTGCGGGCTCTCTTTGCCTTTGGGCAAAGGTCGTCTCGGTTATAAAGTCCGCCAAAGCCTGTGCTTTTATAGCTGTTCGAGGGAGGAAGTGAATTTCGTACTGGGTCAGTTCGACAGTCCAACTAACCATTCGTTTAGATGCATTCGGGTTGTTTGCTATCTGCTTTAGAGGCCAATTTGTCCTAACTAATATCCGGTGTGACTGAAAATAAGGTCGAAGCTTACGGGACGCAACGACTAATGCAAACAATATTTTTTCGATGTTGGTGTACCGACTTTCTACTGGGGTTAGGATTTTTCCGGTGTAATATACTGGTATCTCTTTTTTCTCTTCCTCCATTATTAGCACGGCCGCCACCGCCCAATCTGTGGCAGACAGATAGAGGTATAAGTCTTGACCAGGCGCCGGAACACCCAATTTTGGCAATTCTCTGAGCATTTCTTGATCCTTTCAAAGGCTTCTATACATTCTTGACTCCACTGGAATCTCTTGTTTTTCTTAGAATGTTGAAGAATGGGATTGACTTCTCTTGGAGTTTTGAACAGAATCTTCCTAAGGCCGTGAGTCTTCCATTTAATGCTTGCACATCTTTAATGTTCATCGGTGGCGATAGATCGAGGATTGCCTGGGTTTTTTCGGGATCTACCTCAATCCCTCTTTGCCCGACGATAAAGCCTAAAAACTTCCCCTTTGTAACTCCAAATACACATTTTTCCGGATTTAGCTTGATTTGGAATCTGTCCAGAGTGTCAAAAGTTTCCTTCAGGTCTTCCATGTGCTGTGTCCAAGAATTGCTTCTCACCACAATATCATCAACGTATGCCTCCACGTTTCGGGCTAATTGTTGTTTGAATACTTTGTCTATCATTCTTTGGAAGGTTGCTCCCGCATTTTTTAATCCAAAAGGCATTACCTTGTAGCAAAAGGTTCCGGCCGAGGTAATAAAGGATGTTTTTTCCGAATCTTCTTCATTCATCCTTATTTGATTGTATCCCGAGAATGCGTCCAAGAAACTTAAGACAGAACTTTGAGCCTTGAGAGACCAACCTATCTATTGATGGGTAAAGTCTTTAGGACATGCTTTATTTAGGTCCGTGAAATCTACACACATTCTCCATTTGCCATTTGACTTTTTAACCATTACAACGTTGGCCAGCCACTTGGGATAAGACACTTCTCTGATGAATCCGGCCTTGAGCAGTTTTTGCACCTCAGCGCGTGCCGCAAGGTCCCTTTCTTCTCCTATTATTCTTCTTCTTTGCCGGATGGCTGGGTGCTTCGGATCTACTCGTAGGTCATGCCGGATAACGCTTGGGTCTATTCCGGGCATGTCGTTCATACTCCAGGCGAAAGTTGTCCTTTTTTTCCAGGAATCTCATCAGGTGAGTTTGCTCTCCATAGCCGAATGCATTCCCTATTTTAAAAAATTTAGAAGGGTCAGTTTTTAAGTGTACCTCTCTTGGTGAGTCTTTAGAAGTTCCACAGCCTTCCGTATTTTGATCCGGCTCCGGTGGGAGAGGTAGTTTTCCCTTGAATTCCTTGTTTGACCCCACCGTTTTAACCATTCCTTCTTCCGGCATACCCTTCATGATGCGGACTTCACAGATTCGAGCCATCTTTTGACTTCCTTTTATGGTTACCACCTTTCCAGCCTTGGTTAAATACTTCATTTTTAGGTGGTGAGTGCTGCATATTGCTTTGAAGGCATTAATCCCCGGTCGACCGAGATACATATTGCACTGATGGAACGCGACCCATTAATTACGGTCCAAAACCGTGTATAATTACGGTTCTGGACCGTAATCTACGCGGGTGTCAATAAAGATGGCGTTTCTTTAATTACGGTTTAAAACCGTAATTAAAGTCCCTTTTCCGGCCCGCGTGTCATTGACTTTACATTACGGTTATTTGTAAAACCGTGATCTAAAGTCCTTTGCGCGCGCGAACCAAAGGACTTTAGATCACGGTTTTACAAGTAACCGTAATGTAAAGTCGACACTTTAGATGACGGTTTTGGCAATAACCGTCATCTAAAGTCTTTTGGCGCGCGCGCCCAAAGGACTTTAGATTACGGTTATTGTTAGAACCGTAATCTAAAGTGTAATTTTTTTTTTTTTTTTTTTACAAATCTACACAATTGCAACAGAGACAGAATTGTAACAGATAAGCAACAGAGGGCAGAAACTGCACAATTGAACCCCTGAATCAAATACCAACAACACAAATTCATTCTCTGCGCACAATTGCAACAGAGATAACATCTAATAAAGCACCAGATCGAAAATCTGTAACATATTCAATCTGTTACACAATTGCAACAGAGATAACATCTAATAAAGCACCAGATCGAAAATCTGTAACATATTCAATCTGTTACACAATTGCAACAGAGATAACAATTGCAAATTCATTTCTGCGCACAATTGCAACAGAAACATTCAAACAGCTAGAATCTGTTACAGCAGCAGCTAGCATAATTCATTACAAACAGAATCAGAGCAACTAACAAAAAATATAATTTGTTACACAATATAATCTGTTGCAGCAGCAACTAACAGAATCAGAGCAGCAACTAACAAAAAATATATGTTACAGCATCAGAGCTAGCTAGTCTACCACTCCATTCTCATAAACATGGCTGCCATGCTCTCTCTGACATGCAACAAGTCGGCAGGAGCATAAGTCTTGAATCTGGCATAATGCTCTTTAATCTGCAACAAGAAAAGGAATGGAACACATAATGAGATTAAGATAAAGACACAAAAAATCTGCCGAAAGAATTAAATACAAGACAGCGTTCGTATTACCTTGTCAATATCATTCTTAAAACTTGGGAAGTACCCGCAGAACTCGTACATATACCGCATCACGTAGTACCCGCAACTCTTAGAATCCTTTTGGGTAGGGCACTAAATCACCAAAATTCACAAATGTAAAACAATTGTACAAAGATAATAGCAGCACGAATGAAATACATGAATTACCAAACCTTGATGTAATTGACGGTCAAATCACCAAACTCTCCCTGAGGGGTTTTTTTGTAACAACTGTTACATATATTAACAAAAGCGTTTAGCAAAATGAACAAGTACATTAATTTTGGTTCAAAAAACTTACAAACAATTAAATAGTAATAAAAACTTACTCTTTGATTAAGTCTTCAGTGTTGAATTCTGTCCACTGCCCTAGTGGATCTAGAACGAGCAGAGTAGCGGTGGCAGCGCAGAATATAAACAAAGCCCAGTGGTGGCTACAATGTCAAATACAAAATGAAATGAGAAATGAAGGTAAAAAAGTTAGCTAATTAGTATGTAATTTTATATTAGAACTCACGTTTGGTGATACGGCATTAGAATGAATAATTTATTCTGTTGATCAACAACATTGAAGCAATGAATCATGTATTCACAAAACCTCCCCGGGTCCCTAGTGACTGAGTCGTACGATAAACGCTCCGGGCACAGCACGTAATGGAGGTCATGTCCTTCTCAGCACATCTCTCAAGCAGACATCTATTATATCACATGTACTATAAAAAGTTAGCCAATGCAACTTCATAGATACTTATTCTATATGTTTTTACAGTATGAGGAAAGAACACTTACTTTAGATAAGCTTGAATAATGTTAATGTTCAGATAATCTCCACACATCATCTCTCTGATGTCCTCAAAGTTGATTGCCGTCATCATATCTTCTTCGTAGTGAAACATCGACTTTGGAAGCGTCATCATGAAGTTGTTAGTTTGAGATGACTTCAACATGATCTTGTCGTAGAGATTCATCTGCTTGGGCCCCAAAACATTAACAAGTTTTTGTGGCAGTGTGAGCTTATTTTTAGGCGCCTCAGAAGTCCTGGTGCGACCCCGGACGCGCTGGATTCTTACCTTTCGCACCCCGACTCACTGGATTCTTACCCTTCACACACAAACAGTAAAGCATCAATGTAAAGATAATTACTAATTGATTATTATAGTAACATTAAACAATTATCTAGAACATACCCTTGTACTTCTGACAGGATTCGCCGGCGCGCAGATCTCTTCTTCTCTGGGCCGGGATACGCGGCGAGGAAGCTCAGGGATCTCAGGATTCGCCGGCGCGCTGGTCTCTTCTAGTCTGGGCCGGGTTACGCGGCGAGGAAGCTCAGGGATCTATAATAGATTAGATACTTAATGCTAAATAATGCATTTTATTAGATACTAAATGGTTGTCAAACAGTCTTACCTCATCGGTGACAACAATATAACATGCTGGCCAGGGCAATATGTCTCCCTTCGCTTCGATCAGCGTGCATTTGTTGTCAAACGCCATCGGAAGGTATGCATGCTCAAATCCATCAACTATCAGGTCCAAGGTCACACGCGCGTAGAATGGGGGTAGACGTACGAAACTGATGAGCGTGAGTGGACCTGATGGCAACACCGTCCCGTAGGCCGCATCTACAGGGTGCCCGTCTAATGGTATTTGGAGACGACATTTTTTTTGCTCCTTTAATAAACAGAGATAATACGTGAAATAAATAAGTGAGTCCAATCTAATACTATTTAAATAACTTTATTTTAGGAGAAAAATAGTTAAACAAAGTTAACCTGGATGTTGGCAAACGGGTACGGGTCAGCGGCCGGAGCACAACTAGACGAGGAAGATAGTCGAGGAGGATCTAGCTGCTGCTGCTGAGTAGTCGCATGTGCAATCGCATTCAACGCTTCCTGCAGCCTCTCCTCGATAGCCCGGCGCTCAGCAGCCTGTTTCTCGTCATTAGCTTGGCGCTCAGCAGCGAACTTACGCTCTACCATCGCCTCGACTTCAGCAGCACTCATCTGACCCTTCCTAGCAGATGGCGGGAATACGTTCTTCTGACGTACTTCTCCCCCAAATCCTCTAACACGCCCCGGGTGATCCTTCTTCCCAAGCATTTGATTGAGCGCGTCGTCTTGAGAAGGAGGAGCGTGTAAGTCTACTTCTCCTCTCTGTGCCGCTTCGTACTGTCCAATTTTCAAAGAAGTTAACACTAAATTTAAGATCAACAAACACTTGAGTATATAAGTAAATTATTTAACAGCTACTTTCAAATACTTACAATTTGGTTAGCCAGTTGTTCCATCGCAGCATTAGGAAATATCCTCTGACCTTCGCTGGTCGTTTTCTGGCGTCCCAGTATGTACATCTGCACCCTCCTCGCCTCAGAGACATCCTCGATCGGGCATTCACTTCCATCCTCGTTCCTCCGTGTCAGCAAACCAGCTTCTTTCCATCCCTCGAGGCTGCCCACATATCCCCTTCGTCCCATGGTGTGGGGGTAGAGATTAGCTTCACGGTTTTGCCGTGCTTGTTCTTGTACTTGCTGTTAAGAAAGTACAACAGGAAATTAATTAGAAAATCAGGGATAAAGCATTATGAGCATTAATTAAGAAAAGAGTACACACAAACATACCCTGAACTCGGGGGTGGCGTGCCGCTCAACGAACTCCTTCCACTCCTCTTCAGTGATCATGCCGTTGTACACAACATACGGCGGAGGCTCACGTGGGGGCACCCTGTTGATCCAATGCTCAACCAAATAGTGGCGGAATGATTTAGCTTTGCCGGACACCAAAGAAAGAACGGTCTTCTTCACTTCTTCTGGGATCTTGTACCGTTCTTGCACCTTCTTCCAGATGGTCTCCTTTACTTCTTGCGGGACTTGTTTCCATGTGTGGTTGATGCAGCAATGTGATCTGGCCAGAGTCCCTAGCATACTACCGAACTCTGACCTGCTGCCCCCACCATACCTCCCATACTGGTCCCACAGAAGACTAATCTGATCCTCTTTCTGCAGTTTCAACCCACGGGTCGGACCTCTACCTCTGGGTCTCTGAGTAGCACTCGTAGAAGGTGCACTCATGGAAGGGCCAACAGTAGCAGCGGCAGATGTGGATGGGGCAACAGCAGCAGCGGCAGATGTAGATGGGACCGGTACCATTCGCTGCTACTCATTTTCCTCATCCTCACGACAAAATAAATCGAACTCTGCATCAGCCATGTCCTGATCAGCCATGCCTGCAAGGATTGAAATACAATTTGAATTAAATTAAGCATTTCATAATGGTCATAAACAAGCAATAAATAAAAGAGTGGTAATTTCATATAAATTTTTATAGTAATAACTTACATACACCATTATCTCTCAACCCACATTCCCTCGT
This sequence comes from Limonium bicolor, assembly GCA_023374045.1. Lineage (NCBI taxonomy): Eukaryota > Viridiplantae > Streptophyta > Magnoliopsida > Caryophyllales > Plumbaginaceae > Limonium > Limonium bicolor. The sequence continues at coordinate 197,542,193 of CM041778.1, read as the reverse complement.
TATGGTCTGATCGTATATACTCACGATGACCTGTGACCTCAGCCTCTTCCAATGAAATAGGAACAGTTGGAGGTTCATCTTCTGCATCATACTCATCCTCATCAACCACACCATCCACACCAACTATTCCTCTTCTCCCTTTAAGCACAACAGACCATCTAGGATTACAGGGATCAGTTACATAAAATATCTGCTTAACCTTCGTCCCAACAACGAATGGCTCAACCGTGGGAGTAGCTCTAGACAGATCAACCAGTTTCATACCATGCTCCTCCTCACGGTAGCCATGAATGTTGTTAACCCAGTTACAGCGGAAAACACACATTTCGTAGCTGTTGTAGTCCAATACCCAGATGTCTTGTATAACACCGAAATATGATTGTTGTACTGAGACAGGACTATGACCCACGACACCGACGTCATATAAGTTTTGATAAGCTTCAAGCTCTACACCACTGTTTTGATTCGTTGACTTCTGATCCTGACGTTCTGTGAAAAAGGTGAATCCGTTGACATCGTACCCCTCATAAGAAATTACATCCAGATTTGGTCCAAATGCAACTACTTTAATCAGTTCAGGCACATTCGTGGACTGATCGGACAACACTCTCTCTTTGAACCATCGGACAAATGTCCTATTCTGCTCATTTTGTAGTCTGACGTCACTCATGTTTGGATATTGTGCTCTTAAAACACACAAGTGTTCATCAAAGTATGGTTCAACATCTTCAAGATGACTTAGCACAACTAAATGAGCTTTGTTAAGAGTGTCTATGTCAATTCTTTTCAGTTTCCTTCCAACCGTGCCAACACCCTTCAATCTGCCCTCGTGTCTAGAACGTGGAAGTCCAATGGTATCGACACCTTCTAGGTAATTGGTGCAGAAGTCTACAACTTCCTCTGTGATAGTGCCCTCTATAATACTACCCTCTGGGTGACGACGGTTCTTCATTTTCTTCTTCAGGACACCCATGTACCTTTCGAACGGATACATGTAGCGAAGGTACAAAGGACCACACATCAGAATCTCTCTTACAAGATGCACGAGGAGATGTATCATTATGTCGAAGAACGATAGAGGAAAATACATCTCCAGCTGGCACATTGTCACAATAAGATCCTTTTGTAATTTAGACAGAGTGTCCACATCAAGAACCTTAGACGAAATGGATTTGAGGAAGACACTGACGTTTGTGATTGTGTGTCTGACAGCATCCGGCAAGATCCCACGTAGTGCAATTGGCAAAAATTCTTGAAGTAGGACATGATAATCGTGAGATTTCATTCCTACTAATTTGAAATCTGTCATGGACACTAGGTTTCTTATGTTTGAGGAGTAACCTGATGGCACCTTGATGTTGTAAAGGGTACTGCATAGACTATGTTTCTCTTCTTTAGACAGAGTGTGACAGGCAGGAGGCAAGAATGTGCGTTTTCCACGTTCTTGCGGGCCAAGCTCTGTGCGTATGCCCAACTCAATTAAATCTTTTCTTCCTTTCAAATGATCCTTTGTCTTTCCTTTTATGTTCAAAAGGGTGCTAGTGAAACTTTCACCCACGTTCTTCTCGACATGCATCCCATCGATACAATGTCTAACCTCCAGATGCTGCCAGTACTGTAGTTCCCAAAATATTGATTTCTTTTTCCAGACACTTTTTTCACCACTTTTGGTTGGCGGCCCGAAGTTGTTCACAATATTATCCAACTTTTTGTAAATCTCTGTACCTGTCAAAGGCTGGCGCGCCATGCTGTGATCAGTTTTCCCATCGAACTCTTTCGCCATCTTTCGATACTTATGTCCTTTTGGAAGCATTTTTCGGTGGCCCATATACACGGTTTTCCCACTATGTTTCAAGCGAATGCTACAAGTGTTTTCACCACAAATCGGACACGCCAACGCCCCCTTGATTGAATAGCCTGAAAGATTACCATAGGCGGGGAAATCATTGATTGTGCAGTACAACATAGCACGCAAATTGAAGTCCTCTTTACTGAATGAGTCGTAAACCGTAGCCCCTTCATTCCACAAGAGTTGTAGATCCTCTATCAAAGGTTGTAGGAATACGTCAATTTTGTTGCCCGGTTGCTTTGGACCAGATATTAACAAAGACAACAAGATGTGTCTTGGTTTCATGCATAACCACGGCGGTAGATTGTAAATAACAAAAAGCACAGGCCAGGTACTGTGTATGCTACTCAAAGTACCGTAAGGGTTCATCCCATCCGTGCACAAGCCTAGCCTTAGGTTTCTCGGTTCGTTACCAAACTCAGGAAATTTTACGTCTATGTTTCTCCACTGTGGTGCATCAGCGGGATGTCTCAATCTGCCATCCTTTTTCCTGTGAACTGAATGCCACCGAAGATTCTCTGCGTCTTTCTCAATGGAGAACAAACGTCTGAACCTTGGAATGATGGGCAGGTACCACAATACCTTAGCTGGTGAACCTTTCTTACTACCGCTGATGTGAGTTTGTTGTTTCTTATACCGTGACGCTCCACATGCTGAACAGCTTTCAGCAAATTCATCCGATTTCCAAAACAGCATGCAACCATTTGGACAAGCATGAATTTTCTGGTACCCCATACCCATTGGGCACATCATTTTTTTGGCTGAGTACGTAGTCGTTGGTAAAACGTTGTCCACCGGAAGAACGTATTTCAATAGTTCCAGGAGGTCAGTGAAACTTACGTCGCTCCAGCCATGTTTCGCTTTCAAGTTGAATAGCTTGAGGACGACACTCAACTTGCTTAACTTTGTAGGGTCACACCCGGGGTACAACGGTGTTTTGGATGAATCCAACAAATTTTCATGCTTGTCTGGCGTGTTAGAGTAATGTCGTTCCACATCTTCAAGCATAGTCTCAATGTCATCATCCCAGAAATCTGGCACAACGTTCGCTGTAACGTCTTCTGGATCACCAGCAACTGTATCATCTCCAAGTTCTGTTTCTGTGTTTGCCTGACCATTATCCCCTTCGTCAGGCTTAATAACATCGAACGCACTCTGACCATGCCATCGGATTATGTCTTGGAAATCTTTTGTAAAACCGCGGCGGATCAGATGTTCCTTAATTGTTTCAACGCCGCGATATCTCAGATTGTTTTGGCAGTCGATACACGGACAAAATATGTATCCCTTGTCTGTAGGTTTCAGATTGTTCGCCAACACCGTGCATAACTTATCAACTCCTTCTAAAAACTTGTCGTCCAAATTTCCGCTGTAAATCCACGAACGTTCCATCTCCTTCTAGCTATTTATATGAAGGCAGCCATTTCATACCGTCACCCGTGACAGAGTCTTTACACTTTTGTATCTTATCAACCTAAATCCATCCATGAGTATTAAATCCCACCGGTGAACGTGTTTTTAATATGTAATTTATTGAAAATTTCGGCAGCATCTCCCTACAGTTCTTCAAATGCACGATATTATGATATTAATCAATAATATATGCATTCGAAGAACAATAAAGAGATACTGCTGAAATAATCAATAAAGTACATATTAAAAGCACATTCACACCCTAGGTGTGTGATTTAACAATCGTGGACAGTCCCGACAGGGACTGCCGAAGATATACCTCTATTAGGTATATCTTGGGCGGATAACTATGTTTGGTAGTTTGTCAAATATTATATGTATATATATAAATCTTACCTCTGGTAGACGATTAGCCGATGCTAAGACGGTTGAGGTCGGAAGCCTAAATAAAGTCGTAGTCCTGATGCATAAATGAAAAACGACAACATTAGAATTCATCAAAAAATCAAGGTTAAATGCTAGCTAAACCGCGGAAAAAAATCGACAGCATCTCCCCTATATTTCTAACGTCTCCAAATCAGTTTTATCAAAGTCAAATTCGCACGCACCATCTAGAACTGGTAACATACATAAACTTATCTTCACTGATGTATTTAGTTTACAGAAACAGAAAAACGACAACATCTTTCTGTTGCCTCTACTGAACAGATTCACACAGAACTCAAACAGAAATAGAAACTGAAAGAAAAGAAACAGACAGACAGAGACTGGTGTATGACTCCTCTCTGTTTGTTCACGTGTTTGAATTCTCAAACCTTTCTAAACTGTCGATCCTGTCAATTTGGTGTGTTATAAAGTTTCTAACTCAACTAAACCCAAGGCAACTTTGTTACAGATGCAGAATTAGTCAGAACCTGATCTGATACGAAACTGAAGCTGAAATCCAAACTGAAATCAAAACAGAAACTGAGTTGTGTTCTTGCTTTCTTCCCTGTCTGTTTTTTTCCTTTCAACTGATTATACTTCTCCTAACTCCTTACCCAGTTACTTAAATATTCCATTAAGCTTTTAAATCCAGACCAAAACTCAAACAACTTGTTACAGTTCTGTTCCATTCATGAAACTGAGATATGCTACAGTTCTGTACCATTCATTTTTCAGGAATCGGTAATATACTTGAACTTACTTTCTTTCCTGTGGCAGTTTTAAGTAGTAGCATTTTTAAAACTACACTATTATGTATTAATTGTAATACTAAATGCTAAGAACAAATAAATACAGCAGTTTACAGATTGGTTTGCAAAGTTACCGTAACTAAGCACCGAAGTGGGCAAGTAGTGTAGAAATCAGCCCACGAACTAGGTCGCAATTAACTGTGAATCTGGGCACAAATATATGAACAAGGTTAGAACATTTGCCATTACACTCTCAGGATTCGATACAAACGAGGTTAGAACTTGCAATCGAAATGCATGTATATGAACAAAGTTAGAAAAAAACGACAATCAATCGCGATCGCATACCCAATACGCGATAGAGACGTCGACGGTGAGACCAGTGGTAGATGGGTGGTGACCGGCGGCGATGGGAGTGACAAAGGTGGTGGGAGCGACGGCGGCGATGGCCGTTAGCAAGGTGACGGGAGAGAGGAGGCAATTTCAGTGAGGAAGATAGCGCGAAAGAGAAGAAGAGTTACTGTGAGTAGAGTGTGCAGAGTGTAGGCAAATGTTTAAATGGACTTTAGATTACGGTTTACATGTAAACCGTAAACTAAAGTCACACTTTACATGACGGTTCTCACAAAAACCGTAATCTAAAGTGTAACGAAATTAAAAAAAAAAGCGCGATAATTATTTGGCATATGTTGGGTTTCAAACATAGGTAACACATTAATATAAAGTTTTTATTAATCTAAAATACACTGATAAAACGACGTCGTTAAATGTAATCTAAAGTGTAACGAAATTAAAAAAATAGCGCGATAATTATTTGCCATATGTTGGGTTTCAAACATAGGTAACACATTAATATAAAGTTTTTATTAATCTAAAATACACTGCTAAAACGACGTCGTTAACTGTAATTTAGATTACGCGCGGAGTCGAATAAATCAAATAATACGGGAAATTTTTTTCGTCAGGTCAAAACGACGTCGTTGACGAGGTTGGCGCGCCTTTTTTAGGAGGGACTTTAGATGACGGTTTTTAGTAAAACCGTAATCTAAAGTCCGTTGACCGTAAAGCGCGCGTCAACACGGGATTTTAGATTACGGTTTTACTAAAAACCGTCATCTAAAGTCCCTCCTAAAAAAGGCGCGCCAACCTCCGATCGATTATTGATTACGGGTTAATCAATCATCGTCGCTAATAAATTTCGGCCTTCCTATTAATCATGGTGTCTGTTTAAACCGTGATTAAACCACCGTCATTAAAGCCTCGCGTTCCACTACTGTTGTATCCGAAAAGTCCCGGTACGATGAAAGTTGTAAGTCTTTCAGTTCTTCGCTCGTCTCCTAGTCCCAATGTTATGGTGAAGTCTATGCTTCCTGAGGACCTGGTGGAAACGCCCCCAACAAAGCCTCCGAGGACCGCTGAGTATGGCTTGACTTTACTCTCTGGGATTTCTAGCTTTTTAACTGCCTCGGCTGATATGACATTCGCTCCAGCTCCGCTATCTATCAAGATTCCTTCCATCATCCTGTCATTTACTTGCGCCCGAATGACAAGTGGATCGTTGTGGGGATATAACACCCCTTCTTCGTCTTCATCTGTAAAGAAAATCTGGGGAAGACTTTCTCGTTTGGCGATTTTTCTTTCCGGGAGCTCTTGATGTACTGCATGAATATGTCTTTTCCTTTCGTTTGGGGTCAACGGTCCTACTTCTGAAAAGAGACCTGAGAATTTGCTTAAAGAAAAAGTTTATTAGACTTCTATTCTTTCCGAAGTGATTTACCGGAAGGTTTGTTTTTTACAATGTATGCCTTTCCTGAAAAAAGAAATCAATTACACCATTTTCGCCTGACTACCGGTATGACCGGACCTATCTAATGTTTAAAGAAACAAAAAAAAACTTCTTCACCTTCTTACAGACCTGAGATCATACCGAATGACTTGCCGTGATTCAGTTCTGGATGGACCTCTTCCTCCTGGTGATTTCGAGAGGGGAACTGGTTTTGCTTGCCATACTGCTTCTGCTGGCCCGCCATCTGTTTTCCTTTGCTTTTCTTTTCTTCATCGATGACTCGCAACTCCTTGGCCAGAGTGGCACAATTTACGGTTCTGTGACTCTTGCAGCCATGATATTCACAGAAGGCTACTGGGATCTCTCCTGGATAAGGCTTCTTTGGTGGGGGCAAATATCCTTCTTTGACTGCCGCCGCATACCTTCCTGGATCAATTTGGACAGCAACCCTGGCGTTCTGATACTGCGGTCCTTGGGATTGGGCTTTGTAGTAAGGTTTGTATCTTGAGCCTCCCCCGGATGAACTTCCTGACGTGTTGTCGGATGAGCCGTTCCCACTCTGTCCTCCCTTTTTATCGCCAATCGCCCTGAAGCTATTTGCCAAGTCTCTGGCCTTATTCTCCGCCACCTTTGATTTTAGAAAATCGTGAATCATCTCAGCCAGTTCCCCATGGGTTTTTGGAGCCTTTGTCGCGATCTTCCCAGCAAGCCTCGGTTGTGCCAACCCGTTTCCAAAAGCCTTGATCAGAATTTTTTCATCAATGTCATCGATTTCCGCTACCTGTTTATGGAATCTTTCACTGAATTCTTTCACCGTCTCTCCTTTTCGCTGCTTGAGATCCATTAGCTCTATCGTTTCTTTTTTGATTTTTTTGCTTGCGGCGAAATACTGCTGGAACTCCTCGGTCAATTGTTTGAAGCTTGAGATCGACTGTGGGGGTCTTGTTGAGATCCAACTGAGTGCACTTTTGGACAATGTTCCTGGAAACAAATTACAAAGAGCGAGAGAACTTATCCCTTGTATGTTCATTGCGAACATAAATCTTTTGATGTGAAGAGCAGGGTCCCCCGTTCCATCGTATTTCTCCACTGCTGGTGCAAAAGTGGGGAGGAAGTTTTGCTTTCCTGATTTTCTCGGAGAAGGGATAAAGAGTCATATCAATTGAATCATCCTCCTCAGTCTCCTCGTTGATGATCAGAGTTTTCCCTGGCTGCTCCTTTCTTCGGCTGTTGCTCGCTTTAGAGCCGCTGTTTTTGAGTGATTCGAGCGCTTCGGTCATGTCTTCCCATTTCTTTTGGTACTCCTCATCTCGCTGCATCAGTTCTTGCTGCAAGATCTCATTCCCCTCCATTATCCTTTCATCGATGGTTATGACTAGACTTTTTAGCATCTCCTCTAGTGCTTGCTTGGAGATCGCACCCTCAGCCTCCGCTCTGTTATTTTCGGTCATTCCTGCATCGTTGACCTCGCCATTAAGTCGGGATGTTTTCCTTGTTCTTGGAGCCTATCCTGCGCGCGCACCTTCTTCACTTGTTCCTGTAAAAGACACAATCCCAAAGTTTCAGAGCTTCACTGTTTTATTCGTAATCAGACTACTTCCGGTGGACTCGTGGTTGCTAAGAAAGATCTTTGAGCTGTTCTTTTCCCATAGACGGTGCCAAATGAAAAGGTAAGAATGTACCCTCCCTCCTGTTCCTCGGTTAATCTTACTGCGTACCTGATCCTAAAACCGATTACGTAGGGAGAGAGCTTTACGAAGAGAGAAGACGTATGTATTGTGCCAAAGTGTCAGGCATGTCCCTCTTATGGGGGTGTTCTCTTATTTATAATGTTTACATTGTTAGATCGGGGGTTGCCAGTCTGTCTCTCTCTTTTGGTTGCCAGGCTGGCATTTGTACATAAATGAGATATTCGACTGCCTATTTGGCCGGAACACGTTCCGGCCTGACGATATCTAGGGTATTCCTTCCAGTCCCAGGAGACCAGATGTCTTTCTTACTTTACTCTTATACTTTTCCCTCTTCAAAGGGTGGTCAGGTAGAAGACAAGAAGCTTATATAAAGGGTGTTCGCGAGTTTTTGGATTTTGCTTTTAGGGACACTACTCTTGGTTCAGATGTGAAGTTGTTCTGTCCTTGCTTGAATTGTGTAAATCGTGTTGTTCAAGATCGAAAAACTATGTGGGATCATCTTTTTAAGAATGGAATAGACCCCAATTATAATCCATGGACCAGACATGGGGAAGAAGAAATTGTAGTTCCTTTAGATAGTCAAACGGATGAGGAAGAGGGGGACAAGGTGTGCGAGGAGGATGTGGAAGGTAACGATGAGTTGCTAGAGGATTGTAATCGATTGATGAAAGCGTCAAAAGAACGACTATACCCAGGGTGCAACACTCATTCAAAGTTATCATTCATTGTAACTTTGATGCATCTTAAGGTAACTGGTCGGTGGAGAGTAATAAGTCATTCACAATGTTACTCAAAGAATTACACAAGGCTTTCAATTTCGACCCTTGTGTTTCCTAAGAATTCTGGTGAAGCAAAGAGATACACAAAAGATTTAGGTTTGCACTATGAGAAGATACATGCTTGTGTGAACCATTGTATTCTCTTTCGGAACCAGTATGCCCGTGTTGATAGATGTCCTGAATGTCTCATGTCAAGGTGGGAAGAAGGTGTTGCAAATGTTGATGATAGTGGCCCTTATTCAGAATCACAAGGGGCTTCACAATCACAGCCTAGAGTTCCCCGATTAGTTCTACGATATCTTCCAATCATCCCAAGGCTTCAAAGACTTTTTATTTCCCGAGACATTGCATGCCGAATGAGGTGGCATAAGGAGAAGCGTAAAGATGATGGTATCATAGAACATCCAGCGGATGCTAGTGAATGGAAGAACTTTGATCAGATTAATACAGTTTTTGCAAGTGACCCGCGCAATGTAAGGTTGGGTCTTGCAGCTGATGGGTTCCATCCTGGGCAGGGTTATGGTAGAGGGTATAGCATATGGCCTGTTATATAGTTCCCTATAATCTACCATCTATTATGTTTATGAAAGATGCATTCCGTTTTTTGTCCCTCTTGATCCTTGGACCAATTCAGCCCGGAAACAACATTGACGTGTTCCTTGAACCCCTTATTGAAGAGCTTCAAGAGTTATGGGCAGTCGGAGTGGAGACTTATGACGCACATAGCCACAGAAAATTCTAAATGAAAGCTGCATTACTATGGACAATCAATGATTTTCCTGCTTATGCTAGCTTGTCTGGTTACTCTACTGCGGGGAGATTTGCTTGTCCTATTTGTCATAGCGAAACTTGTTATGTGAGACTTAAGAATGGAAGTAAGCAAGCTTCTTGGGGACATCGTAGATTTTTGACTCCAGATCATCAGTTTAGACTTGATAAGAAATCTTTTAATGGGAAGAAACAGAGAGGAGACCGCCTCCTGCTCCCCTCTCTGGTGATGACATTCTAAACATGTTTGAAGGAATTCCAAATGTCAAGTTTGGGGAGATAGAGTCAAAGAAAAGAAAGCGAGGTCGAGGTGGAGGTACTTGGTTGGGCAGTGGAAGAAAAAGAGTATATTCTTTGAATTGCCCTATTGGAGGAAGCTAGAAATTCGTCACAACTTAGATGTCATGCCACATCTCGAAGAACATAGTTGACAATGTACTTGGACGGTACTTGACATCTTGAGAAGACCAAGGACAACCTGAATTCTACGGTTTGGACTTGGTTGAACTGAACATGCATAAGCATTTGTATCCAGTCCAACAACATGGCAAATATTACATTCCTAGAGCACCATATCAGTTGTCTGATTCTGAGAAAAAACAAGTGTGGTGTTCTTGTCGAAGGTGAAAACTATCCTGATAGCTATGCTTCAAATATATCCCGATGTGCAACTTAGGAGATGACAAGATTGTTGACATGAAAACACATGACTGTCATGTGTTCATGCAAGATTTGCTTATACCAACATTTCGGAATATCTTGCCAAAAGTGGTGTTTGAACCATTGGCAGAGCTTAGCTTGTTTTAAGAAGTTATGCTCTAAGGCTCTTACACTTGAAGACTTGAAGAATGGGAAAAAAGAGCTGCATTGATACTTTGCAAGCTAGAAAAAATCTTTGTTCCATCTTTTTTTGATGTCATGGTGCACCTCACTGTGCATTTAGCGAGAGAGGCTATGCTTGGTGGACCAGTGCAAGGTTGATTGATGTTTCGATTTGAAAGGTAAATATAATATGTTTCAAATGTGATAGTATATATTTTCAATCATTCGTAGATGATAAAACGTATTAATTTACTAATGAAGGGGAATAAGGGAGTTAAAGTCATATGTACGTAACAAAGCACGACCTGAAGGATCAATAGTGGAAGGCTACATTATGAATGAATGTCTAACATTTTGCTCAAGGTATTTGAAAGGGACAGAGACAAAGTTCAACCGTGTTGATAGAAATGATGTAGTTGAACAACTACATGTTTCATTTGAAATTTCTGCATTTAAGAAAAGAGGAAGAACCATTAGGGAAAGGAACAATTCGAAGGCTAAGTGATATTGAGTGGAGGCAAGCTCAACTCTATATCCTTAGAAATTGCGTAGAAGTTCAACCCTTATTGTAGTAAGTTCCCTCTTTTATCTTCGTTCAATTTTCCTATCTCTTTAATGATTAATAAATTTGAGTTAAACTAACTATCACGTTGTCAAAAGTGAACATGCAAGTTCAAGTGAAGCACACAGAGATTTTGTGGATTGGTTTAAGTCTCATGTAAGTTTTTGCTCATTCAATGTTGTTATTTTCTTATAGAGCTAATTCTTTTCAATGTTTTACTTTACTTAAACCTTCACCTGTACTTATTCTTTCACATAGATTTGGAAGCTTTACGTTGAGGGTGATCCTAGAGCAACCCAGAGTTGTTATCTTTATCTAGAGGTCCAAGTAAAACTGTATCAAGCTATAAGGGATACTTTGTCAATGGATATCGTTTTCACACTTTAAAGAAACAAAGAAGAAGGAAAACACAAAATACGGAGTAGTTGTCAAAGGAGATGAAGAGAGTGGACAACTAGACTACTTTGGGGTGCTGAAAGAAGTTATAGAGTTGGAATGATGCTCCTAGAGTAGGTGATAGGGGATCCCATTGTTGTTTTATTTATATGCACATGGTTTTGATGTTACAACAAAAGACATGGGATTAAAAAGAATAACATGGTGTGATGATCAATTCTAAGAAATTTCTAAACACCGGTGAGCCATTTGCATGGCATCCCAAGTGAGACAATTTATTACACATAGGTTCATAACGAACCAGACTGGAAAACTTGTATTTATACTACTCCTCGAAACTTTAGCAATGTCCTAATTATTGATGATGATGAATGTGAAGAAGAGACTATGTTGGATGATCTTTTCATGGATGATGGACTACAAAATTTGGTGGAAAATGATCAAGGAGAAACTGAGTTGTCTGCAAGAATTGATGTACCTCCAACTGTCGTGAACACAGATTCAGTGATAAGAGTGACAACAAATGATGATAGTGAGCAAGAGGAGGAGCTTGAAGAAGAAGAAGATGAACTTGATGAAGAGGATTAATGGTGGCCACGGGTCCGGTTCCATCGGTTCCGGTTCCGGAAAATGTGTATTCGTATTCGGAACCGGTCTGGGCGGTTCCGGTTCCGGTTCCGGTTTTGAAATCTGGATTCGCTTCGGATTCGGTCAAAAAACCGGTTCCGGCCGGTTCCGCCCGGTCCCAGTTCCGGTTCCGCCCGGTCCCGGTTCCGGTTCCGCCCGGTCCCCCGGTTCCGCACGGTTCCGGTCCCGGTCCCGGTTCCGGTTCCGGTTCTGACCGGTTCCGGAGCGGTTCCGGAAAGATTTGATCGGCTCCAGTTGCTTCGTTTTAGCTCCGATTTGAGATCCGTTTGAGCGCACACGTTGCTCTTTTCATCCACTTTACTCCTAGATAGGTTATTCTTCTAGTTTATAATCTTAAATGTGTATGAAACAAAGTTAGGAATTTTTATTGAATTTACAAAAACTAAGGAACAAAGAGAATTTTATTATATGATTCACTGCCTCATTAAAACCTTATTAGGTAAAAACCCATTGGGAAAACCCTAATAAGGAAAAAGAGTACAGCTACTAAGAGGTTACATGATTTCAATTTGCAAGTCTTAAAAAAAAGATTACATGGAAAGAAAGTAATACTAAATTACTAATACATTCTAAAATATTACAAGATAGAAGTCCTAAGTGGTGTTATCCCCATTCATCTCATACCAATCATCATGTTGGCCTTCATATTGCAATGCACGTGCTTGGGATCTAAGCTCGGCTAAGTCCCAATCATACTTCTCAACACAAACCTTGATTGAGTCCGGTGCAAGACCCAAAACGATGTCGTTTTGGCCCGAGACCCAACGGTAACTTCAACCGGTTCCGGAGCGGTTCCAGTTCCGGTTTCACCGGTTCCGGTTCCCGGTTCTGAATCCGATGACGGTTCCAGTCGGTTCCAGGCGGTTCCGGTTCCGGTTCCGGACCCGGTTCGGGCCCGAATCTCAAAACATGTATTCGTATTCAGAACCGGCTGAGGCGGTTCGGTTCTGGTTCCGGTTCCCACCGGTTCCAATCGGTTCCGGGTAGAACCGGACCCGATGGCCACCATTAAAGAGGATGATGTGGTGGATCCTCTTGCTAGTGTATATGATTTTGACGATGAGGAGGAGCTGTCATGATCATGTCTGGTTAGTAGTTGTTTGCTTCTGATAGTGGTTACAGGTTCTTTGCTTATTCTGTTTTCTTTGAAATTACAACCTTGATATAGCAATACTTCTATCTGTCAACATTAATCAAGTACTCTGTTCATTCAACTTGTATTTTTTATATTCCTTTTGATTAAAAACTTTTGCCTCGTCTATCTTTATTACCGGCATTGTCTGCTTCAGTTGCTTCAGTATTCAGTCTTCAGTTGCTTTGCTTCAGTCTTCAGTTGTTTCTGATTCACTGCTGTTTACATACTCCCTATTGCACCTAATGGTTGCTTTGCTTCAGTGGCTTCAGTATTCAGTCTTCAGTTGTTAATTTTGTTGTATCCAGGTTAATACCAGCAAGAGAAATGAGGCAGAACTATCTTTTTGACCGGTAAAGAATAAAGATTCCCACTGCCATTTCAGAGTACAGTCTTATCTACTCATCTGTACATTCAACAGACTCCCATTTATCTATGTGTTCCTCTTCTGTCAATATATTGTCATTTCCCAAAACTTGAAGATTGTCATTTCCCAAAAGCTGAAGACTGTCATGTATGTTGCAGTCTGTATAGTGCAGTGTTCCATGATAAAATTTGTCTATCATTTATTATTTCAATGTTCTTTATCTGAAAAGTGTAATTTAAAATTTCAATAATGTTTATCTAGGTTCATTTTGTTTCTGCACTATAAAATAGTTACTCATTAGACATTCTTACCCATGTTCCTTGCTATTCAGCACTAATAGATTTACTATAAGCAGATTGAAGATGAAGAATACTCATGCAGCATCATGTTCTTATCAGAACAAGATAGAGTACATCGACTTGGTCACACCAGACAACAGTGAAGAAGAAGAAGACAATCTTCAGGTTAATTCAAAGAAAGGGAAAGGCAAGAAGAAAGCAAGAATTGAAGAAGACAATTTTCCTGTTAGTTACGCAAAAGGGAAGAGTAAGATGGCAAATACTGAAGAGAAACCAATTGTGCTGGCTTTACCTGTTCAAAGAGTCACTCCACCAGACTTCACTGCCTGATTTAGCTGCTAATCTGCCGCCAAAGTTTACTTTCCAAATAACTGATCAATTACCACCAGATTTTGTTCATGATCCAAATGCTCCTGATGATGTTGAGGGAATATGTATTATGCAATGAGTAAAAGGTGATTTTGTTGTTGTTTATGTCCAGCTTTAGTAGCTAATATGATCCATATGCTCCTCTCTGAATACTGGACTGTTTTAGTAGCTAATATGGACTGCTTTAATTGTGTTTCCTCTCCAGATTTTGTTGCTGTTTATGTCCAGCTTCAACACTCTTCACTAGTCTCAAGAAGATGCTCCTGAATCATCAGTTGTTGTCTACTTTAAGTGTTGACGTTTTAATTATGTTTTTGTTCAGAAAGTTCTATGTAATGGGTTCATAAAAATCTATGTAATGGCTTCGCCAATAGAGTAATGGGTTTAGAAAATTCTATGTAATGGGTTCAGACAATTCTACATTTTAATCTGTTGCTGTCTACTTTAATGCTGTAATATTTCATCAATAGAGTAATGGGTTCAGAAAATTATATGCAATTGGTGTTCATCTATCTATATTTGGTGCTCTCTATATTTTAGTGAATCCATTCCACCTGTAAACCGACCTGCACTTAATTAGAACTAGGCTTTTGTAAAGTTAAAAAAAACAGACTTAACATTTGGTTGAGATTGGTTTTAAAACAGACCTACACTTCTGAATAATAAAAAAAACAAGACCCACTCAGTTTATATGCAATTGTGAAAATGTAACTTATAGTTAAAAAGTGACCTTTTTGTAAAGTCCAAGATTTGAACTCAGAACTATCGGGTTATTGTTTCATATCTTTACCACTGCACCATGAGTCTACATTCAGTAAAAGAGTAATGAGATAACGTTTAAAAAGTAAAACAAAGGAGCCACTGTTTTTATAAAGTGACATATCTCAAATTTCTCTCCCCAGTTCTGGAGTTCATTTTTCCATCTCAAGTTCTCTCTTCCCCGGTAGACTTATTTCACGGGTTCTCTTGTTCTTCACATTTCTGTAGTTCCTCTTTTCCATCGTTCTCAAATTTCTTCTTCAAATTCTTCTTCTTCTCCTGATGGTAGTAGTAGTAGTACGGTGGGACGGAACCTGGAATCTCTAACTGGACGGCGAAGAAAATACCTAATTTCTCTACACTTCCGGTGACTTACTATCGGCTGAGTTCCATCTTCAAATTCTTCTTCTTGTCGTTTCAGACACCTCCGGTTGAGTTCCTCATTGTTGGTGAGTTCAACTTCCTTCATTATTCTTGCTAGATTTTAGGGCTCATGGTTTTGAGATTTATGTTCAGAGATACGAAATTAGGGTATAGTATTAAGGGGGAGTTGTTCTGAGCACAATATCATATTAGTGGCAGCATTAGCGCCAAATCTCTTATCAATTTCGTTATAGTTGCCATACATTGCTCAGGGGCTTGTGATACTTCGGATCAGTTTGGATAACTTTGTGTTTAGGTGATTATGTGTTAAAGTAACAAATTAACTTTTCTTGTTTAAGTATGCATGTGTGGATCATAATTAGGATCGGTGACTTTAATTTGGATAATTTCAGTTTGAGTGGTGATCGACTACACCTAGGTATTATCCTTTTCATTGGTATATCCCCTTGTTCATTCTTGCTTGTTTATATAACTCCAGAAACTAACCTCATTTGTATCGCTTTTCCTTTTGTTGTCCTGAAGTGACCTCTTCAAGGAAAGTTCCCTATCTACATCCTGGTATTTGATCTGAACTCAAGTGTGTTTAAGGCCTTTCTATAGATGTATTTGAATGCTTTAATTTATCTGTCTGTTATCTGTGATTTAGCATGTCCTCTTCTATGATTCGGTAGCTGGTTAATTGGTTGGTTATTTTTTTCGTGTCCTGGACTTTATGTATATGAAGAAACTTTGTTATCATCATGTATGTGACTGTGTGCTATCTGTAGCAGCTTTAACTTAGTTGGTTCATATTGATAATGGTCCTCATCTGAGTATAATGGTAAATACTTCGAAGATGGTGTAGAATGGATGTTAATACAAATAGAAAATGGCAAACTAAGTTAAGTAATTAGTAACTAGGTTCATGTCTAATCGGTTGGTGATTCATGAGATGTTAATGAATTTAAGTTACTCTTACTTTAACATTGGAGTACATCAGCTTAACATGGTAAAAAAAATACAAGATATATGAGTAAGTGTAGTTGAAACTAATAATCATCAATCAGTTCATCCCTTCCCTCCTCTACCCTCCCTTTTACAATTCCCAGGCAACAAATACTTACACCTCTGCGCATTCTGAAAGTGTAGTTGAAATAATACTAATGCCAATTTGGCTTCCCATGATTCCAGAATACACCATGCGAAACATCCATCTATGTCTTATGCTTAATTTTATAACAATTTTTGTTAAACATTTTATTATTGCTGAAATTGATAAATAAAACCGCTTTTTCACGTAGAGTAAGTATGAATTGCCAGAGGGGGGACATGTGGAAAGAGCACTGAAGAAACAATGCTCTGGTCTGTATAGAAAATGGAGAGAAAGGCTAAAGAAAAAACATTTTTTTAATAATACTTCCTTAAGAGACATCGAGCAAAGCTGCCCATCAGATATTGACAAGGAGCAATGGAGATGGCTCGTGTACAACTACTGGAGCTGTCCAAAACAAAGGGTAAGTAATGTCCTATCATATTGGATTTATTACATATACTAATGAAAAAAGATAATAACTTACAATTAATTTGTGATGTGTAGGAAAGAAGTGAAAAAAACCGGGTCAATGCTTCATTGATGAAGATTCGTTCTTTTACCGGATCAAAATCAATCGCAAGAGTAGTACATGAAATAGTAAGATTCTAAAGCCAAAGTTTTACACTATTTTACTAATTTTGTTAATCTTTATCATATGTTATGTTTTTATTCACTTATATTTGAGTTTCTTTTTTTAGGGAGCTGAGGAAGAAAATAATGAGACTAGCTCATCTGATGCTACTACATCACAAATAGATCAGCCAAAGTATATCCGACTTTGGATATCGATAAAAGGGTAAGACAAACTAAGCCTTCAAACTTTTACATTTAACAAATACAATTTCCTTTGGGAATTGTTTACACTATTTGCTTTCATATTCTGCTGAAATCTCTTCCTTTTCATATTTCGTTTTCTATTGAACATTATCTTTGTTAATCTTATAATAGGGATAAGAATGGTGTGTTGAAAGAAGAGGGAGAAATAATTTTAGAAAAATTTAAATAGCTTCATTCAAAAGTGGTTGATGAGAAGGGTGTGGATGATTTAACAATTGAGGATGCATATGAGATGGTTCTAGGCCACTCATCAGGATATGCTCGTGGGTTAGGAAGAGGGCATATTGTGCCATCAAAGAAAGAGAGAGTAGGAAGATTGGAGATTGAACAATTAAAGGAGAGAGAAAAAGAGATGAGATCTGAAATGGAAAGGGAATTAAGAGAAGCAAGGGAGAGAGAACAAGAATTAAGGGCTGAGATTGAAAAACGGGAGGAAGAGGCTAGGGAGAGGGAGGCTGAGTTGCGAGCTGAGATTGAAAGTAATAAGCAAGAAGCTTTAGAGAGGAAGAAAACTACGGGCTGATCTAAAAGCAGAAATGTTGCAGATGTTCAGTAAATTTGCAGGTACGTTTATAAACATTAACTTTAATGTTTGTTTTAAAAGTGAGTGGTAGTTTTATATGAAGGCAATTATTTCAGACAATAAGAAGTATAATGATGTTTGTTTCTCTTTTTTGTTTGTTGTTGTTTATAGGAATTAATGCTAACAACTTATAAGGATCTATGTTTGCAAGAAGATAATCTACTTACAATAGTTTGGTAAGTTCTCTTTTCAGTTTCTGCCCGTTTTGTTTTTATCTTTTAAGTTCCTTTGTTGCAATGCCTATTTGTTCTGCTATATGTATCATGGTCAAGTAATCGCTCTGATGGATTGCTGGCTGCTGCTACATGGCCCATTACAGAGATGATATTAGGCTGTTGTTGATGTTAATGGTTTTGAAATCTGCCTGTTATGTATTTTTCTATCTTTGCGTAAATTGTTTGATACAAATATGTGTATACTTTTCTGTTTTGTTAGGCGATAAATGAGGAAAATGAATAATGGTATAGTCATCTGGTGAGGTAATCTTTTGTTGCTATGTAAAAGTATACATGACAAATGAAAGATAGGGAGTAGCAGCAGCAACAACAGTTGCATAGTTCATGGTTATTAATGTTTTGAATTAACTGCTGGTAGCAGCTGGTTGAACAAAACAATAACATCCATACTCCTCTGTGGGAACTAGGTTGTTGACCAAACTAATAGGTTTGAAGTTGTTTCATTTCCAGCAAAGAAGAAGCTTTTACACTCTTCAATTATCTCAGTTGGATCAACTTTTTCCCTTATTAAATGGTCAAGTTCGGCAAGTGTTGTTTCTGATCACCATGGGAGATCATGTCCTCCTTCTTCTTGCTTTACTATCGTTGTAGCTTGCACCAAATATTGTAAGTGTGACTGTTTCTTCCATCAGTGTGTTGAACAATGTTGAGAGGTTGATTTCTACTGTGTTTGTGTCTGAATGTGTGCAAGTTGTTGACCATTTGTTTAGCATCTCCGTATTGGTCTTAGTCATTGTTGGTAATGGTCTTTGTCATTGCTGGTATCATTAGCTGTTATGTATTTTGCTGGTATCTCTTTCTCAGAATTGAGTGGTTTATGAACTAAATTGTGGAAATCCTTTCTTATGCTTCTCTTTGAAGATTTCAGATGTTTTATTCATTTGCATCTTTTTTGGTTTTTCTTCCTTTTTGATTCCAGTGAAGACTCATCAACAGGATCTGAGACATATGATGGATTCTAATGGCTGCGTGACCTGGACATCAGTTGCATCAATTGTTTTCTTCTACTTTTGAGTCTTTTTCTTTTTCTGTGGACATCAGCTGCATCAAAACCAGTGGGTTTGATGTAATGAGGTAGTTATGCAAAACATTTGTTATAATCAGTGGTAGTTGTGTAAAACATTTGTAATGATCAGTGGTAGTTGTGTAAAACATTTGTGATGATCAGTGGTAGTTGTGTAAAACATTTGTAATGATCAGTGGTAGTTTTGTAAAACAGTGGCAGTTTGGTTGAAACTTTGTGTGGGTTGTATGATACAATTTGTGGAAAATAATATATAATATATAATATTTGACTCATTTTTTTTAATTTTTAAGTTTATTAAGATTTTAATTGATCAAATAATGAAATTATTAATATTATGAAAAATGCAGATTTTTTTTAAAGCTGAAAGATCAAATAGGGCATTATTTTTTTGCACCAAATGTTGTAATAAATAGAACAATATGTATGGTCGCTCTAATTTGTTTGTATGTAAATAGTGCAAACACTATCAAATGCCCTATTTGTGCTGTTTACAGCTCTAGCTTTGCTATAGATCAAATAGGGCAACATATGTATCTTGCACCAATAGAGTGGGGTCATTTAGTGCAACTGAATCGTTGCCCTATCTCTTAAACATCAAACACTGCAATGTATAGTTAATGCACTATTTGTGTACCTCAAATAGTGGTGCAACTGAATTGTTGCCCTATCTCTTAAACATCAAACAGTGCAATGTATAGTTAATGCACTATTTGTATACCTCAAATGGTGCATTCTTTACAGTCGCCCTATTTGTGCTGTTTTTAGCCCGACGGTTCAACGAGAGAATACTACTGTCTATGCTATTGATCAATTGGGGCAATTTTCTCATCTTGCACTAATAGAGTAGCGTCATTTGGTGCAACTTCCTAATCTTGCACTAATAGAGTAACATCATTTAGTGCAAGTTAAACTCGCCCTATTTGTAATTGATCAATTGGTGCCAGTTTTATTGCACTAATAGTTCATGTCAATTAGTGCGAAATAAAAAGTTGCACCAAATTGATAATTGGTGCGAATCTACTAGGACAACCTTGGGGCAAGTTTAATTTTGCTCTAATTACTCTATTAGAGCAATATTATGATCTATTAATGCAACTTTTGTTGCCCCATTTGAACGCATATGTTGTAGTGGGTAGTGTGATTTTCTATTTCTAAAATAATGTAGAGAACCAAAAAGTCATCTATTAAGAAAAGAAGGGAGTGAAAAAGAATTAAAAACTTCACTGATAACACATCGAAGGCACCGTGGTCAATTCTCCCGAAATGTCCAAGAAACTTAGTAGGCTCTATAAGTTTTGATTATAACCCTAGCAATTAGACGTGCCAAGCGTTTATTTGTCTTTTGTATTCAACAGACATAAAGTCTCTTGTCCAAGTAGATGTTCGGTCACATACATTCCTACGTCCAAGTGTTAGATTCATTCTACTCCTTTGGCAGTTACTTTGTTGTTAGAGTTAGGTTCCTGCTCAAATTCTCAATCTAACAATCATAGTCTTAGATTGATTTCAATTGATTCATCGAACTGATCATAGGTTGATTAGAAACTGAAAGACTGACCAAAATAATATTTATTTGTTGTTAGTGAACTCAACTGATTAACAAAATATTAGTAGAAATTTACATAACTATTCAACTAGTTATTAAGCCATAATGACTTACTAACGTAAAGAAGAGGTGAGAGCAGAACAAAATATAAATAAAGGTAATCATTTTGTCACTGGAGTATCCTTAAGGCACTGAGCACTGCTAGAATGGGCTTTCTTAATTGTTTGAGGGTCTTATCGATATTTAATATGAGGCCTTATAAACATGCTTTCACAGAATATATATAAAATAAAATGTAAATGTTGGTATGGCATTGTTAACCATAGGTTATTTGCGCTTCTCAAGAAACTAATTACATTTATATGGTTATTTTTTCATGTACCCGGCCAAGAATCAAGAACCCAATTCCCGGACGGTCAGCGAATCCTCTACAATGACTGATTAATTACACCATACCAACAAACGTATTGATAGGATTTGCAAGGGGTGTGAATATTTGCAATATCGATTTTGTACCTATATAAGAGTGTTAGTATAGCATTCAGGAAGTTGGAAGATTAGTAGGTAGATAAAAATAAATAAGAAAATTGTATAAGTAAGAAGTATTTTTTTTTATTGTTTGTTAGTGGCTCGGACCTTCTCAACAAACTATAAAAAAAATTCATTGCACAATTTAGTATTTGATCTGAAGCTACACAAACTTCAACAAACACAAAAAAGAAAGAAAAAAAAAAAAGCAACCACCTACACTGTAACGAGTAGTTGTAGATCACTCTGACATCATATGACTCCAACATGAATAACAATCCGTAACAACAATGTTGCCTCCACTGACGTACCTGTATGACAAATCGAGACCGAACAAGGAGTCAAGGACATACATGTGGTTCCATATAAAGAATAAACTACAAAGCTCCGACACAAATTATTATAAGAAGTTACCAAGCCCCGGCGGCTTAGTCGGTAGTGGAAGGAGTGGAGAGATACCCTTGAACCAAAGGTCTTGGGTTCGAAACTCACCCACTGCTGTTACCAATCAAAAAAAAAATTATTATAAGAAGTTAGATTAACCAAAATAGGAAAACCCTAATTAGAAAGAAGAATTCAATTCAAAAAACCAAGTTACAATATTCAAGCTTCCATAAAGAAATAGAGAGTAGACAAACTCCTCATAGGCCCTATCTCGAGTAGCAACTAAGAATTGGTGCAATTGTAAACTCCTTGTCACCAAATTCTGGCTGTTTTTCTTGACATTTTTGTGACTTATTTACAACATAAAGAGATGATTCTAACTAGGATCCCACATAATCTTGTATTTTTCTTCAATAACATTCTGTCACATAAAAAAAAAACTACAAAAATGCCAAGAGGAACAAAGCTCATGATTTGTTCTAAGTGAGGATGTGATCAGAGGCTCGCTGGAAGTGTTTATATATAGAGGTTGGAGTTTTTTTCATAGTACCAATTAGTAGAAAAATGTCTACGTCTTAGTAAGCCATGTCCTACAGTATTGACACAATAAAAAAAAGAAAAAAAATAATGAGCTAAGAGAGAAAGATGAAATTGCTAACATTGCCTTAAGTCATTAGAAAAGAATGTAAAAGTGCAGGTAATCAAACAAATTTCTCATGGGAAGAAACTTTTAGTTCTCCCCCAAATTTTCCCTTACTAGTTAACTGTGGGCCCATTTCCTATCCGTGGAGTTTATATACAGTTGAAAGAATTAGCTCAGTTTATCCAATTTGGTTGAGCCCAAAGCTCAACCCATATTCTGAATTTTGTAGCCTAGCCAGAAGAGACCGATGAAGCACTACGGTTATCTCTTCAAAAATGGCGGGAAATCAACTACCTGCTTATTAATAACTCTACATACAAATTCTGTGGTCCAGTGCGGGAGCTGAACCAACATGGTATCTTTATTGTGCCTAATTTTCTTATATCTCTCACACCTTACGCCTTGTGATCTTGCATGGAAGAAACTGTTCAACTATATTCCATCTTCTCTCGTAGCATTTTGCAATTGTTTATTGGATTCTGCCTATATAATCTGATGAACTCTTGTTAATGGAAGTGCCCTCGTTACTCATTCCCTGCTGCTGCAAAACAGTTATAGCTACTACTATCTTCTTTTTAGAACCCATAAGAAAAGCAAAAGTTAAGCTGAGAAATGGCTGCGATACTCCTACTTCTGCTTCTAACTGCGCTACTCGACTACTCTAACTGTAAGTTCCTTATTGTACGATGAGAATCTACAGCTAGCTAGCTAGCTTTAGCATTTCAATTGTTGATAATTGTGTTTTATCTCCAAAAAAACTTACCAGGTCAACCGGCCACACCAGAAGTTATGAACCGGAGAATCGGGATCAACTACGGCATGCTGGGTGACAATCTACTCTCGCCATACCAATCCATCCAAATCATCAAGTCCATGAACGCTGGACTCATCAAGCTCTACAACTCTGACCCGGAAACCCTCAAACTCCTAGCCGGGTCAGACCTCTGGGTCTCAATCATGATCCCCAACGATCAAATTGAATTTCTAGCTACCAACCAATCCGTCGCCGACCAATGGGTCGAATTCAACGTCCTCCCATACTACCCTGAAACCATGATCCGCTTCGTAATGGTAGGAAACGAAGTCTTAACCAGGTACAACCCAGCCCAATGGGCCAGCCTCGTCCCAGCGATGCGTTTCGTCCGCAACGCACTCCGAACGCAGGGCATTAACAACATCAAGGTCAGCACCCCTATCGCCATGGACATGCTCCGTGTCAGCTTCCCACCGTCAAACGGCACTTTCCGTGAAGAAATCCTCTCAACAATGATCCCTCTCCTCCGATTTCTCAACTCCACCGGTTCCTTCTTCTTCCTCGACGTCTACCCTTACTTCCCCTGGTCAGCCAGCCCGCTCAACATCAGCCTCGATTTCGCACTGTTTCGATCCGATCACCTCACGTACAAGGATCCGGGTACTGGTCTCATCTACACCAACCTTCTCGATCAGATGATCGATTCAGTCGTCTCTGCTATGACGAAGGTAGGGTTTTCGTCGATCCGGATGGCAATTTCCGAAACCGGATGGCCTAACGACGGCGACATTGATCAGCCGGGAGCGAACATATACAATGCCGCGACTTACAACAGGAATCTGGTTCGTAGGATGATGGCGGATCCACCGATCGGGACTCCGGCAAGGCCTGGTGAGCCGATGATGACGTTTCTGTTCTCGCTATACGACGAAAATCTCAAGGACGGACCGAGAACGGAACGGCACTGGGGGATGGTTAGACCTGATGGGACGCCGGTTTACCGGATTGATCTCAGTGGGGAGAATGTCGGGGATGATGAAGGGGGGTTGGAGGAGGACCCGGGGAATAATAAACCGTACCAGGGACAGATATGGTGTGTCGTGGCAAGAGGAGCGAATGTGAGTAGTCTTGGAGCGGCACTGGCGTCTGCGTGTGACATGATGAATGGCACCTGCGACCGCGCTCTGGGTCCTGGGAGGGTTTGCTACGAGCCGGTGTCGGTTGTGTGGCATGCCAGCTATGCATTTAGTGCGTATTGGGCAAGGTTTCGCGGGAGAGGGGCCAGCTGCTACTTCAATGGGCTAGCTGCTCAGACTACTACCAATCCAGGTGAGTTTTACGGTTTTGGGCTTTTAGTTTCTGTTATATACTGTACTTCTTTTTATTTTTATCCTCAAAAAGTAACAAAGTAAACAAACTTCTATTCTGCTTTATTGTATTTCTTTTGGCAGGTCATGGATCTTGCGAATTTCCAAGCGTGACTCTTTGAAGAGCAAAGCCATAAGAATAGATCAAATTATTAGGAAACTCAGTTAGTGGGTTCTGCTTCATTCTAGTTGTAATTTCAGAAAAAAATAGGTGTTTTAGTTAGTTCAATAATGTATTAGATGTAACGATGACATTTAATATTATTAGCCATTAGTTTTCTTTTTGCAATTTACTTTAGGACGAGAGAGGAGGTAGTTTACGTAGTTTATTATTCTAATATCTTAGAGCAACTTAAATGACAAAAGGTACGAGTTATCAAGTTTCGAGTATGTTCACTTTCAAAAGTTTGTTGCGTGGTGGCAGGCAGATTGTAGAACATAACTGAAGTTAGGGGTGTCAAAATCGGGTTTCGGGTCGGGTTGAGCTCAACCTGAACCCGACCCGAAAATGATTTAGGTCAACCTGAACCTGACCCGAACCCGGAGCGGGTTATATTTCTTCAACCCGAACCCGCAGCGGGTTGACCCGAACCCGACCCGAAAAATCTATTATTTTTAAAATTTAGCATTATACATAAATAAATATAATATTTTATTATAAATTAATTATAATGTACTATATTTAATCATAAATTACTGATTAAATATTTATTTTAGTCATAAATAAATCATTAAACATTAATTTTTGTCATTAAATATAACATATTTTCTATTTTTTTATTAAATTTTTTCGGGTTACGGGTTGGCGGGTTCAACCCGAACCCGGAGCGGGTTTTAGTGACCCAACCCGAACCCGACCCGAAAATCGTTTCGGGTCAAAAATCTCAACCCGAACCCGGCTTTTTACGGGTCGGTTTCGGGTCGGGTTTCGGGTTCGGATCAAGATTGACATCCCTAACTGAAGTGATCTTACACATACCGTAATGATAACTATTATAATTTTAAGAGAAAATTCATAATGTATCACTAAAATAGGTTATATTTCGTGATATATTATATTTAAAATTCACAAAATGTCACAATATTTGATAACGATCATTAATTGTCTCCTGGAAAATGACTATATTGCCTGTGATAACTTTTTCTTAATTTTTTAATTTTTTTAAAGTAAGTAGTTTTTGTAAGGACTATTTTTATGAAAATTCACAATAAATCCTATTTTTTAAAAAAGTTCACAATATAACCATGTTTTTACAAAAATTTCACAATATGCCCCTTATTATTCAGTATGCCCCTGTTTTTTACAAATAGTTCGCAATATGTCCTTATTTTTTACAACAAAATTCACAATATGCCCCTATATTCCCTTTAAGTTGTTGTAACAGATATTTTCCTGTTCAAACAGAAAGTCATACTACAACTGTTGGGTTTACGGTTTCTTTCAATGGTGGGCACCGGTGATGCAGGATCGATACAACCCTTATACTAAAGTAAGACACACTTACAAAGTGTCACACAAGAACACTTCAGCTAGCATGGCATAAAACAACTGGTGGGCTTGTGGTTTATTTGAAGTGTGTCTTATTTTAGGTTGAGGGTTGTATCGATTATGCATCACCGGTGCCCACCGTTTGAAAGAAACCACAAGTGTAGCAATTGTAATAAAGCTTTCCATTTGAATAGAAAATAGTTTATACAACAGCTTAAAATGAAATTATGGACATATTGTGAACTTTTTTGCAACAAATAGGGGCATATTGTGAACTTTTTATAAAAATAGAGGCATATTGTGAACCATTTTTGTAAAAACATTGGCATTTAATGAAATTTTTGCAAAAACAGGGGTATATTTTGAACTTTTCAAAAAACTCAAATAAATATAACTTTAAAAAACTTATCAGGGGCAATATGATCATTTTCCAGGGCATAGTTAACCTCCATTGTCAACTCGTGACATTTTGTACATTTCAAAACATTTTCATGGCATATGAGAGACAAGTTTCAAAAAAGGGGTATATCGCGAATTATGAAACATTTTAGTGGCATATTGTGAATTTTCTCTAGTTTTAACAAGCATTCTTTCAAGCTGAACACCAATACATATCCAAAAGGAATTCACTCGTTGGTTCGGAATAACCCAATTGCAGAACCTGGTTAGTCCAAGGATTACGTGGAGCCATGATTCCTTTTTCTCATAGTCATGTCTCGGTGGCTATTTACCTGGGGTGGGTTTCTTCTACAGTACACATCAGGTTGGTTCCAAGTTCCTCGTTAGAGTCATTTATGGTTTTAGTCTTTGAAACTATTCTTTATGTTCTACCGTTATGCCCTTAATTATGAATAAATACGGTAAGACATTTGTCTTTCCCGTAACTCTAGATGGTTAGAAGTTTTTCCACTCAATCTGTTACTCTAGGTGTGTCCGTTCGAAAAATGGTACTTTAGAACATGTTAAGCTCCTTCTTAATCAAGTTAGCCAAAATAGTATCATAGATGTTAATATTATTCGCGATTTCTTGGACATATTATATCTTTCAAAGGTTTCCCATCTGATTTGTCATAAGGTCATTGTAACCTCATTCTATGTGACTCCTTTATTATAATAATATTAAAAATGCATTCGAAAAAATG
This sequence comes from Limonium bicolor, assembly GCA_023374045.1. Classification (NCBI taxonomy): domain Eukaryota; kingdom Viridiplantae; phylum Streptophyta; class Magnoliopsida; order Caryophyllales; family Plumbaginaceae; genus Limonium; species Limonium bicolor. Next base: position 197,515,386 of record CM041778.1, on the reverse strand, counting down.
TCAAATGTCCTTTTCTCATTTTTGGGCTTTGGCTTACCTCTTTTCATAACCGAAATTAGGATTCTCAATTTTCTAGTCTTCTTGTCTTCCGGTTTGAAGTGCTCCAAATGTTAATGGACATGTTTTTCCCTTGAAGACATTTACTTCATATTCACATAAAAAATAGGAAAAGGAATAATAATAATAATAATAATAATAATATAATCATTAAATCATGACAACCTCTATATTTCTACTACACTTTGTACTAGACTAAGACAAAAGTTTTCTTATTTGGATTCAATTTATCTTTTTTGATAGTATTTCAGCTGCTAAAATCAAATTCTTTTTTAAAGAGAATATAGTCAAATACAAAATAAAAGATTTATCTATCAATTTGAAAAAGATACTATTGGTACGGTGTAAACAATTCCACTTTAAAGTTTGTCATTAAGAATACTAATCATGTTCTCATCCTCCCTATCATATGTATCCCGGGAGCTGATCCCTGACACAAACAAGCTGGAACCTTCCGATCATGACCTCGGCCCCAAGAAGACCAAGCCCTCTGGCGCCCAGCTAGATTCAGCCAGATCGCACCATCTAGGACCCCATCCAACCCCCCTCACACATCAACCCGACTCTGGTACTGTAAGGCACTCATGACTTCCCGAGCACACCGCATCGCCCTGTCCCATCAATCTCATCGAACAACTTATCGCCTCGGACCACGAACCTCTCTTAGCACACTTCATTTTACCCCAAGACTGATGTGTCCTTCACGTAACACGGATAAGCATAGACCGATAGAGGAAGCTTCCTCAAGACGATGTCCCTGCTCCACAAAGAGTACCCTATGTCACCAAACCAGCTAGAAGGCTCGTAACGAGCCGGGAGAAGTAAGCCAGGACGTCGATCCACTCCCTATAAATACATCCGCTTCTTCCTTAGAAAGGAGGACACATTCATGATTCACAACAATACACTTATACTTTTTCTCTCTCCTCACTTGTATTCTCCCAATCCTACTAAGAATCTTTGTCAACCCCCATGGACTAGATCATTCACGATCAAACCACGTAAATTTTCGTGTCTCTTTCATTGTCGCTAACCACAACTCACAAGTCTCATATTATCTCAGTCCTTAAGAGTTAATCTAATATAAACCCCTAACCGAGATTACACTCTAACAAATATGATGGTAAATCTAACAATCTTAGTTATCGAAACATCACGATTGTTTACAAATATGACAAAATTTGTCAAGAGGTTCACAAACAATTTTAGAGATATCAAGATTTAAGTGCTTACATCCATGAACAAGGGAGACATAAACATCATATTTGAGCGAATAACCCAAACTTACAAGCTCCTTAGAATTTTATATGTTTATGGTATTTTATGACAAATAAGTAGGGGTGTTTATGGAAAATCGTAACCGCCAAACCGGAACCGGATCTGGTGAAACCGAAACCGGAAACCCGGTTAACCGAAATCGTTTGTCGGTTCGGTTAACCGAACCGTTTAGTATCCTGGTTCCGGTTACGGTTATTGATTTTGATGAATCTGGTTAATCGAAAAAACCGTTTAAGCATTTAATTTATTAATTTTTAATTTTTTTTAGTATAAGTATAAAACTATATGGTTAATTATTAAGTTTATCAAAAATAAATATACAATTATATAGTTAATGGTTAGAATTATACCAAAATCAATAAAATCTTATCAAAATCGTCGGTTATCCGGTTTAATATCGCACCAAAACCGGAAAAACCGCACATTGTTTACTAATTATAAAAAAACACATAAATCTACATCATTTCGGATAACCGTAAAACCGGTAAAACCGCATCGAAACCGACGGTTAAACCGGTCCTGGTTAACCGCTTGTAAATGAAATGGTTACAGTTATCAAATTTGACTAACCGACAATTCGGTTAACAGGTTTCCGGTTAATTGAAAACCCGGTTAACCGGTTATGAACACCCCTACAAATAAGTAATGATCACGAGTATTAACTTTCAACTATCATTAGACCAGATATAAAAAAAAAAGATATACTCCCTTTTGTTCTAAATATATGATTTTCTAGCTATGAGCACAAGAATTAAAGAGAAAAAAAGTAGATCATTTTACCCTCACTTTTTGCTTTGGGAATTGAAATAATTTGAAAAGTAGGGTTGTAAGATAAAAATTGAGGGGTAAAATTGGAAAGTAAATGGAAAAAAAAGGCTAAAACATCTTATATTTTAAAAAGAGTGCGAGGACCAAAAAATTATATATGAACTGGAGGGAGTATTAGTAACCAAATATTGCTTAATTACTACTCTAATTTATCTTACACTTCTAACCTCACATTGGTTAGCATAAGGGGATACAATATTACGATTAACACAAACTTATTAGTTTAGTCTCTCTTATTCAGTAGTTGACCTTTAAGAGAATGAAATTAATCCTCTACATACTCACATTTCCTTTAAAGAAACCTTATATCAACTTCATGCAAAGGCACGCATGGATCAACCACAAAACATAAATATGGACTAGTCCTAACTTGACCAGGGTCAAATTGGGGGTCTTGACTTGGGTGCTGGAACGTATCATCTGGCTTATGTGATTGGACGTACCTCTTAAGACTCAAATACATGATATCAAAAAAATCGTTATATAACTAAAATGATAGTATACCCAATTCTTAAAGAAAACGTTGAGTTGATTTAAAAGAAAATAGATATCCCTATCATTTGAGGCCACTATAATCTTAGGCCTTGGTTCAAAAAACAAAATGAACCACTCTCCGAGCCAGCGGCGGAGCTACGTTATTAGTTGGGTGGGCTTGGCCCCCCCAATTGATTAAAAAAATCAACAAAAATTATGTATAATAAACTAATTTGAGTGACAGGCCCCTCTAACATTGTAATAGTGGCCCCCCCAAAGAGTAAAATCTGGCTCCGCCCCTGCTCCGAGCAGCCTATATTAAGATCCGTATACTGAGTCTAGACACATTTATGGATTGAATTGTGTAGGTTGGTGAATGAATTTGAGAGGGAATGGTTGCTTTCAAAAAAAATGAGAGAGAATGGAGAAGAGATGACCGGCAGCAAAATGAATGAAGGTAGAAAAATTAGTTTTGGTAATTTTGGTAGTTGTTTATGGAATTCTAAGTGAAATACCCCTAACCTTTAAAATATAATTAAATGATCTATTAATGATCTAAGATGATTATTAAACACCTAAAATTATTGGGGAACAATCTAAAAGATCTCAACAAGGCAAAACACGCCTTAAGATCGGTAAAGCCAAAAATATGCTTTAAGACACCATAAAGGTTGTATGACCCCAAATAGGATCCAAAGTGGATTCCTAAGTATTATAATGAAGCAAGGAACACAATAAAACCATTCTCAAGGAGAGATAAGCTCAGGAACACCCTGTGACACAAAAACGTGCGCTAAAACACCTTAAAGCACGTTTTTGTGAGATTGCCTTCTAAATTGATTTTTAATGGGCTTAAAAATTATAATTACCCTGAAATAGATATTTTATCATATTATATCATATTAGGAATTTAATTCCAAAAATTTACGAATTTTTACAAATTAATATTAAAATATTAATAAAACCCTAAAGTGGGGCCCGCATGAGTCAATATTGACCAAGCATGGTCAATGGTCAATTAATTGACCCATTTGGACCAAGGAAATCGGCTGGCAATAAGGGAGGAGACAGCTTGCAATGATTATGAGACAAATTACTACCTAATACATTTACTTTTTGAAAATAAGCTTACTTTTTCAATTATTTCAAATCTTACCCATTCCTTCCTTCTTCCTTGTCCAATCCCATCCTGCCCAGCCGAGTTCCTCCCTTCCTAAAAGCTCTCAAGTCTGGTTCTTGAGCATGGAAGGCAAACCTAGCTCCTAAGCTCTTAAGGTAAGTGTTTTAAATGTCATTTTTAGCCCTTTTTCTTCATCTCTTCACTACCAACACCTAGATTTCGTGGCTCATCAATTCCTATGGATTATTCTCAGTGTTCTAAGGTTATAACAAGAGCTAAACTCTGTTGAGACCAGTAGAGGGACCAAGGTTGTTCAAATCTACATTTTAAGGTAAAAACATACCTTAAGGATCTCCACTCTTCATACGGTTTCTTTCTTTTGATTTTTATGAGTTTATACACTCATAATCTTCATATTTACATATTCATTTAGTTGGTTAGCCATTTGGAGCAAGGGTGACCAAGATCCAAGAGAAATACCCTCTTTTAAAAGGCATTTTTCCAAGGTAAAACCTAATAACAAGGTAGCTTGTTGTGATCTAACTATTTCCTATGTCAATATGGTGGATCTAACACCTTGTGGTGTGTTTGGTTCAGGTTGAAACCACCTAGAACTTCCCTTGCATTTTTAAGGTGATTTTTGCCTTAAATCTTACATTAATTATTCCTTATGGTTAAACTCAAGCTTGGAGTGTAACCATATCTTGTTTTTGTGTATTAAACATGTCTAAATCAAGTGGTGAATTTTCCTACAAGTGACCGAGCCCATACAAGGAATAACCAAGGTATAAACACCTTAAACTTATGATTTTTATAATTTTTAAGCATATATATATATGGCCGAGAGTGAAATTACATATATAGGTCATATTGGCCTAAAAATGGAAAAAAATGGCTAAGATAAATTAAGCTAGTCATTTAAGAGATTTAATTAACATAATGGTCAAATTATGAAATTATGTGGAAAAATAATTAAACCAAAGTGAGGCCAAAATATATGCTATATTTTGAGACATTTATTGTGTAATTTATTTTTGCAAGTTCAAGGTTGTAATAAGGCCATGTCATTAGGCCATTTTAATTTAAGTTTATAAGCTTATTTAGTTTTATTTATGCTTATAATTAAAATTGGGGTCAATTTGTAATTACTAGGAAATTAGAAAGCCATGGGCTTAATTTAGAGCAATTTAGGGTTTTTAAATGAATTTAATAAAAATTATAACATTTTATAAAGTTTTGGGTCAAAATTGTAAAAATAGAAAAGTATAGGTTATTATTAGTGATTACCAAAAAAATGGTTCCCATTTTGTATTAGAAGTCAAAGTTGACTATATAGGAGACTTTGACCAAGTTTGGAAAATTTAAGAAATTAAAATACTATCTTATATTAAGATAAGTATTAAATTGTAAAAGATTTAAAAGAGATGGGGCTATAATGTAATTTCCGAAAACTTGGGGTACTAAATGGAGTTTAGTACAAACCTTAGGTTATTAGGAACTTTTAGAAATTTATTGGTTTAAATTTGGAGTTTATATGAATTATCTAAGTCTAATATATGGTATTTTAACTGTTACAAATGGGTCCAAAGGGGTCAAAAACCGAGATTTAAAGGAAGTATAGGTTAGGAATAATATTTACCCTTTTGGTAGTTTGGTATTTTTGGAATGGTTAAAGGTTTTAGATATGTGTATAATATATAGTTGTATGAACTTAGAAAACTATGTATTATAAATTGGGAAGATTTGTGATTTATAGAAGTTTAGTGGTATAATGGAAGCCGAAAATATAAGGGACTATTTGGTACTTCTAACAAAATAACTATAGGTTTATAATTGTTTTAATTACTTAAATGTCATAATATATGTTATAACTATAATGTAACATTATATTAATTAGGTGTGGATTTTGTAAATATTTAAGAACATGGGTGCTTGTTCGGAAATATTAACATTTTTAAATGGAATTTATAATATGGGTTTTTAATGTTATAAGAGTTATAACATTTATAATATGAGGTATTCATTAAAAAGAATGAATATATATTATAGATTTACCATATAGAAAATAGTTCCACAAATACATACACCTAAATAAATATATGCTATGGTGGAAAATATAATATGGTTTAATGACCAGTGTTTTCATAATTAAAATGACACATGATAAAAGGGAAAGAGAAATACAACTTAGATGTGGAATTCTAATGTTAAGAGTATACATGAGATGATAAGGATTTATAATTCAAAGTATTGTTTACATATGAATAATCACCTTGAACTTAAAAAAAAGGAGACAAACTGAGAAAAAATAAATACTAGGTGAGGTGTCTAGTGCATGACAAAGATCATACATGCAATAAGACCAACTATCGATCTACAATTATACATTAAGTTACATGCGATAACAAAGTCAACAATATATATTAATATACGAGATAAGACTACCGCATGTAATGTAACACTTTCCAAATCTCGAGTTAAACCGACGAGCCCGACAAACATTGACAGTTTATAACGGGGGGTTAACCGGAGTTGTTAGTGACGGTTAAGGGGTACCATAGGAATGTATTGTTATACACCGTGTGCTAATCAGTAGCATTATGTATTTTTTAGACTGTTAGAGACTACACAAGGAGCATCAGGATCTTGTTGATTCATACTCCCACCGTAATACACAGGGTGACGGTATGTTTGTTATGTGACTCGCGATTGTCTCTGGGCTTCCTCATTCAGACTTCTGTGTGATCTGTGATAAGATTGTTTGTCCTGAATGTGATAATTAATATGCCATGAATTGTATATTTATACTGCTTATTATTGACTGTGTGTGAGTTAACAATACCGGTTCGTATATATGGACCTAATATATATAAAACGAACTAGCGGCTATAGTGCTATCTTATATGAAATATAAGGATCGTCAGAAAAACGTTGTAGCACTAGGATAATAAGATATACATATTATCCGAGACTTTTATACGGAGCATTGGCCTTTCTATACGCCGCTCTTGTATCTAACACTGGATCCCGAGTTTACAGACTCCGGATTGGACTAATGACCTTAGTCTGCTGTGTTAGGAAAATTTGGTAATGCGATGCGATGGAATAAATAATTAACTAAGGAAGGAAAGAAAAGCCAGGAGGATGTGGCTCTTGGTGCGCGCTGTGATCACAAAAACGATACCAGGATGTCCGCGTACGGGTCCGCAAGTATCAAGAAAATTTCCCGTGAGCTAGAATGGCTCGTTGGTCGGAGACTCTACCGTTGGAGTGGCTACTGCCGTGGGTGACCTGCCATAATATATGGGTAACTAGAGACATGTCGTTTTAACGAGGCATTGTCACTAGGTATAACTGAACAAATAATACAGTTAAGAATTATACAGTGGCGAACGATATTGGTTTCTACACCATGGACGAGAACTAGTACTTGTTTATTGTTCTCGTTGTTTCGCTTGGTTGTTCATTGGTTATACATGTGGTTATATTATATGGTGATGGTTGTGTTTATTGTATGGATGTTACTGTTAATTGTTTTACAGTTTTAAATATTAAAACGGTATTGCATGTAATGAACCTCATGCTCTCGACCAAATAATTGAGGGGTCTTTGGGGGCATGACGGGGCATGTGATGACATACTCAGCAGGGGCTGATTCCATACCACAAACCACTTTCATGCAAGTGACTAGCTGGTGGGTCGCAGCGAGGCGTGACTATTGTGATATTACTGTTGGTTTAGACTTGGTACGGTGTGATACTCAGGTTGTTTTGGACTCGGGTTGTTTAACCGAGGTGTGTTTGGTTTAGATGCTCACGGTCTGTAATAATTGTTGATGTTAGATTTGTTTTAAGTTGTTTAAGTTCTACTATCTATCTCTTGTGGTCACTGCGGGAATACGTTTCGCAAGTTGATTATCAGGTAATTCGTTATCACCCGTATGGGCGAGTGATAACAGTGACACCATTAGGGCGATAGTTTTTATTTACCGCTGCGAGATATTATTGTGCGCGACATTTATAGGACTATTAGGAACCGAATTAGTAGGGGTGTTACAAAAGTGGTATCAGAGCGGAGTACCGCTCTGATTACAAGAGATAGTAGTTTAAGTACCGTGAGCCTAGGTTATTCACACACCAGTACCTAGGAGATAGTATAAATGATTTGAGTTAGGAGATTGTCGGGGACAATGTGTTTTATGCCTTTTAGGGCTATGTGAACTTATGGTTGAGATAAGTACGGTATTTGTACCGAGTGTTGACTTTAACTTTGAATTCTTCAGATGTCTTCTGGGAGGCGATCAGCAGGTAGAGGAGGTGGTGGAAGAGGCGGCGGGCCTGGAGCAGGTCCTCCGGAGGCCCCAGCCGTGGGCGTGGCTGAGACGGTAGCTGCCGTCTTCGCTCAGCTAGCCCAGATGGGAGGTATCCACATAGGAGCACCACCTGCACCACCGGTAGTCCCACCCGTACCCGCACCTAGAGAGCCGAATTGGCTGAAGAGCGTAGCTGATACGCGAGTACCTACCTATGATGGAGTTGCTGACCCCACTGTCCTGGAGAGATTCATTGTTGAGCACGAGAAGGCCTTCGATGCCATACACGTGCCTGCTGAGCACCGAGTCGATATAGCAGCCTTTCACCTGAAGGACGCTGCCAGCACGTGGTGGAGGTCCGTGAAGGCACATTATCTTGCTACAGAGGGTTTTGGATGGACTGGTTTTGTGGAATTGTTGAGAGAGAAGTACTATCCTGCTCATTTGAAGCAGAGGAAAAGGGAGGAGTTTGAGGCCCTGAGGCAGGGTAGTATGACAGTAGATCAGTACTACTCCTTGTTTATTGGGCTCTTGGACTTCGTCCCAGGAGTTGTTTATTCTGATGCTGTGAAGGTGGAGAAATTTAGAGGCGGGTTGAGATATGCTATCAAGGCCGCCATGGGTGCTACCTTGTACCCTACGGTCCAGGTAAAAATTAATTGACAGTTATACCTATAACTCAGTTTGATTTATTACAAGTTCGGGGAACTCATTGATGTATTACAGGAGTGTTATGACGCTGCTTCTCGGACTGAGATGATGGTGAACAGCCGGGAGGACGGCCAGGGGCAGAAGCGTAAGGCCCCAGAGAAAGAGGCGGAGACTGAGGCTGGAAGCGGAGGCAGTAAGGGCTGGAAGTAAGAACCACCTTAAGTTATTTAATCCATTTAAATTACTTACTTACTGCCTGCTTTTATACCTGCTAATCCTGACACTTTGACGATCACAGGAAGAAGAAGTTCTCCTGGAGGGAGAAGAAGAAGGAGCAGGCCAGCCAAAAGGGTAAAGACAAGGTCCCGATGCTGACCGGGCCTACCTACGATGTGCAGCCTCTTAGATCTGCACCCCCTAAGGGTAAGCGATCTAACCTTGTGAATAAATTGAGTATTACACTATCCATTACCATCCTTGTATTAATCTGAATGTGATATGATAATAGGTTCTGCACCCCAGCGCCACTTTCACTGCAAGCGCTGTGGTAAGGACCACCCGGGTGTCGACTGCACCGGGCAAGCGGTGGACTGCCACCATTGTGGAAAGAAGGGCCACAGGTCGTTCGAGTGCTTTACTAATCCAGATAGCCGAGCGTACCGCCCGCAGAAGGGGACTCAGAGCGCACCTACTGGAGGAGGTGGAGCTCGAGGTGGCCAGAGGGGGCCGGCGCCCCAAGCCCAGAGAGGGCAGCAGCATCAGCAGCCACAGCAGCAGAACCAGAACCAGAGGAACCCGCCGGGCAACCGTATGCTGAATGCAGCGGGAGCTTCAGGCGCTGGCACTAGTACCCAGCGCGGTGAAGGTTAGCATTTGAAACCTTAACCATTGTATGAGAGCATGACTAAGTGTTAAACGCTTTACCTTAGCATGAATGTGTGTTTAAGTTACCGCTTTAGATGAACAACTTACCTAGGAAACCTTTTACCTCTTAGGAGACTTCGATATCTGCTATCCCACACTTACAAGACAGAGATCACCTAGACCCGTGGAAGAAAGACGGGAGTACCCTAGTGAGTTGTGTCATGTAGTCAGACCGGGCATGATACTTCTCAGAGAGTTCCTAACCCTAGATGAGCAAATCACCATAGTGAATGAGTGTAGAGCTTTGGGTAAGGGCATAGGAGGTTTTTATACCCCTGTATTTAATAGTGGTTCTAGAATGAAACTGCACATGATGTGCTTAGGGAAAGATTGGGATCCACAAGCTAGGGTTTATCGAGAGGTGAGGATGGTAGGTGACGTATCTATACCTGGTATACCTGAGAGTTTCCTTACCTTGGTGAGAAACGCAATGGATATTGCTCAAGACTGTGAGGCTTACCCATTACCCGACATGACACCTGACGTTTGCATCATCAACTACTATGAGCAGGGGGAAAGCTTGGAATGCACCAGGACCGTGATGAGACGACCGAGTCCATCACCAGAGGAATACCGGTTGTGTCATTCTCCATCGGCGATGATGCTGAGTTCATTTATGGAGACCAGAAGAGGATGGATCTAGCAAGCAAGATCATCCTCAAGTCTGGGGATGTGTTGGTATTTGGTGGGGAGTCGAGGCTTGTATATCATGGTATTAAGAGCATTAAGCTCAATACCGCACCACCAGCTTTAGTGAATGATACCCACATCCGACCTGGCCGTTTAAACTTGACTTTCAGACAGTATTAATGTAATAGCAGTAGCTAAGCGTGTAACCTTGTATAATACAGTTGGAATGAATGAAATAAGAGTTTTATACCTACAAGTGTTTGTATTCAGTTTTGTTGATACCGATAATTCATAACTTCAGGCTATAGAAATGGAAAGGAGGGTACCATCTGCATCCTAGACATGGCGCAAGCCAAGGAGTCTGGTAATGTCATCACAGGTATGACAATTACAAACAACAGTAAATTAGTGATTTATTGGGACTCGATGCTAATACGAGAGGTGATCTCAGGTACCTTTCCTATTGATGGTGTTAGTGCTTCCGTATTGTTCGACTCAGGGGCTTCGCATTCTTTTATTTCCTCGACGTTTGCTAAGAAGCTGGGGGCCACCCCCGAGCAGCTTTCAGACTTTGCAGTCACCCTTCCTTCGAAGGAGAAAGTAGGTTGCACCAGACAGTATACAGGGTTAGAGATCAGCATTATGACTGAGACCTTCCCCATTGATCTGATTGAGTTCAAGAACTTGGGTTTTGACATCATAGTGGGCATGGATTGGCTGCAGAAGCATAGGGGCCGCCTTCATTGTGCAGAGCATCGGCTACTACTGAAGGGGCCGAGCGGCAGGACAGTGTCATACCGCAGTGTGAGGAGAGAGCCGACTGTCAAGATCGTGTCAGCATTGTCCCTGATGAAGGATGTTAGGAAGGGCCGACAAGCCTTCCTCTGTTATGTACAGGACACGAGACAGAGCGACGTGACGGACGTAGACATTCCAGTCGTGGTAGATTTTCCCGACTTATTTCCTGATGAGCTGCCAGGCATGCCGCCTGTGCGCGAGGTTGAGTTCGCCGTCGACTTGTTGCCAGGTACGGGCCCTATTGCTAAGGCACCCTACCGTATGGCACCGGCTGAGATGAGGGAGCTGAAGCTACAGCTGGAGGACCTCCTCGACAAGGGATTCATTCGACCTAGTGTTTCTCCTTGGGGTGCTCCAGTGCTGTTCGTCAAGAAAAAGGACGGCAGTATGCGACTCTGCATCGACTACCGCGAGCTTAATGCGGTTACAGTCAAGAACAAGTACCCATTACCACGGATAGATGATTTATTTGATCAGCTGAGAGGGGCCAGTGTGTTCTCGAAGATAGATCTCAGATCTGGCTACCATCAGATTAGGATCGCAGAGGGTGATATTGAGAAGACAGCTTTCAGGACACGGTATGGACACTATGAGTTCACCGTTATGCCATTCGGATTGACGAATGCGCCAGCCATATTCATGGACTTGATGAACCGTCTTTTTAGAGAGCATCTTGATAGTTCAGTTGTAGTCTTCATCGACGATATTCTGATCTATTCAAAGACTAAGGAAGATCATGAGTTACATTTGAGACAGGTGTTGAATATTATGAGAGAGAACCAGCTGTATGCCAAACTCTCTAAGTGTGAGTTTTGGTTGGACAGCGTGTCATTTCTAGGACACATTATATCAGCTAGCGGCATATCTGTAGATCCTGCTAAGATAGAGGCAGTGAAGAGTTGGCCAAGGCCGAAGACAGTCACCGACGTCCGTAGCTTTCTGGGTTTGGCAGGGTATTATCGAAGATTCGTGAAGGACTTCTCCAAGGAAGCCAAACCAATGACAAATCTAATGAAGAAGGAATCCCAGTTCTTATGGTCTGCAGAGTGTGAGCAGTCCTTTCAGACGCTGAAGGATCTCCTGACAACGGCGCCCGTTCTTACTATCCCTGAGGGCACTGATGGGTTCGAGGTATATTGTGATGCCTCTGGAACCGGTCTAGGCTGTGTGCTTATGCAGCACGGGAAGGTAGTTGCTTACGCATCCCGACAGCTGAAGAAGCATGAGGTGAATTACCCCACACACGACCTTGAGTTAGGCGCAGTAGTCTTCGCTTTGAAGATCTGGCGACATTATTTGTATGGTGTGACAATCACTATCTACTCTGATCACAAGAGTCTACAGCATCTCTTCTCTCAGAAGGAGCTGAACATGCGACAGAGAAGATGGGTCGAGTTCTTGAAGGACTACGACATAGACCTGAGGTATAAAGAGGGCAAAGCAAATGTAGTTGCCGACGCCCTGAGCCGCAGAGCTCATTCATTGTTTACGCTAGTAGCAAACAGCAGTATGATTGATGAGATACGAGCTGCACAGGAGAGTGATCACTATATGCAGAGTATCAAACAGAAAATGTCAGAAGGTTGTTTTGAAAGACAAAAGTATGATTTCGAACTGTGTAATGATGGCATGTTACGACTGAATGGCCGATTATGTATTCCGGAGTCGTCTCCTGATCTGAAGGAGAAGATACTCCAGGAGGCTCATTGCTCGTCCTTATCCGTCCACCCTGGTTCTTCGAAGATGTATAAGGATTTGAAAGTTCATTTCTGGTGGAGCGGGATGAAGAAGGATGTAGCTGAGTATGTGGCTAGATGCTTGACCTGTCAGAAGGTTAAGTTTGAGCATAGGAGACCCGGAGGTTTAGTGCAGTCTATGCCTATTCCTTGTTGGAAGTTCGAGGACATCTCGATGGATTTCGTTGTCGGTCTCCCACCGACTAAGGGAGGACTGAACACGATTTGGGTCATTGTAGACCGTCTGACGAAGGTGGCAAAGTTTGTTGCTATGAAGGATACCTGGAACGTTCCAAAGTTAGCGGACTTGTTCCAGAAGGAGGTGATCCGGCACCATGGTGTGCCAAAGACTATTGTTTCTGATAGGGACCCTCGATTTTTGTCCAGATTCTGGGGACAGGTTCAGGAAGCCTTGGGTACAAATTAAGCTTAGTACGGCGTTCCATCCACAGACCGACGGTCAGAGTGAGAGGACCATCCAGACACTGGAGGACATGCTGAGAGCATGTGCCTTAGATTTCAGGGGAGTTGGTTAGAGCGTCTACACTTGATAGAGTTCGCCTACAACAACAGCTACCACTCCTCGATACAGATGCCACCATTCCAGGCACTTTATGGTACCGTGTAGGACTCCTTTATGCTGGGATGAGGCCAGCGAGACTACGCTTCTAGGACCTGAGTACCTAGAGCAGATTAAGGAGGATGTCCTACAGATTAGCAAGAACATGAGGGCAGCTCAGGACCGGCAGAAAGCAAATGCAGACACCAAGAGGAGGGACATTGAGTTCACTACCGACGATATGGTATTCCTCAGAGTGTCACCCATGAAGGGATATTCCGGTTTGGGCAGAAGGGCAAGTTGAGCCCAAGTATGTTGGACCTTATGCGATTAGGGAGCGAGTGGGCCCGTTAGCCTACAGACTGGATTACCAGCAGAGCTCGGGAGGGTGCACAACGTCTTTCACGTTTCACAGTTGAAGAAGTATGTGCCCCATCCATCGCACGTTTTGCAGCCAGAGACTTTAGAGTTGGACCCCGCTCTACGATATGAGGAAGTACCACTCCGCATTCTCGATACGAAGACGAGGCAGACTAGGAACAAGACCGTTAGCATGGTCAAGGTTCTCTGGTCGAACCATGAGGTGGAGGAGGCTACATGGGAGTTAGAGGACTCCATGAGAGCGAAGTACCCAGCACTCTTCGAGTAGTAGCTGTGTACTTGTACGGGTTCGTGGTCAAACCCTTTTTAAGGGGGGTAGACACCACTTGGCTTGCGCACATGTTGTGCATTAGGTCTTGTTTTTGTGGTGTGTTTTGTTGGTATGCTGCGTCATACATGTTGTTTGGATGATTGGATGTTGATACATTTTAGTATGTATGTGCCTTAGTGCACCTGGTTGAATATATACATAGTACCGCTGAGTACTTTTGGTTGATGAGTTGGATGTGCACCTTGTTTAGTGCTGTGATGTGAATGAGTTTATACCATGAGTTTGATTATTTGATATATGCTGTATGTATAGACTAGGTCTGAACCTAGTGGGAGTTACTCCCTAGCAATGGACTGTTTGGTTACTTAGTGGAACTTGATTCCTTAGGTGAACTGTAGAGGATTAAGGACTTCGGGACGAAGCCTTTTTAAGGGGGGTAGACTGAAATACCCCTAACCTTTAAAATATAATTAAATGATCTATTAATGATCTAAGATGATTATTAAACATCTAAATATTATTGGGGAACAATCTAAAAGATCTCAACAAGGCAAAACACGCCTTAAGATCGGTAAAGCCAAAAATGTGCTTTAAGACACCATAAAGGTTGTATGACCCAAATAGGATCCAAAGTGGATTCCTAAGTATTATAATGAAGCAAGAACACAAAAAACCATTCTCAAGGAGAACTAAGCTCAGGAACACCCTGTGACACAAAAATGTGCGCTAAAACACCTTAAAGCACGTTTTTGTGAGATTGCCTTCTAAATTGATTTTTAATGGGCTTAAAATTATAATTACCCTTAAATATGATATTTTATCATATTATATCATATTAGGAATTTAATTCCAGAAATTTACGAATTTTTACAAATTAATATTAAAATATTAATAAAACCCTAAAGTGGGGCCCGCATGAGTCAATATTGACCAAGTATGGTCAATGGTCAATTAATTGACCCATTTGGACCATGGAAATCGGCTGGCAATAAGGGAGGAGACAGCTCACAATGATTATGAGACAAATTATACCTAATACATTTACTTTGAAAATAACTTACTTTTTCAATTATTTCAAACCTTACCCATTCCTTCCTTCTCCTTGTCCGATCCCATCCTGCCCAGCCGAGTTCCTCCTTCCTAGAAGCTCTCAAGTCTGGTTCTTGAGCATGGAAGGCAATCTAGCTCCTAAGCTCTTAAGGTAAGTGTTTTAAGGTCATTTTTAGCCCTTTTTCTTCATCTCTTCTCACTACCACACCTAGATTTCGTGGCTCATCAATTCCTATGGCTTATTCTCAGTGTTCTAAGGTTAGAACAAGAGCTAAACTCGGTTGAGACAGTAGAGGGACCAAGGTTGCTCAAAATTGCATTTTAAGGTAAAAACATACCTTAAGCCTCTCCACTCTTCATCGGTTTTCTTCTTGATTTTTATGAGTTTATACACTCATAATCTTCATATTTACATGTTCATTCAGTTGGTTAGCCATTTGGAGCAAGGGTGACCAAGATCCAAGAGAAATACCCTCTTTTAAGGCATTTTTCCAAGGTAAAACCTAATAACAAGGTAGTTGTGATCTAACTATTTCCTATGTCAATATGGTGGATCTAACACCTTGTGGTGTGTTTGGTTCAGGTCGAAACCACCTAGAACTTCCCTTGCATTTTTAAGGTGATTTTTGCCTTAAATCTTACATTAATTATTCCTTATGGTTAAGCTCAAGCTTGGAGTGTAACCATATCTTGTTTTTGTATTAAACATGTCTAAATCAAGTGGTGAATTTTCCTACAAGTGACCGAGCCCATACAAGGAATAACCAAGGTATAAACACCTTAAACTTATGATTTTTATAATTTTTAAGCATATATTAATATATGGCCGAGAGTGAAATTACATATATAGGTCATATTGACCTAAAAATGGAAAAAAAGGCTAAGATAAATTAAGCTAGTCATTTAAGAGATTTAATTAACATAATGGTCAAATTATGACATTATGTGGAAAAATAATTAAACCAAAGTGAGGCCGAAATATATGCTATATTTTGAGACATTTATTGTGTAATTTATTTTGCAAGTTCAAGGTTGTAATAAGGCCATGTCATTAGGCCATTTTAATTTAAGTTTATAAGCTTATTTAGTTTTATTTATGCTTATAATTAAAATTGGGGCCAATTCGTAATTACTAGGAAATTAGAAAGCCGTGGGCTTAATTTAGAGCAATTTAGGGTTTTTAAATGAATTTAATAAAAATTATAACATTTTATAAAGTTTTGGGTCAAAATTGTAAAAATAGAAAAGTATAGGTTATTATTAGTGATTACCGAAAAATTGGTTCCCATTTGGTATTAGAAGTCAAAGTTGACTATATAGGAGACTTTGACCAAGTTTGGAAAATTTAAGAAATTAAAATACTACCTTATATTAAGATAAGTATTAATTTGTAAAAGATTTAAAAGAGATGGGGCTATAATGTAATTTCCGAAAACTTGGGGTACTAAATGGAGTTTAGTACAAACCTTAGGTTATTAGGAATTTTAGAAATTTATTTGGTTAAATTTGGAGTTTATATGAATTATATAAGTATAATATATGGTATTTTATAACATTGTTACAAATGGGTAACAAAGGGGTAAAACCGAGATTTAAAGGATATAAGGTTAGGAATAATATTTATAACCTTTTGGTATAGTTTGGTAATTTTTGGAATGTATAAAGGTTTTATAAAGATATGTGTATAATATATAGTTTAATGAATTAGAAAACTATGTATTATAAATTGGGATGATTTGTGATTTATAGAAGTTTAGTGGTATATAATGGAAGCCGAAAATATAAGGGCTATTTGGTATTTTATAAACAAAATATAACTATAGGTTATAATTGTTTTAATGACTTAAATGTCATAATATATGTTATATAACTATAATGTAACATTATATTAATTAGTGGTGGATTTTGTAAATATTTAAGAACATAGGTGCTGTTCGGAAATATTAACATTTTTAAATGGAATTTATAATATGGTTTTAATGTTATAAGAGTTATAACATTTATAATATAAGAGGTATTCATTAAAAGAATGAATATATATTATAAGATTACCATATAGAAATAGTTCCACAATACATACACATAAATAAATATATGTATGGTGGAAAAATATAATATGGTTTAATGACCATGTGTTTTCATAATTAAAATGACATGATAAAAGGGAAAAGAATTACAAACATTAGATGTGGAATTCTAATGTTAAGAGTATACATGGGATAAGGATTTATAATTCAAAGTATTGTTTACATATGAATTATACCACATTGAATTAAAAAAAAAGAGACAAACCTTAGAAAAAAATAATACTAAGGTGAGATGTATAGTGCATGACAAAGATCATACATGCAATAAGAAACAAACTATACGATCTACAATTTACATTAAGTTACATGCGATAACAAGTCAACAATAAGTATATTAATATACAGAAAGACTACGCATGTAATGTAACACTTTCCAATCTCGAGTTAAACCGAAAGCCCGACAAACATTGACAGTTTTAACGGGGGTTAACCGGGAGTTGTTAGTGACGGTACGGGGTACCGTAGGATTGTTTGTTATACGTGTGCTAATCAGTAGCATTATGTATTGTTTAGACTGTTAGAGACTACACAAGGAGCATAGGATCTTGCTGATTCATACTCCACCGCAGGGCCGTCCTCATCTATTGGAGGCCCTGTGCCGGTTTAAATACAAGATCATATATATAATACTAAATCATATATAATTATAAAAAAATAATTATAATTAATTTAAGTGATACTCATTACTCATTTTAATTTATCAGTCATTTTTTTAGTTGTATACATGGTGTTTAATAAAGACTTTGTTGAATATTAGTTTTAACATATTTTCTTTTATTAATTAGTTTATTGCTTTAGATATAATATAATGTTAAATATAAATTATCACTTTTTTCTTTATAATTATTTACTTACAATCTTTTTATATACGTAATAACAATTGACTGTAACTAAAAAAATAATATAACCTAAAATGGGGCCCCTAATAATGGGGGCCCTGTGCCAAAGCTCCACTTGCACACCCTCAAAGACGGCCCTGCTCCACCGTAATACAACACAGGGTGAACGTATGTTGTTATGTGACTCTGATTGTCTCTGAGGGCTTCCTCAGTTCAGACTTCTTGTGATCTGTGCAAGATTGTTTGTCTGAATGTGATAATTAATATGCATGAATTGTATATTTATAGCTCTTATTATTACTGTTGTTGAGTAACAGTACTGGTTCGTATATGGACCTTATATATAAAAACGAACTAGCGGCTATAGTGCTATCTTATATGAAATATAAGATCGTCGAAAACGTTGTTAGCACTAGGATAATATATACATATTATTCGAGACTTTTATCACGGAGCATTGGCCTTCTATACGCCGCTCTTGTATCTAACACTGGATCCCGAGTTTACAGACTCCGGATTGGACTAATGACCTTAGTCGCTGTGGTTAGGAAAATTTGGTAATGCGATGCGATGGAATAAATAATTAAAAGGAAGGAAAGTAAAGCCAGGAGGATGTGGCTTTGGTGCGCGCTGTGATCACAAAAACGATACCAGGATGTCCGCGTACGGGTCCGCAAAGTATCAAGAAAAGTTTCCCGTGAGCTAGAATGGGCTCGTTGGTCGGAGACTCTACCGTTGGAGTGGCTACTGCCGTGGGTGACCCGCCTAATATATGGGTAACTAGAGACATGTCATTTTAACGAGGCAGTTGTCACTGGTATAACTGCACAAATAATACAGTTGAATTCTACAGTGGCGAACGATATTGGTTTCTCACACCATGGACGAGAACTAGTAACTTGTTTATTGTTCTCGTTGTTTCGCTGGTGGTTGTTCATTGGTTTATACATGTGGTTATATTATATATGGTGATGTTTGTTTATTGTGTGGATGTTACTGTTAATTGTTTTACAGTTTAAAATTTCCAAAGGTATTGCATGTAATGAACCTCATCTCTCGACCAAATAATTGAGGGGTCTTTGGGGGCATGACGGGGCATGTGATGACATACTCAGCAGGGGCTGATTCCATACCACAAGCCACTTTCATGCAGGGACTAGCTGGTGGGTCGCAGCGAGGCTGACTATTGTTTGATATTCCTGTTGGTTTAGACTTGGTACGGTGTGATACTCAGGTTGGTTTTTGAAATACCCCAAACCTATTATATTGTTTAAACACCTAATGTGGTAAATAAAGACTAAAAAGAGTCTTAGAAACAATCGTAAACAAATTTAAACAAAAGAAAACCAAAATGTGCTTTAAAGTCAATAAGACCAAAATGTGCTCTAACTTGGGATACGCTGGTTAAGACCTAATGAACTTACCAAGACCTCATTATATACAATGAGCATATTAATCAATTACTAAAGAAACCAGCTTGAAACAAGTTAAATACAAAATGTGCTTTAAGGATCGTTAAGCACATTTTTGAAAAATGTCTTGTAAATGAGTTTTGAGTGGCTAAATGTCCATCATTACTCTTAAATATATATGTGTATTATATAGTATCACATTTGGGTGGCATATATTAATGGGAAATCAAAAATTTCACTTCTAAGTGACCTTGTTTGGTGATAGTGATTGTTATAAGCTAGTTTGTACATATGTTGTCATAAGTAATTAAATTGACAAGCAAAGACAAAAATACCCTCATTATATTATAGGGGCCGGTTTTCTAAGTGTGGTCCTCACCACTCTCTAGTTAATATGATAAGTAAATAAAGAAAAAACTAATTAAGTTACCTTTTACTTTATTAAAGCATAAATATCTCTAAAAGTAAGTTTATCTCATTCTCTCATTTCTCCTTCATTTCCCACGGTTCCAAACACCATCTTCACCTCTCTTCTTCATTCTCTCACGGTTTGCAATAGTACACACCAACTCTCCATCTTGACTCTTGTAAAATCTAGCTCACTTGTCCAAATCAAAAACAACACAACACCACCATCTCTTCCTCTCATCAAGCTCTTCATTCCTATCTTCTCAAAAACTTCAAGAGCCCCTTTCGGTGCCAAGGAGTTCCACCATTGAGGAGCTTGAGCTTGTTTTTCTACATATATTACTCTCCTTTGCTTCTAGGTAAGGAATCTCAAATAAAAATACATTTCCTTCATGTTTTTTGGTGACCGAAAATACCCCATTGAAGGTGCTCTTATGTGGCTTTGGTTTTAGCTTCATTCCAACCTTTCAAGGACTAGGTGGAGTCCTCTCTTCATAGATATCCAAACTCTCTTCAAAGACCAAGTAAAACAACTACATTAATGTTTTTGAAACAACGTAAAATTAGGGTTTACAATGAGATGAAGCTTATAGCTTGAATACTCTTATAATGTTTGTTATATGTTTAGAACTTGACAAGGAACAAATACCTTACCGGTTTTTATAAGGAAACAAAAAGAAGTGTTTGAAAAGAGGTAAATCTTACTAACCTAATGTTGTTAATGCCTTAGAGAAATGAGCTATAAGCTATTAAAACTACCTTAAAGAGCAAATGGTGACTGACTTAGTAAAGTGTTCTCAAGAGACTATAAAAGGCATATGTGTGTTGAGTTGTATTGCAGGTCAAAGGCATATATTGTGGAAATTCAGTGTTTAAGAGTTGCATTTTAAGGGCCTAAAGAGCCATGCAATTTAAATTATGCACTATATTGTGTAGTGTGAATTTGGTTAAGTTGTGTATGAGAGTGTTCTTGGTGATTCTAGGTGTTCTGTGTGTTTAATGGAGAAAACAAAGTTGTTTAGGCTTAGTAAGTTCTAGGGATCCATGTCAAAATTTAGGTAAGAAGGAAGTTCTAAGTGTTTACATAAGGTTGGTGAATAGAGGTGTTAGGAAATGACTAGGTGTTTTACAAGAGAAGATATAATGTCTTAAGTGTTTCTAGAGTGTAACAAGGACTTAGCATGGATTGAGGTTTTAGTATGTACCAAAGTCATTTGGACTTAGGTAAAGACTAGGCAAACTTTGGTAAAATAAGGAGAAAGTTGTAAACTTGGAAAGGAATTCAAGAATACATAGGATTAGGTTGTTTGGTAAGAAATACTGCTTAAGAGATGATGTTGGGTGAGGAGAAAGCATTTTTGGGATAGTGATCTATCATAGGTGAGAAACACCATTTAGAAACCAGTATAAAATGTCATAAGTGTTAATGAATTTTACAAGGGAAATGGGTAAAGGCTAAGGAATTAGAAAATGAGTTTCATGGATGTTGTATGTGGATATAAGGGTACCCAAATGTTGTTAGGAAACATTAGGAGCTTTAGGAGAAGTTTGGTGAAGATTTGACCAGTTTTGGGTAAGTTTAGAGACGTCCGACCCAGGGGTCCGACCCAAGTTTGGGTCGGACAGCCTCGTGACGTCAGGAAAATGTTCTGGAATGGTCCGACCCAAGAGGGTGGGTCGACAGTGGGTCGGACGGTCATGTTTTAAGGAGGGAAAATGTTCTGGAATGGTCCGACCCAGTCGAGTTAGTCGGACGTGGGTGTACGGCGTGTTTGTAAGGCGGTTAAAAGGTTCTGTAATGGTCCGACCAGAAGGGTGGGTCGGACATGGTCGACATGTATGTTCTGATGTCGATGAATTCTCTGGAATGGTCCGACCCAGAAGGTTGGGTCGGACATGGGTCGGACAAGTTAAAGTTTTTCCAAACCCGAAAACCACTGGAAGGGTCGACCCAGTTATGGGTCGGACGGTGGGTCGGACATACCAAAACTTTTTAAAAAAAAAAAACAGAAAAGAATGGTGAGTTATGTAGTAAAACCCTAGGGTGTATAATGAAGGTAACTAGGGTAAGATAATAGACATTAAACATGTCATACAACCATGTTAAATACTTAGCAAGTTTGAATTGAATAAATAATTAACCGACGTTTATTAATTATGTATAGGAGTGACCTACGGAGGAAACCATCAAGGCAAGGACCAAGTATGGTTTTTTGCAGTCTGTTGTCTACGGTTTACACCGGCTTGGGTGTTGTTTGTTTTTCTGTGTGTTACAACCTTAAAAGATTAAAGCATGAAAAGAGTTTACGGTTGAATATTATAATGTTGTATTATTGTGACTCCCTTCCCTTGGGCTGTCTAACAAGAGACCTAAAACACTGCTTGTGTGTGACTTACCTTAATAGAATTGTGTGATCACTAACAAGTGCTAACGAAGCGGTGAGTGAGGAGTCGGTCATGTTCCGGCCACGCGTGTGAGGAGGGAGTTGATGTCATAATCCGGTTTCGGCTCTCTTGGGTATGTATAGGTTGTATTCCAATTTGGTTTCTACCTTCCCTTTAGCTTATCCAAAGCTAGTTACTGACTCATGTCGGGCCACAGGGGCATACGAATGTTATTTCGGTGTGCTTGGGATTACTATATATCCGACACACCTTGGTATAAGGTTAACCGTTCGATAAACTGGACTGTAACGAGGTTGGTAACGAGTCTTACATGAGGTTGGCAATAATCTCTAGGCTCACTATGTATACTAACTATGGTGGAAGGTTCCTGTGAGAAACCGATGTTATGGTGTTATGTTATTGTTGTTGTGCTATGCAATTTCCCTTGCTATGCTATGGTATATATGTTGGATGTTTTAAAAAGATGCCATGTTATCATGACAATTGGTTGCGCCGTTCCCGGTAGCCGATGGGCTGCGCGTTAACCATACCAGCAAAGGTTGCTGACCCCCCTCGGGGCTCCATATTTTACTGCAGGAGAGGAGCAGAAGCGGAGTGGCTCTAGATCCTGGTCGATATGTCTTTTGGTTTTTTGGTTGTTGAGCCCGGGATGCGCCTGTGCTCCCGAGGCATTACATTTTGGTACCGTTTGTTAAAAACAGTGGTGGATGTTTACGGTTGGTTAGTTGTGATGTAAATTAAATACTTGGATGTTGGCTATATATATAGTGATGTTAGGATCTATGTCGGGAGTCTGATCATCAGACCGATACACTTGTATTTATTCTGCCTAATTAACCACGTGGGTGTGTAACGGCGTTTGTAACACCAAAGCGTTAAATTATTGTTGGTTGGTTTTCCGCTGCGATTTCAGTAGTTGATAGGGGCGTTGTAGGGGTGTTACAGTTTGGACTCGGGTTGTTTAACCGAGTGTGTTTGGTTTAGATGCTCCAACGGTCTGTAATAATTGTTGATGTTGATTTGTTTTAGTTGTTTAAGTTCTACTATCTATCTCTTGTGGTCACTGCGGGGAATACGTTTCACAAGTTGATTATCGGTAATTTGTTATCACCCGTATGGGCGAGTGCTAACAGTGACACCATTAGGGCGATAGTTTATTATTTACCGCTGGTGAGATATTATTGTGCGCGACATTTAGTAGGACTATTAGGAAACCGAATTAGTAGGGGTGTTACACTAAGAGTCGAAATTATTATAATCTATATATAGATGTCATAGGCTGTAAAAAAGGTCTACTGGGTTTTAATTGATATTGCTTTATCATTAAAAAATAAAAATATCAGAAAAATAGCTACATAATCATAATCATTAGATTATCTGTCTCCTAGATCTAAAGGACTAAATTCAATCCCAAAAATCAGGGACCTCAACTGTCCATACCATAAGGCGATATTCGCTGGGATGCTCAAAGGGCATATTATCAAGACAGGCAGCTGAGGAAACCAAAATAAAGAAAAAGAAAAACAGCCCCCGTTCCCATACCTTATCGTCTCGCGGAGGCGATTTCAGAGGAAAAAGTCCATCGTCCTCTTGGTTTCTCTTCTGTGCTAACAGAAGATTGGAGCAGACCTTTGTGCTCCTTATCGTCTGGGAATTTGTTGATTCTCCATTCTCAGTCCAGCTTTAGGAGGCAGTATTTGTGCGCGGCTATCGACCAATAGTGGTCCACCATCTCCGATTGTACTGTTTTCTATTTGGAGGGTTCTTGAGCAGGACTTGCTTGCTCTTCCCCTGGTGGTTCTAACTTCTATCTTCTACGGCATTCGACTGTGCATGGAGGTCAGATCCATTCGTCGATTTGGCCAGCTCTGTAAGTCAGTTCAGAGTGATACAAATTTTCCTGGCCCTCTTAAGACCGACCAGCTTGCTTTTCGTCCTCGACGCAGTCTGTTTTGGGAAGATCTTTTTGGTTTCGGATCTGGGTGGGCTCTTTAGTTTGTTTTCTTGTTAATTGCTAGGAGATTCGTGAATTCGACCCCGCATAGTCTCGAGTTTGGTTGGGTTTCCAGGGAGGAGTAGGCTTCATCAGTATTTCTTGCCTGTTAAGCAGTTCTCATGGCAGGATTCGAGTTTCAGTTAGTATTGTTGGGCGTTTGGGCTTCTGTGTGGCTTTCTCAGAGAGGTAGTCCCGTATCTTTTTCAGCGCTTCGGTGGTTAGCTGGCTCCTGTTATCAGTTTGTTTTATGGGAGGGCAATTTCCTTCCAGATCAGCGACTAGGGTTTGCTCTCGATTAGACTCTTGTCGTTCATCTGTTCTGTCTTCTGTTGTGAATCTGGTTCTTGCGCTCCCTAATGGGCTTCTGTTGGACAAGCTGGACCAAGGATGATTTCAGTTCAAGTACTTTACCCAAGTTCCATGATCAAAATGTTGGAGTGGTGCAGGTACACTGGGTAGTTCTGGTTCTTTTATGGAGTATTTACTTTTTCTGGGTCTTTGGATACTACTCTATTCTGTTTTGGTAGATGATCGAGTTTTCAAAGATGACTTGTATCAAATCTAGTTCGAACCTGGTGATGGGAGGAGTACGTTGATCGTGCTCATGGCCTAATCCTTCTAATAGTATGGGAGGTTTATTACTAGGGTATTTCCTGTTCATGGAGCATTATCTGGAACATGAAATGTGGTGGATAGTATACCCAAGTGAGTTGATAGCGGAGGAAAGAGATGTGCTATGATCATGGTGTGAGGACCAAAACTTCTTTTAAGGATGGGCTTCTCATGCGCAGAATTATCTTAGTCTGATGTCCGAAAGTTTCATCTCACAATAATGGTGCATTTGGTTAGCTTTATAACAATCAAAATCTTTGGAGCTTGTCCTTGTGCGTAGCCTCAGTAGTTGTTATAAGCTGACGTGTGGGTCACTCAGGAAGACTACGGATTGGGATATCAAGTGTATTGGAATCCCTAGTTCCTAATTATCAGCGAGTTTTATAAGTGTTATGACATGACACAGAAGCAAGAGAAACAAGAGGGGTGGAACAAGTATACAATGGAGGATCTATCTCATGAGTTGGTGAAGGCGAGTCTAAACTTCAAAATTTAATTCCTGCACTAATATATGCAGATTGTTAGTTTCATAGCAAATCAAAATGCTCTGGAGCTACCTTTTGGGTGGGTAGTTCTAGCTATTGGTTGATCTAATGCTTGGATTAACTCAGAAAGGACAGGTTCGTACAATCAAGTGTGTCTGGATTGGTTCAAATTCCAGGAAGTATTCGTAGTATGGGTGTAAGCTTTGTATGACATCTCATTAAACTTTATTTTGCTTATGTTTTTTATCTTATTGTATGAGGGATTGCTCTCTTCAGTGTATTATGATCAAGTGAAGTTGGGATTTAGTTCCCAATTCAGTATTTCATAGAGAATGGGTACATTGAAGGTCCCATAATGTCTTTTGCCCCTGTTTTAATGAAAGTTCTCAGTTTTATATAAAAAAAAATCAAGACAGGCAGCATCTTGTAAGTAACCGGCATGTGGGTCTTTGGTTTAATAGCCCAGAAATTTAGGTGTAGGGCGATGATGATTCAATCTAGACCGCCAAACGAACAGGAGAAACAGGGGGTGAAATAAACGGGACACATTATTGCGCTGTTACTTCAAGTTTGGAAGTAGTTGTTGTTTCACTAAAATAAAACCCAAACGCCAAATTATGTGTTTAAATAAATTGACTGATAATTAGATTCTTTGGGGGCGGAGGTAGGAAAATCTGTTTTAAATCTGATTCAACCTCCAGCACCTTCCCTCTCCTCTCTCATCTTTTTCTTCCACCCCCTACCTCTCTCTCTCTCTCCCTCTCTCATCTCGACAGGTCCTTTTCCATGGCGGGAACTCTGATTAGTTCGTTCCCCGAGTTCCCTATGTTAATCGTACCTCCAATCTTCCGTTTAACGGGCGCATCATCACTGGTTTATCGCATCAACAACACCGGCTGATGCTCAGCTTATGCTCCCTCGAACGCGTTTCTCTCTGTTGGAAGCAAAGATCAGCTCTACTGTATCCCGCTTCGTCGTGGTCGCCGTATCAGTATTCGTTGCTGTACTCAAGGTCGTGCAGTTGAGGTCTGACTTCTCCATGTATTGTTCTCTGATCGGAGTTTGCTATCTAATATCATATTAATTGCAATTCAAACTCCGGCTTTAGTTATGGAAGTCGTGTGAAGAAATCTGCAGTGTCATATACATGACTCGTCACCGTGCGTAATTGTTTTACACACCATCTCCCTGGTTATCCGTAGTTAATTTCTCTGGAAAATCACTGTAACCATAGTTACGTATCTATTGTACCAAAAATAATATCTATCCGCCTGTCAGACGCGGGAAGACAAGAAGTCAAGTCATTGTGTATTGATACATGCTACGACTAGAGCGAAGATTGTTCATGATTTTATTTTTTTGTTACGCCATTGTGATTTATGCACCAGTATATTCTCAGCAATATCTTTTTGTCAACTTTGCCAAGTATTATGGCGGCCTTTCATCCTTTAGTGAGTTGTCTCCACCTTCCATCTGCTCACCATTGTATACAGCTGACTTGAGCTTTAGACTGTCCAAAGCATACTGGTTTCATCCTTTTAGTCAGCAGTACCTCCCATTGAGGGAGCTTTATCTTATGTCTTGAAGTGAATAGCTTGTCTCTTCATCATAATACAAATGCTTTTACCTATGAATATAAGGTGAACTTTGAGATTGATTTTGTTCTGTCCCTCCTCAGGAGTGTTCACGTTCTGTCTTTATGCTTTCTCATCATTACAGCACTGTTATTTGTGTGCTTGAGGCTATTTGCGAGACTATCTCTCTTTTTTATTTTTTTTAAATCAAGGCCTCCGTGAACCAGAAGGGACTGCAAGTCAGGAGGTGCTCGCCTATATTAGAGAGCGAGCTGCTAACTGATAATGTTAGTGCGGTCTCTGGTGAATGGGTAGCGGTTCCTGACATATGGAGGACATCTGCTGAAAAGTTTTCTGATCGTGTAGCTTTGGTGGATCAGTATCACAATCCTCCTTCAAAGTTGACGTATAAAGAGGTCACTACCGTTTATTCTCTAACATTAATACTAAGATGCTTTCTGTTTCTGCTATTCTTCTTAAATCTTTATCAAACCTGTCCTGAAAGGGACTAAGACCATTTTATAGGCATGCTTTCCTTTCTGTACTATAAAAATTCTTTTTCTCTATTCTTTCAGCTCGAGCAAGAAATTCTGGATTTTTCTGAAGGCCTAAGAGGTGTTGGAGTGAATCCAGATGAAAAGATTGCCCTTTTTGCTGATAATTCATGTCGGTGGCTTATATCTGATCAAGGTTTGGTTACAGTTGATCCTTTGATTTTGTCTTTCAACCCTGTATCTTTACATGTCCAAGCAAATGTTCGTGTAGTGAAGTATTGATGGTATGGCCTCATTTTCCGTTACAGCTATAATGGCCACTGGTGCCATAAATGTTGTTAGAGGCTCTAGATCATCTGTTGATGAGTTGTTGCAGATATATAGTCATTCAGACAGGTTAGTGATAGAGGCATATCTGAAACTTTAGTTGGTCATTGTTAATTCAATTTGGTGACCAATCATAATTACTGTCATGATTCTGTTCCATGTGTAAAACTAAACTTTCCTTATTTGACATGATTTACTATTAGCCTTGGCAAGAGGAGTAGTGCACAAATAGTAAATTTTCGTGTCCATATTATTCTCTCAAGAAACTTGAAATTAAGTGCACACTTCTTAATGTGGTTCTTCAAGTCTGACCATTTATAAAATGTTTCTGCATTACTCTCCTGTAGTGTGGCCCTTGTTGTTGATAGTGCTGAGCTATTCAACCAAATGGAAGAATCATTTTGCTCTCAGGCAAAAATGAAATTTATCATTCTGCTTTGGGGTGAGAAATCAGGCTTGGGTGCTGAAGTTCTGAACACGTTTTCAGTTTATACCTACAAGGAGATTGTGGACTTGGGATGCGAAGGCCGTAGGAGTTTGCTTGACTCTGGTGATGCTAGTAAGGCAGGATACCTTTTGAGAAATTATTAGTTGGTGGTTCTAATTAAGCTGTAAATTTGCTGGGACTTTTCTCTTGTACCATCTTGTGATGCGTCTGGTCAGTTCTCTTGGAGTCTTTGATTAAAAAATCGTAGTCTTTTCTTGTATATAAATCTAAAAAAAGTTATTTTTCTTGTATGTGTAATATGGGTAATTTCTCATTGAATTATCTCATGCATTATTTAGTGTTTTTCAGTTCTCTATATTGCAAAATATTCTTTCTACGTATATTGTGGAAATGGATATTACGTTCATAACTAAAAGAGAACCCACAAATTTATTTGGGTGCTATCGGGGAGAAGATTCACTTCCCTTCATTATTATTAAGATCTTTCTTGTATTTATAATGCCGCTTCCCTTTCATGTCAACAATTGCAGGACGATTCAGGTATGAGGCCATAAGCTCTGACGATGTTGCTACGTTGGTGTATACAAGTGGAACCACTGGCAATCCCAAAGGTGTCATGCTTACACATGGAAATCTGTTACATCAGGTGTTTTCATTTTTCTACGTTGTACTTTTTTTGGGAACCGTGTGTTGTTTATTCGCTCATCTATAGGCATTGTTCCTTCAATCCACTCATCATGTTGGTACAGTGCGTTGCCTATTTGCTGATCTACTGAGACTCACACATGGCAATCTGTTACATCAGGTATTTTCATTGTATATCTAAGCCAAGCGGCTCAACTTTTCCAGGTTAGGAACTTGTGGGATGCTGTACCCGTGGAAGCTGGAGATAGATTTTTAAGCATGTTGCCACCTTGGCATGCTTATGAGCGAGCCGCTGAATACTTTATCTTCACGCATGGAATTGAGCAAGCATACACGATAGTGAAACATCTAAAGGCACAAAAACTATATCCCTGTTTCATGTTTATTTTTTTGAAGAACTTACAAGTCTTATATTGTTCCTAAATCTTCTATTTAGCTTACCAACAGCTAATGTAGTTTTTGTACTTGACAGAGAGAGAAGTATGGCTTTTGGAATCTAAAATCTCTAGTTATTGAATATTTTGATCACAGGAAGATTTAAAGAAGTATCAGCCGCATTACCTGATTTCTGTTCCCTTAGTGTTCGAAACTCTATACAGGTCAGTCTAGCTTCCACTTACCATAAAAAGTTGCCATGCATGTTGGAATTTCTTGTCAACTGTAGCACACATGAAATGTCAGGGCAAACCCAGCTTTCCAGAACATTACTTTTGTGTTGCAATTTTTTATCCAGTCCAATCTAATTTCTTAACCTTCATAGAGATTCGCTTACTGTAATCATGTGGAATTTAATAAGAGTGGCCAGATACTAGATGACAGATGCATAGCAATGCCTTTTCTGATAGATTATGAAAGTTAGAATGTAGAATAAAGCAAATTCCAAAAACTTATTTTTCTTTCTGATATGTGTTTCTGGAATTAGATAAAGCCATCATCCATTATAGCAAATAGAAGTTAGAGCAACTAAGCTTGAAAGATCAAAACTTATTGCCTAGACTAAGAACCTAGGGCAAAGACCATAGTTTAGATCAAAACATGATGTCCATTTACTATATGTTTTTGATGATAACGACAAAATTTTGTTCTTCATGATGGGATTGCAATTGTGTTTCCTGTTAACTGAAAAGGCCGACTCTACATTTTTTGTTGCTTCGTCCTGAAGATATCATGTGTCATGGGGATATTTGTTTGCTTGCCCAGAGTCTTTGCTCTGCAGTAGAACTTTTATGGTGCCCCTTCCGGCTGTCTGTGTTATAATTTTTAGCCTTTTTCTACATATATCTTACAAAAATGATTACTGTTTGTGAAGGATTTTTTGTCAGACTCCTGTGCTGTCGATATTTACATCTCTTACTGATACCCTGACACTGATACTTGTAGTGGGGTACAGAAACAGATCTCCGCTGCCTCACCTCTTAGCAAGGTTATTGCATACATATTTATAAAAGTTAGCATGACGTTCAAGGAGTTGCAAAGGATTTACGAGGTTGGTCAGCCATGCTTTCCACATGAATTTATCCCTCTTTCTTCTAGCACTATGTTTCATCATGTAATGTTTCATATTATAATAGTACATTTGCACTTTAGAAACTTTCCTTCATTTTCCGTTCATACTGACTATTCTATCGTATTATATATCAATTACACAACTTCTGTTGAAACCAAAAAGCAAACCCCAGAATATACAGTAATGGCTATACTTGATGGATTTGTTACATATGCTGATCAATTTTTCTCTTTCTTTCAGAATCTTCTTTTTGGCCACGTATACATTTTCATTGACCAGATGCTAACCCCTGTAGAAATTTGTTGAAGGGGCAACTCAAAACTCTTGCTTCTTTATTCAACCTTTGCTTCAGCACAGTCATGCAGTATGTCTCTTAGATCAGTTCTGCAGTAAAGGCTCACAGTTGTCCTTGAACTTTTGTGTTGTAGGGAAAATATTTGTCAAAGAGTGAGCAGCAACCATCGCACCTTATTTCGCTGTTAGATGGGCTGTGGGCAAGAACATTGGCAGCCATTTTGTGGCCAATTCATGCATTAGCTAAGAAGATCTTGTACAGCAAAATCCGATCTGCTATTGGAATATCGAAGGTCTCATCGATCATTCAGTTACATATGTATTAGTGATATCAGTGTCCAGCTGTACCAAGCCTCAGTGGCTGGGTTGTCAGTGGTAAAACACTAAAAACGATTAAAAAAAATCTGTTCCCTGCTTTTTATCATCATTTTTTACTGAAAAACAACTGCTCTATGAATTAATGCTCTGGTTGTTGCCGACAAGCAAGTTACTTTGGTTGGAAGAACATCGTATCAACTATTGCTTTACTACAAATTTGCTACCTTGCCCCTCACTCTTCACTTGTTTTTTAAAGTTTGATAAGAACATGAAGTTTCTTTTTTCTTTCGGAAGGAAGAGGTAAGTACAGACCGAAAAACATATAGTTAACAAAACTTTTTTTTCTTTTTTTTAATGCTCTATGCAGGCTGGAATCAGCGGAGGTGGTAGTTTGCCTTCCCATGTTGACAGATTTTTCGAGGTTTGATGATCTTCATACTTATTAGCCCTGTTTAAGCATCGATATAATGCCGTCCCTTAATTTTATGTTTATAATGTTTTCAGGCTCTAGGTATCCTAGTGCAGAATGGTTACGGACTGACAGAAGCCTCGCCTGTAGTGGCTTGTAGACATCCTTCTTGTAATGTACGCACTTTTTCAAACTATTCAAGACGACTGTAAAACCAAAAAGCTTTCCTTCATCCTAAAAGGAAATCAAGTGTACTTGTTCACCAATCTATCTCTACTTTCTCTACCCCTGAAGGTTCTGGGTTCTGTTGGACGTCCATTACAGCATGTAGAAGTGCAAGTTGTAGATCCTGGGAGTAAGAAAGATGTACCTTCTGGTACCAGAGGCATTGTCAAAGTTAGGGGTCCTTTGGTGATGAAAGGCTACTACAAGGTTTCTCCTATATATTTTCAAGCTTGCTGCAATACTACTAGTTCGAATGATGACATTCTTCTATTTTTTTGTTCAAGTTTTGACCATTCCGGATCTTTGATCATGAATTAGAATCCGGTGGCTACTAAGCAAATATTGGATGAGAATGGTTGGCTGGACACAGGCGATCTTGGATGGATTGCTCCTCATCATTCTAGAGGGCGGAGCCGTCTGTGTGGAGGAGTTCTTGTTCTTGAAGGACGGGCCAAAGATACTATTGTTTTGACCACTGGTATTTGCCCATGGTATTTCAGTTGAAAATTAATATCGAAATTATTGATTGGGTGGCTAACAAGTGGTAATGATGTCAAAATCACTCAGGTGAGAATGTGGAGCCTTCGGAGATAGAAACAGCCGCTTTGAGAAGCATGCTTATTCAACAAATTGTTGTCATTGGTCAGGTGAAGCAACATTCTGTTTACATGCCATTGGGTCTTCATCTTTCTTTGTCTTCTGAGGCTCGCTGGTCATTATCGGCTCTTTAGGACAAGAGGCGTCTAGGAGCTATCATCGTTCCCAACAGGGAAGAAGCCCTGGCTGCAGCGAAGAAATTGTCTATTGTAGAGGCTGACTGCTCTGAACTTGGGAAAGAAGCGTTAACCAACTTGTTGCGAGAAGAGTTAAGGAAATGGTGAGCTTGCATCATGTCTTCAAATTTTAGGCATCCATGATGTCTTTTTTTTTTTTTGAAAGATAGGCATCCTTGATGTCAAACCATCAACTTAAGACATGATCCCTTGATAATTCACCTGACTGAAGGACAAAGTAAAAAAAAAAAAGATGTAAATTCGATGCAAACATCATCTACAAAAAGGGATAATTACTTCTTGACAAAAAGACCCGTGGTTGGTTCTAGTTTAGGATGTGTTGTCGTTGACCAAATTGTGATGATCCCGAATGTTGGAAACCTGAATGCTCTGTTGTTTTCTGTGCAGGACTTCAGGATGCCCATTTCAAGTAGGCCCTGTTCTTCTTGTCGACGAACCTTTCACGGTAAATCCCATATATAATTCACAAATTGTACGAACTTTCAACCTCAGCTAACCATTTGGTAAATTTGTTACTGGTCTTTTGAAATTCAATTGAACTGCAGATTGATAATGGGTTAATGACTCCGACCTTGAAAGTGCGCAGAGACAGAGTGGCAAAGAAATATCAGGACCAAGTAGATAACATGTATATATGAGTAGCTACAGAGTAAGGTTCCCATGTACCAACATATATGATAGGGCAGGCTGTATTTGTGTAAGTTGAGGGCTATCTCTGGCCTTACTCTTCTGTACATAACATAAGATTGCTAGTGACAAAAATCAAGCCTTGCTATGGAAACCTTGAAACTGTTCATTCCGTTGTTTGTTTGAATAGATAAGGGGGAGGCACCATTGTTCATTTTTCTCAGTTGCTAGTTTAATTGAAATTCTTTCTGTTTGGTATGACTGTTTTGCAACATATGCTGGTAGTTGTTTTGTCTGACATATTTATAATTATAAATTTGATTAAAAAAGATAAAAATAGAAAAAAGAAAAAAGAAAAAAATGACGATTTTTTTAAATAAACATTTATATTTTAAATATTATAAAAACAAGTTCAAATTTGAAGCTAATTATGTTGTCATTGAATAAAAATTAAACAATTTCCATTTTAATAACCTTCAAAATTTGATGTAATGAAATTCATGTACTAAACATTAATGGGTTATTAGTGTAACAAGATCATGTAAACGTTATTATCGTAACTATACAAGGGTTTAATAGACTCAATACTTATTTATATTTGTGTAATTGCTCATTAGTCTTTATAATTCCATGATCTTCTTTTGTTGCCGGGAATCATTAGTCAATGATTCCCGACAACACCCCACTTAACCGCTTTGCTAATAACTTGGCAATTACTTAAGGTCCATTTTGTACTTTAAGCCTTAGATCTTCTTTTGACCTTGTTTAGGAGTCTAAAAGGCCCTAACTTTGATTCTTTTTCTTCTTCTCAATGTGGTTGAAAATGGAGCCTCTTAAGTCTAGTTTGCTTGGCCGATAACAAGGGAGAAACAAGAGGGAATCAACATTAAGAAGGGTGAGTTTTAATCTAACACTTTAGTACTTAAATCTATCAATAAACCCTTGGATTTATACAGAAATTTAATGCGCCCCTTATGTAATAATAGGGCTTAAACTTGAGGAAAATACAAGACCAAAAAGTCTAGCTTGGAGCATAAAGGTGAGATTCAAACCTTAAGACTTGTTTGGCAAATTTAAGTTGTGTAATATTGAGTACTAAGTTATGGCCAAATTGTGAGATGGAAAAATGGTTAAATTTGACCTAAGAATGAAGATAAATCTACATTAAAACATTGGTTATGTTAACTAATGACTTAAGGATTTAAATGTCACTGCTACAAAGTTTAAGTGCATAATTTGTAATAACCGAAACTTGGGTAGTATGGGTACTAATTTGGCTAAGATTAAACTGGTAATTATGAACATTTTGAGGTGTTGGAATTTTATATTATGGCCAAAAGTTTAGGCTAGTTTTATGAGCATTTTGGTCGTTTTAATGCTTTCAAAAGTTATGTGTAGCAATCTAGTAGTTTGAGGGCTGTTGGAGTAATTAAAAGACTTTAAAATCTGGTGGAAAATAGCTAAGAATATTAGGAAGTGTTTGGAAGAGTTTGGGACAAACTTTAGATAAAATATGATTAAGAATTTATGAAATGATTTGGTAATTATTGGATAAAAGAAAGGTTGGTTAATGCAAAGGAAATAAATGTTGGAGTGTTAAATAGTGATATGTCCAAAAGTTAGGCTTAAGTTGGGATACAAATGAAAAATATAAGTTAAAGTAAGATTTGGGATTA
Organism: Limonium bicolor; assembly: GCA_023374045.1. Lineage (NCBI taxonomy): Eukaryota > Viridiplantae > Streptophyta > Magnoliopsida > Caryophyllales > Plumbaginaceae > Limonium > Limonium bicolor. The sequence goes on along the minus strand of CM041778.1, from coordinate 197,480,734 downwards.
ATTTGTAAAGTTTAGAAAACTTTGAGGTCTAAACTGTATTTTCTGAAAAGTATGGGGTAAGGTAGAATAAATACGGTCAAACCTAGCGTGTTGGCCAAAATTAAGAAAGAAAAGATTGGATATGTAAGTTAAGTAAGAATTGAAGTATATTTGTAAGTTTATAGAACTCATGCGCTGAAACCATAAATTTGAGAAAGGTTGGGTTGTAAATCAAAATAGGCAGAATGGGTCTGTTTGGGATTTCTAAAAATTGAAGGGAGAACTTGGGATTAATTAAATGAAAAAACGAAATCAAAAGATAGTTAGAGTTAGTGGTCAAATTTAAAGTTTAGGAAATTCATGAAGGTCAAACTGTAAATATGTGAAGTTTAGGGTCAGAATTGAATTGAGTAGATTAGGGACTGTTTGGTGATCTGAAGGATTGAAATTAAAACCTTGAAATAATTAAGTAATAATTTGAAGTTATAAGATATATATATATATATATATATGGAATTAATTGTAAGTTAGGAAAATATTGGAAGAATAATAGAATATTAAATGAAAGTTAACAAAGTAGAATTATAAGAGAGAATTGTAATGGTTAAGAGAAAAGTTGGTATAATTTGGGAATTATAAAATAACACATTAAGGATATAAGTCTTAACGTAGATATTAAGAGTTGGTAAAGATTCAAAAGAGTTTCATAAATCATGTAGAACTTAGGAGGTTGTAAGCGCATATATTATATAGTTGGTAATTGCCACTAAGAGGAATCCTAATGAAGTAAGAAATGTTACATCCGAGAATGATGAGGAATTAACTTACCCGATTGATTCGATCACTACAAGAAAAAGGCTAGTTTGCTACCGACATATTGGTAGCGATAATAGTGAAATTAGTAGCTAAATAAAATAGGCTACCGCTTTTGTTCATTTGCTACTGGAATTTGGTTGTGGGTAAACCCTTAGTGGTGAAATTGATTTTAGCTACCGTTTTCTGGTTGGTAGCAGTTTTGCTGCCACACCGTCACTCCTCTTTCTTGTGGTAGCAATTTTGTCACTGCTCTTTCTTGTGGTAGCAATTTTGCCGCTGCTCTTTCTTCTGGTAGTAATTTTATCGGTGTTCTTTCTTCTGGTAGCAATTTTACAACCTTAACCAAGTGACGACCGACGTGTGGAGTGGATAGATATTACCTTAACCATTGGGTCATGATAGTTATTTGCAACATATATACATACTACATGTATATATTGAATGTTTGATACTCTAAATATTAACATTGGATATGTAAAAATTAAAAAAATAGATTTAGGTCTGACTAAGCCACATCGATATTTTAATTTACATAATATTACGACATTAATTTTGTACGGTCAAAATAATAAAAATTAATGTATATGTTGGCTAAAAATTGTATAATTTTTTTAAAAATAAGCATAAAGTTTATATATATAGTTTGTATTTATTTTGCAAATTATAACCAACACGTCAACTAATTTAAATTTTTATTATTTATTGTATTTTTATATTTTATTAATTTATGAGATTTTTGTAAATTAAAAGAAAATTATATAGTAAAATGTATAAAGCTGCTCAAAATTTAAAATTTATATACATTTATATCATTTACTAATTTAAATTATTGTGCAACTAATTTATATTAATATTGTAAATTTTAACCAACATATGTACTAGTTTAAATTATTATTTCATGTACTCTATTTTATAACTTATTAATATGTGTGATACTTTGAAATTTTAAAATATTATAAGTATAAAAAATATATTATGTTACATATATCTTATATGATAAATAAATTCTTGCAGTGGCATGTAGTTTTAATTAATTTTCACGAATTAGAAAATTTTTGTTTACTTAAAGTTCTTTTTTAGAATTTCGATAGCTAAAATGTAAGAAGTAAAATATACTAAAGGTACTATATTGAAAAAAACTATAAAAAATAAAATATTTATATAAGAAGGTAATATATCCACTATGACAGTAGTAATATAGGTTAGTATCTGAATTATGTAGTAATCACACGTCTAAGTTATAAAACAATAATAATTGTATTAACGCTTACGAATATTAGCTATCATTTCTTTTATTCTAGCACAATATCAACTGAAATTTCATCAGCATTATTAGTCGGTAGCAAATTCAAAACTTAAGATAGTAGCAATTTAGCTGCTCGTTAAAAGTATTTGCTATCATAGCCAAAATGGTAGTACAATAGCAACCGTAATCTAGCTACTGGCTAAAAGTTTAGCTACCATTGTCATTTTGGTAGCATAAAAGCAATCACTTTGTTAATACCATTAAAAATCGGTAGTAATTTTCCAATTTAGATACCAATATATGTGTAGTAGCAATTCATCGTCAACTAAAACATCTTTTTCTTGTAGTGGATTATAGGATCGGGATAGCCGGGACATCAGCCGGGGATAGGCGGGCGTCGAACTAGGCTAAGGTATGGTTTCCTGTAACTTATGTGTTTCCGAGGTTTACCACGATTTGTGCTATGTGTTTATTTGAACAACCAATAAGATAATTGCATGAAATATCCATTATTGTGTTGTTCAATGTTTCATATCTATCTAACCTTGCCTACTTGTGATGCGCTACTAACTTCAAAGATAGTAACAAAACACACATAAGGATCGTATGATAACGGTTAGAGAATCCAAAAGGATTAAGTATACAAACTTGACTAAAGTGGAAATCATACGAGAATGTCACATTAACTCCCTGAATATTTAGTCGACATCCAAAAGAGATGACTCGAACTAACACATTAGGAGTAGGACAAACGTTCCAAAGATACTTCTGACGAACTTGGTTTTTACTAGGGGGAGCGAGGAGCCCAAAAGTATTGGTCGCATGCGTTGAGATTATAGAAGGATGGTATCTGCATTAGATCCGCCTCCAAGGACCGTTGTCTTCGGGCATGGTCAGATTTGAGTCAGTGATTGACTCCGATAGTCCATTGGCACATTGCTAAGGGACAAGGATTAAATATTAGTTGTCTTGAGTCAGTGATTGACTCCGATTATCCAACGACATATTGCTAAGGGGCGTGGATTAAATATTAGTTACCTTGAGTCACTGATTGACTCCGATCGTCCAACGACACATTGCTATAGGACACGGTTTAAGTATACATCACTTTGACCGTGGTTCACTTCAGTGAGAATTCAATACTCATCTAATACGGTTCATACATACTCGAACACAGTTAACCATAACTATGATAAGAAACAATCCCATTGTGAGGATTGTATGAGAATACATAAGTTAAGGCCGAAAACGAGTTTCAATTAATATCTCAAGACCTAGGAATAAACAAAGGACTAACTCATTATATCTGATGTTTCTACTCTTGTTTGTGATGAGGTATATTTATTGAGTACTTGTGAATTCATGTAACATGTTGAATGTTTATCGTATTTCATAATGTTATTTTAATAATAATCAATCACATGTTCACTTGACCAATTAGTAGTGTGTAGCCCGGTAGCTCATGGGTTGCATGTTATCATACTAGCACTTGTGCTGAGCCCGTTGTGGCCTGACCATTTCAGGTACATGATTGAAGATGTGACCCAGTCGGAGTGTAGGACAGGGTAGACATGTATTTTGGTTATATTTTGAGAGGTTTGGATATATGGGTAGACATATCTATACTCATGTGTACTTAGTTAAACTTGTAATTCGGTTTTCGGATATTAGTAGAATGAAATCGGTAATGTATGTAATGTGTATTCAGTTGGAGTTTGATCCAGTCCATCAGACCGTAACTTGTGGAATTAATAGGTGTGGAGGGTGATTTTTCGGTATGAGGGGGTCTATCTAAATATGATCTGGCTGAGAAACCTAGATCCTAGAAATCGCCATTCTGTGGAGGGTGAAAACCCGTTATCTGGCATCCCTCAAATACCTACTGAATCGTCCGTCTTTCCCAGAAAGCATAAGGGGAATGCTAGTGAGCACTACACCCGCTCTCAATGGGCTCCACGCGGACTTACGCCTCTATAAGGCGGAGTTGACTAGAGTCGCCACCTAGTTTGACCTGAGGAACTAGGAAGGGAGGAGAAGGGTTCTAAGAACCGTTGATTGACTCTGAATTATTGCCTATGGATGGGGCTTATCTGGTTATTCTCAGAGATTCTGTTGTGGGTTCGTACTGGGTTACACCCCTTGGAAGTGGCAACGACCACGACTTCGGATTGGTGCCCGAGGAAACCTCGGTCTCCAATTGTCGGGATTACCTTCTTTCAAAACCTTTTTAGAGAAATTCATTAAAAGCCAAGGATAGGATTGAGATGAGAGGAGAGAAAGAGAGTGGATGAGGTGAGCTTTTCTGCCAAGCTAGCGCCAAGAAGAAGAATTGGTGAATTCAAATGAGTATAGAATGAAGATTTGGGAAAAGTTTGAGGTTGAGTGAATAGACAAGACTTGGAGTCTGATGGTATGAAGTTTGTGGGAGCCGAAGAAGGCTTGCGTGTTTTGAGAGATATGAGAGTCACCTTAAAAGGGGAAAAGGGATTTTTTTTTTTGGAATGGGGTCGCACCCTAGATGGGCTGCCTACGTACTCAACTCCCTATTAAGATCAGACCTTACGTAGTTCAGGGTTTTTGGGTTTTGGAAGTTTTGGGTTTGAGATATTAGTCTGTGAGACGCTCGGGTCTATGAGACATTTGAAACCTTGAGATGTCGAAGTCTGTGAGACGCTCGGGTCTGTGAGACGCTCAGGTCTGTGAGACATTCGAATCATTGGAATGACAAAGCCTATGAGACGCTCGGGTCTGTGAGACATTTAGAGTGTCGGAGAAATTGGAATGGAATTGAAATTGAATTGAAATCAAAGTTGAATCAGGGTTGAATGAATATTGATTTGAATTGGAATTGAAATGAATTTGGGTTTGAATGAGTTTGGAATTGAATTGAATTTGGGTTTGAATGAATTTGGAATTGAATTGAATTTGGGTTTGAATGAATTTGGAATTGAATTGAATTTGGGTTTGAATGAATTTTGATTTGAATTGGAATTGGAATGAATTTAGGTTTGAATGAGTTTGGAATTGAACGAAGTTTTGAATTGAAGTTAGAATGAATTGAAACGAATTTTGAATTGAATGAATTTTTATGAATTTTTATTGGAATTGGATTTGAATTCGATTGAAATCGAAATTGGACTTGAATTGAAATTAAATCGATTTTTGGATCGGAATTGAGAAGAATTGGGATGGAATTGAAGTTGTAGGCCAAATTTAAGCTGATGGACCTGGTTTGGGCCTTGGAAGATGGGCCGAGTTGGGCCTTGGAATTGGGCCGGTTGGGCCTTGGAATTGGGCCGGGTTGGGCCTTGGAATGGGCCTCGAATTGGACTTTGGAAATGGGCCTCGAATTGGGCTTTTGAATGGGCCTCGAATTGGGCTTTGGAATGGGCCTCGAATTGGGCTTTGGAATGGGCCTCGAATTGGGCTTTGGAATGGGCCTCGATTGGACTTTGGAAATGGGCCTCGATTGGACTTTGGAAATGGGCCTCGAATTGGGCTTTGGAATGGGCCTCGAATTGGGCTTTGGAATGGGCCTCGAATTGGGCTTTGGAATGGGCCTCGAATTGGGCTTTGGAATGGGCCTCGTTGGGCTTTGGAATGGGCCTCGAATTGGGCTTTGGAATGGGCCTCGAATTGGGCTTTGGAATGGGCCTCGGATTTGGCTTTATTTAGCATTTGAAGTAAATTGATGTTTAGATTTTGAAATTGCATTGATTTTAGGACTGAATTGATGTTTGGATTTTGAATTGGATTTTTATTGATTGTGGATTTTATTCTGATTTTAAGGGATGATTCGGAAAATTTTAAGGAAAACGAGTATTCCTCACATGGGCCGTGTCTAGGACCCGTATGCATGGAGGATACCCTAACTTAAAGCTTTTCTAAAGTTGGGTAACCTATGGACTAACTAGGGCTTTCTTTGTATTGGGCCTGTATGATGGGCTGGGCCCAACAATCACCAAACTAGTAATCCATAATGGGTAGCATTTAATGGAAACAGATAATATGAATTAAAAACCAAAGAGAGATAACAACAAATATAACAAGAAATTTAAATCTAAAACTTTACAAGTTGCAGAAGCATCGAGAGTGTATGTACAAATAAATCCTCAGCGCATACGAGGACAAGGAATTAAAGCAATCTGGATTGGGTCAAGGTATGGTTAGCACAACTAAGACCCGAATTTATAAGCTGCTAACTACATTTTTATTAACCCCTTTTTTTCTTTTATTTCCATGTTTTTTTATTATAATTTTTAGCTAGTCAGGCACTAAAACGCTTTTCCCATTTAGCTTAAACAAAGGACATAAATCGATATGTGAACGTGGGAAACAAGTTAACAAATCCTGTTTTTCTTTTTCGGAACTCTTCCTGACCCATTGTACAATTAATCAAACAAACAGAGGATAACAAATCGTGTGCTCACATATATGATATACCTAACCATTGATATATAAGTACGCGCGGTGGGACTGGAAAAAAAACAGAGAGCATGGCCAATCAAAACAAACATACACAGATTCATCCTCCGAATACACATTAAGCTCAGGGATTTTGTGAGTTAACAACTTTAGGATTAAATACCGAATAGAGTAGAATGCTGATTCCCGAAGTGGCGAATGATTACCTCCTTGTTCGCCAGTGATTATGAAGAGGATGGGTTTGTTCTCCAGTTTGTTGAAGATGAGGAAGAGAGGAGCATGTATACTGCCGCTTTGTTCGTCGGTTACAGATGGAGGACGATCTCTTCAGGTTGTAGATGGTGGTCATCGGTTTTTCTTCGCCAGCGACAGTTGTGGTTCATAATATGAACAAGGCTGGAGGTAGACTTCGAATGCTCTGAGCCCGACTCATCTGTTGGTTTTACGCAGCCCAGGATGAGGGTAGCAAAGCTTCCGACGTGGGAGAAGAGATGATGGAGCGGGCAGGAGGTTGGAGCGTATATGCTCCTGGTTTCGCCAGTTCAGTTGCATAGAACGTGAGTGAAGTTCGACAAGAGCATGGAGGTGTTGTCGTGAAGAGAAATGAACAGAAGCCTGGTGTTTTTGTTCGCCGGTTGTGAGGAGAATGAGGATGGCAATGGAGCACGTATGTCCTTCGGTCGCCAGTTGGGTTGCAGAACCATTGTCGGAGAAGGGAAAGACAAGGCGCAGAGCATGTGTGTCCTTTGTTCATCAGAGACGTGAAGAGGATGATGGGAATAGGAGCATGTACGTCTTCTGTTCGCCGACGTTGGTGTAGAAGAAAAGACAGAGCATGAATATTCTCGTTCGACAACGGGTCATCGTTCGACATTTGAAGAGGATGGAGAAGGCAGGGATATGATTTTCCTTACTTCGCCAGATGTTCCTTGCTTCGCCAGTTTTTAGAGAATGAAGCAGGTTGGAGTTGTATAATTCTTGTTTACCAGCCATGCGAAGAGAATGTACAGAGAGGAACCATTCTTGTTCCTTGTTTAGCAGTTGAGTATGCAGAAAATAAAGAGAATGAGCAGTGGCGGTATGTTTGTTGTTCGACGGTTTTTTGAGAATGTATTGAGATATTTTTCTTGGGATCGGATAGGGGCGGCCACTGATTTTGAGGATTTTTAACTTGTTTTTAAAGGCACTCCGTAGTTGCTAGGTTTTCTGTCAACCAAGTATCAAGAGATTGGGCCTTTGGGTGACAGACGTGGGCTTCATTTGGGTCTTGGTTAAGGATGCAAGCAGGAAAAATAAAACAATACAGAGAAAGGGGACGTAGGCTTCTTTGGTTGAGGATGCAAGCAGGAGAAATAAAACAATACAGGGAAAAGGGCAAGGATTCGAACCTGCCTCCGCTTGGTCCGGTGAAGTGGTTATATACCGACTAAGCTGCTGTTAATTGTTGATGGATTTATGTAACAATAAAGTAATGTCTGGGTGCAAGATTCAAACTAAGGAAGCAAAAATATAAAAGAGCTACTCTAGACTTGCTTGTATTTCGAGTCTAACGCAAGATGTTTGACATCCTTGATATTCATAACCAACTACACTAACTACAAAACTCATTGTAAAAACATAACAAACAATCCTAAAGCTCTAATTCGAACTCAACGAATTCATTAAAAATACTAGTGTTTCAAATGGAAACGTTGAGTAAGACAAGAGGTGTTATCGACAAAATGAATTGTTCTCTTGTGAAGGGTCACGAAATAATGAAATGCGGATAAAAACAAACGAAATATAACAGAGTATTAAATAAATGAAATGATAACTACATGGAAAAATGAGATAGTACTAGTATGATGATGTCGAAAATATAAACTAGTGTAATAAAAATGGGAACTGGATTAGATATATGTATGCACTAAATGAGATACAATAAACAAAATAATACTAATAATAACAATCATGAAGTTCAAATAATAATAGTAATACATACATAAAATAACGAAATAGTGCTAATATAATGGTGATAAAGATACAAGTGGATGCAATAAATATGGAAATCGAATTAAATATGTACAAGAAGCGGTAAATATGATAGAATATACAAGTAACCGAATAAAATGAAATGAGAGAAAGTTTAATCGAATCAGCGTTAAAACAAAATCTGCTAGTATGGAATATACTGATAAAAATGTACATAAAATGATGAAAATAATTCTAAAACTAATAGTGATAAAGACAAAATAAAAACAAGTACTAAAAAATAAAATGCAAGTAAAAGTATCAATGAAATGAAATGAGATAAAATAAACAAGTAACAACGTAGCATGAACAAAAATAAAACGAATAGACAAATGAATAAGCGAATAAAACGTAACCGACTAACATGGAATAAATCGAAAAATAAAATGGTAAAATGAGTAAATAACGAAAATGGACGGATTTGAAAACGGATGGATTGAAAATTGATTTTTAAAATTTGTCTTAAAAATAGAGGTTTCATTTTGGTACGCACATGAATAAGTGTCGAAACGAAAGGCGACGACCCTCTTATTTTATTTATTTATCTGAATTTTGCTTTATGGGGTGAGAATTTTTGGTGTCTACAAATAGGTCTTGTCAATCACGTGGGTGATTATTGGTGGTAACACCCGATGTACGAGATTTTCCGCTACAAGTTTATTGAACTGGCCGGTGAGTTAAACGTTAATTACTAGATTACAAGTTGAGGTGCTACAATTACGGTTGCAGGACAACTGTGATTTAAAGTCCTTTTGCGCGCGTGGGGCTATACTTGACGACGTCGTCTTACCCGTCCGTACCCGTGCGCCTGTATAGTCGAAAGACGCCGTTTTTCAATGGTGTGGGACTTTAGATTACTGTTCATGTATAAACCATAATCTAAAGTCTGTGTATGTCCGCACGCCGAGAAAGTTTTACATATTATATAAAAAATGAATTTCTAAGTAAATGTTATGAGCCCAACAAATTACAACATATATATAATTATAACTAAACAATTGGTTGAACAATTTTTTGAATAACAAAATTTTATGATCAATATAAAAAATAGTGTTTGATTCTGCTTATATGTTATGAAAAAAAGCTAATATATTATTAAAGAATATGCTAATTGTATTATTAAAAGTAATAAATCAAAGTATTTTATTAACATATACATAAACTAACCAAATATCATAAGTATGAGACTCATTGCCCAATGATCGGGGCTACTGAGTTGTTCCCAATTTTGCTGATTCAAAACTTAAGATAGACCAAAAAAAGTGACGGGCGAAGATTTTGTAACCAAAGGACTTTGAATTACTATTTTACGATTTTATCTCACAACATGTTTTTTCTCCATGTGCGCTGATCTTTTCCTCCATACTCTATCCTCCCGACCCTCCACTGATTTCGCCGGCCACCACAGAGAACGACTCCACCACCGACTTCGCTGCCCACCACCGAGTTCCCAGCAACCGTTAGAGCCTACTTTCCCGGTAATTTTGTTGTCTTTGTGAATAAAATGCATGCTCTTCGATTTAGGGCTACAGTTTATGCACGGTTTTTATGATTACATAAATGTATACTATGCACCTATGCAGTAAGTCTGAATAACTAGAGCTCTCGCACACGGGGTTGAAAATTTGAAGATGGGGCTGAAAATATTTGTCTACGCTAGTTTTCATTCACAGTAATTGTGATACCCAAACTGGTGAAGAGTTGTGTTGTGTCTACTACCCATTTGGGTTTTTTGGTTCTGTTTGAATATTAATGGTTGATAATGTGTATAGTTTGACATTTTGATTGACAAACTGATTTGAGAATGTTAAAAAAGATTGGGGATGCTGTTGCATTTTTTAAAGACTTGAGAAGGTTAAATATTGACCGAGCACTGAATGAAATGTTTTGGAATTGTTTAGGTCTGTGAGCATTGGATTATCTGTTAGTCCATCTGTCCAAAGTGTCCACCTTCACACTTCAGTTATATTGATCAGGTTAGTTATAAATTGTTATATTGCCATATCAATACATGCTATGTTTGTTTTGGTAAACTAATAATCTACTTGATCATATGGATGACTACAAAACTAAATCGAACTTAGTTACTCATTTGAGATGTACATAATAGAGGTATATCTTGGATAGTCCCTATTGGGACTGTCCATGATCGTTATTCCCACACCTAGATTGTGAATGTGTTTTTAATATGTAAATTATTGAAAATTTTGGTAGTATCTCTTTGATGTTCTTTGGGTGTATATATTATTGATTAATTTTCTAATATCATGCATCTGAAGAGCTATATGGAGATGCTACCAAAATTTTCAACAAATTACTTATTGAAAACACTTTCACTGGTGGGATCTAAAGTGATTGGATGGGTTTAGGCTGATTAATATACCCAATTAATCATAAGAGCGCTAGCCACGGGTGACAGTAAACTATGTATTTTGACATATAGAATAAGATATAACATTCCTGGATGTACAACAACAATTGGACATCAATTTCCTTGAAGGAGTCGATAAGTTTTGCACGGTGTTGGCAAACAATCTGAAACCTACAGACAAGGGACATATATTTTTTGTCTGTGCGCCGACTACCAAAACAATTTGAGGTGTCATGAGGTTAAAACAATCAAGGATGATTTGATTCGTAGTGGATTTACAAAGGACTACAAAGATATAGTTCGACGGCACGATCAGAGCATATTGAATGTTCTTAAGCCCAACAAAGAAGATTGTGCTGCCGAAGACACAGAAACATTGGTCAGAAGCACTACTGGTGCGGGTGATGATGACGACTATACAATTGATAGTGACCCATATGTTAATGAGATTGAGGCAATGCTAGAAGATGTTGAACAACATAACTCCAACAAATCAAACAAGTATGAAACTTTGTTGGATTCATCCAAAAGACTGTTGTACCCAAGATGTGATGCAGCAAAGTTAAATCAGTTGGGTGTTGTACCTAAGTTGTTCAATTTGAAAGCAAAATTTGGTTGGAGTGACGTACTTCCCCGAGCTAATCTTTTACCAAAACCAAACTTACGTAGCAAAGAAACTGATGTGCCAGATGGGTATGGAAAACCAGAAAATTCATGCTTGTCCAAATGGTTGCATGTTGTTCTGGATGGAGGTTGAATTTTTTGAAAGTTGTTCAGCATGTGGGGAATCGCGCTACTTAAAAAGACAACAAAATGACACCAGTGGTAGTAAGAAGGGTTTACTTGCTAGGGTATTGTGGTACTTGCCCATCATTCCAAGGTTTCAAGCGATTAATGGCAGTTGAGAAAGACACATAGAATCTTAGGTGGCATTCAATTCACATGAAGAAGGATGGCAAATTAAGACATCCTGTTGATGCGCCACAATGAAAGAACATAGACAGGAACTTTCCTGATTTTGGTGGGGAACCGAGAAACCTAAGGCTTGGTCTATGCACTGATGGAATGAATCCATATGGTACATTGAGTAGTATATACAGCACTTGGCCAGTGTTGTTGATGATTTACAACCTACCATCTTGGTTGTGTATGAAGCCCAACCATTATGCTATCTCTTTTAATATCTGGTCCAAAGCAATCTGGCAACAAAATAGATGTTTTCCTGTAACCACTGATAGAGGATCTACAACTCCTGTGGTATGAAGGGGCAACAGTGTATGACTCATTTGCTAAAGAGAATTTCAATATGTGTGCCATGCTATTCTGCATAATCAATGACTTTCCTACTTACGGTAATCTTTCAGGATATCCAGTCAAAGGGGCGTTGGCGTGTCCGATTTGTGGTGATAGCACTTGCAGTATTTGCTTGAAACACAGTGGTAAAAATGTTTACATGGGTCATCGGAAAATGCTTCCAAATGGACACAAATACCATAAGATGGTGAAGGAGTTTGATGGGAAAACTAATCACAGTGTAGCGCGTGCACCTTTTTATGGTATAGAGGTTTATAGAAAGGTACATAATATCATTAATAACTTTGGAAAAAGAAGTCAATATTTTAGGAGGCCAGACATTGTATTGACGGAATGCATGTTGAAAAAATGTGGGTGAAAGTGTGAGCGGGACCATATTGAACATGAAAGGTAAGACAAAGGATCATTTAAAGGGAAGGAAATATATTATTGAGTTGGGCATACGTAATGAGCGTGGTCTAAAAGAACAAGGAAAACGCACATTCTTGCCCCCCGCATGTCATACTCTGTCTAAACAAGAGAAACACAAATTATGCAATGCTCTTCATAAGATCAAAGTGCCATCAGGGTATTCCTTAAACATAAGAAGTCTAGTGTCAATGTCAGAATTGAAGTTATTAGGAATGAAATCTCACAATTACCACGTGTTAATGCATGAATATTTGCCAGTTGCAATGCGTGGGATCTTGCCTGATGTTGTGAGAAACACAATCACAAATGTTTGTGTGTTTCTCAAAGCAATATCTAGTAAAGTGCTTGACATGAACACTCTAGAGAAGCTACAAAATGATCTTGTTGTCATCATATGCCAGCTAGAGATGTATTTCCCTCCCTCATTCTTTGATATCATGGTACATTTGCTTGTACATTTGGTCAGAGAGATCAAAGAGTGTGGACCTTTGTATCTTCGGTACATGTACCCATTCGAAAGATACATGGGTGTGTTAAAGAAGAAAATGAAGAATCATTGCCACTTAGAGGGTAGTATCACACAGGGAACTGTAATAGATGAAGTGGTTGATTTTTGCACCCATTATCTTCAAGGTGTTGAATCTATTGGTCTTCCATGTTCTAGACATGAGGGCAGACTACATGGTGTTGGTACTGCTGGAAGAAAGTTGAAGAGAACTGACATAGAAACTCTTAACAAGGCTCATTATGTTGTACTGAGTCACCTCGAAGATGTTGAACCATATTTTGATGAAAACTTGTCCGTTCTTAGAGCATAACATCCTGACATGAGTGATATCAGATTGAAGAATGAGCAGAATCGGACTTGTGAATTGGTTCAAAGAAAGAGTAATGTCTGATCGGTCCACTAATGTGCTAGAGCTGGTGAAATTGGTGGCTCTTGGACCAAATCTTAATGTTGTTTCTTACGAGTGATACGACGTGAATGGCTTCACATTTTGTACAGAACGTCATGATCATAAATCAATGTCTTAGAGTAGTGGTGTTAAGATAGTGGTGTATCTGGATTTGTACAATGTCAAGGGAATGGGTCAGAATCCTGTAGCGATGAAGCAATCATACTAAGGTGCGATACAAGATATTTGGGTCTTAGACTATGATAGATATTAAATGTGTATATTTCACTGCAAATGGGTTGACAAAAAACATGGCTACCGTGAGGATGATCATTGTATGAACTAGCTGAAATTTCTAGAGCGACACCCACTATAGAGCCGTTTGTTGTTGGAACGAAGGCAAAAAAAATATTCATTGATCCTTGCAATCCTAGATGGTCTGTTGTGCTCAAAGGCAAGATAGGAATAGTTGGTGTGGATGGTATTGTGGATGAGGATGATTATGACACAAATGATGAAACACCAACTGTTCCTGTTTCATTACCGGCAGATAACGATGTCATGGCTCAACGTGACTATATACGGTCAGACCATAATGAAGGAATGTGGATTGACCTATTGATGGTTTATGTAAGTTTATAGGAATGTTTTGTAATTTTGTTGTATTTGTTCTATATGTTGTTTGAAAAATCCTTATTTTGTAGCATTATTTTAAGTGGTTAACTACTAATTGGATTTTTTTTTGTTTTGCAGAAATGGACCATAACGAGGACATCGACCTTCATTGTTCCAAGGCATTCAATGATACTACTGGTGCCCCGATGCAGCAGATAGTTGATGCTCCCTCGACCTCTACCAGCACTGTTATGATGAAATCTAGGGGTAGAGTGCCCACTAGAGAGCTGAAGCTGCAGAAGGAATCTAAGATACATCTAGCGTGGGATAGATTCTGAGGATACTGTGGCGGCAGCAGCAGAGCAGAGTTTGCCAGCATGCTGGGAACTTTGTCAAAGTCCCATGTGTCTATCAACCAAAAGTGGCGACAAGTTCCAAAAGAGGTGAAGAAGATGATATGGAAGAAAGTGCAAGAACAGTATAGAATTCTAGACGATGCAAGGGACATCGTTCTTTTACTTGTGAGTGGTATGGCTAGGGAGTTCCGCCACTATCTGGTATTCAAGCGGATCAACACGGATAACCCAAATCCGATGCCATCATTTGTGTTATACAACGGGATGATCACTTAGGAGGAGTGTAAGCAATTCTATAAGGAGCACTAGACTCCGGAGTTCAGGGTATGCTTCAACTTATAAGTATCTTAAACACTTATTATGTTATTCATGTGTAATTATTAATCTAATTATTTATTTAACAACAAAAGCAAGAACAAGCAAGGATGAATCATGAAGCAAATGTCCATCACCATACAATAGGGAGAAAAGAATTTGTCGCAGCATGACAGGATGGAAGCAAGCGGGTTTACTGACTCGGAAGAATGAGGATGGTACTAAAGGCCCGATTAAGGATCTAGCTGAGGCAAGTAGGACACAAATGTACTTACTTGACGCCAAAGAGTAAACAGATAGGGCCACAGGCAGTATCCTCATCCTGAGACGTTACAGCTTGCTGCTCAAATTGTAAGTGTTCGAAATTGTTGAATGATTAAATTATTGTCCACAAGTTTGAATATTTGTCATCTTGTGTCAATATATTATAATTTGAACAGTCTGAAGCTGCATAGAGAGGAAAGATAGACATTTTTGCTCCTTCTTTTCAAAATGATCTGCTCAATTAAGCACTTGAAATGAGGGATCACCCGGGACGTGTTAGAGCATTTGAGGGAGAAGTGCGTCAGAAGCACATATTCCCAAAGGCTATGAGGCTGACTCTAGGTGTTGCTGATTTTGAAGCAATGCTTGAGAGAAAGCTAGTTTCTGAGTGTCAAGCTGCTGAAGAGAGACTCGATAATTGGAGGTGATGACACAGCAGAGTCAGCAACGTCAAGTAAATCCTCCTCAACCCTCTTCCTCATTCAGTTGTGATGCTGCTCCTGATCCGTATCCGTTTGCTAACCTTAAGGTTGGTTCCTTTTTTAATATTGCACGTCTAAGGTAAATTAATATTAAATTTATGACTTTATTAAATTAAATCCCATGTTTGTTAAAGGAATAAAAAAATGGTCGTCTTCAAATGCCGGTTAAGGGGGTTATTGTGGATGTTTCCTACAAGATAGTTCTACCATCCGGGCCACTCACGTTGATTAATTTCAACCGGCTGCCTGTCTTCTACGCCCGTGTGACCCTGGACCTTGCTATAGAAGGATATAAAAGTGTATACCTACTGATGGCTATTGATAACAAGTGCATGCTGATTGAAGCAAAGGAAGACATGCTATCATGGCCATCAAGTTTTATCATTGCCACTGATGAGGTAATAGCATTTAACGATTACTTTAATAATCAACTATGAAGTTGTTTGTCATAATTTTAATGTGGTTACGCTTTGGTATATCCCTTGGATGCCCCCTCGTGAGGAAGATCATGATTTTGGAGTTAATGAGGAGATCAACCAGCTAACAAGAAGAACAAGAAGTGGACTTTGAAAAGACAAACATATCACTGATGAGGTAATAGCATTTAAAATTACTTTAATAATCAAATATCAAGTTGTTTGTCATAATTTTAATGTGGTTACATTTGGGTAGATCCCTTGGATGCCCCTCGTGTGGAACATCACGACATGGGAGTTAATGAGGAGATGACCAGCCGATAAGAGGCACGGTAAGTGGTCGAAGGGATACACATGTCACTATCTGAGCTGCCCGCGATAAGTCCAAGGTTGTAAAAAAGACTATACAGCCACGGCCACTGATCGGTGCCTCTGTGAGAAGAAGGTTCACACTCCCGGAAAGAGTGATTAAACTCTTAAGCCCTTTATTGATGAATCTACATGACAAGATTCAACAAAAGGGTACTCACTGCCCCAACATCACTATGAAACTACCTCAATGGCTTTTCCACTATGATGAAGATCGATATACTTTCGTGAGCTTTGAGGACCTGAAGGAGATGATGTGCGGAGATTACTTGAATATATCCATTATCCAAAATTATTGTTTGTAAGTGTCTCTTTTCTATAATTAATTGTCTTATTAAATAAATTAATAAGTTGAACTAGCTAATTATTTTATTATGCTGTCATATATATAGATGCTTGTGTTTGAGATTGAGAGGGAGGGGCACATCAATAAGATTTCGGTGGTGTGCTCGAAACGTTTGACATTTGACGAGGCAAGTAGGGAACCTGCCTTTTTCATTCACTCCTTGACTCATTGCTTCAAAATTGCTGAGCGGGATAGCATCAGATATTTGATGATGTCGTCTCACCAAAAGTGAGTACATATACATTTAAACTTGCATATGAATTATTATAGTTTAGTAGTTTATTAATTTTTCTCTAATGTTATTGAATTTGAAATAGTAGCAATCACTAGGTCCTATTTTTGTTCTACACCATTACGTCAACATTACTTGTGCTTGATCCATTGGGACAATGGGATGATTTCAAGATAGAAGACTAAGTCAAGAGGTAAATCTAATGAATACTTATAAGTACTTGAATCAAATTAATGATATTAATTTTTCATTGTGCTTAATGCTTTTTTTAATATGCAATAGTGCTCATAAAACTCCACATTTCATGAATTTAATCAGTTGACATTCAAATTCATTGAGGTAATGGTAATTCACATGTCACTATAGTTATTGTTAATTAGAAGTACTTTCACATGCATGTGTTTTTTGTAATATAGTGCCTTAGGCAAGGTGACTCCAAGAGTTGTGGTTACTTCATCATGAGATACATGTACGAGTTTTGTTGAGGTGTCGAGTAGTTTGATGATGAAGAGATCATAACCTAATGCTTTGACTAATATCTTATTAATGGTTGGACACTTTTTTATTGTAAAATCAACATATTTTGGTCTATGATTAATTTGTATTCCCTTCCTTTGCCCAGATTTGTGATTACTTTCTTAGAGGAGGAGGTACTTATGCGCACAAGACTTAATGTAGTGAGAGAACACTTAGCTAGCTTTCTTCTCAAGATTAACTTGTAGCTAGGCTTGCTACCGTTTTGTGTCTTGTCTGTTATGTACATTTGAGAGGTAAAAAACTAGCTATAAAAGACTATTTTGATTGTAAATGGTGTTGTAAATGAGAGAAAACAGAGAAAGATAAAACAATGATAGGGTTCTTCCTTATTATCACAACTGAGTACAGTAGTCTCTATTTATAGAGACGATAAGGGTAATATCGGACATTCACTATATATTTTATATATATAACACTCCCCCTGAATGTCCGATGTTGATTGCCTCGTTAAAAACCTTGCTTGGAAAAACCCAGTGGGATAAAAACCAAGACTAAGGAAAAAAGAGTGCAATCGTAAGTTCTCCCCCTGAACTAAATGTCACTTCAAATCTCTAAATCTACATAGTCCAATCTTGCGGATTAACTTTTCGAAAGTTGAAGTTGGAAGTGACTTGGTGAATATATCTGCCAAATTCTCGCTTGAACGGATTTGTTGTATATTAATTTCTCCATTCTTCTGAAGCTCATGGGTGTAGAAAAACTTGGGAGATATGTGCTTCGTTCTATCTCCTTTGATGTACCCATCTCTCATCTGGGCTATACAGGCAGCATTGTCTTCATATAATGTCGTGGGAATATATGTTGGGCTTGAATCTGCCTCAATTATTAGATATCTCGAGCCAACAACTGGGGACTTATTTACAGCTCGATTTGCTGACTGTCATTTTGATGAGTCACATTTCCCATCATTAGGGAAAAAAAAAAAGCAATTGGTAAAGGAGATTACATGGAACGAACCATCATTACTACATTACGATCCTCGCACTAAGCAATGTGAACAAGATGTTCAACATATTATTAATCTCCAAAAGCTGGCAAACCAATTGCCTGATGCATTTACTGACCTAAATCAGGTGACACAGTCGTATGTGCCAGCTAAAAATGCTCCCGCTAAAATTGATGTCCATGGAGGACAGGTTGCAATGAGTCTAACATACGTATAAAACGTGGTAGACCAGTCGGTTCCAAAGATAAAAACCCTCGAAAACGAAAGGGATGCATTAAAGATGGTCTAAGTGAAAAGGGTGAGACTCTTGAAGAGTCTGTAGACATGACAGTTGCAGAAATGCAGAAAAATCAGGTACCTGAAACAAATATTGATAATGAAGAGATCTCGATAAACTATGTCATGACTGGAATTCGATGGAACCGACATGAAATTGACGTCGATGAAACATTTGCATATAATGTAGCGCTACAAGTTATGAATAATGAAGAGGATCATGAACCAAAGTCTGTTGAAGAATGCAGACAAAGAAATGATTGGCCAAAATGGAAAGATGCTATTGAAGCAGAATTAAACTCACTTAAAAAACGTGAGGTTTTTGGACCAGTGGTCCATACACCCAGTAAGATAAAACCAGTTGGTTATAAATGGGTGTTTGTGCGAAAAGAAACGAGCAAAATGAAATCGTGCTGATAACGTGTTGTAAATGAGAGAAAACAGAGAAAGATAAAACAATGATAGGGTTCTTCCTTATTATCACAACTGAGTACAGTAGTCTCTATTTATAGAGACGATAAGGGTAATATCGGACATTCACTATATATTTATATATATAACACTCCCCCTGAATGTCCGATGTTGATTGCCTCGTTAAAAACCTTGCTTGGAAAAACCCAGTGGGATAAAAACCAAGACTAAGGAAAAAAGAGTGCAATCGTAAGTTCTCCCCTGAACTAAATGTCACTTCAAATCTCTAAATCTACATAGTCCAATCTTGCGGATTAACTTTTCGAAAGTTGAAGTTGGAAGTGACTTGGTGAATATATCTGCCAAATTCTCGCTTGAACGGATTTGTTGTATATTAATTTCTCCATTCTTCTGAAGCTCATGGGTGTAGAAAAACTTGGGAGATATGTGCTTCGTTCTATCTCCTTTGATGTACCCATCTCTCATCTGGGCTATACAGGCAGCATTGTCTTCATATAATGTCGTGGGAATATATGTTGGGCTTGAATCTGCCTCAATTATTAGATATCTCGAGCCAACAACTGGGGACTTATTTACAGCTCGATTTGCTGACTGTCATTTTGATGAGTCACATTTCCCATCATTAGGGGGAAAAAAAAAAAAGCAATTGGTAAAGGAGATTACATGGAACGAACCATCATTACTACATTACGATCCTCGCACTAAGCAATGTGAACAAGATGTTCAACATATTATTAATCTCCAAAAGCTGGCAAACCAATTGCCTGATGCATTTACTGACCTAAATTAGGTGACACAGTCGTATGTGCCAGCTAAAAATGCTCCCGCTAAAATTGATGTCCATGGAGGACAGGTTGCAAATGAGTCTAACATACGTATAAAACGTGGTAGTAGACCAGTCGGTTCCAAAGATAAAAACCCTCGAAAACGAAAGGGATGCATTAAAGATGGTCTAAGTGAAAAGGGTGAGACTCTTGAAGAGTCTGTAGACATGACAGTTGCAGAAATGCAGAAAAATCAGGTACCTGAAACAAATATTGATAATGAAGAGATCTCGATAAACTATGTCATGACTGGAATTCGATGGAACCGACATGAAATTGACGTCGATGAAACATTTGCATATAATGTAGCGCTACAAGTTATGAATAATGAAGAGGATCATGAACCAAAGTCTGTTGAAGAATGCAGACAAAGAAATGATTGGCCAAAATGGAAAGATGCTATTGAAGCAGAATTAAACTCACTTAAAAAACGTGAGGTTTTTGGACCAGTGGTCCATACACCCAGTAAGATAAAACCAGTTGGTTATAAATGGGTGTTTGTGCGAAAAAGAAACGAGCAAAATGAAATCGTGCTGATAACGTGTTGTAAATGAGAGAAAACAGAGAAAGATAAAACAATGATAGGGTTCTTCCTTATTATCACAACTGAGTACAGTAGTCTCTATTTATAGAGACGATAAGGGTAATATCGGACATTCACTATATATTTATATATATAACAAATGGTTAATTATTGTTGATAAAAATACATTTGTGGCAAATATTGCATTAGTTTAACGCAGTTGGTGCGTTTTGTGGCAATACAGCTCTTTGAAGCTGCTTTTGTACATGTTTGTATGCATTTCTATATGCATTTCTACTACTGTTACAGGTTTGTGATGTATTTGTAAAAAAAAACAAAAAAAAATTACTTTAGATTACGGTTCTTGAGGAAACCATAATCTAAAACCTTTTGGCACGCACGTGAGAGAGGGCTTTAAATTACTGTTTCCTCAAGAACCGTAGTCTATAGTCAATCTTTAAATTACGGTTACTATGGAAACCGTAATTTAAAGTCCTCTCTCACGTGCGCGCCAAAGGGACAAGGCTTTTAATTACATTTTTGAACCGTAATTAAAAGCTCTCGGGTATAGATGACGCTAGCGTCAACCACGGTTGAAAACCGTAATTAAACATTATATTTTACCGTAATTTTTTCCTTCTGTTCCACCAGTGTAAGTTTCAAAAGATTAACTATAATAACATTATTAAGCTGTAAAAAATTGCTGCATTTGCTATATTTGAGCGCTCATTATTGCAAGAGGCCCAATGATTGGTAGTCACGACTGAACATAGGTGTATCTACTTTAATATATAGCTAATAATTATAATTATGGTTAAGCTAATATGAGTTGATAGGTGGACTATAGTGTATTTTGTATAGTAACTAGTTACATAATAGGATCAATTATCAATTGTCAAATTTAAATAAAGAGATTAATCTTCTCATTGTCGCTACCCCTGGATGTTATGCAAATAGAGGGGAGGGCATATAAGATTATATACATACTAATTACACTGTATAATTTGGCATGAATCTAGAGGTCGCGGCAGCAATTGACCTTCTATTAACTATAATGCCTTCTAATTTCAAGCATGCTGGTTTTCCCAAATGGTTGAGGGAAAAGATTTAAGATCTTTTTGCGCATAAATTCGCGTGGGTTTGAACTCCATAGTCACCTTTTTGTAGTTTTTTCCGATAGTGAAGTTGTGCAATGACTATAAAGTTATTAGGTATGCTAATTTTAATAAAGAGTCATGTTTTTAGATGTAGTTCAAGCTTTTTCAATGCTCATAATGTCATATAAGATATGCTTAACTATATAGATCGTGCTTAAATGAAGATTTATTTTAACTGAAGTTTTTCAATTGTAAAGTTGTTTAATAACCATAATGTTATCATGCTTACAAAGAAAAGGCTTCACATTAATTGAAGTTTTTCAATTGTGAAGTTGCATAATTACCATAATGTTTTCAAAAGTTTAACTTAAAAAATTTGTATAGAAAGATATCACTTAATGAAGTTTCATATTTATTAACGTTTTGTAGAAGCGCTTTAAGCTTTCTTGACAATCACATCGTTATTATAAGATATAGATCAAAATGTAAAGTTGTACGCGCAGTCAGTATAATGTTTTGATAAGGTATGATAAAGTAAATAAAATTTCATATTTATTGAAGTATTATTAGAAGTGTTTCAAGGTTTTAATGATGATAATGTTAGCTATATAGATTCTACATAAATGAAGTTTCACATTAATTTATGGAAGCTATATAACAACCATCATGTTATCATTAAGGTTCCTTACAAAAAAAAGTTGTATGGACAAACATCACTTTATTAAAGTTTCATATTTATAAATGTTTTTTAGAAGTGTTCAAGCATTTTTCAATGATCATAATGTTATGATAAGGTATGAGCTATATAGATCATAATGTGAAGCTATTTAATGATCATATGATATTTAGGTATGCTAACTTAAATAAGCTTCATATATATTGAAATTTTCATCAGAACTGCCTCAAGGTGGTTTAATGATCATAATAATATATGTTTACTACAAAACAAAAGCTATATTCATCCTTCCTGAATGAAGCTTCATAAATGTTGAAGTTTTTCAATGTGAAGTTGTTTAATAACCATAATGTTATCATAAAGTTTGTTTATAAAAAGAAACATTCATATTAATTGAAGTTTCTCAATTGTGAAAATGTATAATAATCATAATGTTGTCATAAGGTTACCTTACAAAAAAAAAAGGGTTTGTATGGACAAATTTCATTTTAATGAAGCTTCATATTTACTTATGTTTGTTTAGAAGTGATTCAAGATTTCTAAATGATCATAATGATATCATATGGTATATAGATCATAATGTAAAGCTATTTAATGACCATGATGTTATTATAAGGTCTACTAACTTAAATAAATATATTTAAGTTTTATTTTGATATGCTTCAAGCTGTTTTTAATAATTATTAATTTTATCATAAGTTATGCTTACTACAAAACAAAAGTGGATCCCTCATGAATGAATCTTCCTATATGTTGAAGTTTTTCATTTGTGAAATTGTTTAACAACCTTAATGTTACCATAAGGTTTATTTACAAAGAAAAACATTCATTTAATTGTACTTTTTAATTTTGAAATTGTATAATAACCATAATGTTATCATAAGATTAGCTTAAATAAATACTAGAAAATTGTTTGGACAAATATCATTTTATGAAGCCTCATTTTTATTTATGTTTTTTAAAAGTGCTTCAAGATATTCAATGACCATAATGTTATCATAACTCATAAGGTGTATAGATCTTAATGTGAAGCTGTTTAACAACCACAATGTTTTTTTTTTGAAGAAAGATAAGCTGTATTAAAGGAACTAAAATATTTACATGTACATAGAAACCCAACTGCAACAGACTGCAGCGCCTATACCTCACTCCTTTTTACCCACCAATAGCTCGAGCAAACCAAAAGCTCACAGAGCTCTAACTACTTTCCTATTAACAGGAAGCTTGAACTTACTCCATCTAAGTTTAAGCTCACTTTTAATATCAGCTATACAACGAGAGTAATCAGGGGAAATGTTTCGGAACACAGCTTCATTCCTGGTCTTCCAAATGTAGTAGATAACACTACTAACTGCCGACGACCTCAACTTGAACATCAGCGAAGTCTTGTTCCTAGACTTCCAAAGACAGTACATACATGTAGAGAAATCCACCGGAAGCTTGCACAACAACCACTTATGCAGAACGCTCTGAAAAATCATCTTACTAACTCTGCACTCAAAAAACAGATGGTTTCGAGACTCATCCTGCCCACAGAAAACACACTGCGCATTCACATTCCTGTTCCATCTCATAATTCTATCCTTACTGGCCAATCTGTTATGGCAAGCAAGCCACCAGATAAAAGATGAGTGGGGTGTGCAATAACTATTCCAAATAATTTGTTTCCACTCACCATTGGGTTGCTCAGGATGAAAGATGATATATAAATCATTAACAGCAAACTTAGCATTACTGATAATGTCCTGTACACGCTCCACCATGTTCCTGTTCACAGTTTCATCCCTGAGCAGAAGACAACTTCTCCACCAATATGCATGACTCCCCTTCAATTTCATAGACCAAATACTCTCATTCTTCAGAATGTAAACCGAACACCATCTTCCCAAAGCAGAACAACAGCTTCCCACCAAACTCAACTTCAACAAAATGCAGAAAATTGCTGCCTTATTCCATGACAGGATTTCTTTAATGCCTAAACCACCATTCTCCTTTGGTTTATACACATTTTCCCAGGCAACTGGTGCTCTCCTACCATCCTCATTACCACACCATAGGAATCTCCTACATTTCCTTTCAATTAATTGGATAACAGATTTTGGAAACAGAAAAACATTTGACCAAAATCTTTGCAGACTAATTAGAGTGCTTTGCACCAATTGAAGTCTACCAGCGTAGCTCAAACATCTAGCTGCCCAATGAGATATCCTAGCTGTAATTTTACTAATCAGAGGCAAATAATCCTCACATTTAAGCTTTTGAGCAGACAGGGGAACACCAAGGTATCTCACAGGGAGACAACCTTCCTCGAAATTCAACACATTTAGAATCTCCTCTTTAACATCCTCACACACCCCACCAAAAAACACTTTGCACTTCTGATTACTCACTAATAAACCAGAAGTAAGTGAGAACTCATCCAACATCTTCTTAATAATTCTGATAGAACCCACATCTCCTCTACAAAAAATGAGCAAATCATCCGCGAAACAAAGATGATCCAGACCAATTTTATGACACTTTGGATGAAAATTAAAGTCTGGATCAGATTGAACAGAGGAAAGTAACCTACTCAAATATTCCATGCACAACACAAATAGCAGAGGTGAGAGGGGATCTCCCTGTCTAAGTCCCCTCTCTCCCTTAAAAAACCCAAAACTCTGACCATTAATCAGAAAAGAGTAGTAAGGGGTGGAGACACAGACCATTATCCATCTGACGAAGACTTCATGAAAACCAAATCCCTGGAGGACTTCCTCAAGAAATTCCCAGCTGACACTATCATACGCCTTATGGATGTCAACTTTAAAGGCACACCTAGGAGATATATTCTTTCTCCTATACCCCTGAACTATCTCTTGACAGAGAAGCACATTGTGAGCTAAACTTCTGCCTGATACAAAAGCCCCTTGGCAATCATTCACAATATCAGGCAGCACCTCTTTCAACCTGGCAGCAATCACCTTCAAGATCAACTTGTAAATGACATTGCAGTAAGCAATGAGTCTTAAATCTTTCACAACAGTGGGGTTAGTAACTTTGGGGACGAGGAAGATCATAGTGGCATTAATCTGCCTCAGCATCTTACCCTTCTCAAAAAAGCACTTCACTGCCTTCTTGACATCATCACCCAAAATATGCCAACTAGATTTAAAAAACAGAGAGTTGAATCCATCCGGGCCAGGAGCCTTGGTGCTCTTAATGGAACTCAAAGCCTCCCAAATCTCCTTGTCCTGAACCGGGCAAATGAGATTTCTATTAGCCTCCTCTGTAACCTTATTCCCACTTGAGAAAATCCCATTACAACACACTTTTCTATTCTGCATCTTCTCACCCAGCAGGCTTTTGAAGAACTGAACAATATGATCAGCAATGTCCTTCTCCCTTGTAAGTTTCAGCCCCTGATCATTAAACATAACCTGAATTCTGGAAGAATTCCTCTTAGCATTCATAATTCTGTGGAAGAAAGCACTAGATTCATCACCCATTTGTACCCAATCACACTTCGCTTGCTGAGCAATCTGGGTGTACAACAGACTAGTATTATGGTTATGCTCCTGGATAATCTTGTTCTCTTCCTCAATCAGAAACTTATCAAATGGGTTACTTTGAATCTGCCTCTGCACTCCGTGTAACCTTTCTCTACTCATATCCACCCTATCCCTTAAATGACTGAATTTATCTTTATTCAGACACTTAAGTTTTGCTTTAACAGATTTCATTCTCTGCACCACTCTAAACATTGGGCAACCTTTGACCTCCTGTTGCCAACAGGTTTTAATCAACTCATTATATCCATCATCCGTGGCCCAAATGTTTCTAAATCTGAACATATTTGGCTTCCTAATACTCTCATTATCCAACATAACCAAAGCCGGAGAATGGTCAGAGATATCAGGAGGACAAAAAATAGCACAAGAGTCAACAAAGGAACTAATCCACCCATCATTCACCATGACTCTATCCAACTTACAATAAGTTCTCGAATTCAGATCACTGCTATGTTTATTTGACCAAGTAAAAAACGCCCCTGAGAACTTCAAATCATGAATATCCAAATCTTCTACACACTGAGCAAAACAGTCATCAACTTCAGCAACAGAGGAAGAGCAACTAACCTTTTCATCATCCTTAAGCAAACAGTTGAAATCACCCATTATAATCCATGGGCCCTGAACAGACAGCTTAATATTTATGAGATCCTCCCAAAGTTTCTCCCTGCTAGAACTCTGGTTTGCAGCATACACAGCAGTGAAACAGAAGCACAACTCCTTATTCCCAGATTCAACCACACAGTGAATAAGTTGATTAGTGACTACCAAACACTGCACATTCCACAGATTATAATCCCACACTAGCAAAACCCGACAATTCTTGTCCATATCAATATTAGAAACCCACCTCCACTTCTTGTTAACCCACCCTTCAATCTTATTAAAACCATTATTCCTGGTACGAGTCTCTAAAATAGCCATGAGACTCACCTTATTTTCAGACATAAACTTCTCCACCGCTACTCTCTTATTGAGGGAATTCAACCCTCTAATATTCCAAGATGCTATTTGGCACTTACCCATTAGGTAAAGAACCACTCTCAACCACTACAACCTCCTTTCCCAGAGTACTCGCCAGTCTCTGACGGCCTCCTTTCTTAGCACCCACAACAGTCCATTCCCCCTTGCTGGCATGCTCCATACCCGTCTCAGAACTCAATTGATGCCCAACTATGACTTCCTGCTCAGAAGTAGAAGCAACAGCTTGAGCACCCCTAACATCGTTTCCACTTTTTTGAATCTGTCCAACCCCTAATACCATATCACCCCCTTTCTCCACATTGTTAACATTCACATTCTTCTTCTTACAGTGGGTAGATGAGTGCCCAAAACATCTACAATCCTCACAGTACCAAGGTCGCCATTCATATATAACCCTCTGGATGAATCTTTCACCCTCCCCATTTTCCAGAACGATTTCATCCTTAGGCCGCGCCCTAGCATTAATCTCCACCAAAACCCTAGCATATCCAATCTTCTCTTTCAAAGTAGTCAGTTTATCTACCAAAATCGGTCTACCCAGCTTACTCGCAATTCGCCCTAACATACGAGGAGACCAAAATTGAAGATCCAAATTGGGCAGCTTAATCCAGACAGGGATCGACATCAGATTCGTTAAATCCAACTTACAGCCCGGTGTCCATTCTCTCAGAACAAGAGGAAGATTACCTCTAACAAACCATGGCCCAGCTTCAAGCACCTTCAGCATATCTTCCTGCTTTTCAAACCGATATATGAAGACCCCCTCATCATTCAGGAAGATTTTAGGTAGAGCGATTTTCCCCCATCGAAGTTGAACAAAGTTCTCCATCGCAGAAAAGGAACTCCGAATCCCTAGCACAGCCCCAACCAGGGAATTTTCCCAAAACTTGCACTCATCCCTTACCTCCTCCTTCGAGAACTTCAGGATCGGCGAATCGTCCTCAGGGAAATCCTCCAATCTCAGGCAGTTCTCATGATCCCTATTGTTCGCCACGACATCGCTCCAAGATTTCTTCGCTTGCGGGAATTTCGTCAAAACATCCGCACCAGATTTCTCCCCCAATTGATGTTGGTTCGCGAAAACATTCGCATCAGAAGCTAACTCCCCATCGTCAACAGAAACCTCCACCACATCCTTCTCCTTAGAACCAAAGTTGAGCGCCTTCTTCGGTGCTCCCGACGCAACTACTGGAATAGGCTGAACCGGCGTAACATTCACTTGAGATCCAAGCATTGGCACAACAACCTTTGCTTTGCGTCCTCTACCCATGGTAGATGCAGAGAGAACACTAGAGAGAAGGGAGAGCTTCTCACTCTTCCATAGCTTGTTTATAGTAACGTTTTTTATTATTGGTAAGTGTAACCACAATGTTACTATAAGGTAAATAATAATATTGAGCAGTAAAACAGAAATAAACGAACATTGATAATACGACTATCCCAGAATGCTTCTTAAAAAAGTGAATAGTAAAATACAAATAGTTATACAGTAGTTGACGAAAACAATATTTGAATGTGCAAATAAGTCATACATTATGCTGCCATATTATCAGGGGTAAGTCATACTTCCATATCTTATTATGTTTTATTTATAAGTTATGTTATTCGTGTTATGGTTTCAATTTTATTCAACTACGTGAGCAGTCGGCATTGGTCGTTGTTTGTTGTTTCCATGAAGCACCCGAGAGTCTTTCAGTTTGACTCACTTGGTGGGAGGGCCAAGAAGCCACATATATCATCGGCTCTAATGAAGTGAGCTATTTAAATTATACAATAATTGTCATAACTTAATAAATTGTTTCATTATTTTTGATTAATCTGTGTATTACATCCAAACTGTTTATTTTGTATAGTGCCTGGAAAGCTGCACTTTTTTCAATGCAAAGACAAGTGAAGAGTATCCCGTGGACTCTGGCGAAGGCAGTTTTACTTATTTTGTGTAAATAGTTAACATGTTAATAGTAGACCTGCAAGTATGACTGATAACGTTCATGTGTGAATGTATAGTGTCCAATACAGCCTGGTGGATGAGATTGTGGTTACTATGTTATGAGGTTTATGCATGACTTAGTAGCATCATCCATGCTTTTGCCAGAAAACTCATTGGACTAGGTATAAGAATATCTTTGAAAGTTTTGGTTTATATGTAGTTTTATCCTTTATCATACTTGTATAGTTTCCCATTGGTATTTATTTTTGTTTGTTCAAGGCTTTCGAACAACTTGTGGGCTGTGGACACTATGAAGAGAAGCATATATCTAAGATGCTCGATGATTGGTCCGAGTTCATCTCCACCGACATACTTAATTGATTATTATTATTAGGGAAAATTACATCCCCCACCCATGGGGTTTGGCCTAATTACAAATTCCACCCATGTGGTTTGCTTATTTAAATTGCCCACCCACCAGGTTACATCCGTTTTACACCCGTCAACAAATCCTCTACTTCCGTCAACTATGCTGATGTGGCCCTATGTGACGTGGCAATTAAGCCCATGTGGCATTATTCCTCCTCTCTAATAATCTATCTATCCCCCTCTTTCCCTTCACTCCTCTCCCGTGTTCGATTTGTTCGTTTGTTCCCCAAATCAAAACCCTAAACCGGCGATTCACTCCTGCTACAACTGCTGCGATTTTTTCCTTCATTGCGCTCACAATCTCGAATTGCTTGTTGTTCCCCCAAATCGAAACCCTAAACCTGAGATTCCAACTCATGCTACAATCGCTGTCGTTTTTCACCTCTCTAATAATCTCTGTATCCCCTCTCACGCCTTCGAATTGGTCGTTTTTTCCCCAAATCGAAACCCTAAACCAGCGACTCCAACTCCTGCTAAAATCGCTGTCGTCAGTCACTCCTGAATGACTGGGTTGGTGCGCACCTTTGCTATCTCATCTTTGTTTGTTCGACTGCGATGCACCGTGTAAATATGTTTTGCATTTCTGCTCCTTGGTTGCTTCTGCCTGGTTGATGCGCACCTTCGTGGTGTCTACTCTGTACACTCACATTTTCGAATACACCTTCTGATTGACTCACCTAGTTTCTGCGATTCACTGTGTAATCTAATTCTTCTTTGTCATTTCCGTTCTGTTTGACGGTTGCTTCTCTTAAACTGCTTCTTCTTGGTCATCTGCTTCTCGGTTGCTTCTGCCTGGTTGATGCGCACATTTTTATCTCTACTATGTGTATTCGAAAATGTGACTTGCATTTCTCTCACTGTGGTAGTGTCGAGGTTTAACATTGTCTGGTGTTTCAGATTGTTTACATAAACCCTGGTTCAGTCTGTTCGATTCAGATTGAATGGCACTGCTTGTGAGAGTTATGCACTAGCCCCCTTCAGTTATGCCAGTTTATGATTTATGAATGCACTGGTGTTGTAGCGGTACTGGGTTTCACATACACTCGTTCTGTTGAAGCGACATTGATATTCTTTGTTGCTCCTGTTTGTTTGTATGAAATCTGGAATTGCTCCACTCTTGCTGTTTGATCTGCTGGTGTTTCTGTTTATAGCTGTGATGATGGGGCAACAACCCTAATCTGAGCTCATTTTTTCTGCAGTTTATGAATGCACTAGCCCCCTTCAGTTATGCCAGTTTCTGATTTATGAACGCACTGGTGTTGTAGCGGTACTGGGTTTCACGTACACTCGTTCTGTTGAAGCGACATTGATATTCTTTGTTGCTCCTGTTTGTTTGTATGAAATCTGGAATTGCTCCACTTTTGCTGTTTGATCTGCTGGTGTTTCTGTTTATAGCTGTGATGATGGGGCAACAACCCTAATCTGAGCTCCTTTTTTCTACAATTTATGAATGCAGTAGCCCCCTTCTGTTATGTCAGTTTCTGATTTATGAATACACTGGTGTTGTAGGGTTAATGGGTTTCACATACACTCGTTCTGTTGAAGCGACAATGATATTCTTTGTTGCTCCTGTTTGTTTGTATGAAATCTGGAATTGCTCCACTTTTGCTGTTTGATCTGCTGGTGTTTCTGTTTATAGTTGTGTTGATCCCAGAACAACCCTAATCTGAGCTCCTTTTTTCTGCGGTTTATGAATGCACTAGCCCCCTTAAGTTATACCAGTTTATGATTTATGAATGCACTGGTGTTGTAGCGGTACTGGGTTTCACATACACTCGTTCTGTTGAAGCGACATTGATATTCTTTGTTGCTCCTGTTTGTTTGTATGAAATCTGGAATTGCTCCACTTTTGTTGTTTGATCTGCTGGTGTTTCTGTTTATAGCTGTGATGATGGGGCAACAACCCTAATCTGAGCTCCCTATATATTATTGGCTATATTGTAATATGTATTAATTGGTTGTTCATGTGAATGAGGTTTTTTCAGTTCAATGTCTTCCTCAAACAACAGAGGTAGGGGCAGTAACAGCCGGTTCACCTTTGTGAACGTGAAGTGCACTTGTAAGAGGAACGCTCGGTTATACATTTCTGAGACGTGTGATAATCCTGACAAATTGTTTTATCGCTGTGATTGTGCAAATGGAGTGTTCAAGTGGTGGAGTGAGGAGGATCAAAATCGGCATCTGCTAAGGCATGATGTTTACAACGGGGAGGTCAATTCAAATTGTCATGGTTCTGATGAAACCACAAAAAATGAGCAACTAAGAAGGCTTGGAGATGAGATAAAGGAGTTGAGAAGTGTTATCAGCACAGCCAATGTTGATTTGAAGACTGAAGTTAAAAAGCTTGTAGTTATTACTTATGTGATTTTGGGTGCACTTGCACTTATGTATTTGAAGTTGGGTTAGCAATAAGCATGTAACTTGTTATGTATTTTAGTCTGTTCAGTTAGAAAGACAGTGAAGACAGTAGGTTGTAAAAGTGGCATTTATGATCCACCTGAAACGTTGAGGAAATGACAGTTTTCGCAATGAAACAACAATGTCTTTATGAGTTTGTTATTATCTTGAATTTCCCATACAAAGTGCAGCATGCACTCAGCTGTTACAGAATATCCAGTACAAAAGCAGCCACACAGAAAAAAAGCATCGGCTGATAAACAGAAGCAACATAGTAGCTGTATACACAACAATGAAAAAGTGGAGCAATAATATTGTTGATAAACAGAGTTGCGTTGATAAACAGAAGCAACATAAGCCGTGTTTCATTACATACACCAGTTGTTTGATCATACAATGACCATCTCCAAAATAGGCCTTTCTAGTTTAAACACACAAAAGCAACAATGATCACAAACTGCTTGATCATACAATCACCATCTCCAAAATAGGCCTTTCTAGTTTTAAACAGACAAAAGCAACAATGCTCATCCAACTCTTGATCATACAATCACCATCTCCAAAATGGCCTTTCTAGTTTAAACAGACAAAGGCAACAATGATCACACCACTGTTTGATCATACAATCACCATCTCCTAAATAGGCCTTTCTAGTTTAAACAAGACAAAAATCAAATAAGTTCCAGCGACGATAGAAGAAGCTTTCCCACAACAACTTGGCAGCGCTCCAATAGCACACTGGCAGCGCTCCAACAACAACTTTTACACACCTGAAACGTGGGTGAAAACAAGAAAATAAATTCAGAATATAGAAGTGATAATTATACCAGCCAGTACAATGAAAATAAAGAAGTGATAATTATACCGTGTGAGTGTGTTCTCATTCTCTTTCCCAGGTTTTCGCTTGATGTAGATGCTGATTCCTTAGCTGAGTTCCTCATGTTCTTCTTCGTAACAACTGATTTTCCCCCTCGTGTGGCAGCAGCCCCATCACCAGCTTCTGGTACAGCAATTAAACCCTGGCCTTGGCCCTCTCCTCGGATAGTTTGACCAGAACATGTCCTCGAATTATGCCCGCGTTGCTTACAATTTGTACAAGTCACATGACTTGACCTTTTAGTGGTGGCCTGGCCTCACCATCTTCACGCCTTCTGTTCTTTTTGGGCCGGACAGGCAGTTTTCTAAGGAAGGGGGGAGACAAAATAGTACAACCTTCAGCATCTTGCCACAATGAAGGATCAGGGATAGGAGAGATGGCCAGCGCGTAGGTAGCAGCATACATAGACATTGAAAAATAAGGGTCAACAAACTGTTCTTTATCCATCCTCTTCCATTGAGTATTGCACACGCATGCTTGCATGGAATTCCAGATTGATCCCAAGCCATGCAATCACAATGCTTATCACGCAGGTTCACAATGTAATGTCTGTTTGCATCCGTTACTTCAAACTCAAAGTCACTGCTAGCTGTAAGCCCACATCTACACCCGCCTTGGTGTTTTTATGCAACACCTTTCTTGCATACGGAGTCACTCTTTCACTCATCTTATTGATGGATTCTCTTCTGTCATTTATCTTCTTCATCAATGTACGCCTTAAGCTTTCTAATAAAGAAAAAACAGGGCTGCCTCTTATGCCGGACAACTTGCTATTGAAAGATTCAACAAAGTTTGATGTCGTCTCTATCACCTTCACCTCTTTGGGCATATGAAACCTTACCCAGAGGTTGTAGTCAACCTCTCTCAAGTATCTGAACGCCCCCAAAGAAGTCTCCTCTATTCTCTTTAGGACATCTTTCAACGCGACTTTGGTGTAACATTGGGAGGCTTCCCAGAATAAGTTCCTCAATAAAGCACCTAATAATGGTGAGAGAATGGCTTAATAATATTACACATTGTCGATTAACTAGTGCAAGAGACATGAATTGATAAATAAGAAAAGCTTACCGGGGTGATCCTTCTTGAAGTTAGCATACAAATGGCGGCAACATATTCTTCTGGTGACTTCGGGAAGCACTGCGTCAAGTGCAGGCTCGACACCCTTTTAAAGAAATAAGAAAAGCTTAGTTACCACATACAACAAAAATAACAATAACGAGTAGAAAAATGAGAAAACAGATCAAAATTAAATGTTACCTTCTGTCTGTCAGATATAATGACCCACTTTCTCCTAACATCTTCATCAGCAATTAGTCTCAGGTTACTAAAGAAGTATTTCCACGTTTCTGTAGTCTCGCTAGCCACAATAGCAAAAGCCACGGGAAATATCCCATTGTTCCCGTCGATAGAAACAACACTTAAGAGCACACCACCATAGGGACCCTGAGATGACATCCGTCGACTCCAAGAAACGGTCTACATCCTCTCAAAAAACCCATCTTTAGTGCATTGTACATATGAAGAGTTTGCTAAATGTGGGTGGTCCGTTAGAATATTCTTGGAATCCTCAAATCGATGATTGAACCTGGGTTTCTTTCAAGTGCAATCTTGGTGTACTGATGTAGCCGGGCATATGATTCAGCGTGGTTACCCTCAAGGAACTTCATTGCCTCCTTCTTTGTCCTAAAGCATTTCATGTAGTTCACCAAGACTCCATACTTTGTCTGAATAAAGTGTTGTATGGCATTAGGAGACATAGAGTGGTTGGCTCGCAATTCAGGCAACACTTTTCTCATAATCCACCTCGATGAGGCAGCAGGGTTTTCCGACAATCTAGAGCAAGAGTGTTCACCTTCATCGTTTTAATCATGAAAGTCACATTATCAGCAAGAAGGGAAGCATGTAGTCGCCATGGACAAGTGTCCTGATTGTTGCATAGGACAGTGTATTTCAAGGGTCATTTGCCACCCTGTGTAAAGCTATCCCCTCTTGAACAGCGTAATCCTCCATGACTTCTCTGAACACATCTTTGTTTAAGAACATTTGTCGAGGTTCTAACTTGATTGAACCATCAGGCTGTGGCTCAAAGTGCATACCGTTTTTCAGGTATTGTTCATCATCTAAAACCCCCTCATCTTCGTCACCGGAAAAATACCCACCCTCTCTCAATGTCTCTAACTTCTCAACGTCTATATCATCATCGGAGTGCTCATACACAGAATCAGAACCATTGTCATCAGATGTGGTAAAATCTTGATCTTCGTCAGTTTTTTGACCCCAAGAGTCATCTGAAAAGTGAGGGTTTTGGTCATCAATCTGCTCCTCATTATTCCCACCACTCTGAAGGGTTACTGTTGGTTCACCAACTGCGGGAATTATCTGTAAATCGTAATTCCTGGATGCCCTAGTTCCCGCAGCTGATGGGTTACTGTTAGACGCTACTCTAGGACTGGATAAAGTTGCTGAACCAACAGGCTCAACAAGCTCTTCAGTTTGTCTCCTTGAGCGTAATGGTAGTGTATCAGTCACAGATTGAGGAGGTTGATTGGAACTGGAACCGTGAATCAAGTTGAGACCACGAGGTCTTTTCTTCTTTTTCCCTTTTTGGTCACTGTTACCAGTTGAAACTTGTCCTTGTTGGTGATGCAATGATATAGGAGGAAGATGAGAAGAAGGTGGTGTAGTGTCTGTGGAGTAGAAGGTTGTGTTTTGAGGAAGAGGAGACGGAGGGGGTTGTGTTTGAGGAAGAAGAGCAGGAGGAGGTTGTGTTGGCAAAACAGCATGAGGCTGTGTTGGCAAAGCTGGCTGAAGCTGTATTTGAGGAGGAGGAGGAGTTTGTGTTTGATGATCTTTATCTTGTGAGGGTTGTGTTTTGTGGTGGAGAAGTAGGACAAATTTCTTCCTGATCATTCAGGCAAAATCAGATCATCGGCATCATAGTTGAAGAGTTCATGATCACTGTCATGGTCGACTGGCGCCTCTCTTTTATTTTCATCAATCAGCCATTTTTTGTATAAGGCCATAAGTTCTGTCTCCTTACGACCATCCTCTACAATCACTTCAAGCTGTTGATTTCCATCAAATACTGCGAACATGTTCATGAGCTGCCTATCACCACCTATCTCAATCTTCTTTTGACTTTTTGGGTGTTTGTAAAGGAAGATGGGGTGTTCCGGTAGTTTGACATTGCTCTGTTTCTTAGGGTACTAAGGCAATCATGAACCAACTCTAAAGAGGAGTATCTGTCTGGATCAAGTGGGATATCGACATTATATCGGCCACTGTTGTATACAACTTCAATACAGTGTTCCATTACTGTAAAAAAAAACCAAAAGCAATCGTCAAACATAAAACAAAGATGCATATTAAGAGTTGCAGTTTAAGAGAAGCAACCGTCAAACAGAAAAAAATGACCAAGAAGAAGCAGTACCACACAATGGTTGCATCAACCAGGTGAGACAACCAGAAGCAGCCAAGGAGCAGAAATGCAACTCACATTTTCGAATACACAGACCAGAGATAAAAATATGCGCATCAACCAGGCAGAAGCAACCAAGAACCAGATGACCAAGAAGAAGCAGTTTAAGAGCAACAACCGTCAAACAGAAAAGAAATGACCAAAAAGAAGTAGTACCACGAAGGTGCGCATCAACCAGGTGAGTCAATCAGAAGCAACCAAGGAGCAGAAATGCAAGTCACATTTTCGAATACACATAGCAGAGATAAAAATGTGCGCATCAACCAGGCAAAAGCAACCGAGAAGCAGATGACCAAGAAGAAGCAGTTTAAGAGAAGCAACCGTCAAACAGAACGGAAATGACTAAGAAGAATTAGATTACACAGTGAATCGCAGAAACTAGGTGAGTCAATCAGAAGGTGTATTCGAAAATGTGAGTGTACAGAGTAGACACCACGAAGGTGCGCATTAACCAGACAGATGCAACCAAGGAGCAGAATCGCAGTGAACAAACAAAGATGAGATAGCAAAGGTGCGCACCAACCCAGTCATTCAGGAGTGACCGACGACAGCAGTTGTAGCAGGAGTGAATCGCTGGTTTAGGGTTTTGATTTGGGGAACAAACGAACAAATCGAAGGCGGGAGAGGAGTGAAGGGAAAGAGAGGGGATAGAGAGATTATAATTGCCACGTCACATAGGGCCACATCAGCATAGTTGACGGAAGTAGAGGATTTGTTGACGGGTGTAAAACGGATGTAACCTGGTGGGTGGGCAATTTAAATAAGCAAACCACATGGGTGGAATTTGTAATTAGGCCAAACCCCATGGGTGGGGGATGTAATTTTCCCTTATTATTAATTTAGTTTGCATTGAACAAAGTTTTGTCATAGATGTATTTCATTAGATTGAAACGTATTGTAATGGAGTGTGGTGAAGTGTGGTGTAGTGAAGTGTGGTGAAGTGTGCCGAACATTTAATCCTTAGTTGCATTATGAATTTTCTTTCTTTCTTGCATATATTGATGTGTGCCGATGATAATGTCCGCTTTATGGGTTTATGGTATGTTACTGAGGTGTCTCACTGCGGTGACAGCATTAGATAATGTGTTTACATGCTTGTTTGATTATGTGGTGTATTTGGGTGCATTTACAAGCTAGAATGGAACAACATAGTAGCTATTTCGGCGGTTCCTAATAAAGAACCGCCGAAATAGACTGTTAGGTCAAACCAATTCAGTCAAATTCCTTATTTCGGTAGTTTCTAATAAAGAACCGCCGAAATAGGTTGCCAGGTCAATGTAATCCGGTCAAATACTTTATTTCAGTTTTTTATTAGAAACCGCCGAAATAGGTCTTCTACCCTATTTCGGCGATGCTCATTTCAGCGGTAGTAAACCGTCAAAATAGACCTTTTACTACCGCCAAAATAGGTGGCTTTTCTACTAGTGTTAATGGTGACTAACTATTAAGCTATGACTACCAATGTTAAAATAATTTTTTGCTTGCAAAAAAAAAAATTTCTTAAAGAATTTTATAAGTAGAAGAGTTAGAAGACTCTTTTTTCATAATTATTGTTCAATTTTTACCGTCTACCTTCCCCTCGAATTGTATGAAATGCAATATGAATTATGTTACTACTCTTTCAAGTAAATGAACAAAATAAACAAAAATAACTATAACATAATGAGGTAGCTATCATTCCCATACTATCGAGTTCAAGACTCATTTGTATGTCTTTTTATGGTTATTTTTATTTACTTTATCCTTTTACTTGAATGGGTAATAATGTGTTTCTTTTGCGAGTCTATTTACATCTTCTCTCTCTCTCACATCCACTACACACGATATTATTCCCGACTTTCTCTCATTTTCTTCGGCTCGCTGCTCCAGTATACAGTCGTGGAAAACACCGAAACAAATGGAAACCCCATACGGTGAATCGACCACGCACCAGAAGTTAAACTTCCACCAGGCTCCGTCTGCCACATCGGTGACCACTCACTAGAAGTAAAACGCGTCATTAGGCTCCGTCTCCTTCAGCAACCTCGAAGGGTCCTTCCATTGATCGTGATGTTGAGACTGAGCCTACGAAATCAGTTGCTAATTCGTCCCAAAATCAAGGCTCGCAAGTGTCTTTAAGAAAAAAAGAGTAAGGAATAATGTAATTATTGCATTTCATATCATTCATGAAGAAAGGGAAAGGTAAAAATCAAACAATAATTACGAAAGAAGACTCCCTACCCATAAAATTCTTTAATGATGCTTTTTTTCTAGTTGGAATTTACCTTTACATTAGATAGCTTGTAGCTTTATAGTCACCATTAGCTATTTTTGATAATGTGTCTTGTTTCTCATTTATTTCTATTTTACTTCCTTATAACACTTTTTACCTCCACTTACATCACATCTTTCTCATGTCTCTCTTATAGATCTTCTTCACTAATTTGTGGCCTCTGTTATTTATCACCCTAGACTTGCAATGGAGTTTCATATATGTTATAGATTGATTTATTGCAATTACCAATGACCCAAGTCCTATGTAGTTGGGTCCCAGAAGTGTACACATAAATATGATTTTGTCATCATCCAATTGTTTTCGAATGGGTCCATTCAAGAGTCTAAAATTAAAATATAACAAAGAATCAATTAAAATAAAAAAGGATCCCCTAAATTCAATCAGGCCTTCGCCGGGTCCTTTAGGAACAGTCCGTCAAATTGCGAATTTTGATTCCTTTTTCCATTTAATAACCCATAATCAGATCTTGGTAACTAACTAACAATTTAAAACAAACTTTTCAAGTAATTCCATATTATTTCGTTGATGAAAATAGGAGGATTTTGAATTCCGATCTAAGAAGTAACATTGTTTTAACTTCGTCCAAATTGAATTGGTATTGTCTTTATCTTAATGATTGTGAAGAGACATCCACAAAAATGAATCTTGGACAATTTCTTGGAGAAGTGCATAGACTTTGTATTTGCATACTTATATTAACATTATAGTCTTTACACAACTTCACATTATGATCTATATACCTTATGACAATATTATAATTATCGAGAATGCTTGAATCACTTATATGTAAAAAAAACTTTAAAAACATTTAATAGTATGAAGGTTCATTAAGTAATATTTATCCTTACAATTTTTTGTAAGCAAACGTGTTGAAAACATTATGGGTATATCACAATTGAAAATTATCAATTAATGTAAAGCTTTTCTTTGGAAACATACCTTATGATAGCATCGTAGTAGTTATTAAACAACTACAAATTTCAAACTTCAATAATATGAAGCCTCATTCAGGAGAGATCGACATAGCTTTTGTTTTGTAGTAAGCATACCTTATGATAACATTATGATCATTGAAAAAACTTAAAGATCCAAAGAAAACTTCAATTTATTTATTCAAGTTGACAGACCTTATAATTACACTATGGTCATAAAATAACTTTACATTATGATCTATATACCTGATGATAACATCATGATCATTGAAATAACTTCAAGATCCAAAGAAAACTTCAATATATTTATTCAAGTTAGCAGACCTTATAATTACATCATGGTCATAAAAAACTTCACATTATGATCTATATACCTTATGATAACATTATGTTCATTGAAAATTGTTGAACCACTTCTAAAAATATTCAATAAATATAAAGTTTTGATAAAAATGAGAGCATGTGAAAGTATAAAGGATAAGGATGGAGAAAATAGACACGCATCTTGCATTCGTTATACATCTTTATATAGTACACTCATCCTTTACTGTACCAAGACCATGAGTTATGTTGATGTTTATTCACTGGATAGGGTGGTTTACAACAAAAACTTTATTTAATTTAGCAACAAATAGGTGAGACCTTTATAGTCTTTCTTTTGTAGTAAGCTTAACTTATGACAACATTATGATTAGTGAAAAAGCTAGAACCACTTCCAAAAATCTTAAATAAATATATATTTGTGATAAAAGTGAGAGAATATGAAAGTACAGAAGTTAAGGAATGAGGAAATAGCATTCAGGTAAACAGCTTGCATTCCATTATAAGTCTTTATGAGTTTCACGAGTTACACTAATGAAAGGTCTAAGTAAACCAAAAGTCATATGAATGTCCATCCACTAAATAGGAAAATTTACAACAAAGCTCTATTTAAATGAGCAACATTTAGCTGGGATCTATATAGTTTTTCTTTTGTAGTAAGCATATCTTATGATAAGAGTACGACCTTCTGGTCAGTATGCAACTTCACTATTAAACTATAAAAAAAATGATGGTGACTGTGGGGTTTGAACCCACGCGCACTTATGTGCAGAAGATCTTAAGTCTTCCCCCTTAACCACTCGGGCAAACCACCATGCTTGAAATTAAAAGGCATTATAACTAGAGGTGGCAAAAGTGACCTAAACCCGAAAAACCGAGTCAAATCGAACTGAATCGAAATCCAATTCTCAATCGTATGGACAATTGAAAAAATGACCCGAAACCCACAATGAACCAAATCGAACCAAATTGAACTGAGATTTGATAGAACTGAAATTCAACCACTATCCACAATCATCCGAATCGAAAATATTCAAACCAGAGTTATCCAAACCATAGTCACCCGAAACCCGATAATCACCCAAAACCCCAAACAACCCGATTCAAAAATAAACCGATAATAATCCAAACTAAACCAAACCATAAAATAATATCATTATTTCTAATATCTAGTTTCTTTAAATATACTTTGATTCTTCAACAATACATTTGTTAACAGAGAATATCTATATAAAAGTTTACCACTATTGAGCTGAGCAAAGAAAGGATAACAAAGTATGGAGCATAAACCTTCATTAATTAATGACATGATGACATGAAAAGGGTGGAAAGAAAAAGGTGAAGGGACAAGAGCGGTCGGATTTTGGTGAAGACATTGTTGAAGACTTAGTTATGAGTTCCAAAGAAGATGAAAGTGAAGCTGATAATGAGGATGAAGAAATGATGATGAACGATGAGGAAATTCCTTTGAAAAATGAAATTAACAAGGGTGGTAGACATTGGCTGTATTTTTTGCTACAACCTAATAATTATAATACTAGTTGATTGAGGAAGGATTTTTTTATAATGGGAATATATTTGCAAAATTAGATTGGAATTGGTGGATACAATTTTAGATTCTACAATAACATTACATATAAAATGATCCTTCAATTTGACCCATATCTACCATGAGTAGTCAACTTAGCCTAATTTTATTGAGATATATGTAGTCGTAAATGAAAAAATGATTATTTTAATATGACATTTACAAATTTGTATTGGCTTAGCCCAACTCAAATAATTCATCAAAATTAGACTCACAACCCGAAAAAACCGAATGCACCATTGACTAACCCGAACCATAGGATACCAAACCAAACCAAAACCACCCTAGCCGAAAATCACCCAAACCGAAATACAATCGAATCGATCCAAACCAACCCGTAACTTCATAAACCTGAAAAACCGAATTCACCTAACCTAGTCCAACCCGAGCTGAATAGTATATAGTTCAAAGCTGACCCGAACCAAACCTAACCAAACTGAACCCTAAAGATTAACCCGAATTTCCACCTCTAATTATAACTGTAGTATGTCAGTTGCTTCCGCGGTCTATCTACTCAAGCCAAATTATACATTATGGCTGCGTTCGGCAACATTTTTTGTGGTAGTTTTGTGGCAGTTTTGGTCTGGTTTGTTTTGGTTGGCTGTTTTGTGGTAGTTTCGCTGGTTGTTTTGTGCTGGTTGTTTTATGGTTGTTTTGAAAACTAGTGTTCGCAGGCGGCGGTTTCGTCTAGCTGTTTTGAATAAGTTAGTTTTGTGCAGTGCGTTTACCGTTTTCG
This sequence comes from Limonium bicolor, assembly GCA_023374045.1. Classification (NCBI taxonomy): domain Eukaryota; kingdom Viridiplantae; phylum Streptophyta; class Magnoliopsida; order Caryophyllales; family Plumbaginaceae; genus Limonium; species Limonium bicolor. Next base: position 197,439,062 of record CM041778.1, on the reverse strand, counting down.
TTGTTACAATTAAAAATTTTATATTACACTTTAAAACAATTTTTTATTAATAAAGTTAAAATATATGTCGATATTCAATTATAGCCTTTAATAATTATTATTCTTTATTAATATTTTAGTGACAATTAATTTATAATATGTATACATATTAATTTATAAATAAAATTTTTACATATATTTGAAAAAATAAAGAAATAAACCATTGTATTTAAAACAAATATATTAGATGTGATATATAAAAATAAAATTTTACGAATATATATTAGTATTTAATATAACATTTCAAATGTATTAATACTTAAGATTATTTTAATTTTTAATGGAATAAATAATATCATTGAAATTAAAAAGTAATTCTTTCTAATAATAAAATAATTGACTGTAAGTGAATATATATATACATACAGCTATCACTTATTATTTTATTATTATATATTGTTTAATTGTTGATGAAATATTTATTTTAAACATATATTTGTAGTTAAAACAATATATTCTATTCAATTAAATATTATTTAATGAAATTCAAAAACATAAATTTAAATTTAATACTGGATATGTCAAGAAATGAAAAATAACGTATATTAGCATATAAAATTATTCTTTAATTATTAAGAACGGTATAAAACATATAATAACTTTGATATACTGATAAACCATAATAGTTTGTACAAACAGTTTTGTAATTAATCATTACTTAGCAAGTTGAATACTTATAATTGATATTTCTGAAATATACTACAAATATTTTGTACTCTAATCATTTTGAAATAATTGAAAGTTTACATCGTAATTTTTATTAGTTTGCTCTTTTCCTTGTAGAATATTTTATTATAATTGATAGACAGTAATAGTTTTAAAAGACTATTTATCCGTATCTGAATAAACAATTTAACAAAACACTACTAGTTTAAAACTATTGTTCTGTATTATTTTCATTAATTTATAATTTAGTATACCTTTATAAAAAAAACTAAAAATAAAAGGGAAAATAAACTAATATATAATATATTAATCTATATATTTCAATTTTTATTTAATTTGTGTCAAATTTAATATATAATATAATTTTTAAAATATAATTATAAATATTGAAAATTAAAATTAATTTATTAAAAAATAATTTTTAAATATTAATTAATATTATTAAAATATTCTCGCCCCCTTAATTACAGTTTTTTGGCTCCGCCCCTGCTTACGGTATTCATTATATTTGCAGCATAAATTGTTGGTTGTTTTATGGTTGTTTTGTGCTGATATATTTGTAGCTGTTTTAAAAATTGTTGTTCGATGAGACTCAAAAATGCTACATTTATACCACATATATACCGATGCCGCACGCAGCCTATAATTAGTATGTATAAAATCTTACATGCCCTCTCTACTAGCATCTCGTTGATAGCGCTTAATTTTCTTCTATTTAAGGGTAGTGACAATCAAAAGATTAATTTTTTTTACTATTAAATATGCAATTGATAATTGGCCATATTCTGTAACTAGATGCTATACAAAGTCTACTATAGTCCACTTATCAGCAGATACACCTGTGTTTCAGTGGTGGCTACTGATCCTTGGACCTCATGCAATAATGAGTGGCTACGATTCTTTATTTAAATTTGTGATTTGAACTTCAGTGGTGGCTACTGATCCTTCGAACTTACATATTGTTTATAACTGTTTTTAATAATATATTATTATTAAAACCTCATTCATAAATAAACATGTATTCTTACACTTATATTATGTTACTAGATGTTTAAACACAATAAGCATCAAAACTTTAAGTTGAACATTATTATAGTAGTTTCAATATAATTATTTAGCATATTTAATATTAAACAAATTACAATTGTTAAATTACTATTTGAAGATGGTTCAACCCCTGTCCACTTCCCCATAGATATTGCTACTTTAAGCTCACCATATAAACTACCATCTCAACATCAAAATGAAAAGATTGAAGATGGAATTACATCAACCACCCAACTTTGAGCACAATCAGCATATAAGAGCAACATGTTACACCTCGAAGCCATAATAGAAGAAACACTAGTAGCATGTTTGGAAACATAAATTCAAGAAAGACACTGTGACTAAAGGATTAGACTCTAACTTCATAACATTTTGACATTTCAACATTACAACACAAATAGAGTTTGCCACTATAGTTGAGGTAAAATGGGACAATCCATAGCTATCATAGACTAATATGGTCATGGCTAGATGTGATGCATGTACATCGTCAAACTTCTCCTTGATTTATGCTTTGAGGATTAGAGGATCCATTGTGATGGGTCATACCACCACCCAAGGGCAACCTTGGAAAGTCTACAGCAGGAGAGCTAAGAAAAGGACAACTGACAACCAGCAAAGGGCAACAACACCACAAGCTTGACAGGATGAAGGGTCCACTTGCTACTTTATCACCGTTCTGTTATTTACTCTTTTCGTATTATCTTATGCTTTTTGTCTTTAGCTAGTATATAAAGACGTAGAGACTGACTGGGTGAAGCATCCGATTGATTACCATATTTGGCCACTGCGTGGAAATAGGCAAGGTTATACCGTGATTTCTTAGGCTCCCTTTGGGAGAGGTTGCTGATTGATGCCTGGACAATTTTGGCAAGCTTACGTCTGTAAGGCCTAGAGCCATTTTCTATCAATGACAGTCATCCCTTTTATCAGTGAAACACTTGGTAACGAGCCCATTTACTCGGCTCCTACCATTTTGGTATCATAGCGTGTTCCCTAGATGGTTCACACACGCACCAGAGAAGGTTTCACAGCAGAGCAAGACGCAATTAAATAGCCTGCTGAAGAGTTAAAATGTCTGTGACCACGGACCCTAATGAACTAAATTAAGCATAAAGTTCAAATTAATCAAAGAGAGAAAATTTTTAAAGAGTCTGGGGCATAGACAGGGTTCTGTGGGCTCGGACATAACCCAAAACCCCTAATTTGTGAAAAAATGAGATCATGCCACTATTCGGGGAGTCTATGGTTTTGATCAGGGCGTCTGTGGGTACGGACTGCCACCTGAATGCGGCGTCCGGGTGTTTTCTGATGGTGTTTTCGGCTCAAATTTTATGAGTGTGTTCCTTAAAAGATTTCACACATGTTAGTAAGTGAAAAACTTCAAATTGAGGTTGAATTTGATACGGAACTTTGTCCACAAGTTATTTGACAAAAATGAGTTGAACCTTAATTAAGAAGTCGGAAAAACTCGGTTTGATTATAAATTTATACTGAGAACGTAATGCGGTCATGTGAGTTAGAAAATTTTGTTTCTAACCTCACTAGTGGAAAAAACACTTTATCCACGGCTAAAAAAGGGTCTTATAACACGGCTAAAGGCCGTGTTATATGCGGCCGTCGTATTAAACAGGTTATATAACACGGCTATGAGCCGTGTTATAAAGTCGATTATATGACACGGCTGCACCCGAGCCGTGTTATATAATTCGGTTTTATAACACGGCTATAGTCAAAGCCGTGGTATAAAGTTGGTTGAATCCGTCAAAATGATGACCTTTTATAACACGCCTTCCTTTTAGCCGTGGCATAAAAGCATGTTATATAACACGGCTCTTGATGTAGCCGTGTTATATAACTTGCTTTTATGCCACGACCAATAAGAAGCCGTGTTATAAAAGGCCACCGAATGCTGGACTTTATAACACACCTACTGCATAGCCGTATTATAAAATTGCAGTTTTTTTTTTCATTTTTGTTTATTTCCCACACATTTGAAAGATCACAACCTGTATAATATTCACATAAGACGTACCAAAATCATATCACAACAACTGAACCATCCACATAGGTCAAATACCTTGTAATTCTCAAACAAAATGCACATTTAGATGCATTTACAAAAAGTCTAACCAAAACCCAATATCAAACCCTCATTCCAATATCCACACTATCAACACTCGTTCACATATCATAAGTAGCCATAAGTCTCAACAAAGTTTACCTAACTACTATTCCAAAGATTTTATACAATTCCTACAAGTGCTTAAGTAAAATAATCCGAAGTCTTCTCTTACAAAATCTAGTTGTTTCTTGTTGTAAGTAGATGGTTGGTTGTCAAAATATTGATACACCTACACAAGGCATCTGTTGGCTCTTGTTGTTGGTGTCACATAGTCTTACAGCAGCAGCACTGGACAATGATTCTTCCCCGCCTCCATAGACGGTAAGAAATGTTGGGGCGTACCTTTTACGTCATGGGAATCAATACAGTGCTCCTTCTTTACTTCTTCTGACACATCATCAACTTTTTCATCACCGACAGCTGGTGCTTCCCAGTAGTACTCTACAGGTCAAACCACATCTGTACTTAACACCCACATTTTGTAGTGTACTTATAATAAATAAATGCTGCATTTTTCAGCTTCACCAATTATGCAATTATCCGACTGATCAATATGTTCAGCATTAAAGCCATAATAAAAGAAGGAAGGTAAAGCTTACAAAACAGATTACCAAGGCAAGAACCACGCTGCAGCTTGAAATCACAAAAAAATATTTTGTAATCCTATCAAATTACATCAAACACAGACCTTTGCCAAGCTAAAGAGCTGAAGGCAACGCGCTTTTTCTCAAACCCCAGTATAGATTCATGAACTACTAGTAATTTAGATGAATGAACTACTGGTCAAACATTGGCTACAACTATAGCAGGCATGACCGACAAAAACTACACAAAATTAGAAGAGAGCTTTTGTATAGAGGACATAGTTTGACACTGAAAAGCTAGACTTCAAGCAAATGCTACAATTCAAAAAAAAAAGTAGTGACTAATTATTCTAAACAACAAAACTCCAGAGAGAAATGAAACAACATTATCAGAGATGGACCCATACCTTATCTTCTTCATCTAAACTCTGAAGAAAGTTGACTAGCTTAGCCAATCTAACTCTGTTGCCATTCTTCTCAGGGCTACTACCATTTGCATACTTCCAAGCCAACTTGAGCGGAAAATTGATGAGCACCGATCACAAAGACTTGAATGAATAAACACTCACAGCAACATCAACATGAGATGATGATGCAATCACCTAAGAGTTCTGCAGCTTCCTCATCTTGAACGGCAACCATTAATGATTAATCTGATGGGTATGTAGAGAAAGAAGAAGAATTATGAAAATATTGACTCGGTCATATTGTATAATTTGCCTAGGAATGATGCCTAGGAATGAATAAACACTTACATATTCTTTGTTGTACTAAGAAGGGCGCATATGCCTGGTGCACACCTGAACTGGATGAAAACCATGTGAGCAGTCAATATGTCGGCGCCGAATATATATTACAGCTAGCTAATTAATATAGCTTGTTTGCTGTCCCATATATTTATTAACACTTGTATTCTACAGTAGCAAGCAATAACTGGCTTGAGAAAATAAGATCGCTTCGAGCATTGAAAAAGAGCATTAAAAGAAGCCAAAATTAAAAAATAGATGTTGTCAAGCAACTATAATGTACATAAAACTTTCGGCAGGAAAAATTAGCAAAGAAATGATGATCACAGCAAAGCTCCTAACAAGATACCAAACCTATTTTGCTGATGCCATGTACATGTGAACTCTGGACATTTAAATGCTGTAACATATGTCTCGAGAAGTCTCTAACAAAATCTTCATAGTCACTTCTGTAGTAAAACAATTAAACTCAGACTTCAGGATATCGAAACAAATACCAATCACAATATTTTTCAGTAGTGGAGAGTGACAAAGGGAAACAAACATAGACTGATTTGTACATTTAAATTATCTAAGCTTTGACAAGTGCACTGAACAATGTTCTTTTTCTAGCCTATCAATTAATCTTGTCAATGATATTATGATGACTGCAAGATTAAAAAACCAGTTAACTAACAGGCAAATACAAAAGGCAATAGTATAAACAAGAAGAAAGAAGAGGCATCAGTATAAACCTGTCTGTCAATGTCACATCTGCAGGTACAAAACTTTATCTGAAGCTGAAAATGAGATGTAAAAACCTGCTTAAAGATCCACTAGTTAGAATCATAATTAAATAGAAAATGAATAAAATCTGAGTAGCTCCAAGTCATATTTGTAATTAAATCTCTACCTTAATTCCAGACTTGCGTTTATTGTAGCGAGGCTCTGCAACTTCTTTCAATTTTCCCTCAGCCTTCATGTAATGCCTGCTATCAATGTTGTATTGCATTCAGTACTTTTGTATAAAGCCAACTATACAGAGAAACAGACAGATAGATGTTTTATGCAAGGAAACTATATTGTATGACAACCTTGTTGAGTGATAGAGAGGCCTACACCTAATATAATTATTCACAAAGTCATCCTACCTCCAAAAGAGATTCATTATTAAGTGCTATAAGGTCGTAGCTAAGGTATCCCCTCCTTTGATCTGGAGAATTAAGAAAGTCAATAATCATTTCTGGCAGCAATGTATAAGCACACAGGATCTTCTAAATATAATTATGATCATGGCATACATATTCATGATTCATAAAAAAAAAAAATCATACCTTACTTGGGGTTTTCCAAGGAAACCTTACCTGCACTTTACCAGATTTGAAGCTTCTATTGATGAAGTAACACTAATCACGAGTTATCATGAGCATATACCGGGTTCCATCACATTCCCATGAAGCATAATAATACTTTTGGCTCAATGTTTATTGAATTTTCAGCTTAAGACCCGACACCTTTTTCATTAGATAATATAAGTAACTGTGTCGCCGGCAGAACAACCAGATGAATAGCCACTCTGCTTCGGTCTCAGTGCCACCTGCAGAACAATTAAGAAGCAACAAAATATAACAATTATATATAATTAGGACACATTCCTTAGTTTAAATAATTATAAAGTTATGAGATCTTGTACGTGAAGATAACAAAATCCAAATGGTTATTCGGTGAGCTTACTTCTACATGTGGCTGGTTTTTGGCATCAGGATAGGCTTCTGGAGGTTTAGTCAACGTTTTAGTGATGATGTATTTCTCAAGTGCAACTTCCCCGTTCCTCATTTCTTCTTTTATCTGCCAAACCTCGATGCATTAGAATATGTCAACGCACGTAATAAAGATTATTGGTTTAAAAACAGTCCATATATTTACACTGCCAAGAAAAGAGAGAATGACAAGACTCATAAAATTAACACTTGCATGAGCCGTGAAAAGCTAGACAAAATGGTCTTTATCATAACTCATCCAAGAGTTGTTGTCAACTATAGTCTCATATAAAGAAGAAATTGTTTTCTATGAACATCATCAAGAGAATGGAATACAAATTAAGCTCTTTTTCAGTATTCCTTAATACTTCTTCACAGTCAGTGGTGCTGCTTGTCAAAGAAGAATCTGACTAGTTTTCTTCTCTATATAGATTCACTTTTGCAAACTCACTCCAAAACTTACAAATCTGCCTGAGGGCGAAGCAAAACTAGTGAGTAACAATACCCCACTCACCTTAGAGGTGAAACAGAAGCGTAAGAACATAGCAAACAAAGAACGTCATATTGCTCAACCAACAGATAAACAGATAAGTGAATAAGAAACTCACACAGAGTGAGAGAACCCAGCAATGTACCTCACCAACTAAGATATATGTCTGCTGCATCTCCTCCTTCAAACAGCAGTTCAAGAATTTACATTCTACTAATCAAACGATTCAGCAATAGTTGTTTTGGAACAGAATTTTATCCGATGACTTTAAATAACCGCAACAATCATCGTACTTGATTACACTTCTACTATTGTAAGTAATTATAATATTCTTCATAACAAACACCAAATGAATAATGCAACATTATTCATAAGCCACGAACATTGTATGGGCATGGCAACATGTTAGTAGACAGTCATTCAGTGATTTAATAAAATAACAATCACCGTCCACAACTATTTTACAACATTTATCCAACAAGAGTTTCAGCTTCTATTAGAAGGGTAGGCATTGATATGATGATAAACATAACAATATCAAGTAAAGGATGTCCTTTCAAACCTGAATGAGTACCTTCAAAAGAACCCTTGTCACCAGAGCAAGCTGCATCAAAATTACTTGCAAAAAACCATGAGTTGTTATTGACATTTCACAACAGCGAGAAAAGAATAATGTACATAATAACCAAAACTATCTCGTAGTTAGTTCACCATATTCCAATCATTTATCAGACAGCTCGCCGTTAGTGAGTGTGCTGACAATACTCATTACATCAAATGTCTATCTACGTTTAGATATTATAAGCAACAACCAAAGAAAGGATAATGAGCATCTCACCCTTACCATCTCATATAATACGCCATAGTTATAGAGATTGCTCTTCAAACCTACCTACAACTAGCCCGGAACTCCACAAAGGTTAGTTACTCTTCTTTGTACACCAACAGTGTGAACTAGCAGGGGGCGGGGCAGAACAACTTTATGTAGGCAGTTGAAATCAAATACTTCAATCGAACTAAAATGAGCAACAATAATAGTCTCCCATCCATTACTCGATATCTCCCAATTGAAGCAACGCAGGTATAAAAGCATAGAAGTGGTTGACAAACACAAGAGGAAATTGAAATGAGCTCAAGCGTTAAACCCAACCTCAATTTAGAATCTCAGTTTAAAAACTAGAAAATCCGAAAATCGAAAGAAAGTGAGGAGATGTGCTCGACATGGACAAAAAAGAAGAGCCCGAACAGAAGTTGCAAAAATTCATCCGGAACGACTACCCCACGAGTGGAACGGTATCATTACTGGTAGATAATGGCAAAGAAAGATGAAAACCGAATCGATGACGATTAGGGCAGGCGAAGGAATATGAAACGCAAATAATAAAATCACAAAGTGTACCGGAGGGTACATAGAATTGGTGCAAACGGGGCATTCCAGGAGCTCATGAACACTGGTCGCCGGGTGGCCAGACGAATTTGAATTGGCGCCGCTTCCGTTATTGTAAGCCTTCGACGTCCTAAACGGGTGATGGTGGGGATGGGAGAGATGATGGCGCCGCTTCCGTTATTGTGGTCGAAGAGATGAAGCCGAGATGAAGTTGGTGGTGGTCGAAGTGCTGAAGGCGAAACAACGGTGGTGGCCATCGAAGAGCTCGAGAGGAGGTGGCGAGCGAAGCACTGGAGGCGAGAGGAGAATGAAAATCGGTCGCATGGTTTTTTTGAGAGAGGGAACGAAACAGCGAACATGACGAGGAAGAGGTCAAGTGCGGTATTATTAGACAGACCTTATAACACGGCTTACTGGAGGCGTGTTATAAAACTCCTGGAACGCAGTCGTTTCAACACTTTATAACACGGCTCAAATTAGCCGTGGTATAAAGTCTCGTTTCCTATTATCTTATAACACGTTTATATGTAGCCGTGTTATAAGATATAAAAATTTGTATTTTTTAAGAGGGATTTTTCAGCGCCGAAAATATTTAATTTTTTGATCTTATAACACGGCTACCTATATAGCTGTGTTATAAAATATAAAAAATGTATTTTTTAAGCGGGACTTTTCAGCGCCATAAATTATGGACTTTATAACACGGCTGAATGTTTAGCCGTGTTATAAGACTCAAAAAAAATTGTTTTTTTCTTTAAGCGCGATTTTTCAGCGCCGCAAATATTTAATTTTTTGATCTTATAACACGGCTACCTATATAGCCGTGGTATAAAATCGGGTTTTATAACACGGCTGATGTCTAGCCGTGGTATAAAATCGGGTTTTATAACACGGCTGATGCCTAGCCGTGGTATAAAATAGGGCTTTATAACACGGCTGATGCATAGCCGTGTTATAAGATATAATTATTTTTGTTTTTTGTTTAGCGGGATTTTGTAGCGCCAAATTCTCTAATCTTATAACACGGCTTACAGTAGCCGTGTTATAAGACAAAGCAAAACGATGACGTTTTATTGTTTTTTTTTCGCGGGATTGTGGACGGAGGATCTTATAACACGGCTATTTCTTAGCCGTGTTATATGAGCACGATAGCCGTGTTATATAATATATATAACACGCTTACGTCGTAGCCGTGGTATAAAGCCCTGTGTTATAAGACTTTTTTTCCACTAGTGCCTATTTCGATCCTGGTAATTGGATGTTTCTTCACGTCGGGATTCTCCGATTACTCCGTTCACAGCCGATCTGGTGGAATTTGGACCCGACTTCTAACTACGTGACTTGGGTGGTCTCCTTCACATTTTGGTGGTTATTTCTTAGACTTTTGATGGCTAGATTACCGGTGGGAGTTCAAAGATTCTGTTTTTGTGGTTTTGGGAAGATTTTGGGTATGGATTCGGTAGTCAGGAGTGGAAAAATGTGGGAGGCAGAGTTGTGCATGAATTTTATGACTTCGTAGGGTTTCAGAATATGTTTTAGTCAGTAGGGAGGGTTCTTTACATAGACAGCGGATGAGAGAGAAAAACTTTGGTAAAAGATTTAAGTTTACCGAAAATGGCCGAGTAACTTCTGGGTGGAATTTGATTATGAAAATTTACCAGCATGTAAAGGAGGATATTTCTAAAATTTTCAATGAAAAATTACTTTATTTTGATAAAAGAATATTTTTAGATCAATTTTCTATCACATCCGTTCAGAAACTATTAATAATTATTGGAAAATCAAAAATTCAAAATTCCAAAACCATTTTGCTTTAAAATTTATGACATTTCAAATTGTTTTGGGCCATTTTCGAAGAAGTGACTTGTATTTTCCTTTAATTTTTGGGCTTTCTGGTTTCAAATAAAATTTGTTGGGCTTTTGGTCACGGATGGGCGTAATATCCATATTGAAACTTTTATTTTAATGGATTTAACCCTTTCTTTTAAATTTTATAAAATACGGGGATTTGATTATAAAAAAATAGATTATAATATATATTAAAAGCTAATTTTTCAGAATAAAACTTCCCAAGAATTACGAAAAATGCCCTTCATGATGATCAAGCTGTCACGACCATTTTGAGCTGCGTGAGTTAATCATGCAAGGATTGATAATACCGAAAATATCCTTAACAATTCGTGATCCCATATCTTTTGATGTTTTGCCCTTTGTTACATTCGTGTCTAACGAGACTCCTTCTAATAATCAAAATTTTGGATATAACACACATCTACAATAATTCAGTATATATCTCTTTTTGAAATACTAGCAAATGTGAACAGATAAACGTCAACCTGTTATTCTGCTTCTTTTGGTATGGCATGCGCAGTACGGCCTTCCTGCTATAGAAAATCCAAAATTCTAACAAATGGTTTAGTCCGGAGCTCCGATCTTATAACATTTGCCCACGGAATTTTTCATACAAGTTATGAAGATCTTAGTCCGATGCAATGCAATATATACAATGCCAAGTGTTATGGGTCTCACGTCAGATCTGATTAATCATCAGAGGATGATCCTGATAGCTATGAATCGACCGAAGGGGAGATGGTGCAAGCCACCCACACGTAACAATGTGGGGATGGGTGAGTTGGCAGCAGGTGTGGACTCATATGGGGTTCAATGGGTCCCGGACTCCATAGTTTTTTATAAAAAAATTTAAAATATTAGAACCTAGTATAAGTATAATAAAATCACACAGTTTTCTTGAAAAACATGATATATATATTATATTATATAAGAAGGGGTACATGCAAATTGACACCATGTAGGACATGTGTCAAGTTCTCTAACCAGCAAGTTACATATGTCATTTCTAAACTAGTGTTTGCTGGATTGCCTTCTTCTTCACGCTGACAGTGTGAACGCACCATCACCATGGCCACCGCCATCGGCACCACCGTTGGTGCTAGCGGCACAACCGGCGTTTCCGACGGCGTCGTCTGCTACGGCAGACTTCATTGACAGCCATCGCTCCACGGAGCGAAGATTAGACTTTTCGGCTCTTGCAACGACGTTGAAGGTGGAAGCTGAGTTTGCATAGTCCACCCAAAACCCACAAAATACAAAGCAACTAAAACACAACCTATACACAGTAAGAAACTCTCCTAACCGGAGAGAGGACAATAAACTAAAGAGATTTATTATTAAGCAAAAGAACATCTAGAGACTAGTTGTAGAATTACTAAATAAAAACCATGATGACAAGAAAAAACTAGAACAAGAAGAAGGAGAGAGGAGAGAGCATTTTCTCTCTCATGGACTACATGGTGCCTCTTTGATGTAAGTAACTTAAGCATTTGATGGTCTAGAGTTCAACTCCTCCTAGTTGTAACTTTGTTCTGTTTTTTCAAAAAATATTTCAGCCCCTTGAAGCATTCCGGTCCAAATGATAGCTTAAAATAGGCACTTTCTTTTGTGCATGTGTTTGCCTGCTTTCTTTTCTTTTTTGAATTACAGCAGTTGAGAGACTTCACTACACTTCAAACTTAGCTTCCTTTTTTCCTTTTGTTTTGTTTGTTTGAGCATTTTGGTTTCTGATGCAGTACGTTTTGTAGGTTGGTTTAGATTTGTGGATAGACTAGTTATGTGAGCATATAGCATTATCTAAAAAAAACTTACAAGTAGGAGTAACTTTTATTTTTGAAAACCAGCAATGAAGAATAGTAGAGCCAATTGAAAAATATTTTAATATTAGTATGAAAACCAATATATAATATTTATATATTTTAATGTACATGTACTGTAATATAATAGACCCCATAGGATTAAAACTCTAGGTCTGCCCCTGGTTGGCAGTCTAGTCAGCTGCTAACTTGATTGACTTTTGATATATTTAACTTTAAATTATTGTATTTTTTTAATATAAGTCCAAAATAAAACAAATTGCACCATTGTTCATCTAAATTCAAGTTCTTCAAAACAAGACCAGACATGAATATGTTTTGATAAGTTTAAAATTTTATGTTAATTACATGTACATATCAACATATATCAACGACACTTATGTTTCACCACTTACAGTTTAAAATACACACCATATAACATAAAAAAAACAACAAAACAATAATTATTCAGTATTTGTTCCGAAGTTTGTTATCTGATTCACACACTTTTTAGTTAATGAATCATATTACCAATTTCATTGAATCATAATATCAAATTAATGAATCATAACATCATTTTACTCTATTTACTCTATCATCAATATCATATAAAAATAAAATTTTAAAAAAATATACAACACAAAACAATATTTGGTACGTAAGAAGATACATGGTGAAAGGTTTAAAATACACCATACAACAATAATAATACACTGCAAATAATAATGATTTTTAGCAGTTCCAAAGTTTATTATCTAATTCACTACTTATTATTTAATGCATCATAATATCAATTTTAATGAATCATAATATCAAAATTAATGAATATATTATGATTTGGTGTATCATCGTGTACATGTAAAAATATTTTTTTTCAAAATTGTCAAACATATCCATGACATGTCTTGTTTTGAAGAGCTTGAATTTAGATTTATGAACAATAATACTTTTTTTTTTCATTTTGGAGTTATATATTAAAAGTTACAACCATTTAAAATTAATATAGTAAAAAGACAACTTAGTAAGCAAAACATTCCGGCCAGCAACTACTGACTGGGACTACCAAATCAACCTGCCGTGCCTATGTTTACGCGGCCATCCCGCAGGGTAGAATTTGCCATGAATCAATTAAGTGAACACGTTTTCATTAGTGGGTCAACCTGCATCAACCCTCTCAGTAAACACAAAATTCAAAACCAAAACTCGGTTCCATTGAGTCCATATGATCTTAAACCATAGTTAAATAATATTGAAAGGGAAAGGAATTTGAGACTCCGTTTACGACGAATTTTTCTTCACGTTCCTTCCCTCCATCGACTGTCACAAGCTCTAATTTTAGGCTAAAGCCCTCAACATGTCGGGCTTCTTTCTCTATGAATGATATATGGTATAAACTGTAGGAACACTAAGACTCAAAGGAAGTTTTGTTGTACGTACATTTACATAATTCTCAATGGCGGTTTCCTTTGCAACCCTATGATACCCTGGACGAACGTAACAACATAATTTTGTTGCGTTCCAAAGGCACAAAAAAGTTAATTTGTCCCAGATTGTGGCTAGCAGGGCGGACCCAAGCGGTTCCGGCGGGGTCCGGACCCATAACTTTTTCTGACAATTTTTTTAAAGTATAGTTTTAATAACATAAAATTGAGTAAAATACTAAAAGTTGATAATAATTTAGTAATAGAAACATGTTCATATATGTAAGATTATAATGCTTAATAAATTTAAATCACACATTTATATTAATATATGTTACTGTCAAAAATTATTTGGACCCCATGAGATTTGGTTTCTGGGTCCGCCACTGGTGGCTAGTACCAACCCGTAAAGCTTTCCGATCACCCACCCTCAATGGTATATGTCTTCACAGCACCAGCAAAGGTCTATGCTTTTGATTTCCGGCTAGGAATAACAAGTGCATCTGCTTTCTCGGGGTAAATAAGGGGATATTTTTGTTAGAATACTAGCCCATATGTCTTCTATATTGGTTTATGGTTCATTATTAGCCCATACAAAATATGCGGCCCACATATGTATAGTTTACCGTTGCTGTACATTTGTATAAATACAATACAGATGCTTAAACTCACTACTACCGTATTGCGAGAAAGGTTCATTTAGAACCTCAGTATCGCTCCTAAGCTGAACTTCAGCCACTTCATCCACTTATCAAAAACACAACAATACATGCTTAACATTCTTAAGCATGTTATTAGGCAATAAAATAAGCTCATAATTTCTCATGGTATCAGATGTCAATAGAGATTAGAGCAACATAAACACATCATGCCTAATATTGTTAAATCAAGAAAAGAAATTCTTCTTTCTTCTTGAATCTCTTTCGTCTCCTCATGGCCGACGACAACCCTAATACACCTCACTCCGAGAAACAACAACACACGCCAGGACCTCACTCCGGCGACACCGCAAAACCAGAAAAACCAGAGAAGGATAAAGTTCTTTACATCCATCCTTCTGACAGTCCAAGCTCTCTCCTCGCGCACAAGTTTGATGGCAAACGATTCGCAACCTGGAAGCGTTCCTTTCTTGTTGGTCTTTTCATGAAATCAAAAGTCGGTATTCTCAACGGGATTGTTAAACGAAGTGATTACGACTCCGATAAGCAACTAGACTGGGACAAGGCAAATAGCATGGTGCTGGCTTGGCTGTTCAGTGCCCTAAGCGACTCCATCAAAGAAAGTATCATCTACTACAACACCCACAGCTGAAGCTTGGGCAAATCTCTGCAAGCGCTGGGATGATCCTGCTGGCACTCGCTTGTATGCTCTTCGCCAGGAGTCTCATCAAATCGATCAAGGCAATGACAGCATCAACGAATACTACACCCGATGGATCAAGATCTGGAACGAACAAAATGAATTAATCAACATTTCTCCTTGTACTTGCGGATCTGCTGTCGAACTCCAGAAACACCGCGAAAACAAACGCGTCTTCGACTTTTTGATGGGCTTGCACGATTCGTATAAGTCGTTGTGAAGCAACATTCTGATGCTGAATCCCCTTCCCACCATCGACAACGTATATTCCACGCTCCGCCAGGAAGAAAATCATCGACTCTCCCGCAAAGCACGCAAACCAGAAGTCGATGAGGGTCTAGCTTTCGCAAGTTCTAACCCTAATTCTGGGAATCGCCCAAACCCAGTTTCTCGAGAAGCTTCCTCACGTGTCGACTCCAAGAAAACCAAGTGCACCCATTGCAAGAAACTTGGCCATTCCGTTGAAGATTGTTACTGGGTCACCGGCAATTTCCCCTCATACTGGCGCAACAAGAACAAGAAGCCCATCTCTTCTGCTGTTACCGAAGATTCAACACCTCATGAAGATTCTGAGACTCCTGTTCCAGGCTTCAACAAAGATCAACTCAATGCCCTCACTCACTACCTCAATGATCACAAAACACCGGTGTCGGGACTTAATCAACGGCAGCTGGCGTCTTTAGGAGCCTACCTGGAACAAAATCAGCAAGTCTCCAAACCACAAGGAATTGGTTTTTACAATCAGTTCGCAGGTATGATGTATCTTCCTTAACTGCAAATATAATGCATGATTTTAAAAATTCATGGGTAGTCGATTCTGGTGCTACAGATCATATATGTGGCAATATACATCTGTTTGTTGATACGGATTTTATTGCTTGTCATAATTCAGTGAAAATGCCTGATGGTCATAATGGATGTATTAAAGGATATGGAACTGTTCAACTTTCTTCAACTTGCTTATTACAATCTGTTTTATATGTTCCCACATTTCAATTTCATTTACTCTCTGTTCGTAAGTTCTTGCAACAGATAGATGCAAATATGTTAATATATCCCAACATATGTGCCTTGCAGGACCATGATGCCAAGATCACAGTTAATCTTGCTTTTGAAAAGAAAGGTCTATATGTTTTGGATAGTACATCTCTAGATGTTTTTCTGTCAAAGCGGAGTGAACATTGTAGTTCATATCAGTCATTTACAAATCTTGATGTTCCTATTGTACAACATTTACCTACAGAAGTCAATACAAGAAAAGCTTCCCTTTCTGTAAATTCTGACATGTATCTTTGGCATTTAAGATTAGGTCACACACCTCTTGAAAAAACTAGTTCAGCTTAAATTGATAAAACGGGCTGATCTAGACAAAAATTTCCTTTGTGATAGCTGTAACAGAGCTAAGAACCACAGATTATCTTTTTCCCGCTCTGTTACAACCAGTTCTGAGATTTTTGATCTTATTCACATCGATATTTGTGGTCCCTTTAGGCAGAATAGTCACGACAATAAAAAATATTTTCTCAGCATTGTTGATGACAAAAGTAGAGCTCTTTGGATTAAACTTCTTCATTCTAAATCTGAAGCCTTCTCATTCTTAAAACTTTTCATCACATATGTCGAAAGACAATTTGAAAAAAGAATCAAGTGCATTCGTTCTGATAATGCTTTCGAGTTAGGAAGTTCATATCAAGGAAAACTCTATTTTAACTCTTTAGGGATCATTCATCAAAAATCTTGTCCTCATTCCCCCCAACAAAATGGAATAGTTGAACGCAAGCATCGTTACTTAATGGAAACAGCCCGTGCTTTATACCATCAATCTAAAATTCCATTAGAATTCTGGGGTGAATGCCTTTAACAGCTACTGATCTAATCAATAAACTGCCATCCTCCTCCCTCCAAGGTAAAATCCCTTATGAAGTTTTATACAACACACCAGTAGACTACAGCAATCTAAGACCTTTTGGCTGCTTAGTTTATGCTCTTATTCTAGGTACCAAACAGGAAAAATTTGCTTCAAAATCTATCCCTTGCATTCATCTAGGATTAGCTGAACACCAAAAGGGATACAAGCTTCTCAGAATACAAGATTATGCAATCATCACATCTCGTGATGTTGTCTTTCATGAATCCATATTTCCTTTTAAGCACCCTCATCCAGATATCCCTCTCTGTACAGCTGGTTCTGATTACAATCAATCCACCTCTGTTCAAGAAAACATTTATGTCTCTGATGATGATATTCCTTCCTCCACACCACAACCTTATATTGCCTCTGATAATCATGCAACTGAATCTTTGCATTCAGATGATATTCCACCAGAAACACAGCTTCCAGCTTCTCTTGAAACAGACCAACCTACATCAGATCAGACCCAAACTCTCACTGATTCATCCACTGTTGATACACTACGAAGATCTACAAGGATAAGACATCCTCCTTCTTATCTACAAGACTATACCACTGGTTCTACCCACATTCACCAAGACCTTTCACAGAAATATTTAGAACCAGACTGAACTCAAACAAACAGATCTCCTCTTCTTATCCTCTCTCTCTCTACAAATATACCCCATCTTTCTCTCTAACAGCAACTTCCATCACCAACAGACACACTCTTGATCAAATTATGGAAATTCAAGACCCACAAACCTATGAAGAGGCTTCTAAACATTCCCATTGGGTTGAAGCCATTAATACAGAACTTACAACCCTCATAGACAATGGGACTTGGGAACTCACCAAACTTCCTAAACATAAAAGAGCAATCGGCTGTAAGTGGGTTTTCAAAACCAAATTGAAATCTGATGGGACTCTTGAAAGATATAAAGCTAGACTAGTTGCCAAGGGCTTTAGTCAGAAGTATGGCTTAGATTACACCGAAACTTTCTCTCCTGTGGTTCACATGACCACAATTAGGACAATTCTAGCCATTGCTGTTAAGAAAAAATGGAAAATAGATCAACTAGATGTCAATAATGCTTTCATCCATGGGAATCTTCGAGAGGAAATATACATGCAAATACCAAAAGGTTTAAAAACAGACAAGAACTTAAATGCTTGTCGCCAGAAGAAATCCCTTTATGGTTTGAAGCAAGCATCCCGCCAGTGGTTTGCTAGACTAAGCATCTTTTTGGAAACATTAGGATACAGAAAATTAGAGAATGACTGCTCTGTATTCTTGAAAAACAATCTACATCATCTTACTATCATTTCTGTGTATGTTGATGATATTCTCATCACTGGAAATAACCCAACTGAAATTACAAGTGTGAAATATAAACTGAACCAAGAATTCAGAATTAAAGATCTTGGTCAACTACATTTTTTCTTGGGCATGGAATTTCTGTATCATTCAACAGGTCTGGTTATTACTCTGCGCAAGTTCTGTAATGAAATTCTGACAGACCACAGCATACATGGTAAAGATAGCACTACAGCCCCTCTTCCTTCTACAATCAAACTCGGTTCAGCAGATGGTGAGATCCTTCCAAACCCTACTCTATATAGAAGTTTGATTGGTAAACTGAATTATTTGACCCATACTCGTCCAGATATCTGTTTCACAACTCAATTACTTAGTCAATTCTTACAAGCTCCAACTACAAATCACTTACAAGCAGCTTATCACACACTGCAGTATTTACATGGTACAGCACATTATGGCATTCATTTAAATACTGATTCTAACTTATCTCTTCTGGCATTTTGTGACAGTGATTGGGCTGGTTGCAAGGACACAAGACGATCTGTTTCCGGCTACTACATTATGCTGGGCCGATCACCAATTTCTTGGAAATCCAAGAAGCAGAGCAGTGTCTCCCTTTCATCAGCTGAGGCAGAATACCGTGCCATGCGAGCAGTACCTGTGAACTATCATGGCTTAGCCGCTTAATACACAAACTTGGAGTAACGGAGATTCAACCAATACCACTCCACTGTGATAACAAGTCTGCAGTCTTCATTGCCAAGAACCCCGTTCAACACCTAAGGACAAAACATATAGAGATCGACATTCATTTCGAAAGACAGAAAATTCAGGAAGGTCTCATTTCTGTACAACACATCTCCAACAAACAGCAGCTGGCAGATTTCCTCACCAAGCCCCCAGCTGGAAAATCTTATGCTTCTTTTCTTAAAGACATAGGTCTATCTTTAATACAAGATCTACAAGGTGACCCAAGTAGCTCTTGAGGGGGGGGGGGGTGTTAGAATACTAGCCCATATGTCTTCTATATTGGTTTACGGTTCATTATTAGCCCATACAAAATATGCGGCCCACATATGTATAGTTTACCGTTGCTGTACATTTGTATAAATACAATACAGATGCTTAACATTCTTAAGCATGTTATTAGGCAATAAAATAAGCTCATAATTTCTCAATTTTTCCATGGATAGGGCTTTGATGTTACTAATTTGTTTTCTACAGATGATTGTCTGTATTTTGCCAAGCGAATCAGTCTAAATCCCAGCCCATTATGGATCTTATTGATGAGTTCGAAAGGCATCAAGATTAAGTATTAATGTTGCCAAATCAGCTATTGTGTTTTCTACATCCCCACCTACTCTTATCGAGACCAGATATCTGCTACCTTAGGTGTGAAAGAAGTCTTTGGATTTGAGGCTTTATTTTGCGATTCCCAAATTTAGTGGGTAGGCACAAGACCTAAAATTTTTGCTATATTAGACATCTTGTCTATAAAATGGATGTCTTAGGGTCGTATGTTGTCACAGGCTAGACGAGGTATCTTCATTAAATCGGTACTACTTGTTATCCTCTTTTATATATGGGTGTCATGTAATAGCCTATGGGCTGTAAATGATGTATTGGGCCTGATAGTATTATACGAGAGTCCACTGTAGTGTCCATTACATTTTATATATATATATAGGATGTACAGTACCCTAATGATACACTGAATACAATGAATATTTTTCCACATCTCTAAGTTCTCGTATGGTATCAGACCCATGAAACGGCTAACACCCACAATTTTTTTTCCGATGGTGCCTGATTTACCCGAGGGAACACCCTCTTTTGGCATGTCTATCTCCTCCCCATTGCCATCGGTGGTTGTCACTACCTTCCCACCATCGTATTTCATCCTTGCCGCTGCATCTCATCTGATTAAGCTCCGATCCGACAATTTTCCCACTTGGTTTAGTCTGATTCAGCCGTTTCTCAAGGGGAACAACCTCTTCAAGTACATTGACGGTACTCTACAGTGTCCTCCTGCACAGATCAATGGCCAGGTCAATTCAGAGTACACCAAATGGAAAACACAAGATCAATTAGTAATGAGTATTCTCCTATCATCTCTATCTGAACCTATTGTTATCCATACATCTAGATGCACCACTTCTGCTTGCATGTGGTCTGTTCTTCTAGAAATGTTTGCTACTCAATCAGAGGCCCATATTGGCTAGTATTTACTTCAACTAGCAAGTGTACAGAAACGGGGCACAGAGAGCATTACCAATTATTTTAATCATGCTCAAACTCTAGTTTCATCTCTTGCTGCAGCTGGTCATGTTGTTTAATAGAGATTTTAAGACATTTTTACTTAAAGGATTACCTCATGAATATGATTCAATTGTCATATTGAAATAAATACCCCGTAATTAAAAAACAGTGATTAATTAGGCTAATTATATTCCTAAAGGCTTAATTACACTTAAATAAGTACGAGGGAACAAATCCCGAAGAAAACGGACCTTTAAAAGGGATTAAAAACATAAACGAACCTTAAAGCGCGTTTTTCGAGGAAACCGGGAAAACGTGACTTTAAGCGGGTCAAACAGACTCGTGACAATTTTTGGTCAACTAAATAGTCACTAATAAATATTAGTGAAGCTTTAGAACCAATAAAATCAATTAAACGAGAAAATTCCGGAAAACGGGTACCGGTTAGTAAAACTGTAACAACCGGTAAGTTGTGGGGTAAGAGTACAAATAAACAAACTAGGTGTGTCCACCTTGCAAATAAAAATAAGAAGCTGTGTGTGTGTGGGTGTGGGATCCGATTTTCCCCCCCTCCTCACTCACTTAATGTGTCTTATTTACTAAAAGACAAACTATTAACTAAAGCAAAAAGAAAAAAAAAAGAAGTCTCTCTCCTCACTCCCCTCACCCTCACTCACGCATCCCTCTCTCTCTCTTTCTCTATTTCTCTCTTCTTCCTCTTGCTCCAGCGACAGCCATGGAGAACTAGAAGCCCCCACTCAACTTCCTCCTCCTTCTCTCTCATTTTTGAAGGCTCAAACTTGTCCAAAAATTAAAAAAACCATACCACTAGAATCCCCTTGCAAAGGAGAACATTTCCCCTCCTTTCAAAAATCCAAAAGCTCCATTTTCGTTTTTGTGGGTGGTTCACCATTTGAGGATTCAAGTCCACCATTAGAAGCACCTTCACCTCCTCTTCATCTTGAGGTAAAAAGAAGTTCGAAAATCCATCGTTTCTAGCTCTCATTAACATTATAAGAATTTCCATGTTTTGAACTCTTGGCCTTCTTTGTTCCAGCCGATTTTGGCTCTTTTGTTGGGCTAGAAATCTTGCTCTTTTTCACTAGTCAAGAACTTCATCTACTCGTTGGAAGGTAACACTCTTTTCTAAACCCTAAAACTTAAATTCTAGGGTTAGTGTAAAATGGATGCTAAATTGGTATTGTGTATTGGTATGTGCTGTAGCACTTGTGTGTGTGTGAATCTCATTGGGACCGAGAACAAGGAGAAGAAAGGAAGAGGAAGGAAAAGAAAGAAAGAAAAACTAACAAGTCAAGGTAATGCCCTTACCTTGGGTTAGTTTGTGTATGTGGTATTGTAACAGTTTTTGAGTAAGTGAAATGATTAATGGATTGAGTAATGAGTAGTGGTAATGTAGTAATGTATTGGAGAAAAGAATGTAACAGTTTTTGAAGTTTTAAATGATGTTTAAACTTGGGAAAACCTTGGGTAGTGAATGTGTATGTGAGCAGGATTTTATGGATGTGGTAGTAGTATTGAAATGTGTATAATGAGTATTGTGTAACAGGTTGTGAGAACATGAATTTGTGAGCTGAAATAGTGTGTGAGCAAAGTAAGAATTATAGGGAGACTATGTCAAATTTTGTGTAGAAATGAGAGGACTTAGCTTGTTAAAAAGAGGAAGTAGTTAGAGAGTTTTAATGGAGTGCTTTAGCAGTTGTAACAGATTTGGAAATGAGGTTGTAAATGGAAGGAAACTAGAGTGTAAGGTAATGCATTTTGGATGCTAGGAGTAGCATTAGTTGAAGGAGTATTGAAGTGTAAGAGTTAAGGTAAAAATCTGTAGCATAGAAAGAAGAAACAAAATCTGTAGCATAAGTGTGAGGAAACTAGTATAAGTGTTGAAAATGTAATGAGGAAAATGTGTAAGTAAATGTAAGGATTGAGTAGTAAGTTTGGTGGATGAATTAAGGTGATTTAGAGTGTCTAAATAGTACTAAAACATGCTAGGATCCAAGTAGGAAGAGTGGGGAACAATGGGTGAAATGGGGAAAGAAAATAACGGTAGCAATGTTCTGGAACCGTCCGACCCAGCGTCTGGATCGGACGTGGGTCGGACATGGCTTAAATAACGAGAATCAAACTTTCTGGAACCGTCCGACCCAGAGCCGTGAGTCGGACGTGGGTCGGACGGGCCTTGATAATCGACAGGAAATCTTTCTGGAATGGTCCGACCCAGGGCCGTGAGTCGGACGTGGGTCGGACGGGCGAAAATTTTCTCCATCGAAGTTTCTGACTTCGTCCGACCCAGAGGTTGGGTCGGACGTGGGTCGGACATGACCTGGATGACAAAATCGAAACCTTCTGGAATGGTCCGACCCAGAGGGTATGGGTCGGACGGAATAGTGCTGGGTCGGACGGGAGTAATTTCAGAGGACGAAAACCTACTGGAATGGTCCGACCCAGGGTTGGGTCGGACGGTGGGTCGGACGGCCCAAACACTTACAAAAAAAAATGTTTTAATTATATGACTATAGTAATCATATACATATATATATGCCTATATACCTATATGCATATATATGTAGTAATACGCCATTGATGAAGTAATAATGGTAAGGAAGTAAGTAAGTTTGTAAGAAACAAGTTTATGAAGTAATAAAGGAAAGAATGGTTTTATAACCAAGTAAGAAAGTAAGGGAGTAGTAAGTATACATTGAAATATCAATGAAGGGGTAAGTAGATCAATAATAGATCATTGATCATACTACTTCATGTATGTATAGGAATCCTATAGTTGAGCTCCAAGGAACCGGTAGTACCCTACGACGGTGAACGGTATGATTTCCTCATGCCCTGTATCCTAACTTGGTTACCCCGATTTGTGTGTTTATGTGATCACCAACAAGATAAATGCATGAATCGGATTTATATTGCACTTATATGTGTTTGAACTATATTGTTCTTGTTTATGCTCTTGAACATTTAGTTTGTACAATTCATGAAATGTATGAATGGAAATGAAGTGTATGTGTAAGTATGAGTACTTGTGTATGTATGTATGTATGGAAGTAAGTATGGACTTCTACTAATTCCTAACAACCTAACTCCTAACATGAGTAATGAGTGAAATGGAATGAGTAGAAGCCCGATATAGTTTCGGCCACGCGTGAGGATAAGGAACCACAAGAGGTTGGAACCGAGTCCTGGCTATGATCTTTTCCTTGGACCAATTCCCTTTGTATGGGTAGCATCCTGGATTAGTGGGCCACCCTAAAGCCCGGTGGTGGGAGGTAGTACTCCCTGCCCGGAGGTCATACCGACTTAACTGGAAGTAAAGTATGTAAGAAGTATGTATTGTATTTGTATTGGGCTTGACTATTGTAAGTCATTGACCCGGAGTAAAAGTATTGAACACCCGATTAACCCGGGTGTGTAATAAGGCTAACAAGACCTTGTATGTATTGGAGAATTGTATCTCCGTGATGCGGTGAGTATGGTAAGTGATTGAATGACTTGTATTGTATTCCTTGTATGTATTGTATGTATGTATGCTTGATAAAATGAATGCATTGTATTGTATTGTATAAAGCATGTATGTATGTATGAATGAAACGAACCGCATGTACTCGACCAAATAGTTGGCGTACCCTCGCTAGTACGCGGGGTATGCGGTTATCATATGCAGCGTAAGCTGACCCCCTAGGGGGAATGTTTTTACTCCACAGGTACCCGCGAGGCGTGAAGGTAGAGTAAGGGCAGCATGTAATTCTTTTGGAGTAGTAGTAGAATTGAAACGGTGTACTGAGTTGTACACGGCTAAAGCCTTTTTGTGTAGCCGGTGTACCATGTGGTACACCTTTTTGGATATTGAATTCTCGATTGGATAGAAAGGAGTAGTTGTATAAACTCTTCATTTTTGGGAAGTAGTCTTGGAATGTAATTTATATATTCGGTATACTCGGTAATCAAATGTAAGTAAGTATTCGGTATTGTAAAGTAAGTAGTATGTATGTATTCATTCTAATCGTCAGACCGATACGGTAAGTAGTAGTAGCCTTGTTAACCTTGGATGGTTAACGGCAATGTATCACCCGCCGGGAGTAGGTAAGTATTCCGCTGCGAGTAAGGTAATTATGGGAAGGATTAGAGGATAATGGAAGGATTAGCGGTTGGGGTGTTACAAAAAGTGGTATCAGAGCGAAGTATCGCTCTGATGATTAGACTCTTAAGTGTAGTGATTACCGAGTTAGGATTTCAACCGCCATAAGACGGATATTTAGAAACCTAACTAGGAACTACCGTTGTTAACAACGGATACCCTTAACGTCTGCAAAGACGATACCATTGTTCGAATGAAGACCATGAGGTCATAGTATCACAACATCTAATGTAATCCACACTTGTTCAGATGTCAGGACGGGTCGAGGCCGACCTAGAGGAGAGACATCTGATGGACCGGGCGCGCAGACGATAGCTGAGATCGTCGCCGCCACGGTAGCGCAGATGCTACCGCAAGTAATCACGGCTGTACAGCAAACACAGCAACCACAGCTGCAGCAGCAGCAGCAGCCCGACCCACCTCATCCCCGAGAGACGAATTGGGTAAAGCTGTCGCCGACCTTCGACCTGCTTGTTTTAGAGGCGAGAGCGACCCCGCCAAGCTCGAGGCCTACCTCTCCGAGATGGAGACGGCCTTCGAGACACTTGAGACTCCCGCTGGAGTCCGAGTGAGGATAGCTGCGTACTACCTCAAGGACGCGGCTATGGACTGGTGGAAGCTCGTTAAGGCCGAGCACATAGCTGACCCTGCTTTCGGATGGGAAGCATTCACCTCTCTCCTCCGATCTAAGTACTACCCCGAGCATGTCAAGACCAAGAAAAGGCTTGAGCTCGATGCACTAAAGATGACCGAGAAGATGACGGTTGATGAATATTACCGCACCTTCACCTCTCTTCTCCGACTTCTACCCGACCTTTGGGTATACCGGCCAAGTCTTGGTCGACCGCTTCTACGGCGGATTGAGCCATCGACTCCGGTATGGCATGGCTTCACTCGGTTTACCTCCCTTCCAGGTAAACAAGTTGAACCCTTAAAAGCCATGAGTAATGTGAATTAGTATTCCCGTATGTAAATGTAACCTAATGCCTAAGTAATCCAGGTGTTACCACGCTGCATCTCGAGTTGAGATCACCTGCCAGCTAAGATGAGAGAAGAGCGCTGAAGCGCAAGTGAGCGGCAAGGGTAACCCCTCCGATGAACAAAACCAATCCAAACCCTGGAAGAAAAGGAAGGGGAAGCACTCCCACCAGCAGAAAAATACATCCGGAGACGGCGGTGCCCATGCTGAGAAGGGCAAGGCAACTGAGCCGTTACAGATTGCCTACACCGCACCAGTGGCAGCGAAGCCACTGAGGTCTCAGCCCTACAGGGGTAAGAACCGAAACCGAATTAGTACACTTGTGAAATTGTAAGTATATAGAGTATTGTAAGTATACCAAACCTTGCTAACTTGAAAGCTATAGGTTCTGGATTTGGCCAAGGAAAGAACCAATCCGATGGCCGCAGCTACATCTGCCGTAACTGCAACAAGGATCATCCCGGCACAGATTGCCAAGGAAGGGAGATCCGCTGCTTCACTTGTCAGAAACCGGGCCACCGTGCCAATGCATGCCCGGAGATTCTAAGCCCAAGGGCAACTACCAGGGCTACAAGCAGCGTGAAGGCAAGGAGGTTGCATCTGGCGATGCTCATGCCCAGCATACCTCACAGGGACAGGGGTCCCGAGGTCCGCAGAAGGGCGCACCGCAGAGGCAGCCGGCCTTACACATCATCGACCGTGATGGGACCGGGACTAAGTCCGGCCCAGGTAACCACTGTAACCTTAATCCTTGAAGAGCATGACTAGTATTAAAGTAATTGTATGAATGAAAGCATGAATGCGTAAGTATTTGAGGTATGAAATTGAGCATGAATAAGTAACATGAAGTATGTATTGAGCATGAAATGAATTAGTAAGCCTAGAACTCATCCTAGATGAATTTACCACCTTAGGGAAATTCCATATCTGTTACCCATTACCTTCAAACTCACCTCATGAAGAGACCGACATCGCCAACCACCACTTCAACAACGAACAGTGTCAGGTCATCCGCCCAGGTATGATCTTATTAAAAGGATACCTGACACCCGAAGCACAAATTTCAATCATCCGACGATGCAACGAGTTAGGAACGGGTCCAGGAGGATTTTATACCCCGAATTCCCCGGTGGAGCTACAATGAAGCTGAAAATGATGTGCTTGGGAAAGGACTGGAACCCTTATACCAAGACATACCAAACCACGCGAGCAGGAGACGGAGCAACACCTCCAGCAATACCCCCAGAATTCCAAACGCTTGTCACACAAGCTGTAGAAATTGCACAACAATGTGAAGATGAACCAATCCCTGCACTTGAAGCAGATCTGTGTATCGTCAACTTCTATGAGAAAGAAGGGCGACTTGGCTTACACCAAGACAAGGACGAGACAGCGGAATCTCTTGAACTAGGAGTGCCCGTAGTGTCTTGGTCCATTGGTGATGACGCCGTATTTTTGTATAGCGAGCGGAAGCGTGTGGACCTCGCAGAAAAATTGGTATTGAGATCAGGAGATGTTCTAATCATGGGTGGAAAATCAAGGTTGCTGTATCACGGGATCCAGAAGATCAAGTTGAATACGGCACCACCGGCAATAATCAATGCCACACACATGATACCAGGACGCCTGAACCTTACCTTTAGAAAGTATTAATCTTGTAGTAGCATGTAATCCAGTAGCACGTGTATTAGAGACACAGTATGTATGATGGTTGGTTATTCAATAAAAGCAGTGTTGGTTATTAAATTCCACTTGCGTTCCACCATCTTTACTTATAATCTCATGAATCAATAGGTTGTGGACTCGGTACCGAAGGTAACCTGAGCATCCTCACCGAAGAACAAGCCGGCAAGAGCGGCACCATTCTAACGGGAACATTCCCAGTAAACGGCATTGAAGCCTCAGTATTATTCGACTCCGGCGCCTCTCACACCTTCATATCGCCATCTCTTGCGAAGAAGTTGGGGCTAGATGCGGATGAGCTACCGAACTTCTTGGTTACTCTCCCATCGAAGGAGCGGGTACAATGTACCAAGTATTACAAATCAGCCACCATTCAAATCAAAGGTGAAGCGTTTCCCATTTCCTTCATTGAATTCAACGGATTGGGATTCGACTTAATTATTGGAATGAACTGGTTGGAGCGGCACAAGGGGAGAATCCTATGCGCCGAGCACCGATTGCTGCTCAAGAGTCCATCTGGGGTCACTGTTTCATACCGCCAGAGACCGAGAGAGCCTTCAACTACAGTCATCTCCGCCATGGCAATGTATCGGGAGCTCAAAAAGGGACATGAAGTGTATTTATGTCACGTGCAAGACCTGGAGAGAGATCCAGAGTTCAGTGACGAGGTAGCAGTAGTCTCAGAATTCCCCGATGTATTTCCGAAAGAGCTACCTGGTATGCCACCACAGGGGCGGTAGAATTTGAAATCGACCTTGTACCGGGTACTGGTCCCATTGCTAGGGCACCATACCGTATGGCACCGGCAGAAATGGCAGAACTCAAGAACAGCTACATGATCTTCTCGACAAAGGGTTTATACGCCCGAGCGTATCACCCTGGGGAGCACCGGTCCTCTTCGTGAAGAAGAAGGACGGTAGCCTCCGCCTCTGCATCGACTACCGCGAATTGAATGCGGTCACAGTAAAGAATAAGTACCCATTGCCACGCATCGACGACCTGTTCGATCAGTTAAAGGGAGCATCCGTCTTTTCCAAGATTGATCTCCGATCCGGTTACCACCAAATTGCTATCAAAGAGCAAGACATTCAGAAAACAGCATTCCGAACAAGATATGGCCACTACGAATTCACGGTGATGCCATTCGGTTTGTCTAATGCACCAGCCAAATTCATGGACCTAATGAATCGGTTATTCAGTGATCAGCTGGACACTTCAGTAGTAGTATTCATTGACGACATCCTTGTGTATTCGAAGTCACCAGAAGAACACGAAAACCATTTGAGAAAAGTACTTGAGACACTGCGCGAGAACCAGCTGTATGCGAAGTTCTCCAAATGCGAGTTTTGGCTAGATCAGGTATCATTCTTCCTCGGTCATGTCATCTCGAGCGCGGGCATTTCAGTAGATCCATCCAAAATCGAAGCAGTGCGATCATGGCCTAGACCTAAGACTGTTACCGACATCCGGAGCTTTCTTGGTTTAGCCGGTTATTACCGGGTTTTTGTAAAGGACTTCTCAAAAGTCGCTAAGCCCATGACGTCATTGATGAAAAGATGCACCCTTTGTATGGACAAAGGAGTGCGAAGTATCCTTCCAGAAATTAAAAGACTCATTGACCTCAGCGCCAATTCTCACACTTCCAGAGGGCACAGAGGGATTTGAGGTGTATTGTGATGCATCGGGCAAGGGCATGGGATGCGTACTCATGCAGCATGGCAAGGTAGTCGCCTATGCTTCTCGCCAGCTGAAAAAGCATGAGGAGAATTACCCGACACATGATCTAGAGTTAGGAGCCATTGTCTTCGCCTTGAAGATATGGCGACACTATCTCTATGGGGTAAGCATCACCATCTACTCCGACCACAAAAGTTTACAGTACGTATTCACCCAGAAAGAATTGAACCTAAGACAGAGGAGGTGGATGGAGTTCCTCTCGGATTACGACATCAACCTCCAGTATAAAGAAGGGAAGGCAAACGTAGTAGCCGACGCCCTGAGTCGTCGAGCACACTCGCTCCATTCGCTACTCGCTTCTTCTAGCTTGGTTGACGAGGTGCGAGACGCTCAGTTGAGCGACCCTTACTTCACAGAGATCAGACAGAAAATTACAGATGGTACCTTCGAGCGCCGAAAGTACGACTTCAAACTGCATGAAGATGGTCTGATCCGTTTGAATGGCAGATTATGCGTTCCCCGAAGCAATGCTGAGCTAAGGGATCGCATTCTGCGAGAGTCACATTGTTCGACATTGCATGTCCATCCGGGAGCCTCTAAAATGTACAAAGACATGAAGAGGTACTTCTGGTGGTCAGGAATGAAATCAGACGTGACTGAGTATGTTCTGAGGTGTCTCACATGCCAGAAGGTGAAGTTCGAGCACCGAAGACCGGGAGGAATGGTGCAATCCATGCCCATTCCGGAGTGGAAATTCCACGACATCTCCATGGATTTTGTTGTTGGACTCCCACCTGCTAGGGGAGGACTCAACATGATCTGGGTAGTAGTCGATCGCCTCACCAAGGTTGCCCGATTCATACCGATGAAGGACACCTGGAAGGTGGCGAAGCTCGCAGAGCTATTCGACAAGGAGATCATCCGACACCACGGAGTCCCAAAAACCATTGTATCTGACCGCGACACCAGATTTCTTTCGAGATACTGGAGAGCGACACGGGAAGCGCTTGGTACTGAGTTGAAGCTTAGCACCGCCTTCCATCCACAGACCGACGGTCAGACAGAAAGGACCATCCAAACACTAGAGGATATGCTAAGGGCATGTGCCTTAGACTTCCAGGGGAGCTGGATTGAGAAGCTTCATCTTATCGAGTTTTCGTATAACAATAGCTACCATGCTTCGATTAAGATGTCGCCATTCCAAGCTTTGTATGGTAGACCTTGCCGTACCCCGTTGTGTTGGGATGAGTCAAGCGAAGCGGTCATCATAGGACCGGAGTATTTGGAACAAGTACAAGCTGAGGTACAACAAATCCGAGCCAATATGAAGGCAGCCCAAGATAGACAGAAATCCTATGCGGATGTGCGACGACGCGACCTTGAGTTCGCCGTGGGCGACCAAGTGTTCTTGCGTGTCTCACCTATGAAGGGTGTCTTTCGATTTGGCCAGAAGGGCAAACTGAGACCGAAATTCGTAGGCCCGTATGCCATTACCGAGAGGATTGGAGCCGTAGCTTATAGGCTAGCATTGCCTGAAGAATTGGGGCGTGTTCATGATGTCTTTCATGTATCACAACTCAAGAAATACATAGCCGATCCCTCTCATGTATTAGAACCCGAACATCTATCCCTAGAGCCGACGATGAGATATGTCGAGACTCCACTACGAATCCTTGATACCAAGACAAGAGACACTCGCCATAAATCCGTACGAATGGTGAAGGTCTTGTGGTCTAACCACGATGTCGAGGAAGCGACTTGGGAATTAGAGGACGCCATGAAGGCGAAGTACCCGAATTATTTGTAGACTAGATGTCTAGTATCCGTATAGCACGGAGGGTACGGGGCGTACCCCTTTTAAGGGGGTAGAGCCTTTTTGCTTTTGCATTGCTTCGGGTTAGCATTGCGTAGTATGTATGTATTGTAATCGTATTTTGTTGGCACATGTAGTGCTAATTGTATGTATTGGCACAAAGTAGTGCTAGTAGTATTTGGTATGTAGTACGATGTGTATGGTATGTATGTAATGAGTAATGCATGGGTGTCGTACTGTATATGACACGAATGACATTGTGAAGTATTTCGAATGTATTGGGAATGTATGAATTGGATGGAGCACTGTGTATGGTATTTGAATGAAGTATTGTGTATGGATTGAGTATTGCGTATGGTATTTGAACTAAGTATGTGGCATGGTATTTGAATTGCGTATGCTGGTAGTGTAAGAATTGTGAACACCTTGTACGGTGGTAGTAGAATGTATTGTGGCAATTGGCTTGCCAAATGAGTAGAAATGGTAAACTGTAACCTTGAGCAACTTTGAGGGCAAAGTTTCTTAAGGGGGGTAGATTGAAATACCCCGTAATTAAAAAAAGTGATTAATTAGGCTAATTATATTTTTAAAGGCTTAATTACACTTAAATAAGTACGAGGGAACAAATCCCGAAGAAAACGGACCTTTAAAGGGTTAAAAGCATAAACGAACCTTAAAGCGCGTTTTTCGAGGAAACCGGGAAAACGTGACTTTAAGCGGGTCAAACAGACTCGTAACAATTTTTGGTCAACTAAATAGTCACTAATAAATATTAGTGAAGCTTTAGAACCAATAAAATCATTAAACGAGAAATTCCGGAAAACGGGTACCGGTTAGTAAAAACTGTAACAACCGGTAAGTTGTGGGGTAAGAGTACAAATAAACAAACTAGGTGTCCACCTTGCAAATAAAATAAGAAGCTGTGTGTGTGTGGGTGTGGATCCGATTTTCCTCCCTCCTCACTCAGTGTCTTATTTACTACTCCCTCCGTCCCATCTGATTTACTATTGGACATGTCGTTTGACTTCAATTTACTTATAAGATAAATTAAGAAACCTTCCTTACTGATAACTATATAATACTTTAGATATTACTTATGAATAGACAAAACGTAAAACAAACACACTTATGACACTACCCTATCTCACTCTCTCTCACTCCTCTCACTCCCCTCACCCTCACTCACGCATCCCTCTCTCTCTTTCTCTATTTCCTCTCTTCTTCCTCTTGCTCCAGCGACAGCCATGGAGAACTAGAAGCCCCCACTCAACTTCCTCCTTCTCTTCATTTTTGAAGGCTCAACCTTGTCCAAAAATTATAAAAACCATACCACTAGAATCCCCTTGCAAAGGAGAACATTTCCCTCCTTTCAAAAATCCAAAAGCTCCATTTTCGTTTTTGTGGTGTTCACCATTTGAGGATTCAAGTCCACCATTAGAAGCACCTTCACCTCCTCTTCATCTTGAGGTAAAAAGAAGTTCGAAAATCCATCGTTTCTAGCTCTCATTAACATTATAAGAATTCCATGTTTTGAACTCTTGGCCTTCTTTGTTCCAGCCGATTTTGGCTCTTTTGTTGGGCTAGAAATCTTGCTCTTTCACTAGTCAAGAACTTCATCTACTCATTGGAAGGTAACACTCTTTTCTAAACCCTAAAACTTAAATTCTAGGGTTAGTGTAAAATGGATGCTAAATTGGTATTGTGTATTGGTATGTGCTGTAGCACTTGTGTGTGTGTGAATCTCATTGGGACCGAGAACAAAAGGAGAAGAAAGGAAGAGGAAGGAAAAAGAGAAAAACTAACAAGTCAAGGTAATGCCCTTACCTTGGGTTAGTTTTGTATGTGTATTGTAACAGTTTTTGAGTAAGTGAAATGATTAATGGATTGAGTAATGAGTAGTGGTAATGTAGTATGTATGGAGAAAAGAATGTAACAGTTTTTGAAGTTTTAAATGATGTTTAAAACTTGGGAAAACCTTGGGTAGTGAATGTGTATGTGAGCAGGATTTTATGGATGTTGGTAGTATTGAAATGTGTATAATGAGTATTGTGTAACAGGTTTTGAGAACATGAATTTGTGAGCTGAAATAGTGTGTGAGCAAAGTAAGAATTATAGGGGAGACTATGTCAAATTTTGTGTAGAAATGAGAGGACTTAGCTTGTGTAAAAAGAGGAAGTAGTTAGAGAGTTTAATGGAGTGCTTTAGCAGTTGTAACAGATTTGGAAATGGGTTGTAAATGGAAGGAACTAGAGTGTAAGGTAATGAATTTTGGATGCTAGGAGTAGCATTAGTTGAAGGAGTATTGAAGTGTAAGAGTTAAGGTAAAAATCTGTAGCATAGAAAGAAGAAACAAAATCTGTAGCATAAGTGTGAGGAAACTAGTATAAGTGTTGAAAATGTAATGAGGAAATGTGTAAGTAAATGTAAGGATTGAGTAGTAAGTTTGGTGGATGAATTAAGGTGATTTAGAGTGTCTAAATAGTACTAAAACACTAGGATCAAGTAGGAAGAGGGGGAAACAATGGGTGAATTGGGAAAGAAAAAAAATCGGTAGCAATGTTCTGGAACCGTCCGACCCAGCGTCTGGATCGGACGTGGGTCGGACATGGCTTAAATAACGAGAATCAAACTTTCTGGAACCGTCCGACCCAGAGCCGTGAGTCGGACGTGGGTCGGACGGGCCTTGATAATCGACAGGAAATCTTTCTGGAATGGTCCGACCCAGGGCCGTGAGTCGGACGTGGGTCGGACGGGCGAAAATTTTCTCCATCGAAGTTTCTGACTTCGTCCGACCCAGAGGTTGGGTCGGACGTGGGTCGGACATGACCTGGATGACAAAATCGAAACTTTCTGGAATGGTCCGACCCAGAGGGTATGGGTCGGACGGAATAGTGCTGGGTCGGACGGGAGTAATTTCAGAGGACGAAAACCTACTGGAATGGTCCGACCCAGTTTGGGTCGGACGGCCCAAACACTTACAAAAAAAAATGTTTTAATTATATGACTATAGTAATCATATATACATATATATATGCCTATATACCTATATGCATATATATGTAGTAATACACCATTGATGAAGTAATAATGGTAAGGAAGTAAGTAAGTTTGTAAGAAAACAAGTTTATGAAGTAATAAAGGAAAGAATGGTTTTATAACCAAGTAAGAAAGTAAGGGAGTAGTAAGTATACATTGAGAATATCAATGAGGGGTAAGTAGATCAATAATAGATCATTGATCATACTACTTCATGTATGTATAGGAATCCTATAGTTGAGCTCCAAGGGAACCGTAGTAACCTACGACGGTGAACGGTATGATTTCCTCATGCCCTGTATCCTAACTTGGTTACCCCGATTTGTGTGTTTATGTGATCACCAACAAGATAAATGCATGAATCGGATTTATATTGCACTTATATGTGTTTGAACTATATTTTCTTGTTTATGCTCTTGAACATTTAGTTTGTACAATTCATGAAATGTATGAATGGAAATGAAGTGTATGTGTAAGTATGAGTACTTGTGTATGTATGTATGTATGGAAGTAAGTATGGACTTCTACTAATTCCTAACAACCTAACTCCTAACATGAGTAATGAGTGAAATGGAATGAGTAGAAGCCCGATATAGTTTCGGCCACGCGTGAGGATAAGGAACCACAGAGGTTGGAACCGAGTCCTGGCTATGATCTTTTCCTTGGACCAATTCCCTTTGTATGGGTAGCATCCTGGATTAGTGGGCCACCCTAAAGCCCGGTGGTGGGAGTAGTACTCCCTGCCCGGAGGTCATACCGACTTAACTGGAAGTAAAGTATGTAAGAAGTATGTATTGTATTTGTATTGGGCTTGACTATTGTAAGTCATTGACCCGGAGTAAAAGTATTGAACACCCGATTAACCCGGTGTGTAATAAGGCTAACAAGACCTTGTATGTATTGGAGAATTGTATCTCCGTGATGCGGTGAGTATGGTAAGTGTGATTGAATGACTTGTATTGTATTCCTTGTATGTATTGTATGTATGTATGCTTGATAAAATGAATGCATTGTATTGTATTGTATAAAGCATGTATGTATGTATGAATGAAACGAACCGCATGTACTCGACCAAATAGTTGGCGTACCCTCGCTAGTACGCGGGGTATGCGGTTATCATATGCAGCGTAAGCTGACCCCCTAGGGGGAATGTTATTTTACTCCACAGGTACCCGCGAGGCATGAAGGTAGAGTAAGGGCAGCATGTAATTCTTTTGGAGTAGTAGTAGAATTGAAACGGTGTACTGAGTTGTACACGGCTAAAGCCTTTTTGTGTAGCCGGTGTACCATGTGGTACACCTTTTTGGATATTGAATTCTCGATTGGATAGAAAGGAGTAGTTGTATAAACTCTTCATTTTTGGGAAGTAGTCTTGGAATGTAATTTATATTCGGTATACTCGGTAATCAAATGTAAGTAAGTATTCGGTATTGTAAAGTAAGTAGTATGTATGTATCATTCTAATCGTCAGACCGATACGGTAAGTAGTAGTAGCCTTGTTAACCTTGGATGGTTAACGGCAATGTATCACCCGCCGGAGTAGGTAAGTATTCCGCTGCGAGTAAGGTAATTATGGGAAGGATTAGAGGATAATGGAAGGATTAGCGGTTGGGGTGTTACATATCTTATCACTCAAACTTCTACCCTCACTCCTCACCAGATCTATGCCCAATTACTAAACCAGGAGGTTCGGATCAATGATCAGAACACTCCACAAACATCCAACATCACTCTAAACAACACCACATTCTCACAAACAAAATCTGACAAGAACACATACAAAAACATCAATGACAAATAGAGAAATGGCTATCAGAAATCAAAGGGACGGGGTGGATTTCTCAATCCACCAGATCTACTACCACTACTTTTGCTGGCCACACTGATATGCGTCCCCAATGCCAGATCTGTGACAAACGGGGACACACAGCCCGTGTTTGTTATCACCGCTACAGTCTGTCCTACCAACAGCCTCCACCTAAATCTTTTCAAGCTAATTACACCACTAGTCACCCATCTCCTAGTCAGAATCAGTGGATTGCTGATACCGGGGCAACACATCACTTCACAAATGATTTTCAGAAGATGAATCTGGGGGCAAATGAATACACAGGAACATAAACTATAAGTATGGGCGATGGTACATCCCTTTCTCTCTCCCATTGTGGATCTGATACTCTTAGGACTCCTAAGGGATCCTATGTACTTACTGATATATATCATGTTCCTAATCTTGTTAATAACCTCATTTCAGTGAGAAAATTCACTACAGACAATAATGTTGCTATTGAGTTTCATCCTGAATATTTTTTTGTGAAGGATCGCTTAACTGGGAAGATGTTCTGCAAGGCTCAGTTAGGGATGGACTATACATTTTTCCTCTGATTATACCTCTCCTCAGCTACACCATACTTCCTCACAAACTGGGATTCGTGCCTCTATGGACCGGTGGCATTGCAGACTTGGACATCCTTCTATTTTACAAACTAGATTTACCATAAGTCCAAACTTCCTGTTACTACTGCCACTACATTACCTTTTTGCTCAGCGTGTAGTAAAGGGAAACTCATGCTCTCCATCATTACTCTACTGCCGCTAGATCATTAATTCTATTTCAGTTACTTTATATGGATTTATGGGGTCCAGCTCAGCAGGTTTCTGTTGATGATTTTGTTTTTATTTACTCATTGTGGATGATTGCACACGTTTTCAGTGGTGTTTCCACTTGCTATTAAATCTGAAGTTGCTTTATTTTGCCTAAGTTTGTTGCTATGATTGAGAGACAGTTCCCTCTGCCTGTTAAGTCTGTTCAAACAGACAATGGGGGTGAATTTATTGCATTAAAAGGCTTTCTCTCTCAAAAAGGGCGTTCAACACAGGTTAACTTGTCCTTACTCTCATGCTCAGAATGGCATGGTGGAGTGTAGACATCGAATGGTTATGGATAAGGCTCTCTCTCTAGCCTATGCTTCCTTACCATTGTCATTTTGGTCTTATGCTGTGCTCACATCTACTTATTTGATTAACCGTACCCCCTCAAAATTCTTCGTGACCAGTCCCCTTACCAATTATTATATCACCAGTCCCCAGATTACAACAAACTAAAGATCTTTCGTGCTACTTGCCGGCCAAATCTCAGACCCAGAAATTCCCATAAACTCTCCTTTCGATCCACTGAGTGTATTTTCCTTGGCTACTCTCCCTCTCACACTGGCTACATTTGATTTGATCCTAGAACACACAAGACCCTTATCTCTAGGGATGTGGTATTTAATGAAGATCATTTCCCTTATGCCTCTCAGTTACCCCAGCCTACCCCTACCACCCTGCCCATAAACACTAATCCTCCAGACCCAGTCTGTTCTCTAATAATTTTGAAATCCAAACCACTTCTCCACATCACAGTCCCTCTGTCTCTCCTACTACCACCTCATTACAATCCTCTCCACCTACAGACATTGCTGGCAGCATAGAACCCTCTCCAAACCCTCCTTCTACCCTCCTAACAACCATCACATGATCACCAGATCCAGAACCAATTCCTTACATCCTAAGACCTACACAGATGGTACAGTTATATGGCCTAAATTACATCACACAACAGCAATATCACAGGATTTGGTTCCAGAAGAACCCACGTTTAAACAGGCACAGCAACAAAAAGAATGGAGAGAAGCTATTCAAAAGGAGTATGATGCTCTTCTTATCACAGGAACTTGGGAACTTGTTCCCTATGACAGATCTATGAATGTGTTAGGCACAAAATGGATCTTGAAACCAAAGAAAAATTCAGATGGTTCTTTGTAGAGCAGGAAAGCAAGACTTATGGCACAGGGTTATTCCCAATCTTATGGCCAAGATTACACAGAGACCTATAGCCCTGTGGTAAAAATCTCTACTATACGGCTAGTTCTCTCAATTGCAGTCTGCTTAAACTGGCCTATCTATCAAGCAGACATCCAAAATGCTTTTCTGCATGGTGATTTCGAAGAAAGGGTTTACATCAAACAACCACAGGGGTTTGTTAATCCGAATTGTCCTACTCATGTCTCTTTACTAAAAAAATCTCTCTAGGTCTCAAAAATCCCCTAGGACTTGGTTTTCTAAACTAAGTTCCTATCTTGTTGAGATTGGTTTCTCCAACTCCAAATCAGATACTTCTTTGTTTATATACAAACATGGTCAGGATATTATGTATGTGCTCATCTATGTTGATGATATCTTGTTTACAACCTCCTCATTATCTCTCATTTAGAAATTCCAAACATCTCTTTCTGCTCACTTTCCAGTTTCAGCTACGGGGGAATTAAGCTACTTCTTGGGGGTTTCTATTACTAGAAATCAGAGTGGTCTTCTTCTCACTCAAATGAAATATATTACAGACCTCCTTCGCAAGCTAGACATGATAAATTCAAAGCCTTGTTCTACTCCTATTTTGACAACCACAGATGGATACCCTAAATTCCCCAGCTTATGATAACCCCACTCACTATCGCAGTGTTGTGGGGAGCCTACAGTATCTAGCTATAACTCGTCCAGATCTATCATATGCGATTAACAGGGTGTGTCAATACATGCACAACCCGAAATAGGTACATTGGAGTGCTGTAAAAAGGATTTTGAGATACCTGGTTGGAACCCAATGCCTTGGGCTCTCCTTTCCTCGTTCTCGACTGGGCTCGTTCCATGTGTTCAGTGATAACGACTGGGCAGGTTCTCTGGTGGACCGTCGCGCTACAGCCGCCTATCTTATTTTCTTTGGCGATCACCTTGTCTCGTGGAGCAGCAGAAAACAACGCACAGTGGCACATTCTTCTACGGAGGGCGGAGTACAAATCTGTTGCATCTGCTACCGCCGAAGTAACCTGGCTCCAAATCCTTCTCTGAGTTAGGGTTCTCGCTTTGTACTCCAGCACAAGTTTACTGCGACAATTTGGGGGTGATTTCTCTCGCTTCGAATCTGGCAGTTCACAGTCGAAATAAAGCTAGTCTTTGTGAGAGAGAGAAAAGAAAACAAAACGGCAGCTTGAAGGTATCCCATCTGGCATCGAATGTCCAAATTGTAGATCTATTAACTAAACCTAGCTCCACTTCGGTGTTTCATATGCTTCGAGCCAAACTACCCTTCAGCAATGGGTTGTTTGGGCTCACGGGGGAATAATAGCCTATAGGCTGTAAATGATGTATTGGGCCTGATAGTATTATACGAGAGTCCACTGTAGTGTCCATTACATTTTATATATAGGGATGTACTTTACCCTAATGATACATTGAATACAATGAATATTTTTCCACATCTCTAAGTTCTCGTATCATGTTTCTACGTGTGACATTGCTTAGTGAGATCCAGGGTACATCAGGAACTTTTGGTGGACAGGTTCCTTAGCTCGTAAGGGGATCTTTTGGCGTAGTTGGGATGTCTAATGTAAGAGCTTGAATGATGGTCGGCTTGATTTCCGTGATTTACAATATTCTAAAGAATCCAGATCTCCTAATGTCTCGAGTTCTTGTAGCTAAATATTTTGGGGATTTTTGTATTATAGATGCTTAATTGGGAACTCGGCCTAACTCGGTTTGGAGGTCGTTATAGGAAACTTTGGGTTTACTAAGTGTTGTCGCTCTTTGAGTTGTTGGAGATGGAACTACT
The DNA here is from genome assembly GCA_023374045.1 of Limonium bicolor. Classification (NCBI taxonomy): domain Eukaryota; kingdom Viridiplantae; phylum Streptophyta; class Magnoliopsida; order Caryophyllales; family Plumbaginaceae; genus Limonium; species Limonium bicolor. Next base: position 197,399,344 of record CM041778.1, on the reverse strand, counting down.
ATTTCCATCGCAGATATATGGTTATTGGATAAGAGGGGTCAACGGCCTTGGATTTGGAACTTTCCTTCAAATGCTCGTGACCATGGTCGTGTATCATGGCTAATAAATGAAGAGAACCACACTTGGAATGACTCCTTAGTCAGAGACTGATTTCCCACAAATTAAAGATGTTGATCATATTCTTTGGACAATGCTTAGCAGCACAACATATGCAGATGGGTGGTGCTGGAGAGAGACTAGAACTGTTCGTTCATAGTCAAATCGATCTATTATATATGGCCTGTATAATTAACTCTTATATGGTTGATTCTACCTCATATAAGATCTTCACTTTGGTTGTTATAGGGAGGATTCACAAGTGTTCTATCCTTCTGCAGATACGGGTTTTTGCTTGGAAGCTTTTCAAGGGATCATTTCTCTTCAGATCTTCTTTGGCAGGAGTGTAAGATTGATGTTGAGGAGTGGTGTTCTATTTGTGGAGGGTTTGAAAACATTTGCACGCATTTGTGTGGGCCCAGCCATTAAAGCTTGGTGGCGCCTATTGATATGACTAGTGTGCCATGATATAATGGTGGCAAGTATATGTGACTTGGAGATGTGGTTTTGCTACTTGTTGAGATGTGATGGTTGTTATGCTAGAAAGAATTTGTATATGAGTTAAGTAGTGTTTAATTTATGTGATACGTTTTGTTGGTGTTGATGTTGTTGGATCTGTTGTTTAGTTGGAGTGTGTTCGTCAGCTAGTATCAAAATTGAGGAGCATGTGTAGTATTTTCGTTTTGTGGATGGTATGTGGAGTGTGTTGTGTACGATGATGGGTGGATTGTATGGCTGTTCTGATAAACACTAATGGTGTGATTGTGATGCCACATGGAGATTACTATGAGAGTTGTAGCTTGGTATACCTATCGAAGTTAAGATTCTTTTTTTTTTATTGCATTGGATAAGATGTTATCTGTTAGAACTAATGGTTGCTACAGTTACTAGAGAGTTGCTTACACCAAGTAGTTAAGGCCATTCTTTTTTTTTTTAGCAAGAAGACTTGTTGTTCCGTTAATGTTTACTCGGATTTCCTTAAAATATAAACTTTTTAATGGTATGGATATAAAGATGGTGCTTATGGATGTCCTCTCTTTAGCTTCAATTTTGTGCAGGTGCGTTGGTTTCATCTTTTATATATGATGGGGTGTAGTTTCTTAATATCCCTTATTGTATTAAGGATTTACTTTCTAGCTAAGTTAATGGTGATGGTCCTTTAAAAAAAATTATGTGAATATTTATAAAAGCCTGCATTTAAGGAGTATTGTATTAATGTTCCTCATTTGTTTCTATTTTACCGCTCAATATTATCATTACCTCCTCATCTCATACATCACATCCTTCTCATGTCTCTCCCATAAATTTCCCTCCCTAATTTGTGGACTTTATTATTTCTTACTTGCAAGGAGTTTCATACTCTGGGCCTTGGGTTTTTGAACCTTTATCTTGATTAGGATCTGATTAGGTTCTAGGTTGACTTATAACTTGAGCTTAATAACTATGTTATAAAGCTATTGTAACACCCCCGTTAATTACGCCCCTAATACAATATTAACTAACGCGAATCATAGCAGAAAATAAAAACGTCACAGTGGAATTTAAAACCTAAACGCCTAAAACCCGGGTGTTACCGCCATTGCTCGCCCATGCGAACGACGAAGCGTCCATCTCTACAACTAAACCTATATTACAACCGTTTCCACTGTGATGACGAGGTAATAAGCTAACACCGAATTGCAACATTTAATATCCAAAATAATTACTAGTGAGTAGCCTACCTAACTATACCGATAGTTCAAAAACGGAATTGTTAACCCTAAGGTAATCTCGACAGGTATGCTGCTAACTAGTTCTCCAAAAGTATGACAGTGAGCTGCTAATAAAATCCTGAAATGATGTCGCAAAATACAAAATAAAAGAGTCCGAAAGCAATACAAAATTCGAGGTCGTCTACCCCGATCCCGCACTCCAGCTCGCAACACGATCAAGTACCTGTAATGGGGTGCCGTATAGGCTCAGCGAAACGCTGAATATGCTAAGTGTAATCTTAGACCCTTTAGGTCACTTAGGTCATTTAGCCTCCTGAACATGAGATTGATTACATGTTGGTTCATTTTATAGTTTATATAAACAACGGTAAATGACATGAATAATCACTTAGCCTTCCATCAATGAAATCACACATGCATCACATCCAATACTCAAACAACCATGTATAATCCACTGTATTCGATAAACAACAAAGAATGTTCAAATGTGTAATTAAATCCACCAGACGATCGTAGTATTTTCTTTAATTTATGTTAACCACCATTAAGTCTGACACTCAATACCATTGGGCGTCATGTTAGGACAACCCGTAAATAACCTTACTGGACAGTAGTCCTCCCATACACACGAAGTGCTCAATGCCAAGGATCATTCGATCCCAGGACTTCCACTTGCCTAATAAAGGCGTCCATGGATAGCCGAAGCCGTGTGCCAAAAGCGGCACCCTTTGTGCAACAGTCTATCTAGGCCCGTCAGAATATAGAGGGAGTCGGTCCGATACGGACATTATACTCCGGTGATCACCATTGCGCAACCAATTAGTCGAAACTAATTGGATTCCCATACCATGTACCTTAACCATCACTCTCCAATATATGATTAATCCTTAATCAACTACCCTAAGTAAATGCTTAGGTCTTGGAGAAGTCTTTACCATTTATTATCTTTGAAGTCTTATGTACTTCCCTAGAATTAGTCTTGGTTTATAGTCATGTTCAAGTATCAAGCTCTAGAGACTGGGGATCCCGAGTCTCGTTCCTAAGTGTTTTACTTAGGTCAATATGGAGTAATGTTTTCAAACATTAGAATTCCAATCATACAAGCAATAAATAGTAATATAGACCAAAGACATCATGCACAATAATAATTCTGTGGCAATCAACATTTAATCCACACAATGCATAGCAACCATATCGCTCTTGTCACATAGTCAAGCAATACCCGAACCGAGGCTTCCCTCAGAGGTTCAGACCACACAATGAACTTACCTTACACTGATGTGCGCTCGCGTAAAAGTCCCCGAAATCTCTAGCGCTCGCTATGCCCGTGTCTACCCACTCGCGCCTCTGGTATACACGTGATTCAAATATTAGTATATTTACATAGCTCAAACCCACTTCGTGATCTTAGATCAAACCCTTACTTCCATCCCGTAGCCACTCTCAGTTGTTTTCTTGTTTAACTTGATGTTCGCTAACCTTAGGAATTTACATTTCCATTACTCGTTAGATTTTACGAGTGTATATTTATATATACTTGTCGCTACGAGATTAACATTTATTATAGGGAGGATACGTTTATAATTTTCTTTATTTATTGTCAGTTTAAATGCATACAGAATTAGCGTAATGCGCGCGCATGTATGACAATTAAACATTTCATTGTGTGATCTGGTTAACGTAATTACATTTATGCAAGTGCGCGTGCATTTATACATATACAAGTATGCATACGTTATGATTGTTGTTATGCGTTGACATTTGCGCAACCTTTCATGTGCATATAATATTCTGTGCATTCATATATATATATATATTTAAAACGTCATTGTCGTTATTTCCACGTTTATACTCGTATCTTGTGAATCCATGAATTGCAAATTCTATATTATGTGTATTACAGTGTCCCTCGTAACAAAGTTCCGACTTCGTAATATATTTTCAACACTTACCAACTTAACCATCGTTTCATGAAGTCGTATAAGTAATATATATACTTGTCCCGTAAATACCCTCTAATAATATCCTTCCTCATTTTAACATAATGTCATATACTTATCTTATGTATTAAAGTTCGGAACAGCCCCATTATTTTCGGCAATCTTTATGCGCCATTCCTACAAGTTTTGTTTATTTACAAAACTATCCCATTTTCTATAATTGTTATATTATTAGTCTTATTAATTTATAATCTAGGATACCCCAATATTAATATACATATGTATGTATATATTCACGAGTAATCCCATAGACTATTCAGATTTTGTTATTCCCCCACATCTTCCTCATAATTACACTACAAACCCTTCTATTTTATAAACTTTCATTTAATTACATAAAACCTTATATTATGCACCTTAATTATTTAAATCCCCATTCTAGACCCATTTCTTCTTCGTAGTTGCACACAGCCCCCAAAAGTCTTATAAATTCTTTATTGTACCCCTAGTTTTCGGTAATCACATGATATACCCCTAAGTTTTACAATTGTTACAAATTAAAACTTATACCACATATTATAACTCTTAATTAATTTATTCCTCAAACACACCCCAAAATTCTCTAGAATTCCCAATAAAACCCAAGGGTTCCAATATTCATATTTTAATCACTATACTTTCGGTAATCACCCAAACACCCCTATATTATTATTTTTTATATATAATTATTGTTTTTATTCTAAGGTTTCCTTAAATATCTAAAATAGCTATCTTTTCATTTTAACTTGGTTATCCCTCATATGTGGTCAAGATTGACCATTTAATTCAATCTTTGACCAGCTTGTTATTATTTACGGGATTACCCCCGTAGTTTCCTTGTTTTACAATTAACCCCTAATTCCATAAAATTCATATGTTATACTTATTAAAATCTCAAAAATGATTCCTCTAGGTTATTACTACCATTTATACCCTACAATTCATTTATTTATTTTTGCCTCCACATATGATTTATTGTTTATATAAAATATTTGTACAAGGTTTTAAAAATTCATTTAAGCCATGATATAAGCTTGTAATTATGTCTATATTTTTCTAAGGTGTTACTAAGTAATTATGATCACTAGAAAAAGGGTTTTATACCAGAATTTTATGTAACTTACAAATCATCCTAGAAATTAATTAATGGCTATTTAAGGCTCTAAACAATTATAATGAGGTGGTCTAATTATGTGGCCTTAAAAATAGCATAATAATTACTTTAAAATGGCATTTATATACCTCTAATATAATATCATAGCTTCGGTTTGCATGCAATTTTCTCAAATTATGTTTCCATCATTTTCACACATATTTTGATCTAAATAAAATTGTATATGCTACGGTTTAACTCAAGTAAATATATATCTATACATACTCATCATTTTACACAATAATCGCTCAAATAATCCCCTGTATATATCCCCTCCTTTTTATACGCATTTTCAGTTCTATACATATATGTATACACCAAAAAATTTCAATGGTATTAAAGAGGTATAATCCCTCGTTACCTTAATCAAGTTGTCAAGGAGAGATTTTCCAGCAGTCACCCCAGCCACAACCTCCCTTTTCCTCAACCTATACATGTGTACGGTCACAGTTAAATTTTTTTTGGTTGTTGCACATTACTCTCGTTACTCATGCCCACCAACTTCAAGATCTTAGTTTCGATTAGTTACCTTCTTAGGATGTGTTACCCTTGTAACAGCTCTCAGCATGTAGAGATTTCCCAATGGTTCTCGACAGCTACACACAAGGGAAATGGTTCAGTTTTTTTTTTGTTTTTGAGCAAGGAAAGCTAGAGGAAAACAATGCCTAAACAGCCTAGATAGTTCCAGATTTTTACCTAACCTTTACACCCCTTCCATGGTGTGCTTTTGGTGTCTGTTTTCTGCTCAAGAGGGGACTGGAATGATGCTTCAACATGAGCGTAAAGAGCAGAAAAAAATTGTCAAGAAGTAGTATTTTTTTTCTTTGGTACCAACTTGACAGAGATGAGTGTGGGTTTTAATGAGCCTTTCTTACTTTAAAACTCAATGAGTCCCTCCCCAACTTGGTCCCCTTTTAGCTGGGTCTCTTGGAGTCTTCAACGTGGACTTTCAAGCCTTGAAGATCGTAGAGGAATGGTGAGGAAAGGAAATATTTTCCAAGCAAAAAAAAAACGAGAACAGAAAGGTGCAGGAGGGTGTTTACCATGGGTTTCTAGCTGCTCTTTGCTGCTTTTATAGTCCAGGACTGAGAGTACATGTCCAGGAGAAGAAAGGCTGCATCACGTAGCAAATGGAGAAGGAAAATCTAGGTAAATGAGGCTGGAAATGTGAGGAAAGGAGGGGGAGAAAGGGACTGTTATTACCGGTTTTTGCTGCTGGACTCCCTAGCTTTTGCCCCTCTATATAATGCCGATAATGAAGGTTTAAGTTACCCAGAAAAGCTAGAGTTAAAACGTGAAGGAATAAGGGTGAAGGAGAGGAAGAAATGGCTAACTTTCGGTTTCTGTTTGATGTTGTTTTCTCCTCTGCTTCTACTGGCGTGAATAAGGACTTACTGGTGGTGTGTTTGTCTCGATGTTCTGCTGATATCCAATTCAGATGGGTTGTTGTTATCTACAGCAATAGAGAAAGAAAGGAGGTGGGATGAAGTTGGGAGTAAGATAACGTGCGAGAGCAGAAAAAAATTGGTGGGAACTTTTTGGAGTAGAGCCGAGAAGGGAGATGGGCATTACCGATTTTGTGTTGTATTGCTGTCTGTTCTGCTGTTGTTGCAGGTTAAGGATGGGAGATGGAGAAGAAACTCTGGTCAGTAATAGCTGAAGTAAAACATGGAGGAAAAAGCAAGGGAGGAGATGAGTATGCTGTAGTTTGAATGGACAGAGGTTGATTTCCAGTTTGTGTATGAGTATGCTATTACTGGCACGGTACAAGATGGGGCTGCGTGAGATCAGAAAAAGAAGGGGAACTGGAGGAAAAGTCAAGCTAGATGCTTGCAGTACATATGGGAAGTATGGAAGGGTCAGGAAGTGTACCATTTGTACCATATTGTTAATTTAACTTAAGTTAATGATGTTTGTTTTGCTTTTGTGCAGGTGGAGCCGGCTGGAGATTATTGGAGGGAGTTTTGAAAACTTTTCCCCTCTTATAATGTTGTAATGTTAGTTGTGCATATATACAAGTATGTTACCATATTATATGTCATATTGTTATGACATTTTTGGTTTAGGAGTGTGTGTATATAAGTACAAGTTTGTGGCTCTAATTTGTTTAGGGTATATAAACTATTTATATAATTTTAATAAGGTATAGTAGTGGTATTTAACACATGTAATAAAGTATTACATGTGGTATTAAATTCAGGATGTGTAATAATGTTTTTGACTATCTATGAACTTATATGTCACGGACTATTGTTTTCTTTAGAATTTATCAACTTATTATATGTTACTCAATTCTTTCAGGAGTTATATGTCTCCCTAATTTTTTTTGTGCCACAATTATTATTACGGGATTATCTCCCTTAATCCACTATTCTAATATTAGGGGTATTTCAGTTTACCCCCCTTAAAAGGACTTCATCTCGAAGTCGTCTAAATCGAATACGTACAAAGTTACCCAATGGAACCTCGAAATGTCCATCCAACTTATCAGTTCTAAAGTTCCAATATAATCCATTCCATTCAACCAGTAATTCCCAATCCAAACCAACACACATATGTATACATATGTCACAAGTCCCGAAGGACATCCATACACAATAGCTCAAGTGCTCTAGGCACGTACACATCACCAAATACATCTCAAGTGTTTAAAGCACACTTACACTACAATCAACATGCACACCATAAACAACCAACATACACCATACACGAAGCACACTTACACCACAATCAACATACACTCCATAAACAGCCAACATACTACATACATGCCAACATACAACATACACACCATAAACCACACCACAATAACACAAAATGGCTATTATGCCAAGGGCTCTACCCCCCTTATAAAGGGTTACGCCCTGTGACCCCTAAAGTATCGAACAACCGCTAAGAGAAGAGGGCTGGATACTTTTCTCGCTTGGAGTCATCTAACTCCCATGTCGCCTACTCGATCTCATGATTCGACCATAGAACTTTGACCATCCTAATGGTCTTGTTCCTGGTCTCTCTAGTCTTAGAGTCTAAGATGCGAATCGGGGTCTCCTCGTATCTAAGTGCTGGGTCTAGCTCGAGTCGCTTGGGCTCCAATATGTGTGAGGGGTGAGGCACGTATTGCTTCAGCTGAGACACGTGGAATACGTCGTGCACTCTCCCAAGCTCGACAGGTAAGTGTAACCTGTAAGCTAAAGGGCCCACTCACTCCGTGATAAGGTACGACCCTACATACTTAGGGCTAAGCTTGCCCTTCTGCCCAAACCTGAAGATGCCCTTCATAGGCGAGACTCTGAGAAAGACTTTGTCACCAACTACGAACTCAAGTGCTCTCCTCTTAAGATCTGCATACGATTTCTGTCTATCCTAGGCGATCTTCATGTTCTTTCTGATTTGCAGCACATCTTGCCTTATTTGCTCAAGGTAATCAGGGCCTAAGACAATGTTCTCATTGGCTTCATCCCAGCAGAGAGGGGTCCTACAAGGTCGGCCATACAACGCCTAGAACGGCGGCATCTGAATGAATGCGTGATAACTGTTGTTGTAGGCTATCTCAATCAGGTGTAGGCGATCTATCCAGCTGTCCTGGAAGTCTAGCGCGCATGCTCTCAGCATGTCCTCTAGTGTCTGGATGGTCACCTCGCTCTAACCGTCTGTCTGAGGATGAAAAGCGGTACTCAGCTTCAGCCTGGTACCTAAGCCTCCTGAGCCTATCCCAGAACCTCAAAAGGAATCAAGAATCCCTATCTGACACTATAGTCTTAGGTCCTCCATGGTGCCTAATGATCTCTCTCTGGAAAACGTTTGCTAACTTCGTGACCTTCTAGGTGTCCTTGATGGGTATGAACTTCGCCACCTTAGTCAATCTATCAACAATAACCCAGATGGTGTTCACGTCTCCCTTAGTCGGGGGAAGGCCGACGACGACGTCCATAGACAAGTCCTCAAACTTCCAATACGGAATGGGCATAGGCAGCACCAATCCTCCTGGCCTCCTGTGCTCGAACTTGACCTTCTGACAAGTCAAGCAGCGATTAACAAACTCCGCTACATCCTTCTTCATACCACTCCACCAGAAATGGACCTTCAGGTCCTTATACATCTTCGAGGTACCTGGGTGGATGGATAAGGATGAGCAATGGGCTTCCTGTAGAATCTTCTCCTTTAACTCTGGGCTCGACTCTAGAATACATAATCTGTCATTTAATCTGATCAACCTGTCATCACTAAGCGTGAAGTCGTATTTCTGCCTCTGGAAGATGACGTCAACCAACTACTGCCGGATAGTCTGTATGTACTAGTCGCCATCCTGGGCACAGCATACTTCGTCGACTAAGCTGCTATTAGCTGACATGGCATATAAGGAGTGAGCTCTCCTGCTCAGGGCATCAGCTACTACATTCGCCTTCCCCTCCTTGTACTTTAGGTCGATGTCGTAGTCCTAAAGGAACTCGACCCATCACCTCTGTCTCATATTCAGCTCCTTCTGCGTGAAGAGATGTTGAAGGCTCTTGTGGTCGGAGTAGATAGTCACTGTGACTCCGTACAAATAATGACGCCAAATCTTCAATGCAAATACCACTGCGCCTAACTCAAATCATGCGTAGGGTAGTTCTCCTCATGCTTCTTCAGCCAGCGAGAGGCATAAGCAACGACCTTGCCATGCTGCATGAGTACACACCCTAATCCCATGCCTGAAGCATCACAATACACCTCGAACCCGTCAGTCCCCTCAGGAATAGTCAATATGGGTGTCGACGTCAGTAGGTCCTTCAGTGTCTGAAAAGAGCGCTCACATTCATCTATCTAAATAAACTGAGCGTCTTTCTTCATCAGATTCGTCATAGGCTTTGCCACCTTGGAGAAGTCCTGGACGAATCTCCGGTAATATCCGTCCAAACCTATAAAGCTACGAATATCTGTGACTGTCTTCGGTCTCTGCCAAGTCTTAACTGCTTTGATTTTTGCTGGGTCCACTGATATACCACTGGCTGAAATGATATGCCCAAGAAATGCTACTCTGTCTAGCCAAAACTTACACTTCGAGAGCTTGGCATAGAGCTGATTCTCCCTCACGATCTCTAGGACTCATCTTAGGTGAGCCTCGTGCTCCTCCTTAATCTTAGAGTAGACTAGGATGTCGTCAATGAAAACCACCACTGAGGTGTGGGGCTGCTCTCTGAATAGACGGTTCATGAGATCCATGAATATGGCTGGCACGTTCGACAATCTGAACGGCATCACAGTAAACTCATAATGGCCATAGCGTGTACGGAAGGTTGTCTTCTCTATGTCTCCCTCTGCTATACGAATCTGGTGGTAGCCTGATCTGAGGTTGATCTTCGAGAAAACAGAAGCTCCTCTCAATTGGTCGAATAGATCATCGATACGTGGTAGAGGATACTTATTCTTCACAGAGACTGCATTCAACTCTCTGAAATCAATGCAAAGGCTCATACTCCCATCCCTTTTCTTCACAAATAATACTGGTGCTCTCCATGGAGACACACTCGGTCTGATGAATCCCTTCTCTAGTAAATCCTCAAGCTGAACTTTTAACTCCTTCATCTCGGCTGGTGCCATCCTATAGGGTGCCTTAGCTATAGGCCCCGCCCCCGGTACTAGGTCGGTGGCGAACTCAACCTCCCGCGCAGGCGGCATGCCTGGCAACTCATCGGGAAACAGATCAGGGAAGTCGGACACTATGGGGATGTCCAACTCCATCTACTCCTCCTGTCTCCTATCATGAACATAGCATAGGTATGCTGGTTTTCCCTTTCTCACCTCCTTAATCAAGGTCAAGTCGGACACCAACTTGAATGTCGGATCTCTAGGAATGCTGCAGTAAGAAATGGTCTTGCCACTCGGGATCCTGAGTAGTAATCTATGCTCAGCACAATGTAGTCTGCCCTTGTGCTTCTATAGCCAATCCATACCCATAATAATATCAAATCCTAAGCCTCTGAACTCTATCAAATCAGCCAGAAAGGTCTCACCCCGTGTGCTGATTCGTAGGTCAGTGTAACGTCCCGAACACGACACTTTATCTCTCGATGGCAAGGTAACAGAGAAGTCTAGAAGTAGCTCTGGCGTCAATCCCAACTTCTTCACGAAAGAAGAGGATATGAAGGAGTGGGTTGCCCCTATGTCGAAAAGGATTGAGGCTTCGATGTCGTTTACAGGAAAGGTACCTGAGGGTTGAGATTTTCTGGGTTAGTATTTTAGTTTAAATCTCTTTAATCGGAAGTGGTTAGTTTGTTATGAGTCTTACCAGTAATGACATTGCCATACTCCTTGGCCCGTGTCATGTTGAGGGTATTGAGGGTACATTTCTTTTCGGGTTCATGGTCTGAATTAAGATTGGTAGGAGAAATGAGTGGATAAGTGTTTGGAAAAATGTCAAAATGTCACCAAAATGCCACCTTTATAAATGCATTAATCATTACATCATCTTGCATACATGGTTTACAACTTAACAATAACACATCAATACTCTCTAAAGGTCAAGTTTAATTGTCCCGGTCGAACATGGGTAGTGTTAACCAAAGCTGATGGTGCGGTGTTCAGCTTGATCCGCTTGATCCCGTGGTATACTAACCTCGAATCTCCACCAAATATCAACACGTCTCCTGACTTTAGAACTAGCTTGTGTGCTAAATCCACCCTCTTTTGGTCTCCGTATAGGAACTCTGCTTCCTCTCCAATGGAGAACGATACTACTGGGATTCCCCTGGAGATGGACTCGATCGTCTCATCTCGGTCTTGGTGTAATCCCAATTGTCCCTCTTTCTCGTAGAAGTTCACGATGCACATGTCGGCTGTAATGTTGGGTATCGGGTTTTCTTCAAGCTGCTGCACAATCCCTACCGCCTTCTTCACTAAGGTCTTGAAGATTACGGGTATCCTAGGCACTCGCATCCCATCTAATTTCCTAACCTCGTGATAGGTTCGTGTTTGCAGATCCCAATCTCTACCTAAGCACATCATATGTAATTTCATTTTTGACCCACTAACATATCCTGGTACATAAAACCCTCCTAACCCTCTACCCAAGCCTTTACACTCATCTAGGATGTGGATTTGTTCGTCAAGGGTTAAGAATTCCTTGAGTAGAATCATGCCCGGCTGGATGACTTGACATTTCTCGTACGGATGCTCCCGTTCTTCGTCGATGTGTATAGGTGGTCTTGGTCTTGAAGATAAGGGGTAGTAAATATTGAAACTACCTAAAATGTGAGAGTTTTTTCTAATTAAGTTCCACTAAGTCGATTTAATTCACATAACATGGTGGAAAGCATTTAAAACACAAACATGCTTTTAATGCACACATTCAGGTTTTAGAGTTACCTGGAGCGCGCTGAGCACTAGCCTCAGCGCCGGATGCTCCTGCAGAATTTAGTGTCGCCGGTCCCTAGGCTACGCCCTTCCCCTTCTGAAATCTTGTATCAGCAGTAGAACGTCTGAGATGTGTGGGTTATGGGACTCTGGATCCTCCAGCTGAGGTCCTCTGAGTGGTTCGAGGTGGCAGATAGTTCCGGCTGCTCGGGTTCTTGTGGCACTCGAACTCTCGGTGGCCCTGGATTTTGCAATATCAACACTCCACCTTGCGGCCGCTGCAATCGACCCCGGGATGGTCTCTCCCACAACGCTTGCAGTAGTAGTGGCGCCGGGGCTGTCCGGTGCCTGATTGAGACCATCATTTAGTTAGTATAGGAATGAATAAGGTGGAAGGTTTGATTTATATTGAAGGTAGGGCATACTTACTCTTGGGAGGTATGGATCTCAGTGAATGGGCCTCTAGGGGTGGTCCAGTCAACTGCGGGACGGGTTCCTTTCCCTTAGACTTGTGGTGGCCCTGATGTCCCGAGTGTCCTTTTTTCTTGCCAAAGAACTTCCTGTAAAAAGGTTTAAGGGTTAATGATCATATCAATTAAGTCTTAAGGTAACCAAGTACTCAGGGAGGTAAGTTCTTACTTTTCCTTCTTTGAGCTCTCGCCCTAAGAAGCTCCCCCACTCTCAGACCCCCTCTCCGGGTTCTTCCTCTTCCTTGGTCCGAGAGTCTCCTCTTGAGTCTGGAGCATCAGCTCCGTCCTCGAGGCCGCATCATAATACTCCGGAAATCTCATAAATCAGTCTTCGCATAATCAATCAATAATTCAATTAGATAAGGGTTAAGGTGTGCTTTTTTATACCTGAATAGTCGTGTAGAGTGTAGCCCCCATAGCAACTGGATGTGGAATAGCAGTCTGCCCCGGAACTTCTCGGCCTTCATGGTCACCGAGTAGTCTACGTCGGGTATGAAATCTAGCAAACTAGTGAACCGAGCGTAGTACTCATCCACTGGCATGCTGCCCTGAGTAAACGTCTCGAACTCGCGGTGCTTCTTTTGCTTCAGATGGGCTGTGTAATACTTACCCCTCAACAACTCTACGAACGATGTCCAGGTGAAGAAAGGTGAGGTGTGGTGGATGTCCTTCACTAACCACCACCACGTGCTGGCTGCGTCCTTCAAGTGGAAGGCAACGTTGGTGATTCTCTGGTCGGCAGGTACGCGCAGGGCCTCGTAGACCTTCTCATGCTCCACTATGAAGCGCTCCAAAGCTACCAGGTCGGGCTCTCCAGCGTACGTCGAAGGTCGGGTCTCTGTGACGGCCTTCAGCCAATTCGTCTCACGGGGTGGTAGCGGGTGGGCTGGTCCTCCTCCTACATGTGTGCCCCAAGCTGAGTGAGGACAGCCGCTACTATCTAGGCGAGGCCCGGAATAGCGGGGCCCTTGCCGCCCCCTCGGCCTGCTCCTAGACCTCTAGGTCTACCTGACATCTATAGTATAGTATATAATGTGATCACTTGGTAATTCACCCCATGTAGATAGTGGATATTGATATGCCCTAGGGCTAGTAAATCACGCAATTTGTGCCGCAAGAAGGTAATTGCGCTAGAACAAGTCGGCTCGTTCCTCACAAACGTTTCCCGTACTTTCCCGGTCCTAAGCTCACTGTCTTAAACCTAACTTCTCGTCATCAGAGCGGGACTCCGCTCTGATACCACTTCTGTAACACCCCCAGTTAATTACGCCCCTAATATAATATTAACTAAGGCAAATTGTAGCAGAAAATAAAAACGTCGCAGCGGAATTTAAAACCTAAACGCCTAAAACCCGGGTGCTACCGCCATTGCTCGCCTATGCGAACAACAAAGCGTCCATCTCTACAACTAAACCTATATTACAACCGTTTCCACTGTGATGACGAGGTAATAAGCTAACACTGAAGTGCAACATTTAATATCCAAAATAATTACTAGTCAGTAGCCTACCTAACTATACCGATAGTTCAAAAATGGAATTGCTAACCCTAAGGTAATCTCGAGAGGTATGCTGCTAACTAGTTCTCCAAAAGTATGACAATGAGCTGCTAATAAAATCCCGAAACTATGTCACAAAATACAAAAGAAAAGAGTCCGAAAGAAATACCAAAGTCGAGGTCATCTACCCCGATCCCGCACTCCGGCTCGCAACACGATCAAGTACCTGTAATGGGGTGTCGTATAGGCTTAGTGAAACACTGAATATGCTAAAGTGTAATCCTAGAACCTTTAAGTCACTAAGGTCATTTAGCCATCTGAACATGAGATTGATTACATGTTGGTTCATTTTACAGTTTATATAAACAACGGTAAATGACATGAATAATCAATTAGCCTTCCATCAATGAAATCACACATGCACCACATCCAATACTCAAACAACCATGTATAATCCACTATATTCGATAAACAACAAAGAATGTTCAAATGTGTAATTATATCCACCAGACGATCGTAGTATTTCCTTTAATTTATGTTAACCACCATTAAGTCTGACACTCAATACCATTGGGCGTCATGTTAGGACAACCCGTAAATAACCTTACTGGACAATAGTCCTCCCGTACACACGAAGTGCTCATTGCCAAGGATCGTTTGATCCCGGGACTTCCACTTGCCTAATAAAGGCGTCCATGAATGGCCGAAGCTGTGTGCCAAAAGCGGCACCCTTTGTCCAACAGTCTGTCTAGGCCTGTCAGAATATAGAGGGAGTCGGTCCGATACGGACGTTATACTCCGGTGATCACCAATGCGCAACCAACTAGTCGAAACTAATTGGATTCCCATACCATGTACCTTAACCATCACTCTCTAATATATGATTAATCCTTAATCAACTACCCTAAGTAAATGCTTAGGTCTTGAAGAAGTCTTTACCATTTATTATCTTTGAAGTCTTATGTACTTCCCGAAAATCAGTCTAGGTTTATAGTCATGTTCGAGTATCAAGCTCTAGAGACTGGGGATCCCGATTCTCGTTCCTAAGTGTTTTACTTAGGTCAATATGGAGTAATGTTTTCAAACATTAGAATTCCAATAATACAAGCAATCATAGTAATATAGTCTGAAGACGTCGTGCACAATAATAATCACGTGGCAATCAACATTTAATCCACACAACATGCATAGCAACCATATCACTCTTGTCACATAGTCAAGCAATACCCAAACAGGCTTCCCTCAGAGGTTCAGACCACACAATGAACATACCTTACACCGATGAGCGCTCGCGTAAAAGTGCCCGAAATCTCTAGCGCTCGCTATGCCCGTGTCTACCCACTCGCGCCTCTGGTATACACGTGATTCCAATATTAGTATATTTACATAGCTCAAACCCACTTTGTCATCTTAGATCAAACCCTTACTTCCATCCCGTAGCCACTCTCAGTTGTTTTCTTGTTCAACTTGATGTTCGCTAACCTTAGGAATTTACATTTCCATTACTCGTTAGATTTTACGAGTGTATATTTATATATACTTGTTGCTACGAGATTAACATTTATTATAGGGAGGATACGTTTATAATTTTGTTTACTTATTGTCAGTTTACATGCATGCGGAATTAGCGTAACCCGCGCGCATGTATGACAATTAAACATTTCGTTGTGCGATCTGGTTCACGTAAGTACATTTATGCAAGTGCGCGTGCATTTATACATATACAAGTATGGATACGTTATGATTGTTGTTATGCGTTGACATTTGCGCAACCTTTCACGTGCATATAATATTCTGTTGCAAACAGGTAAATTGATATACTAAAAACTAAATTAATTAAACCTAGAAAGTAGCAAATCAATAAGTCTGTCGGGTTGCAAAAATCCTGGTCACTATAGTATAGAAAGTTAAGCAACCAGATATCGAACCGCGGGACTTGAATAGATAAGCCTAAGTCCTAAGAAAACTGGAAATTCAGGGGGTTGTGAATTGTTTTTGGTGTTTGAATTGAATAAGTGCGAAGCAAAGTTTAAATAAACAATTAATGAAAGTGAATGATGAGTTTGATAAAGTGAGTGGAACTCCGGGTTCGGGTCGTTCTTTACTGGTTAAATCTAGTAAAATCTACAACTCAATTATGAGAAACGGAAAGGCCAATTCTTTCTATCTCTCAATGCTAAATCCTAGTTCATTGAAGAGCTCGCCTATCAGAACATTGTCAACTCTAGTTCTAGCAGTTGGCAAAAACATATTGCGGAATAAGTGCGAAGAATTGTTAGCGTTTGTAGAAGAGATTATCTATCCGACTAATCTTTCCTCAAATCCCCAGGTTAATTCGAACTCCCTATTAATCACCTTGTCTGATCCTAATAGGTTTCGCAGAACAACTCTATAAACTCGTGAAATTAATAGAGAAGATGAATGATAATCATTAACCTAGAAACAATCCATTACAGTCTCATAATCAAATTGCATAATTCTTAACTACATTGTAACCATTACGAACAACCCTACCCCAGAGTTAATCCCTACTAGCCAGACATTGTAAAGAAGCAGATAAATACAATCAACATAGAATTCATCTAAAGGAAGAAAAACCCTCGAGTTGAACGATTATCCAGAATCAATAGCTGCAGGCACAAGGTTGAAGATGATGGACTGACTCCCTTCTGTTGATGCTCCTCCTCAATGATGATAGAATGCTTGATGAATGGGGATGAAGGTGAAACTGATGCTGATGGTGTGGATGAGTGGAAGGAGCGTTGTTTTTCAGCGTGAGAGTGTTGTGATGTAGTGATAGCTAATGAATGCCCTTCCTCTCATCTGATTAGGTCATTAAATAGAGTTTCCTTCCTCTTTCTCCCTTCAAAACGCCGAACTTCCGCTGAACTTTTAGTCGTGTCCGAACATTGGTCCGACCTTCAATGTTCGGACACAATGCTTTGAGCGCTCCAATTCCAAAAGTCTCGACTTGTGTCCGAACTTGGATGTTCGGACACAAGTTCGGACATGCACCGTAAGCTAGAACTCCGACTTTTCTCATTGTGAATCTCGACCCATGTCCGAACTTCGATGTCCGGACTGAAGTTCGGACATTTCATCAGGCATAGCACACGAACTCTCGACTTGCGTCCGAGCTTGGAAGTTCGGACTCAAGCTCGGACATACCTTCAAAATCCTCTAAATTCATCGTTCCGACTCCAATTCGACCCCTGTTTGTTGCATCATCTCCCTTGTGAGTTAATCTACTGTTTCCTTGGCTTTTCTCTGCATTTTAACATAGAAAAAGGTATCAACCCTTAACAAATAACAAACCAAAGGAAAACGTATGACAAGTGTGGAATATTATCCATGCGCGTAAGAAAAATAAGCATTAAAGACCACTAAAACCATTCATATTTCCCACTCATCATCTGTGCATTCATATATATATATATTTAAAATGTCATTGTCGTTATTTCCACGTTTATACTCGTATCTTGCTAATCCATGAATTGCAAAATTCTATATTATGTGTATTACAGCGTCCCTCGTAACAAATTTCCGACCTCGTATAAGTAATATATATACTTGTCCCGTAAATACCCTCTTATAATATACCCTTCCTCATTTTAACATAACGTCACAAACTTATCTTATGTATTAAAGTTCTGAACAGCCCCATTATTTTCGGCAATCTTTCTATGCCATTCCTACAAGTTTTGTTTATTTACAAAACTATCCCATTTTCTGTAATTGTTATATTACTAGTCTTATTAATTTATAATCTAGGATACCCCAATATTATAATATACATATGTATGTATATATTTACAAGTAATCCCGTAGACTATTCAGATTTTGTTATTCCCTCACAGCTTCCTCATAATTACACTACAAACCCTTCTATTTTATAAACTTTCATTTAATTACATAAAACCTTATATTATGCACATTAATTATTTAAATCCCCATTCTAGACCCAATTCTTCTTCGTAGTTGCACACAGCCCCCAAAAGTCATATAAATTCTTTATTGTACCCCTAGTTTTTGGTAATCACATGATATACCCCTAAGTTTTACAATTGTGACAAATTAATACTTATACCACATATTATAACTCTTAATTAATTTATTCCTCAAACACACCCCAAAATTCTCTAGAATTCCCAATATAACCCAAGGGTTCCAATATTATATTTTAATCACTATACTTTTGGTAATCACCCAAACACCCCTATATATATTATTTTTTTATTTTTTTATATATAATTATTGTTTTTATTCTAAGGTTTCTTTAAATATCTAAAATAGCTATCTTATCATTTTAACTTGGTTATTCCTAGTTTTACAATTAACCCCTAATTCCCTAAAATTCATATGTTATACTTATTAAAATCTCTAAAATCATTCCTCTAGGTAATTACTACCATTTATACCCTATAATTCATTTATTTATTTTTGCCTCCACATATGATTTATTGTTTATATAAAATATTTGTACAAGGTTTTTAAAAATTCATTTAAGCCATGATATAAGCTTATAATTATGCCTATATTTTTCTAAGGTGTTACTGAGTAATTATGATCGATAGAAAAAGGGTTTTACACCAGAATTTTATACAACTTACAAATCAACCTATAAATGAATTAATGACTATTTAAGGCTCTAAATAATTATAATGAGGTGGTCTAATTATGTGGCCTTAAAAATAGCATAATAATTACTTTAAATGGCATTTATATACCTCTAATATAATATCATAGCTTCGGTTTGCATGCAGTTTTCTCAAATTATGTTTCCATCATTTTCACACATATTTTGATCTAAATAAAATTGTATATGCTACGGTTTAAGTGACGTAAATATATATATACTCATCATTTTACACAATAATCACTCAAATAACCCCCCTGTATATATCCCCTCCTTTTTTTATACTCATTTTCAGTTTTATACATATCTGTATACACCAAAAAAATTTAACGGTATTAGAGAGGTATAATCCCTCGTTACCTTAATCTAGTTGTCAAGGAGAGATTTTCAAGCAGTCACCCTAGCCACAACCTCCCTTATCCTCAACCTATACATGTGTACAGTCACGGTTAAAACTTTTTTTGTTGTTGCACATTACTCCCGTTACTCAATGAGTCCCTCCCCAACTTGGTCCCCTTTCAGCTGGGTCTCTTGGAGTCTTCAATGTGGAATTTCAAGCCTTGAAGATCGTAAAGGAATGGTGAGGAAAGGAACTATTTTCCAAGTCCAAAAAAACGAGAACAGGAAGGTACAGGAGGGTGTTTACCATGGGTTTCTAGCTGCTCTTTGCTGCTGTTATAGTCCAGGACTGAGAGTACATGTCCAGGAGAAGAAAGGCTGCATCACGTAGCAAATGGAGAAGGAAAAATCTAGGTGAATGAGGCTGGAAATGTGAGGAAAGGAGGGGGAGAAAGGGACTGTTATTACCGGTTTCTGCTGCTAGAGTTAAAACGTGAAGGAATAAGGGTGGAGGAGATGAAGAAATGGCTAACTTAC
Organism: Limonium bicolor; assembly: GCA_023374045.1. Classification (NCBI taxonomy): domain Eukaryota; kingdom Viridiplantae; phylum Streptophyta; class Magnoliopsida; order Caryophyllales; family Plumbaginaceae; genus Limonium; species Limonium bicolor. The sequence continues at coordinate 197,379,592 of CM041778.1, read as the reverse complement.
GGTTTCTGTTTGATGTTGTTTTCTCCTCTGCTTCTACCGGCGTGAATAAGGACTTACTGGTGGTGTGTTTGTCTCGATGTTCTGCTGCTATCCAATTCAGCTGGGTTGCTGTTATATACAGCAATAGAGAAAGAAAGGAGGTGGGATGAAGTTGGGAGTAAGATAACGTGCGAGAGCAGAAAAAAATCGGTGGGAACTTGTTGGAGTAGAGCCGAGAAGGGAGATGGGCATTACCGATTTTGTGTTGTATTGTTGTCTATTTACTATGTTTCTTTTCCTTCTCTTCTTCTGCTGTTGTTGCAGGATAAGGATGGGAGATGGAGAAGAATCTCTAGTCAGTAAGAGCTGAAGTAAAACGTGGAGGAAAAAGCAAGGGAGGAGATGAGTATGCTACAGTTTGAATGGACATAGCACAATTGTAATGCCCAACCTTAATCAGGAAATTTTTGCGCGGAAGCGAGACCCCAAGGGGCTCTTACGGATTAGGTCATAAGACCAATTAGGCATCACCGGCGTTGGCTCAAAAGACCCAGCCAGCCTATTACTCAGTGCAGATGGAACAACCATCCACTTAGCCACAAGCAAGAGTCAAGAGTGGACTTAAACCTCCCAATGACAAGTTCCTTCACTGACTCACATTCCCGTGGCCCAAATGCCTCGGTCGAATGCCAGGCCGCAGATCAGACTGAGTCAACTCCGTCCCTCTCACTGCAGCCCGAGTACAGGTGCGTCCTTTAGCGGCCGCACTCGTCCTCGGCACCGTCAGGCCTCCAACAGCCCAACAGCCAAAGACCCCAACTAGTACGAGTCAGTAAGGTGTGCTAACGCGGACCACGTCGCACCCTGTCTCCGCCCTGTTCCAGGACTCCACACTTGCCGAACCGTAAGACAGCTCAGATGTGCAATGCCCCTTGCACCTTTCGTGGCAGGAGTCATACAATCAGGACGACCTTAGTTGCCTCGTGCCAATGGTCACACTAGCACTCGCAACCTAAGGGCAGCATTGATCACAAAGTGCTCACTACCTCTTGGAGTCGATACCAAGCCATCCTAGGGACATGCATGCTCACAGGCTTGCCCGGGCCCGTGTCAGTAACATATAAGACCTATGGAGGCAACTTTTATTGCCTCTGAATACCAAAAAATTGCCTTTGTAGATATTTAGAGGCAACAGTTTTGTTGCCTCTAAAGAGTCGCTCAGTTGATTATGGAGGCGACTAAAACATTTGCCTCAGTTGATTTTACCTATAGACTCTATTGATCATAACCTATTGGGGCAAGCATTATCTCGCCTCTATTGCTCTTAAACTACTGAGGCAACTAGATTAACTTGCCTCCATTGAGTTGTGTGTAGGTTTATACAAAGAACAAGCAACAGAGGCAACCAAAGTGAATTGCCTCCATTGACGTCTGACAAACGAGGCAAGGCTTCCAAGTTGCCTCTGTTTCTTTGTGTAGAGAATTAACAACAGAGGCAACCTTCTTCTACTCGCCTCCGTTGATATCCAACAAACGAGGCAAGACTTTTAGTCGCCTCCAGTGGCGGAGTTAGGGAGGGGCGTGGGGGTGTTTCGCCCCCCAACTCAAATATTTTTTAGCACAAAATTAATTTGTTTTTAGTGCTGGCCCCCTCAATAATTAAGCTTCCTAAAAAATGTGAAGTTAGTTTTTTGTTTTGATATCTGTACGGGAAGAAAAGCTAGAGCCTACGACATAAAAAAAAACTTATTAATGGAGAAGTTAGATACAGTAAATTTTTTTTCAAAAAATGGGCTCCTCTATTTACTCCTACTATTTTTGAATTCTATAAAACAACTAAATAAAGGTGCCGACTTTGGCTTAAAGAATTATGGTAGAAATTAATTTCATTATCCTTACTATTAATATACAATAAAGATCTCGAATAGTTAGTTTATTTATCCCTGCTTACTCTTGTTGTGTTGAGTCTAGCAACTGTGTAAGAATCATGTATTATATATTAATGCAGCCCCCGGATTTTGGATGAAACTTTGGTAAATATTTAGGTCATGTTTTTTGATGGTGCATTCTTATTGACCTATTATTTTGAACATAATCTCATTTACTTTATATTATGTAAGAGTTTGTTTGATAACTTTATTATTAGTGTCTTGTGATCTTTTTTAGTCATGTAATAGATATTAATCATGTGTCGTATTTCTTTGGTATTGATACAACAAACACATCATATTGAATACTCAATATATGATCAAAATGTGTGCTACATGTTACGAAGAATATTTTTAATAAGTATTTGCCCCCCTAAGTTGTTGTATTGTGTACAGAATGAACAACGGAGGCAACCTTCTTATCTTCGCCTCTGTTGATGTCCTAACAAGCGAGGCAATTAGAAAGTTGCCCCGTTGATCTTTTATTTTCAAAAAAAAATACTAAATTGATATACCAAATTACGCTGCATTATTATTGCAGAAAAAAGGATTTGTAAGATCAATTACATGTCAATCAAAATTTCACAATTCGTTCTCCCATTAATAAGATTTAGGTACATACACAAGTTTACCCAAACACTTAAAACAATTATCAAGGCTCTGATTCACAAAAACTTGAAGCCCCAAGCAGCTAACATTGAGAAAATTTCTAGAAAATAAATTAGCATAGTATCTGCAATTCCCATAGATGATTTCCAGTTTGAATAATCCCTCATATAAAGTAGCATGGTATCCGCAATTAACTTCCAATACTGCAAAAAAAAAGAAAAGAGAAAAAAGAATAGCAGAAAGTAAGATGTCAATTTAACTCATACAAATGCTACTATTAAAACCCATTTGCTTTAGACCTTAGAATTCCTTTCTCTTAGCTGATCTACATGTTCTTGGTTGGTGCCCATAACTTATCATACTATTAAAATCAAACCACATGCCGCACAATGTTGCATCTCAATTATATTAAGCTTAGATACGTACCTGTAAAGTACTGATCACACAATTGAGTAAAAGCAGGCTGCAAAAACGGTAGAAGCAACTGGTCTTAATAAAGATGAAAACATATAGTATATCACCAAAAGTTCAAGGATCATCGATTGACACTGCAATTTCTAGAGCAATTATATCCAAAACAGTCGATTGTGTCAATATTTGCATACCAACATTGTCAGGTTTCAGACCTCCAGCATTTAGTCATAAATTAATGTTTTACTGTATACCATCATTTAATCAGCTTGGTCAAATAAGGTTATGCTACTGCTAAAAAACAACCAAGAATAGTACAAGGGAATGGAACTATGACTTACAAGGATGGAGAGTAGTAGGAAGGCCAAAGACCCATTGATGAACGATTTATCTTGCTTCTGCACCCCACAGAATGTAAAGAGCACAAATGCATATAGTCTGGTAGTAGAGGCAGATAGCATCTTGTACGTATGGCGTCTATTTTCATCAAGAATGATTTGCTCCTTTCCATGTTGCAGTAGTATGTACTTCGGCAGATGATACTGGGCATAACCCTGTCATAGAGACATAATTCCAGAACAAGAAATGCACATATGTAAGCACAACTCCAGAAGAAAAAAGAAGAGAACATATGAATATGAAAAAAGAAAAACCCACTCGGGACAAGTGCAACTTTATCAGAAAATGAACCACTTCACATTAACCAGTGAATTATAACAAAGTCTTCCATTAAATAAAGGAAAAAAAATCTTCCATCGAATAAAGAAAACAAGTCTTCTATTCACATACATAATCAGAAGCCTGTAGCATCAACATATAATGAATGCAAGATGATCACCTGAACAACCATATTAGTATGAAGATCCTCACTCTTGTACGATACTGTGGGTAATTCCTAAAAGCAAACCAGGAACATTCTCAGTAAATATGAAAATTCACCGTGTTAGTTGCCAAAATATGATAATAACACTAGATTAATTTAAACCATATATGTTTGGTTGGTTCATTATCAAGCTGTAACGGGAGTAACATGTTTAGGAAAATACTTACCCCCTTGGTCGTCTCCAGCCAACTGTTCGACTAAATGGCATTATGATGCAACAAAAGAAATTTCATATATGTTTCTGTCGAAAATGACAGATGACAGCTATGTGATCAGTGTTCCTCCTCACGAAAAGAGATAGCAGACAACTGATTCCAAAAAGGGCCTAAGTACCACCATGTGGAAGCTTTGGGGCAGAAATACAGCAATGTAATTCTTCAATATGGATGATTGCTATCAAAAGGAAGCAACACATAATCATGACAGCTCAACATCTAAAAACAAGGCTAATTTCAAAATCCTTTCCTAGTTCCTATTTATAAAGGAGGATAACCTTTGTTAGATTATACTGTACTTCAGGAAATGAGCAGCAACAAATTTGAATCAAGTGAGAGTCCAACATTGACAAAGTCTGAAGCATGGTGGACTCCTAGCCAAAGGTCACGTATCTTGGAGATTGGAATTGAAGTCGTAGACTTAATGCGGACATATGAGGATACTGAGGCAAAAGGCACTAGTTATTACCAAATGATCATTATATCATGGACTAAAATCTTATAGCAATCGCTACATAAGACATATCTTATGTTGAAAGGTCTTAGGTTTCATAGGCAGATGGAAATTGAAGAGGCCATGGGTACAGCAGATGGAAATTAAATATAGAAATGCAAACATATGAAACAGGAATTTTGCACTTTACTATGTTAATTATTTGCTAAAGTATCTCTAAAAGCTCCATGCGCTAAAATGAAAAAGAAAACACACACTTTAAAAGCATACCAATGGTAAAGTGAGATTCGCATGATGCAGAAGTTCTGTGATAACCTCTGGAAGTAGTGCCAATAAGAGAAGTGAAGTCCTTCTTCTTTGCATATTCCACAATCTGCGGAGTTTATTGGAACACAGCAAGCATAAGACAATAGTAACAAAGCAATCTTACGGATGATGACAGATAATGACAGTCCGAAGACCAAAACCTCCCCTGGCAAAGTCATGGGCTCTGTATCATCCAGAAAAATAACTGTTGGGTTAGTGACAATAACATATACATACTTGGAATAAAACCAGCTCACAGTCTTGTTCAAATCATAAATTTCAGGAATAAGAAGACGCTGGTTAAAAAAAGAGGAACTTCAAATCCACTGTATGCTTAAAAACAACTTTTGATTAATAAAAATGAACCCAGCATCACAGCATGGGCTTCAAATTGTGATGGATTGACCTGTCAATGAAAGCAAAAATATTCAGCACAAAGGCAGTACTTCAATAACAAACTAAAAAAGAAAAAAAAAGCAACTAAGTACCTCAGTTTGGCAGTGCATGTAAAAAATTCTACAACCTCTCTTGTAACCAGTCAGCAATTTCTGTAACACAAAGACAACTATCATCTAACCTATCCAACGCAAGACTATTTCATCAGTTTATTTCTTTTTCTCGTAACATATATTTTTCTCTTTTATCTTTTACAACTTTCTTTCTGGTATCATTTGTCGACGTACTCTAGAACATACTAATCAGGAAAACCTTTATTCCAGTATCATACCTTAAGTATAAAAAAAAATTCTTTATGAATTCTCTTACAACAACCCGATAAATAGTAATGAGTTTTATAATTACCAGCTGAAACTATTCTTCTACCTAGTGAAAATATTGGATGTCGTTAAATCTGAAAAAGGCCTTTTGAAATTGGGTGCATTTTGAATCTACCTGGTGATTTCAGGTTGTCTGCATACATAAGCCTGACGCGCTTATAGAATAATGATGTTGTCATTGAAAGCATAATTGCCCCAATGCAGCAGACACCAACAAACAAGAGGGGTTATATCGTTATCAGCTACTACTTTATTGATTTATAATGGAGCACATGCTGATGCTACCCATCCACACAAAAACTAATTATGCAAGCATATTGCCATAGAAAAAAGTTGATTAAGAAAAGAAAAAGTAGAGTATTTTAATTACTGTGTAGTGTTTATGGAAGTCAATAAGTAGAAGTATGTTAATCCAACATTAATTACCTAATGCATGCATCATAGTACGGATAAATGACAAATTGGATCTAACATGGAGGACGGCGCTGGTGATGATCGCTTAGAGAAGCAGCTCCAAAGATTGTAATCATGTGAAGAGGCGTGATGATCAGAGCTAGATAGCAGCTCCTGAAAAGTTGAAGGGTTCATGAAGCTGTGATCTTCTGGTGTTGTAATGGTAGCGATACCAGCATTATCGAAGTCTGATCATTAATATCTGATTAATGTTCGCTAACTAAGTTAACAGTTTCACTAGTTAAACAGCTTGAAGTTTTAAACTTCATTTCATAATTTCAGACGTTGCTGCTCTAGATAGGGTTCATACCTTGTCCTTTGCCTCTAACTCAAGTTCAATCTTTTCAACTTTTTCAGACAAAGCCTGAAACCAAAAGATCACTGGAAATTAAATACCATTAAGACACATGATAACACTATATGCTGAGAATATACCTTCTTCTCTAGATGGGGTTCATTAAGAGAATGAAAGTGCTCAGTTTAACTTGCTATATTTTTTTTAACTTGGTATATAGCTTGTTATATTTTCTGACATAAAGGAAAACAAGCATAGCATATCAATATATTCATTAGTGAAGTCCATACCAAGCTTTGTACCAACAAGAATGATTGGTATATTTGGAGCAAACCTTCGAAGCTCTGGCATCCACTGGATTCAGCATTCCAACCCACCAATAATAGTTCTTAATCACTGGACAATAATAGAACATTCCCTCGGCCATGACAGGAAATAATTAAAATCAAAAGCAATTACCTTTCTAAGGACGTTTTCATAGCTTGCCCTGCTGATTAATGAAAAAGCTAACACAAATACATCCGCTCCTCTGTAGCTAAGTGGCCTCAACCTGCTATAGTCTTCTTGGCCTGGAGATCATCATTATTTGAAAAGATGAAATTCAATTGTCCCACTTAGTACGTAACATAATTGCAACAAAGAGCCGGGATTTGGTGCAGAACTGTACCTGCTGTATCCCAGAGCCCTAGATTGACAATGCTCCCGTCAACGGCCACATTGGCACTGAAGTTATCAAACACTGTGGGTATATAGTCCTACAACCATTAATGCACACTAGTAAAATAAAGATGAAAAGGGACACTTCTGCTACTGTTTCTGGGAAATCTTATATATGTGAGGGTCTAAAAGTTTTCATGGAAGACACAGCAAAACAGTCACTTAGCGAGTGCTCTGCCTCGATACACAAGTAATCGAACACAGAATCATCAATCAATCAGTTTAAAAATATCAAAGCTGCACCACAGACCCGACAGAACTATGAATTTTGTGGGAAATTCAGCTCAAGATCAAACCGAAGAGATTATGCAGTTGAACTAAAAAGCTGTAATCCGGGTTGAGTCAATATTATTCACTCTTAACCAATTACCCACCAGCCTTCGATCGTAACAACTAACAAACTCTTTCGACCATAAACCAAACTGATTTCTTTCATCCATAACGATTTCATTCAACATATCAGGCTCTGACTCAATATTATTCACTCTTAACACACACGACATATCCACAACCGCTTGAACCGCATCATTTCCAACTAAAGCATTATACCTAGCCGTCTCCGGCATCTTCATCCTCAAATAAAAATCAAACATATAATTCAAAACTGAATTTTAAATGGATAGAAGGTTAGGTTTCGAGTGAGAAACCGGGACGCCATAGCTATAGATTTAAGGTTTGAGTGAGAGAGAAATACCTTTGATTTGAAGTATGTCGATGTCGGCAAAGGAGACGTACAGAGCAACACGGCACACCAAGAGGGAGAAGGGAGGGAGAAACACTGAGAGACGCTGGCCAAACATCGAATTCGCAGCTGAACACAGAACAAGAGGGAGAAGGGAAGGAGAAACACAGCGGAATTCCCTGCGGAAATTATAAGTTGTGTTGTTTGGAGCGGTAAAGGGAACTGAATGGTAATAGGCAGAAGGAATAAGAGGTTTAAAAATCGAATAATGGTGATGGAATGATCAAACGATGGTGATGGAAGGATCGGCATGTCGGGAAGAATGAGGAGGAAGAAAGCTAGGGCGTGTTTCCGTTTGGTGAGTTATGTTTTAAGTGAAATACAACTGAGGCGACAAAGTAATGCGCCTCCGGAAATAAGTCATCGGAGCCGGTAAAACTTGCCTCAGAATATTACTAAACAACCGAGGCGACCGACAGAACTTTGCCTCCGTAAATCCATCAAGAGAGGCGACTATATATTTGCCTCTGAATATGTTCAACACAACCGAGACAACACAGACTTTGTTGCCTCTAATAATCATTTTTGAGATTGTACAATGAGGGCGAGAAAAATACTAGCCTCTATTGATTTAACCAATGGAGGCAACATGAAAGTCGCCTCCGATGATAATGTAGGATGTTACAGCACCACATACCAATGGAGGCAAAGGATCAGGGTTGCCTCCATTGATCAAACCAACAGAGGCTACTATCAGACTTGCCTCCATTGATAAGGGAAACAGAGGCAACTATATTTCTCGCCTCGTTTGCTATATTTTTGGAGGCAAGTTTTTTGTTGCCTCCATTGATCTTATACAAGTTGCCTCCATTGTTGCACATTGTTGTAGTGTGATTTCCGGTTTGTGTATGAGTATGCTATTACTGGCATGGGACAAGATGGGGCTGCGTGAGATCAGAAAAAGAAGGGGAACTGAAGGAAAAGTCAAGCTAGATGTTTGCAGTACGTATGGGAAGTATGGAAGGGTCAAGAAGTATTTGTACCATGTTGTACCATATTGTTAATTTAACTTAAGTTAATGATGTTTGTTTTGCTTTTGTGCAGGTTTTGTGCAGGTCGAGCCGGCTGGGGATTATTGGAGGGAGTTTTGAAAACTTTTCCCCTCTTATAATGTTGTAATGTTAGTTGTGCATATATACAAGTATGTGACCATATTATATGTCATATTGTTATGACATTTTTGGTTTAGGAGTGTGTGTATATAAGTACATGTTTGTGGCTCTAATTTGTTTAGGGTATATAAAATATTTATATAATTTTAATAAGGTATACTAGTGGTATTTAACACATGTAATAATGTATTACATGTGGTATTAAATTCAGGATGTGTAATAATGCTTTTGACTATCTATGAACCTATATGTCATGGACTGTTGTTTTCTTTAGAATTTAGCAACTTATTATATGTTACTCAACTCTTTCAGGAGTTATATGTCTCCCTAATTTTTTTTTTGTGCTACAATTTAATTATTACAGGATTATCTCCCTTAATCCACTATTATAATATTAGGGGTATTTCAACTATAATTATCAAAACTAGGGTTAGCCCTCTGAAACCTATAATGAGTTGCCACCTAATTTTAACCTATAATAAATTAAGGAAGGTTATTGTTCGGTTCGGGGGCTTGGTATATAATTTTTTCGGGTTCAAATTACTTTCATTATCCTTATAAGTTATTTTTCCTCTACTTATGTCATTAACGGCTTATTGTAAAGTTGATTTAACCTAAGTGTGCATGCTTTTATATTTTTATGTTGTCTAAAATTTTTTACTGAAATTGAAATTGAAAATTCCTAAACTAGGGTTTCGGGGGCCGAATTAGGTCAAATTTTAAAATGTTCATGCCCACGGACCAAATTAAATTAATTATACAAAAAGTTTAAATTCGTAAAAGCTCAAAATTTTAAAGGGTCCAAGGCCACGGAGACGGTGTCCATAGGCCCAGACATGCTTTATAAAAACCTAATTTTGAAAAAAGTGTAATATCACCACCGGCGTCTAGGACCCCAGACGTGGCGTATATGGGTACGGACCACCCTCGGACAGTGGCGTTCGGAGGTTTTTCAACTCAAATTTTATGAACGTTTTCCTTGAAAGATTTTAGACACGTTAGCACTCAAAAGATTCCAGTTTGAAGTTGAATTTAGCACAAAACTTGACGTACAAGTTCTTAGACAGAAAGCATTCTAAACCCTACTTAAATCGTAGGGAAAAATCGAATTGTTTGGAAATTTATCCAGAGAATGTATAAAGACCAAAGGAGTTAAGGGATTCAAATTCTATCCTGTTTTGACTTTGCGAATGGGATGTTCCTTCACGTCAGGATTTTCCAATGACTTCATCAATAGTCGATCCGGTGGAATCTAGACCCAAGCTTCTGACTATTTGATATTGCTGAGATTCTTCATGTTTTGGTGGTGATTATTCTAGTTTTTGATGGTTGGATGGTCAGCTGAAGTTCAAAGGCTTCATTTTTGTGGTTTTCCAGGAGAGTTTCAGAATGTTTCGGTGGTCGGGAGTAGGAAAAACGTGGGAAACTGACTTATGGTCGTGTTTATTGACTTCGTAGGGTGTTCAGATTTGTTTTAGGCCAGTAGGAAAGGTTCCTTATATAGACAACGGATGCGATAGAAAGTCTTGGTAAAGAATCCAAGTTTATCGAAATTGGCGGGTAACTTCTAGATGGAATCTTATCATGAAAATATACCAGCATATAGAGGATGATATTTCTAAATTTTCCAACAAAAAATTATTTTATTTTGATGAAAGAATATTTTTAAAATATATATTTCATCATATTTGTTCATAAATTAATAGAAAATTATTGGAAATTTTTTAAAATTCGATATTCCAAAGTCATTATGCTCCAAATTTTGTCCCTTACCATGTTTTAACCTTTCATGACATTTCACATTGTTTTGGGCCATTTTTGGAAGAGAGAGAAAATTACAAGAATTACTTTGTATTTTTCTTTAATTTTGGGCTTCAGGCTTCATAAAAATGTGATGGGCTTTCGGTCATGGATGGGCCTAATAACTAGATTGCACTTTTATTTTAATGGATGGAAGCCTTTTCTATTTTAATTTTTTAAAATTTGGGACTTTGATTATTAAAAAAGTTAGCTTATAATATGCTATTAAAAGCTAATTTTTCAGAATAAAAATTCCCAAAAATTATGAAAAATCCCTTTATGATGATAAAAATGCCACGACCATTCTGAGGTGCATGGGTTGAACATACAAAGATAGAAAATTCTGAAAACGTCCCTAACAATCCGAGATTCCAAGTCCTTTGACCATTTACCCTTCTGTGCATCCGTGCCTAGTGGGGCACCTTCCAGGGGTCAAAATTTTGGGTATAACATAGTGTCCCCCGTTAATTAGACTTTGTAATGAAGATGAAAAGACTAGTTGATGCTTGAGTGATACCCAAAATGTTTCCTAACTTTGGAAAGTCCTGCTCCGTACCTCGAGCTACTGCCAAAAATCTCCTGATTGTGCCGAGCTATTCTAAGACACTAGCTATTTGAAGAAAGAATTTGAAATTATTGGGTTCGAAGGCGTCAACTACCTGGATATATTTCGGATTTTGTCGAGCTATTCTAAGGTGCTGACTACCTAAAATGATGAAATGTTGTCGAGCTATTCTAAGGTGCTGACTACCTAAAAGAAAAAGAAGGTTGATGCTTCCTAAGCACTTCTAGGGTCTGGACCTATCCCGATTGAGATGCAATAATAACTCAGAAACTTTTGGGGACCGTCATCCGTCCAATGTGAAGATGATAAAGATGATTCAGTTATATCTAGGGATCGAAACCCGTCCAAGGAAGATAATGACTCAGATCTATCTGGGGACTGAAACCCATCCAATGAAGATGATGATGCTCAGATGCTTATGGGGACCGAAACCTCTCCAATGAAGATAATGACTCAGATACATCTAGGGACTGAAACCCGTCCAATCAAGATAATGACTCAGATACATCTGGGGACCGAAAGCCGTCCAATGAAGATGATTACTCGGATACATCTGGGGACTAAAACCCGTCCAATGTGAAGATGATGATGCTCTAATGCTTATAGGGACCGAAAGCCGTTCTAATGCTCCTGGTTGGACCCTATGTGAACTTATTGATATTACCCCAACTGGTGTGCAGGGCTAACTCCTAGTATAGCTACGGGGACTTACTGCATTTGCCCACCATTCGAGGATCCCAAAAACAAGCTAACATAACACATGAGGATTTATTGCCATCACCTCGTCAACTTGGCCAGACTACACGAGGCATCGGCATCCCATCATGCAAAATGATTAATGAAGCAGAGTGATGAAGATGAAAGATATGTGTAACACCCCTACCATTAATCATTACCGTCCAGTCTCCTCGTGCTTTCCGAGTCACGCAGCGGATACATACTTACATACAGCGGGTGATACAATGCCGTTAGTCACCCACGTGACTAACAAGGCTACTACTTCTACATACAGCATCGGTCTGATGGACCGGAATATCCGAGTGCTACACAAATACAATCTTCACTACAATTACCAATTAGGTATTACACTTCCCATTCAATACAATACTCCATAAGTCTAATACATGTTAATACACCGAGTTTTACTAAGATCCTTATACAAATACAACACCTCTTTCAATTTTATATATACTCATTAAGAGTCTAACCACTACCCATTCCTCACAACTACTTACTTCCTAAGTACAAGGGGTGTGCTATTTAGAACACCTCTACATTCTACTACTGCTATCCAAATGTAGTCGCCTGTAACACCCCGACATACAACAACATACTTAACATTAAACTGCAGCGGAAAATACACATCATCACATAACTTAACTCATCGGTGTTACACGCCGTTAACCACCCACGTGGCTAACAAGGCTAACATTTACACAACTGTATCGGTCTGATGGACTAGATTCCCGAGCAACTATACAATACCGTCTCCTTTATTACTACCAACATTCTTTATACAAATACCTCCCAACTGTACCGAGTATTTACAACTAATGCCGAGAACAATTTCGGTCTTACTACACCTACAGGTTACAAGTGATTACATTGATTACCCGTACGCAACAACTACCCCGTCCTACTCTCGAACGGCTCCAGCTCCTTGTACCTGAAATAGAAAAGGAAAGAAAGGGTGGCCCCCCAGGGGCTCAGCACCTTTGCTGGTATGGTAATCCCGCAGCCCACATGCTACCGGGCCACGCACAACTATTTGTCGTCTTAGCATGCAGTTGATTACATTTAAACCAAGCATGTGAAACATTAACTCACAACACGATACATTTCACCCCAATGGGCTTAACATATACAACTCACTTATACTTAACCAATCACTCTTTGAGTTCTTCAACCCTATAGTATTTCTCCTCTAACGGAGCTATTACCTTAACAGACGACATTTACCCACTATCGGGTTTCCACAAACGTCCCTTTTACATACTAGGAACCATATCCATGATCCTCATATTTCACTTCTAAGCAACATACAGCACATCACAATAACTTTGCAACATACACATAACACATACATAACGGGTACGGATCTCTTAGGAACCGGCCCAAACATAGTTAATACACTGGTGAGCCTAGAGAATGATATCACCCCATGTTAAGCTCGTTATAACCAAACTCATTACCGCCCTCATAGTCGGACGAGTAACTTACCTAAAGATGGATCGGATTTAGTGACCCGAACACACCACATAAACACATGTTCCCCCTAAACCGATCGTAAGTCAGAATAGCTAAGCTTTGGGATAAGCTAATGGGAGATCATAACCCGTGAGGGAAACAACCATAACAGAGAGAAGGGTAAAGCTAAAAAGGATACCCACTCCCAAACAACGCGCGACCGGCCAAACCGGATTCCTCACTACTGTTAGTACATACTTACTTTTAGTTATTAATTAGAACCCCACTACGGAGTCTATCGTACCTACACAACATACAGTATTACTTTTGGGTTAAGCATACAAGGGAGATCCCTACATTCACATATACATATCACACAATTAACACACACATAGCCGTGGTTAGTACGTCCCATGGTTCGGGTCGTTCAATCCGAATACCAAACTCTCATGTGATCCTAGACTCAGTTAGCTAAGGTTTAACACTTTCGAGGTTAAATGGCATCGGAACAGGTGCGCCACATATATGAATTACTATAAACCCATTACATGTTTTATCTTACAAGGTGGCAAACACACAGAAAAACACATTGGCATACAAGCCGGTGCAATCCGGTAGGACACAGGTTGCAAGAAAACCATACCTGTCACCAACGTCCACTCTAACGTGTCGTCCTAAGTTCCTTGAACAGTTCTTGAACAACTGGTAACATTACATTAACTTTTATTAATATCGGGGTAACATGATTGTTTAAAGTCTAATGCTCATAACTTACCCTCGTTAACTCGTTAAATAACTTGCCATTTTTAACTTGTTTCACTTTCACATTTTACTACAACTTTTCAGCCACTTGGTTGTCTTTATAACACACCTAACATGTCCTTAACATCCTTATAACATCATTACTTATCAATCCCCATCATTACACATCATTTTCACACCTTAAACAACATTTTAAGAGTGGTCCGGGACTCGGTCCTTACCTTAAGTCCCGGATCAACACTTACAGAGACCCACGGTTTATTTTGGTAGGGTGGTCCGGGACTTGGTCCCTAACATAAGTCCCGGACCTATACTTAACAATTCTCTCGGTTTCTTTTAATGGGGTGGTCCGGGACTTCATACAGGTCCTAAGTCCCGGACCATTCTAGGCAAAAATCTCTCGGTTAATTTAAAGAGGTTGGTCCGGGTCCTTGTACAAGACCCAAGTCCCGGACCTAATACAATGTGAAACCCTCGGCCTATTTTGCACTCATGGTCCGGGACATGACCCATGACCTAGGTCCCGGACCCAACCTACAGAATCGACGTACTGCAATTTTACTTGTCCTGCTGCTTAAGCTCTTTACACCCATCAAATGTATAAACTTCCCAGTACACTCTTATACTCAAAACTTCACCAAATATACACCACATAACAACATAGTGCACAATTTAAATTGCATAGCACTTAGGCTCTTAAAATGCACAAATCTTAAACACTGAATTTCCCACAATATATTTGCCTTTAACCTGCAAATACACACAACAATACGTATGTCTTTTACTAGTCTCTTTGAGAACATTTTTCTAAGTCATTTACCATTGGCTCTTTAGGTAGTTTCAGTAGACAAGGTACGTTCATTTTCCAAAGGAATTTTAAGCTATTTTTGGTTAACACAAAACATGGAGGAAACATCATTTTTCTTTGAGTTTCCTTACCTTGAAGCAAAGGAGAACAATAATACGTGAAAAGATGAACTCAAGCTCCTTCCATGGAGATTCCTCTTGGCACCAAAATGGAGCTCTTGAAGATTTGAAAGGACCAAGTTGAAGAGCTTGATGAGACTAAGAGATCGGTGGTCTTAGTTTTCGGTTTGGATAAGTGAGCTAGAAGTTACAAGGATTTGAAGATGGCATATGGTGCTGGTGCTGTATTATCGTGAAAGAGAGAAAGGAGGAAGATGGGATACGTTGAAATTGAGCAAATGAAAGAATGAAGAGGAATTCACTGATTGCTCTTGCCTTTAGTTGCTTTTTAAGATATTTCCTACGTAAAGCAAATAGTGTTCCTTTAATTACTCACTTATTTACTCATTTGTTGTTCAATCAGCTAGCAAGGTGACGACTCACCACATGCAAAACCGGCCCCCATTTAAATATAAGGGGTTATTTAGTCTTTATTGCTCAATTAAATTACATATGTTAACATATATTACAAACTAGCTTATTTTAGTTACTATTCATAATAACAAGGCACTTTGAAGCGAAATTCTTGATTTCCCATTGATTTAAACTTCCAAATGTGATACTAAGTAGTACACATATTAATTAAAGAGTATTGATGGACATTTAGTGTAACGACCCCAAAACCACCCTGGTTGAGAGACCGTTACACGCCGCGCGCTTATTACCTAAGACACGCAAGGCTACACTATCGAAACCCCAAAATAGAACTAATGCTCATATATTACCAGATAAACGATTACAAAACGTCTTTACAATACACAGGCGGAAGCCAAACTGAATTACAAAGCATAATCTAAATACAACTGGGCCCTAAGGCCAAACAAACTAAATACAAAACTCAAATGCCAAAACGGAAAGTAAGAGCTGAATCTCCAAGCACGAACTAAAACCTGAAATCAGACGGAGATAGGGGGTGAGCAAAACTATTGCTCAGCAGGTGATAAACTTCATCAGCTGAGCACGCTCAAAACATAATCTGAACATACATACTTATACATATACAGAAGCGCTTAGCCAGAGCGAAACCAAAGTCAAAGCAGGAGACTTTCAAATAGGCAGAGGTCTAAAACAGAAGAGGCTAAGCAGTGGTCAAAATATACACTTAATAGCAGAAGGTAAACTGAAGCTGAAAGCTTGACGAAATCAGAAGCTTAAGAAACACAGAAGCTTAAACACAATCAGAAGCTCAGCAAAATCAGAAGCTTAGCAAAATCCGGAACTTATCAGAAGGCGGTAAGCACACAGCAGACCGTCTCAAATCAAATACAGATAGAGAGCAGACGAAGTGGAGCACTTTACAAACCAGAAATCCTCAACAGACAGGAAGCACACAGCAGCCTATCTGAGTTTGAAAACAAACAGAACTGGCGGAAGCAGTACAAGCAAACATAGGTACTCAAAGGACAGAAAGCACACAGCAGTCTGTCAAATACAAAAGCAGAGAGAACGGACAGAAGCCGAACAGAACACAAACAGAAGTGGGACACTAGCACCAAGCATAGCACTCAGAAAGGGTCAAAGACCCATGGATCTAACAGATCCCTCGACAACGCAGAAATGACCCGAAGGCCAAAGGGTTCGTCAACCCCACAGAACAGATTGGGCATGACCCACACTCAGAACGACGTCTACATGGTATACCACGGAATAGCTCGACCCAGCCATTCACGCTCAAAAGCAGAGTAACTAGGTCCCAAAACAGAGGCTTAATCCAAACAGATCGAAGCTTAATACAGAGCAGAGCGGAAGTCTTAACCAGATCAGAACAGAAAGCGAAAGCCTAGCAAAATCAGAGAAGGAGCTTACCAATGGAAAGCCTTAGCAAAACAGAAGTCGAACCCGATTAGTAAATACGAAAGCAAACTGAAGTCAGAGGTTGAATCATATTTTCAGAGTAAAACAGAGTTCAAAAGATTAACGGAGACCTTAAAATCAGAAAACACTTAAACCCATGCTAAAACACCTGAAAACAGTTAGTACTCGAAAAGAGGAATCCAACGCCGCAAACGGCACTCAAAACGGAGCTCGAACGAAGAAGTTATGGTGAAAACAGAGGGGTGTCCGAACTTGTGTCCGGACGTCGAAGTTCGGACGCAAGTCGAACTCAAATCCGCAGAAAATTTCAAGGTGTCCGAACATCCAAGTTCGGACGGATGTTCGGACGTCGTTCGGAAAACAACTCGAGGAAAGTCCGAACATATGTCCGAGCTTCAAAGTTCGGACACATGTCGAAGAGAAAATCAGAGGCGCAAAACAGGGTGTGTCCGAACTTCCAAGTTCGGACGGAAGTTCGGACACAGAGAAATTCTCAGAAAATCCAGACGCAACAGAGCGTGTCCGAACTTCCAAGTTCGGACGGAAGTTCGGACGCGCCGAAAAGTGCAGTTTCCAGAACGAAATCAGATGCGAACAGAGTCCTCAAAACAATGTCAAAAATGCAGTACGAAACCAAAGCCTTTAAACCATAACCATGGCAGTTTTAGAAGGTCAAAACCAAGACAAATCAGACAGAGATCGATCACCAAACATAGGGCGATTAAACAATCCGAACTCTCAAATCAGAAGCACTCAAAGTTCACAAAACAGAAGGGAACCATAGAGGTAGATTCACCATTGTCAAAGCAATACTTTCATAACAAAATACGCAAAACAAAACCAATCCCACGGGGTTGCAACGCATCAAAACACAAATCCAGAACTCACACCAAATTACCACGGATCAGAAACCACACAAACATATACGGAAAACAACGAAACCAAAACCCCCGTGGGTGAACGCACACAACCGAATCCATCTACCACCTACCTCACATCCGAAGCAATGCTATCTCTGCGGACTCTACAGAACGCCCTTCTCGAATCACCACTCGAACGACAATCCATCGAATTGAACCGCTCCCAAAATACAAAATCAGAATCAGAAAAGGAAAAGGAAAACTCAACGGAGAAGAGAACCGGAATCTACAAACCAAACCTGATTGACGACTGACAGACGAACAGAATTCCACCAGCAGATCTCCAATAGTTGACAATCGAGAGGAAATTGAAGAAGAGAGAAGAGCAAAGGGAGGTTATGGAGAGTGAGGAAGAACCGTCGTGCGAGAGAACGTCAGGATAGTGGAAGGAGGAATTGATTGTGATTAGAATTTAGAGAAAGGAGAGTTAAGAAATAATAAAATGAAGTAAGTCCTTAACTCTTTAATTACTAGAACGCAAAAGGACGTCTTTAGCCCTCCTTCCACAAGCTACTATAATGACATAAGGAGAATGTCATAGACAATCTAATATAAGATTACAAATAGCACAACTCCCTTTGCGAATCAGAAAGGAAATAAAAAAAAAATCTGGGGTGTAACAATATACCCCCCTTAAAAAGGATTTCGTCCTCGAAATTCGACGAAACCAGAATGTGAACAAATGCACTTCTAGTGCCAGAAAACAATGAACACTCACAAGGCCAACGCTCAGGACTCACTGCTGATTGACTGACAGAAGGAGAAACAGAAGATTAATAACACATAGCTTTGAGACACAGAAGGGAACACTCACAAAGCTAACACTCAGAATTCACTGGTAACTTGCTGACAGAGGAAACAAAGTAGATGATCACTGAAGGCTCAACACAAAGGCACAGAAAGAACACTCACCATTTCCGAAGCTCTAACCTCGAAGAGCTAACACTCAAGTGTACTGGTTGATTTCCTGACAGAGGAGGCGGAACAGAAGATCAGTAACTCTCAGCCCAAAGGCACAGGAACTCTCTGAAGTCGTCCTAACCCAAGGACCAAGCACACTCACAAGCTCACACCATAATACACTGACTGACGCGCTGACAGAAAGATACAACAGATGATCACTAAAGGCTTAGCACAAAGACATATAAAGAACACTACATATCTCAGAAGCTCTACTTATACGAGCTAACACACGAACCTCACTAGCGGATTCACTAAAAGAATGAGCAAAGCAAAATATTACAAACGCTAAGCTTGAAGGAATAGGAACAACACTCACATATCTTATAAGCTTGCACCTCACAAATCTAGCATATAGCAGAATATTTTTGGGGATTCAGCCTAAAAGCACAGAAGGAAATGCTTACACATCTCAGAAGTCCACACCTCACAGAGCTAACACTCAGAACTTGTTAAATGACTCACTGATTGAAGAGGTGAAACAAAGATTACTAACACTCAGCCAAAAGGCGCAAAAACTCTCAGAGGTGTCCTTACCTAAAGGACCAACATACTCGCGAACTCCCACCAGAACACAACACAGAACATACAAACAAGCACGTAACACAAGCTCACAACTGAAGCACACAACTCTGTCAAACAAGAACTCACATTCGGTCATCCTTTCCCAAAGGACCCGACTCCCTCAGACTCATTTTCAGAACACACAAGCACATGCAAATAGACACTACGCTTCCGCTGCGCTACTCTGATAGTGGACAACCACAGAGCAGACACACTCACAGACTCCAGATAGCAATCAAACCAAGCAGCAGATAGCGGTCAAAACACGCAATAGGTAACACATAGCACATAGCAGACAAGGACACGGAAGCTAGACATGCAGACGCCCACAAATCCCAACGAAAACCAAACCTGGCTCTGATACCACTAAATGTAACGACCCCAAAAACCACCCTGGTTGAGAGACCGTTACACGCCGCGCTTATTACCTAAGACACGCAAGGCTACACTATCGAAACCCCAAAATAGAACTAATGCTCATATATTACCAGATAAACGATTACAAAACGTCTTTAATACACATAACAGCAGGGCCGGAAGCCAACTGAATTACAAGCATAATCTAAATACAACGGCCTAAGGCCAAACAAACTAAATACAAAACTCAAATGCCAAAACGGAAAGTAAGAGCTGAATCTCCAAGCACGAACTAAAACCTGCAATCAGACGAGATAGGGGGTGAGCAAAACTATTGCTCAGCAGGTGATAAACTTCATCAGCTGAGCACGCTCAAAACATATCTGAACATACTACTTATACATATACAGAAGCGCTTAGCCGAGCGAAACAAAGTCAAAGCAGAGACTTTCAATAGGCAGAGGTCTAAAACAGAAGAGGCTAGCAGTGTCGAATTAACTTACTAGCAGAAGGTAAACTGAAGCTGAAAGCTTGACGAAATCAGAAGCTTACGAAACACAGAAGCTTAAAACACAATCAGAAGCTCAGCAAAATCAGAAGCTTAGCAAAATCCGGAACTTATCAGAAGGCGGTAAGCACACAGCAGACCGTCTCAAATCAAATACAGATAGAGAGCAGACGAAGTGGAGCACTTTACAAACCAGAAATCCTCAACAGACAGGAAGCACACAGCAGCCTATCTGAGTTTGAAACAAACAGAACTGGCGGAAGCAGTACAAGCAAACATAGGTACTCAAAGGACAGAAAGCACACAGCAGTCTGTCAAATACAAAAGCAGAGAGAACGGACAGAAGCCGAACAGAACACAAACAGAAGTGGGACACTAGCACCAAGCATAGCACTCAGAAAGGGTCAAAGACCCATGGATCTAACAGATCCCTCGACAACGCAGAAATGACCCGAAGGCCAAAGGGTTCGTCAACCCCACAGAACAGATTGGGCATGACCCACACTCAGAACGACGTCTACATGGTATACCACGGAATAGCTCGACCCAGCCATTCACGGCTCAAAAGCAGAGTAACTAGGTCCCAAAACAGAGGCTTAATCCAAACAGATCGAAGCTTAATACAGAGCAGAGCGGAAGTCTTAACCAGATCAGAACAGAAAGTGAAAGCCTAGCAAAATCAGAGAAGGAGCTTACCAATGGAAAGCCTTAGCAAAACAGAAGTCGAACCCGATTAGTAAATACGAAAGCAAACTGAAGTCAGAGGTTGAATCATATTTTCAGAGTAAAACAGAGTTCAAAAGATTAACGGAGACCTTAAAATCAGAAAACACTTAAACCCATGCTAAAACACCTGAAAACAGTTAGTACTCGAAAAGAGGAATCCAACACCGCAAACGGCACTCAAAACGGAGCTCGAACGAAGAAGTTATGGTGAAAACAGAGGGGTGTCCGAACTTGTGTCCGGACGTCGAAGTTCGGACGCAAGTCGAACTCAAATCCGCAGAAAATTTCAAGGTGTCCGAACATCCAAGTTCGGACGGATGTTCGGACGTCCTTCGGAAAACAACTCGAGGAAAGTCCGAACATATGTCCGAGCTTCAAAGTTCGGACACATGTCGAAGAGAAAATCAGAGGCGCAAAACAGGGTGTGTCCGAACTTCCAAGTTCGGACGGAAGTTCGGACACAGAGAAATTCTCAGAAAATCCAGACGCAACAGAGCGTGTCCGAACTTCCAAGTTCGGACGGAAGTTCGGACGCGCCGAAAAGTGCAGTTTCCAGAACGAAATCAGATGCGAACAGAGTCCTCAAAACAATGTCAAAAATGCAGTACGAAACCAAAGCCTTTAAACCATAACCATGGCAGTTTTAGAAGGTCAAAACCAAGACAAATCAGACAGAGATCGATCACCAAACATAGGGCGATTAAACAATCCGAACTCTCAAATCAGAAGCACTCAAAGTTCACAAAACAGAAGGGAACCATAGAGGTAGATTCACCATTGTCAAAGCAATACTTACATAACAAAATACGCAAAACAAAACCAATCCCACGGGGTTGCAACGCATCAAAACACAAATCCAGAACTCACACCAAATTACCACGGATCAGAAACCACACAAACATATACGGAAAACAACGAAACCAAAACCCCGTGGGTGAACGCACACAACCGAATCCATCTACCACCTACCTCACATCCGAAGCAATGCTATCTCTGCGGACTCTACAGAACGCCCTTCTCGAATCACCACTCGAACGACAATCCATCGAATTGAACCGCTCCCAAATACAAAATCAGAATCAGAAAAGGAAAAGGAAAACTCAACGGAGAAGAGAACCGGAATCTACAACCCAACCTGACTGACGACCGATAGAAGAACCGAATTCCACCAGCAGATCTCCAATAGTTGACAATCGAGAGGAAATTGAAGAAGAGAGAAGAGCAAAGGGAGGTTATGGAGAGTGAGGAAGAACCGTCGTGCGAGAGAACGTCAGGATGGAAGGAGGAATTGATTGTGATTAGAATTTAGAGAAAGGAGAGTTAAGAAATAATAAAAAGAAGTAAGTCCTTAACTCTTTAATTACTAGAACGCAAAAGGACGTCTTTAGCCCTCCTTCCACAAGCTACTATAATGACATAAGGAGAATGTCATAGACAATCTAATATAAGATTACAAAATAGCACAACTCCCTTTGCGAATCAGAAAGGAATAAAAAAAAATCTGGGGTGTAACATTTAGCCATTCAAAACTCATTTACACGACAGTTACTCAAAAACGTGCTTTTTAAGGCTCCTTAAAGCACATTTTGTGTTTTAACTTGTTTTCAAGCTTGGTTTTCTTGGTAATTAATTTAATATATTCATTAATATATATATAAGGTCTTGGTAAGTTAAGTAGTCTAACCAAGGTATCCCAAGCTTAGAGCATATTCCGCCCTTTATTGCCTTTTAGGCAATTAATTGTATTTACTACTTATTAATTGTTTATTAATGTTTCTAAGACTCTTTTTAGTCTTAATAATTTATTATTTAATGTTTAAACAACTTATTAAGGTTTGGGGTATTTCATCGCCGGTCTCGTGCCTTGACCATATCCTCTTCGGGTACCTGCACACTAAAAACGTTCCCCCGAGGGGGTCAGCTTTCGCTGAGCATGATAACCGCATACCCCGCGTACTAGTGAGGGTACACCGACCACTTGGTCGAATACATGCGGTTGATTTCATTCAAACATACATGCATACGTGCTCTTATACATAATATTACAACCCATTACACATGGAATACATACATACACATCATTACACACTCTTCAATGCATACATGGTAACCCATACAAGCCATCAGATACATTCTTACCTTTCCGAGGTCCGCAATACACAATACATATACGATACATACACAATACATACACAATACACCATCCTTGTTAGCTCATGTTGGTCCACCCGGGTTAATCGGGTGAAGATTACTCTTTCACTAGTTACACGGTACTTACGCATACATACTCATACTCATACATACTTACTTACTTACTCTTACTCATGTTAAGTCATTGGGACCTCCGCCCTGGGGACTACTCCGTCCCACCACCGGGATTTACTTGGTTCACCAATCCAGGATGCTACCCATTTAAGGGATTTGGGCCGTGGACTAGTTTAAGAACCAGGAATCGGATCCAACCTCTTGTGTCTCCTCATCCTCACACGTGGCCGAAGCTATATCGGACTTCTACTCATTCCAATTTATTCCTTACTTATGTTAGGAGTTAGGTAGTTAGGAATTAGTATAAGTCATTCATTCAAGCCACATACACAATACATTGTTCATATACACATCCATACAAATTACAATACAATATACAAGTACACTACGAAATACAATACACTTCATCATCATTCATATATTTCATGAATTATACAAACTATTGTTCAAGACAAATATCAAGAACAATGTAAACAAACACAAGTAAGTGCAATATAGTCCGATTCATGCATTTATCTTATTAGGTGATCAAATAAGCACACAAATCGGGGTAACCAGATTAGGATACAGGGCATGAAGAAATCATACCTTGCACCGTTGATTTGGACTCACCGACTCGTCTTCGGTGTTCAACTGTTCGAATCCTAGCATATACATACAGTTGGGTGGTTAACCATCTATAATTAACCTTACTTATTACTTTGCTAAAGTTTCCCAGTGTTTACTTACTAATTCCTTATTATTCAAATACATTTACTTATGTTACTTACTTAAAATTATTCTCTAGGCTTGTTCATGGCCTTAATGACCTTTAAACATCATTAATTATGTCTTAATTATCTTATAATATCATTACCCTTCATTACCCTACCTTAGATTAGCTTTAAAATGGATTCTGTGAAGAAAATGGGGTGGTCCTGGTTTACAAACCTGGACCATCTCTTCAGAGACGTTTCTGTCAAGTTTTTATGGTGGTCCGGGTTTGTGTACCAGTTTACAAACCCGGACCATCACTTTAGAAACTTTCTGTCGTATTTTTAAGGTGGTCCGGGTTTGTGTACTTGTTTGCAAACCCGGACCATCCTTCAGCGATACTTTCTGTCAAGTTTTTGAGGTGGTCCTGGTTTGCGTACTGGTTTGCAAACCAGGACCATTCCAGCGAGAAGGCATTCTGCCAAGTTTAAGAGGTGGTCCTGGTTTGCCTACTTGTTTGCAAACCAGGACAAATCCAGTCTGTTGCAAATTTACAGTTTTTAAGCTTTGTTTCAACTCCAAATTTCTACCAATCTCTTCCCCAATATTCCTACATATAACCTAGGGTGTTTTAGCATTGATTAAGCACTTTAAACTAGCCTAATCCACTCTACCAAAATCTGTTACAAAATACACTCCACTGTTAAATTTTCTCCTCTGTTACAGTTTTCTTCTTCCATAAATGCTACAGATTTTTCCTTTATCCTTTACCATTCAATACTCCCTCTACTAATGCTCCTCCTAGCATTCCAATTACCTTATCTTACCACTCTAGTTCTTCCCATTACTTAAACCTTTCTCAATCTGTTTTCACACTACTAAAACTGCTCACATAAGCTTCTCAATTACACCTAGTCACCACCTAGGTGACCCTTTCTCCTTCCACATCTAAGTCCTCCAATTTCTATACAAATTTGGGCAGAGGTTCCCCTATATTTTTAACATTGCCCACACACATTCTCAGCTCACACATTCATTCAAATGCCCATATCAAGTCACACATCATTCTACTCAATATACCACAATATTTGTCCTACACATACACATACATTAACCAATGTTTTCCCAAGTCTTTAAACCTCTTTTAGACTTCCAAAACTGTTACATTCTCTTCCTCATTATACTACAATATACTTACTACTCATTACCATATACTTTACACATTTCCAATACCCAAAATTTGTTACACTACACAATGCAAAAACTAGTTCAAGGTAATGCATTTACCTTGTGATTTTAGTTCCTCTTTCTTTCTCCCCCTTCTCTTCCTTTCTTCTTTCTTTTCCTTCATTTCCTTCTTGTTCTCGGTTCCAAATGGAGTCCACACTCCAATGCTACAGCCCATATCCAAGACACTAATGAATATCCACTTTAACACTTAAACCCTAGAAATTTACCTTAGAATCTAGGAGCATATATTTAGGGTTTAGGTGTGACTTTACCTTTCACTCATTAGATAGAGTTCTTGCTTAGCAAGAGGGCAATATTTCCAGCTCCAAAAGAAGCCACAATCGGCTGGAACAACAAGGAACAAAAGTTCACATTTTAGGAATTCTTATAATGCACATAGGAGCTAGAAATGAGGGGTTTTCGAATTTCTTTTTACCTCAAACCAACAAGATGAAGGAGAGGCTTCCAATGGTGGTTTCAAATCTTCAAATGGAGAATACCCATGGAGATGAAAATGGGTGTTTTCGATTTTTGAAAGGAGGAAGATGATCTCCTTTGCAAGGGGATTCCAACGGTGTAATTTTTGTTGCATTTGGAGAAGGATTGAGTAGTTAACAAGAGGTGAGAAGATGAGGGCTGTGTGAGGGTTTGGCAATTCGCCATGGCTGTCGCCTGGAGGAAGGAGAGAAATCAGAGAGGGAGGAGGGAGTGCAGTACGTGAGGGTGTGAGGGAGTAGAGGTGAGAGAGTGTCCCCCTTCCCCTTTTTACTTTTTTTTTTGCTTTTTGGTTTATTTATTAGTTAGTTGTGTGAGTGTGTGAGAGAGAAGTTAATTAACTCCTTAAAACTGGCCCCTCACATTACTACTAGTTGGGGCGTTTTTCGTCTTTTACAGAAACACCCGTTATTTTACCCGATTTTGGTACTATTCACTAACCGGGTCCGTTTTCCAGAATTTTCTCGTTTCTTTATTTTTATTGGTTATTAGGCTTCCATAAATGCTTAATCATTTTTATTTAGTGATTTATAATTTTTACGGGTTCGTTGACCACTTAAAGTCAGTTTTCGGGTTTTCTCGAAAAACATGCACTAAAGCTCTATTAGCGTTTTAATTCATTCTTTGGATCCGTTTTCTTCGGGAGTTGTTCCCATATATTATTTAGGTCTTATTAAGCCTTAAGAATCCATATAATATGCTAACCGGGGTCTCATACCTCCTATGGTTATTTAACACTTATTTAGCGTTTTTCGCTTTTCAAGCGTTTCTTCATTTCTTTTGGATTTATTTTTCCTTACTAATATTACTTAGGCGTTATTAAGCCCTTAAATACCTATTAGGATAATTTTAATCACTATATTTAAGGTCGGGGTATTTCAATTTGAGACCCGCGGTACATCTAGGGACCAGGACCTATTCCAAAATGCGAGAAATGCTTGGGGAAATCTGGGTGCATAGATCAAGGGACCGGAACCTATGCCAAAATATGTGAAAAATGATCATGGGAATGCCAAAAGTGGAAGTGATTGAGAACTTATGAATTGTTGTAAAAAGACGAACATGCTCTTTAGAAATGTTGTGTGGTGAACAGGGCTTGTTACGGGCCTAGAAGTTTTCGTGGAGTTTAGAGCTTATTACATGTTTGGGTGTTATACCAAAACTTGACCCCCGGAAGGAGTCCTGTTAGGTGCAGATGTGTAAAAGGGCAAAATGGTCAAAAGACTTGGAATCTCTAATTGTTAAGGTTGTTTTTGGAATTTTTCATCTTTGCATGATTAACCCACACACTTCAGAAGGGTTGTGGTGGCTTTGTCATCATGAAGTGCATTTTTATAATTTTTAGGATTTTTTATTTTTAAAAACTTGGCTTTTAATACATATTATAAGATAATTTTTATAATCAAGGCCTCAAATTTTTGAACTTTGTTTTGCGACCTCACTTGTTGGGGTGTTCGTTGGAGGATTTTACGGCCCCACTTGTTTGGGTGTCCGTTGGTGGATTATTTTGGTTACCAGTGAAAAGCTCCCTTATCATTGCGGAATTGTCGTGGTTTTTCATTTGAAGTGATTGAGTTGTTGTTGACTATTGGTGTTGTATGAGATGCATGCTCAAACGGTTTACAAATAAAATGAATTATACATTGTGAAGTAGTGGTTTACTGAGTTTCACTGATTTGTACGATCTCTTCTGTGTGTGTGTTGTTTGTATGTTTTATGATCGTAGGTACTAATGACTATGGCTACGGGATCGGAAATACATCACCATGGAAGATAATTACGAGTTTAGTTTCTTTTGAATTCAGTTGTCAATGAAGATGGAATAGTCTTTTTCTCTCATTCATTCCTTTGGGTTTTGTAATCAGAATATAAGTTGGTTTGAATATTTAGCCTTAGCACTCACATGTGCGGGTGTAGCAGTAATACCTCGGATTTGATTTATTTTTCGCTGTGATAGTTTGATGAATTGGTTTTGTTATTGAATAACTGCTAAGAAATTTTCGTTTTTGAATCATCACTGACATTATCACTCATGTGTATGTTGAAGGGGGAGTTTTGATGTTGATTTTTGAAGAATTGGACTTGTCCGAACATCCGTTCGGATGTGTAAGTCCGGACAGGTCCCGAGCATTCGTTGGTTTTCTTTTGTCCGTTGTGTCGGAACATTTGTCCAAACTTACATGTTCAGATAGCATGCGAGGACGAGTTTGAGTAGAAGTTTTAGCATTGGTCCGAACTTCTATGCTCAGACGCATGATTGGACCCACGTAAGGAATTTTGTCGGAACTCGTTTCCGAACTTCCAAGTTCAAACAATAGTCCGGACAACCCTTCAACTTGTGCCCGAACTTCCAAGTTCGGACACAAGTTCGAACATACACGTTTGAACTCTCGGCCTTTGTCCATAATTCCAAGTTCGGACACGAGGTCGGACATGACCCTGAATTCTATTTTAAGGCCCATTTGACTTCTATTTTTCTCTCTATTTGCAACGTTATTTTCCTAAACCTTTATATTATATATTTTGGTTAAATTCGGGGTGTTAAAATTAATTAGTAATACGAATTATTAAAAAGAGCAGCAAATTTTGAAATGAGGCAATGAATGGTTTTCACATGTAGAAATAAATGAGTCTACCTCAATTCTTATGGTTATTTTTTATTTATTTTGCAATTTTACTTGACTAAGTAATAACATAATTTAGATCGCAGAAGTAGGTAAACTAGGTAATACTAATTTTGATGGATGAGTCGTCTCATTCTCCTTACACATAAAATTATTTAATACTAATGTTTATTTTGCTAGCACAAATTTACTTTTACATTAAGTAGCTGGTACCTTATAGTCACCATTTACTATTTAAATTTAACTATGTGATTATTTTTAAAAGACACATTCAAAGAATGTTGTATTAATGTTCCTTATTTGTTTCTACTTTACCCCTCAATATTACTGTGTTTACCTCCTTGATACTCCAACTACTTTACCTTTGTTTCCAGGTACATCTTGTTGAACTTAATTGCCAGGATAGAAGAGGTATGTTTGGATTGTTGAAGGAATTGATTTATTCAATGGAGTTACATACCTATTTATAGAGTTTCCTCATCTAGAGCTTCTACGTAGTCAAAATAGAGGGCTACTAAATCTGCTACAACAACCACACATGGTTGCTACTTATTCAACAATGACAACTAGAATAGTCATGGACGGTGCCTCCCTTCTACCTACTACTTCTAGATGATAGTTGATGTTGAATGTTTAACACTCCCTCTCAACATCAACTTCCTATTAATCTAGTACACATGTAGCTTTTATATGGAAAAACTACAAACCATCTCTTTTATGTTGTTGCTATATGGGCAAGCTCCTCTTTGTCTTTGTAGAGAGTGCATCAACGTCCCATAAGGCAAGCTCCTCTTCATTTACTATAAAAAGTGCATCAACATCCTCAAGGGTAAGCTCTTCTTTTTTCTACACCTGAGAGGGCATAAACGTCCCATTCGTCTTCATTCCTTGAAGTAGCAACATTGTTTTCTATCCTATTCTTATTTGACCAACAATATTTCGCCATATGACCTTTCTTGTTACAGTTGTAACACTTTCCTTCAAACTTTTGACTATTATTATAGTCGTTCCAATTTGCTCTTGCTTTTGTTCGATCACTCCCCTCGCCTTGATGACTCATCTCTTCGTGGCTCTTATGTCTGGATCCATATTCAACTTTCTTCTTCGAATTCCACTTGCCTTTCATAGCATAGAGTGCCTCTTCCTCTATCTTCAACGAGACTCCTCCCATTTGCTTAGCCAACGCTTCTTGACTAGCTAGCAAGTTTTCGAATTCCACAAGCGATGGTTGATTTTTCCATCCTTGTATAGCAGTAATAAAGCTCCTGAATTCCTGTTTCAAACCATGGATGATGATTCGCTTCATCCTAGTATCACCGATGCGGGCTTCCGGATCCAACTCGGAAATTTCTCGGCATAACAACTTCACTTTGTGAAAGTACTGTGCAACCATCATGTCACGTTGTGCAATCGACAATAGCTCACTCTCCAAGAGTTGCAACTTTGTGTCGCTCTTTTTTGAGAATAACTTCACGAGCGTATCCCAAGCGTCTTTGGGAGTCTGCGCGTCTCGAATGTGCTCGAGAATTTATTCTTTGACAGACGTCTTGAGGGTAAACATGGATTTGCCTGCCTTAATCTTCCATTTCCGCAGCGCGTCTTCTCCCGTCGGTGGCTTTACTTCGGTACAATTAACAACCTCCCATAAATCTTGTCCTTGCATATATGACATTATGCAAGTAGACCAAGAATTATAATTGTTATTGTTAAGCTTTCTAACTCCACCGGCAACTTGAAAATCAGCCATAAGTTAATAGACTTAATAAAATACTCCCCCACTTTTGTATTTAACTTTTGCTAATTTCCCACACTTAAAATAACAACTCTTTTTTTACGTGACTTTGGACCAAAAGTAATCAATGCACCACTTTTACTTCACCTTTTTTTTGTTGTTGTTTTTTTAAACACTCACGCACGCAAGGAAGCCCCACCTTGCTTTTTTTTCTTTGCTATCCTTTTGTGTTCACACGACTCCAATGCAAGGAGAAGGATTAAAAAAAAATTGAGATGAATAACACTCTCTTTTAATATATAGCACCAAGTCAGACAAGTTCACGTGACTCCAAAAACCTTTGTTTTGTTGGCTTGGACCCACGCTTGACTACTATCAATTACAGGACGACTGTAAAATTCTCACAATTTTTTTTAATATATAACTCCACAGTATTATCTTCTTCCTCCCGTTTTTTTTGTTTGCGTTACTCTCCCTCCCTGTACTCACTTCTTTTCTTTTCTCAGCTTTTCTCAGCACACGCACTTCTCTTGGCTCTCTCTTTCTTTCCTTTTTTTCAATTCAATACTCAACCACCGACTCCCTCCCCAAACTCTCTTCTTTTATTTTTCTCTTTCTCTGTGTTATTCTTCCTTTCTCATTTAGCTACTTCCTTTTAGCTTTCTTCTCGTAACTCAGAGAATGTAGAAACAAGTTCGGGAGATGGTGTAAATATCTTGGAAGCTACAACGAGAGGGGAATAAGAAAACAGGGCTGCTTTTTATGGAACGAGATTCTAACTTTGCGATGATGAAGGTTGCGATAAAGATTTGTTGGAGTGTTGAAGGTTATGGCTAGATTTTACAGCTCACTGGCTATGGTAGATTGTGCTGGCTCTGATACCAAATGTTGAACTTAATTGTCCAGGATAGAAGAGGTACGTTTGGATTGTTGAAGGGATTGATTTATTTAATGGAGTTACATGCCTATTTATAGAGTTTCCTCATCTAGAGCTTCTACGTAGTCAAAATAGAGGGCTACTAAATCTGCTACAACAACCACACATGGTTGCTACTTATTCAACAATGACAACTAGAATAGTCATGGACGGTGCCTCCCTTCTACCTACTACTTCTAGATGATAGTTGATGTTGAATGTTTAACATATCTCATCTTAATATCATAAAGAGTTTTATTTGACACATCACGGGGACTAATTTCAATCCGTAAGGGAACTCCCTAGGAAAGAGAATGCTCTACTTTTTACTTATAAATACTCACAAAGAAAAGGCTATAACCAATTGTCCCATTAGCACAGCATATTCAAATTCATTAACATCGTGAAATAAAGCAGATCCCATCAACAAGTAAATTTGAAGATGGATGAACTAACCAAGCAACCGACCAATTTATATTCATCATAACCTTCCCAAGTCCATTTCTTAAAAGACAATGAACAAAAATATGTGTCACTTCAGCACAACTATGCTAATGTTATGGCAAGGAGGTTCAGAGTTAAAATAAGAAGAAACAATATTCGGCACGGGTTCATAGAGGTGCCAGATATTTCCAGTTATCGAGCATTACAAATGAAATAGAAAACTGACCTTCATCTCCCAGAAATTAAATTTCCATCCAAGGGTTTTCTTATCTGTATTATCAAGTCTAACTCGAAGGCCTGCACATTTTGGAGCACCATTGATACCAACTGCTGCCCTAAGTACCTTTTCCCTTCATCTTTCTTCCAGATTGGTACTGTGACAACCTAAAACCAAAACTATATGCGCACCTCATTTTTTATTTATAATTTTGGCACCAGGCCTTGTATAAATGCAGCAGAGTAAGAGTTCCAAAAACATATACACCACAGCACTACTCACCGTTATAATTGGCCAGCTACACTATGAATTTTGCAAAAATCAGCAAGCATTCATAGTATGCGTTCCCATCTATTAACACAAAAAAGGCCATCCACCTACAACATCTATCACCTATCCCAATCGAGTCAGTTTTCACCTGTGTAATAATCCATTCTCATGGATGAATGAATGCATCTCCATCGGGGGTTTGATCCCATTCAGTGTTGCCCATCTCCACACCATCACCTTTATGGCTCCAAATTCTCTTTAGTAGGTATATCTTGCTGTTGGAAGATGGCCTTATTTCTCGTCTCCCATGCCAAGTAGGATCCGCAAGGTTGCCCGCCATACCCATCGTTCTTGCTCTCCTCTCACAGTGACTTCCCATAACTGGATGATATCGTTAGTATCGAACGGTAGTGTAATACACACACCCCACCATAGGATTACACTCCTCCAGAGCCCATGTATCTGTTTGCACCAGACCAGCGCATGGCTAGGAGATTCCATACCATGTTGGCAGCATGCACATATACTTCCTGCTATACTTACCAATTCTTTCTCAGTAAGGAGATCACGAGTGCACAGCTTATCCTGGAACAACATATATAATAGGATTGAGGCACGTGGAGGTGATACATTGGACCAAATGAGGCGCTGTTCTGGCCACTGTAGAGACTCCGGTTGCAAGCAGGCTCGAGTTCCATTTCGAACCAGGTACCTACGGTCACCCGAGGTTCCCCAATTGAGCAGGTCCGGTTTCTCAATATTGGTCTAGACTAGTTACAGTTGCTCCAGGAGGGTATTGAGCATGCCTTCTTCGTAAGTGAACAAACCCTTTCTCCAATGGAATGACCACGTTACTCCTCCCAGTCCAGCACTAAACATGTCACCTACTCTCGCTTCCTTTGTCATTGCCAGCTGAAATAGCCTTGGAAACCTGTCTTTGATCGGGCTGTTTCCAAGCCAAATATCATGCCAGAATCTTAACTTCATGCCATCTCCCACAGCCCAGATTAGCCGGTCATGAATCCCATTATCTTTTAGAATTTTCCACTCCAGTATGTTACAGATTTCTTTCCAGATACCACCACTCTTATATGCAGTCATTGCTCTTTGATCGACAACATCATTTGGGTTAGCATTGTATACCACGCCTATAATCTCCTTCCATAGGCTCCCTTTCTCGTTATGATAACAGAACCACCATTTTAGTAAAAGAGTCGCATTCTTGCATTTGAGACTTACTAACCCTAAACCACCACATTCTTTTGGTTGGACAGTCTTTCTCCACGCTATTAGGGTCATTTTCTTTTGATCAATGCTACCCCAGAAGAAATTTCATTGTAGTGCTTCTATTTGCTTTATAACTTTCTTCGGCACACGGAACAGACTCATATAATATGTCAGTATTGTTTCTAGCACTGCCTTGATCAACACCAATCTACCTGCCTTTGATAGACATTTCACTTTCCAGCCCCCCAAGTGCCCTCTAATTTTATCAATGACTGGTTTCCATGTGGAGCATCTCCTTGGGTTTGCACCAAGAGGGAAGCCTAGATACTTACATGGTAGTGATCCTTCGTCTACATCCAGCCAATGACAGAACACCATCTTTTCATCCTCCTTTAGATTTATACCGAAAAGCCTAGATTTGTCCCAATTGATATGCAATCCCGACATTTCCACAAATAGAATGACCAACCCTTTTGTAACAATTATTTCTTCCAATGAAGCATCACAAAATATTAAAGTATCATCAGCAAACTGTAGGTGTGATATACTCTTCATTTCACTGCCCACAATCATTCTTTTCGTACCCCCACCTCACGGCCCTCACCTAGCAGCCAGTTGAGCGCTTCCACCATCATCACAAAAAGTAGGGGCGACAATGGGTCACCTTGTCGTAGTCCTCTTCTTGGCTTAAAGAGGTTAGAAGGTACCCCATTGATGAGGACCGACATCTCTACTGAACTTATACATTCCATGATCCACCCTCTCCATTTTGGTTGGAATCCCATCAGTTTTCCCATACAATCCACAAACTCTGATGCTACTGAGTCATAGGCCTTCTTGAAGTCGATTTTGAGAATGACTCCCTTCTTGTGTTTCTTCTTATACCATCGAATTACCTTGTTTGCGATCAAGGGCCCATCAAGGATATTTCTCCCTTTAACAAAGGCTGTCTGGGATTCCCCAATCAAGTTGGGCAAGACATCCTTCAATCTTTGTGCCATTAGCTTAGCTATAATCTTGTACACACAACCCACCATACTAATCGGCCTGAACTCATCAAGGTTAGAGGCCCCACCTTTCTTGGGAATGAGAGTAATCCAAGTCATGTTACAACCCTTCGGGATTTTACTTGAAATAAAAAAGGATGTTACCTCCTTGACGAAATCATCACCTATGCCTTTCCACATTTTTTTGGATGAAGTTGAAGTTGAAGCCGTCGAAGCCTAGGTCTTTGTTCCCGTTGACTTGCATTACAATGGCTTCGATCTCCTCAGCTGACGGGATGGTTTTAAGGCTAACGGCTTCCTCAGCTGATAGCTTTGGTCGCCCCTCATGTGGAGGCTCCATTTTAGAGGTATCTCGAAATGCAAATTGTTTATGGAACTCTCCAACAATGGCCTTTTTTATTTTTGTCGGATCCTCCACCCACTGCCCGTTGACTTCCCACTTTGTGATTTTGTTAATCCTCCTGTTAATCGATGCTCGGGTATGAAAGTATCTTCTATTTCGGTCCCCCCATCTTAGATGCCTTTCTCTCGATAGTTGTTTCCACAGTCTTTCCTGTAGCATCCATGCATGTAGGAGATCATTATGCGTCTCTCTTCTTTGCAGTATTTGTACCGAGGAAAGTTCCCCCATGATTTCCATTGAGTCCAATTGTCGTATGACATTTTCCAGCCCTTCAATTTTCTAGTCAATCCACCCAACACTTTCCTGATTCCATACTTTGATTACATTTTTGATTCCGTTCAACTTGTTGGAGCAGTTTCCGATAATTTGCCCCCATTATGCATCGATCATAGGCATGAAGCTTTTGTCTTCCAACCATATATCAAGGGATCGGAATGGCCTTCTCCCCCATGAAACCTCTTGCTCAGTATGGATGACAATCATGCGGTGGTCAAATATACACCATGGTCGTGTATCTAGCCTTAGAGTGTTCGAACTGTGTGCACCAGCCCCCTGTGACAAGAGCTCTATCCAACTTGCTCATGCAGTTATTCCTTTTGCATGTGAATTTCCCTCCCTGGGAAAATAGCTCAATCAATCCCATATTATTTATCCAGTTTTCGAATCTTCACATCCCCGCAGATCTAGACCTTTGGGATCTAGAGGCTGCATTGCGCCTTTGATCTGGGCTTCGAATCTCATTGAAATCGTCAAGGCAGAGTAAGTCCCCCTCTTCCACTTCTCTCCATGCAAGGATTTCCTCAAATACCCTTCTTTTCTCAGCTTCCTGTGTTGGATTATATACAAACAAGAGCAGGCTGACAAACCCGTTTTCCACTATCTTCACCTTCACTACTATCCATATATCCTTTTTCCATTCTTGTAAGACTTCAATCTGTGTCTCGTCCCACACCAAGATTAAACCACCCGATCTTCCTTCCGCCGGTATCTCAATACATTTTTGGTCCCGACCCCGCCCCACCAGCATCCCATCCTATCTCCCATTAACGTGGCCATTTGAGTCTCGACCACAGCCAACATAGTTAACTTCAACTCCCTCACTTCTTTCCTTAGCTTCCATCTATTCCCCTTCCTTCCTAGTCCCCCCGCATTTATCAAAGCCACCCGCACCATCAGATAAATCTCCCTGTTTAGTTGTCAGCCTTTTGGATCTTCTTGCCGAGTTACATCTCAATATAGAGTGTATATTACCCAATGCTGCATCTGGATTTGGAACCTTGCAATTGACCAGCGCTAAGAGGTCAACATAAAGTTGGGATTCCTCCTCAATTTGTAGAATTTAACCATAGTTGGTATCAATGATATAAAGTATCATAACTACGTACCATAAAAGGATACAATGATACACTTTGATCCTAGCTAAATATTTAACAAAGCAATACGAGTAGTTTAAGATTGAAATTGTCTGTAACTTGTGCAAATTACCTCCAACTAATACAACGAATGTTCACATATTTCCAAATAAGAAAACGAGGGAAAACAACAAGCTACTAAGTTAATGATCATGAGATAAGTATAATCAAGGTTCAACCAGGTTACCAGAGATCAAAGATTAAAGAGCAAAATGTCACAATAAAGAACAAAACCAGTTAACAAAAATCTAGAAACAGCTTCTAGAAGAGAAGATCACATGTATTGCTGCAACTTGGGAGGTAATAACATCAACTTCAAATCTTCTCCATGTGTTGATTGCCCATGATGTTTGCC
Source organism: Limonium bicolor (assembly GCA_023374045.1). NCBI lineage: Eukaryota > Viridiplantae > Streptophyta > Magnoliopsida > Caryophyllales > Plumbaginaceae > Limonium > Limonium bicolor. Next base: position 197,343,292 of record CM041778.1, on the reverse strand, counting down.
TGACATGTTGCCTTTCCCCTTTTCATTAACCACCCAAAAGTAGCCAATGGGTTTTAGTAAGTAAAGAACAAAGAGATGATTACAGTTTGAAGAATTTATTCAGGGATAAAAATGATAACAAACTTGCATTTACGCGAGAAAATTGTGTCCCAAATTTTGGCTAGTACCAGCTTGTAAATCTTTTCGATCACTCATCATACCAATGGTATATGTCCTCATAGCACCAGAAAAGGTCACTACTTTTGATTTCCAGCCAGGATAAGAGGTACAACCGCTTCTTCAAATTGAGGCAAACTTGCACTAGTAGAAAAAAAGGCTATTTCTACGATAAAAAAAAGGCTATTTCGGCACCCCCTATCTCGACGGTTGTAGTAAAAACCGCCGAGATAGGTTGTCTAAGTGATTGCGATTCAAAAATAAACGGTCTATTTCGGCGGTTGTAAGGAGGAACCGTCGAAATTGATACGTTTCATAGTCTATTTCGGTGGTTCCTCCTTACAACCGCCGAAATAGACTATTTTCCTAGTTGAAATTAAAAAATAATAAATATCTATCTCAGCGGTTGTAACAGGAACCGCCAAAATAGGTGTATTTAATACTGAAGTTCGGCGGTTGTTACTAGCAACCTCCAAAATTGAGTGCTTAATATCAGCCCCCGTCCCCCCGACCCCCTTCTCCAGACTTCACGCTCTCGACTCTCACTTTTCTTCTCTTTCTATGCGCACGACAACCAGAGGCAACTAGCACCTCTAGCCTCCGCCCGACCTCCGACCACCGCTCTCGGCTGTCGCCGCCGTCACCTGCCATCGCCCGCTTCCCTGCAGTCGCCATCACCACCTACGGCCGCCAGCTGCGCCAATGACCCGCTGAAATGGGAAGAAACGACCTAAACTAGTAAGTTCAAATTTCATTGTAAAAATTTGTAAATTTGTTGTTATAATCAATGCTCTAATTTAGGTTGGAATGTGAATGTGTGTGTATAATGTAATTGTGTGTGGATAATGTGTGTATAATAATGGTGTAAAATTAGTGTAATTTGTTTTGCCCACAAGGTGTTTGATGTATTGTCTGAATGAAAAAAATGTATTGTTTATGCCCTTTGTAGCGATAATTTAGGAGTGTTTGCGTCTCTTATATGCTAGATTGGAAACAGGGCTGAAAGCAGTTCATATTGGGTACGGGTAATATACTTTAACTTATCTATTCATTAATTCTCTTCAATCTTAACTTTGAACAAGGAGCATACATGTTATACGTTTCTTTTCTAAATTTTTTCTTTGCGCCTTCACAGAGACATATCAAAAGTGGTGCTGTTACATCTCTTGCACACCAGCCTACCTTTCGGACACTAGTCTCCCCTCTCTCTATAAATCCTAAAGAAACAAGTAAGTATTTTAACTTCAGATTTTGTTTTAATCTCTGAACTGGTTCGAACTTATTCAGTGCAGAATTGAAAATAAGTTTGATTATTGTTGCCAATTATCTATTGAGAATGTGGTTTGAAAATGTTGGTTTCTTGATCTGAATGTGCAATTGTTTGCCAATTAGCCAGTAAAGAATTAATTTATTTAAAATGGGGTTTGATGATTGAATTTGTATTTAGTTGAGTTTCTACCATTGTTGAAATATTTGTGGTTGTGATGACTTTGGTGAGTGCTTAATAAAAAGCATAGGATGTGTACAATTATGCAAAGTTCATGTCGAATTTTTTCTAGAAATGTTTTCGTAATGATGTATTTTGTCTCAATATTTAACACCGGTTCTGTTTTAAAAGTGCGACGATATGTTAAAATTAAAATCCTAGTTTATTTTGTGTTTGGAACCTTCAAGTTAGGCTAGACTACTTGACAATCATCTCAGTCATGCTCCATTAGGAAATAAACATGTGCAACTAACTACAAACCATATTACATAAAATTTTTAGTTTTACGTAGGCTATAACTCACACTTGTGATCTATTGCACATATAGTATGGAGCGTGACTGGATGTATGGTGATCGAGGGGAACACTTTGACAAAATGCTGAAAGAGTTTTGCAAAGCTGTAGTGCAACACAAGGATAGGACAAAGGCGAGGAAAATTTCATGTCCTTGTGTTAATTGTGGTGTGGTCAGAAAATATTCAAGCATCGACGTCATACAATTTCATCTGAAGACCCGTGGTTTCATGCCACATTACAGAAGATGGACTTATCATGGAGAATTTGTTGAAGATAATGCTCCAACATCCTACAGTCATGAACGGTGTCACTTAAGAACCGAGCAGACATTTGATACTACCAACGAGTCAGATCGATTCCCGAGTAATTCAAGAGTCAATGTTGATAGCGAGACGACTTACCACAATGAGCAAATAGATGATATGATATGCTTGATAATGTTGAGGACAATTTCATCGACAGGCCGGAGGAGTATCAAAGGTTGTTGGATGTGTCCAAGACAGCCTTGTACCCTACATGCATTAAGTACACAAAATTGAAGGTTGTTCTGAATTTTTTCAACTTGAAGGGAAGATATGGATGGAGTGACAAGAGTTTCACGGCACTTCAGTAGGTTCATGATATGCTTCCAGATGGGAACGGTCTCTCTACCACCACTTATGAGGTGAAGAAATGGATGTGTACAATGGGGATTGAGTATAAGAAGATACATGCATGTCCCAACAATTGTGTGTTGTATAGGGGTGATTACAAACACCTAGACAACTGTCTGAAATGCTCATTGTCTCGATACAAGATCGAGGATGGTGACTCCTCATCCCCTCCCAAAAAAAGTCCTCCAACTAAACTTTTATGGTATTTGTCGATCATATCTAGGTTCAAAAGGTTGTTTGCCAATCTGGAAGATGCAAAGAACTTACGGTGGCACGCAGAGGGCAGAAAAAGTGATGATAAACTAAGACATCCAGCATATGGGCCTCAGTGAAGAAACATCAACAGACAGTACAAAGAACATTTCAGACATAAAGAAAGGAATTTGAGGCTTGGGTTATGTACTGATGGAATGAACCCGTTCAGCACGTTGAGTAGTCAGTACAGTACATGGTCTGTTCTACTAGTGATCTATAATTTGCCCTCGTGGTTGTGTATGAAACGAAAGTACATCATGTTATCGCTCCTGATATCTAGTCCAAGCAGCCAGGTAATAACATTGATGTTTATCTTGCCCCTCTGATTGATGATCTGAAGCTATTGTGGAATGAGGGGACAGTGGTATATGATGATTATGCAAGAGAAAATTTCACACTCAAGGCTTTGTTGTTCTGCACTGTCAACAACTTCCCTATATATGAGAACTTGTCCGGTTACACGGTGAAAGGAACATTTGTATGCCCTGTATGCAAGGAAAACACTTGTTCGGACCGTTTAAAACATTATGGGAAGAATGTTTATATGTGTCATCGACGTCATCTACCCAAAGATCACCCTTATCGTGTAACAAAAAGAAAGTTGTTCAATGGTGAAGCTGAAACTCATGTGGCCCATCTACCTCTGAGCTATGAGGAAGTGTACGAAAAGGTTAAGAACATTGCAAATGTATTTGGAAACACATCAAAACCGGCAAAGAACATTTGGAAAAATTAAGTGTTCTATCTTTTGGGATCTACCTTATTGGCGTCTTCTTCCTATGAGACACTGCTTAGACATCATGCACATTGTGAAGAACGTTGGTGAGGCAGTGAGTGGGACTTTTCTCAACATACCCGGTAAAGCAAAAGACGGATTGAAAGTCAGAAAAGACATGCAAACCATGGGTATACGAAAGGAGTTACACCCACAAGAGAATGGGAAATGAATATACCTACCTCCTACATGCTACACGCTCTCAAAAGCTGAAAAGATTAGTTTCTGTAAATGTCTGCACTCGGTAAAAGTACCATCTGGGTACTCTTCAAACTGGAAGAACATTGTATCGAAGAAGGATTTCAAACTGTTAGGCATGAAATCTCACGATTATCATGTACTAATGTTACATCTTCTTCCAGTTACAATCTGAGGGATATTATCATCTGATGTCAAAAATGCTTTAACTCAGTTATGTTTCTTCTTCAACGTTGTTTGCTCCAAGGTAATTGATGTTACCTCTCTAGATGATCTACAACGTGAAATTGTTGTCACATTATGTCAACTTGAGATGTATTTTCCATCATCTTTCTTTGACATAATGGTGCATCTAATTGTGCACATCGTTCGAGAGATACAATTCTATGGTCCAGTATACTTACGGTACATGTACCCTTTTGAACGGTACATGGGTATTCTGAAAAGTAGAATAAAGAATAGGTACCGACCAGAAGGGAGCATTATTGATGCAACGGTGACTGAGGAAGTCATAGAATTTGTGACCGATTATTTGAGTGAGGCTGAGTCAATTGGTATCCCAAAACCACGACACAACGGCAGGTTTAAGGGTAAAGGTGTTATTAGTAGAAAGATTATGCAAGTTCCACATCATCTTATTCATCAAGCACATTTGTTTGTCTTATAACACCTTGAGGTTGTTGAACCTTATTTTGAAACCCATATGGTTGAGTTAAGACATCAAAATCCTATGAAAGACCACATTTGGTTGATAAAGGAACAAAACCGAGTTTTTATCCAATGGTTCAAAGATCATGTGTTTACATTAGCATCATCGGATCCTGAAGCTGTAAGTGAAGAGATCAGATGTTTGGTGATCGGACCTGAAACTAATATTACATCATTTGAGGGGTATGATATTAGTGGATATATGTACTACACTACGCGCCAAGATGCCAAATCTATAAACCAGAATAGTGGGGTAAAAATTGAAGCTACAACCACTGAGTACCACAGCGGTAACCAATTTCAACCAGTTAGGAACTCTAGTTGGTATTATGGTGTCATCAAGGACATTTGGGAACTAGACTACCACGTTGATTCCTTTCTATTGTTCTGATGCAAATGGGTGGACAACCGATCGACGTGGGTGCAAAAATGATGGAGGGCTTACCTTGGTTGATCTTTCACGTGTCGGTTATAAGGATGATCAATTCGTTCTGGGAAAGGATTGCGAACAAGTGTGGTACGTTGAGGATCCAAAAAACTGCAGATGGTCTGTTGTTCTTCCGGGAAGAAGGCCGGTTGGAATCGAAAATGAAAATGAGGATGACGATGACAATGCGACGGTAGAGGAAACACACTTGTTTCCTACTGAATTACCGGATCCGATTGATGTTACCAAAAATGATTTTCTTTACGCACGATCAGACCATGATGAGGGTGTTTGGGTTGAAAATATGAAATGATTTATATTTCGTGTCAGGTAATGTTGTGAGTAGAATGTAGACTGTAATGTCATCTTAAGTGTTATTGTTGTTATATATGTTTCACAGTATTTATGTTAATTTATATAATGATTTTATCTGATGAGAATGTTTTATATATTTCACAGTGGATGATCACTCTATGGATGACCCTGTTGGAGAGTTTCTCATGACTAGAGAGACTGAGCCACAGCATGAGAGACCAAGTAAGCGGGTCACAAGAGGCGGGAAGAAGAAGAAGAAGAGCGATCAGTTAGTTGTACTCAAGACTGAGGCCGGCCCTTCACAGCAAACAGAAGAGCCGCCAGTTGCCCCATCAAAGGCTAAGAAGCCAATGAAGAGAGGCCCACGTGTGCGCTGAAGGCTAACAAGGGCCCTCTTGTAAAACCGGTCCAATTCAATGAGTACAACCTACCTCACGACAATAGGAAGAATGACTTCACCGCTTACAATAGCCATTTGGTGAAGACATACTGTAACATAAACCACAACTGGAAACAACTGCCAAGCGTTGAAGAATACTATGTTTGAGCATCTTCGGGTAAATCTCTACGTTATTAGTATGATGTTATAAAATAATAGAATATTTATGTTCTTTTTGCTAACTAACAAATCATGTATGTAGGTTTGTTTCTCCGTGGATCCCGCATTTAAAAAGGATGTGCTGTCATCGATGTCGAAACAGTTCCGGGACCACAAGAATAAGTTAGTTGACAAGTTCATTTACAAGATGACTGCTCCAGAAGATCCAGATGCTCCAGATCATGATCTCAGCGGTGAAAGGCCACCATGGAAGATTTACGAAGGCATCATCGAAGAGCAATGGTTACAATTTGTTGAGCATCATCACACACCGGAGTTCCAGGTGCATTTTATTGTCATACATACATATGTTACGCTTTCTTATGTCCTTTTCGTGTTTAATTTAACTAAACATGATCATATTAATTTATGCAGGCTCTCCGTGAGAAACAGTAAGCGAATGCTAAGAAATATCTACCCTTGCCGCTTGAGTGGAAAAAGTATTGCTCAACGGGTACCAGAATGGGAGCAAAAGGGATATCTGCCAACGGATGTCTCATTGGATACCAATGGAAGAAGAATGAAAGTTTGGGAGTTAATCCACAGTTCGAAGAGCTTGACTCCCAAAAATCCTCTATATGACGACGCCATGAGAGTTGTTATTGCTCAAATGGTAAGTAATAGCTTTTCATTTTTAGTGAAAGTGGTCATTTCATTTGTATATGAACTTATGATAAATTAATAACTATATTTGTATGTTGCATTAGGGTGACCTAAGCTCTGGGCTCACCTAGGGCATCTGGACTTCAGAGAGGAATTAAGATCCTCTTACACGTGCTCTTGGAAAGAAGGATCATTCAGGTCGTGCCATTGGGTTTGTTGGGCACGTAGGTACCGCCAGGCATTTGGCGTACCTGGGTCTAGAAAAGTACAAGGGAGAATGATGACTTACAAGGAGCATCTGAGAGTGATCTTTGAAATGGAGAAAAGGATACCCCAATTGGTCGACGAGAGGATCGCTCATGCTATGTCTATGTATCAGTCATAGAGGCCTAGCAGTCAAGAGGTTTCTCGACCACCAGTTGAGTTACCCATTCAGCAGCAGAGTACACCAGTATTGGGAAGTAGTGTCCACTCGGCTGAGCCGTTTCCCCATGCATCTCTAAAGGTTAGACCAACATTTAAATTGAATATATGACGATTAAGATTTTTCACTTGATCATTAATATCATCAAAGTACTAGGATTTCATAATTTTCATCTAAAAATTTTCCACATAACATTCAGGCACATACTGAGTGCATGTTGTTTTTATAACCTGGAGACGAAGTGGTCATGGTGGGATGGGGTAAACGTTTCCCCTCAACTGCAAATAATATTGTGAATGGTGAACCACTGCGACAGTACCATGCACGGGCTTCTGGATGACTTTGTTGCAGAGCATGGTGACATATGTTTACCAGTGCCAGCCCCTCAAAAACCAACACTGCGTTCTGCCCAAACTACGACATTGCAGTGGCCAGTTCGATTGATCAAACTCCCTGAGCAGGTAATTATTTTTAATTGTTGCTCTAAACTATTGATAACCAATATTCTTTGCATCCATATACTTAATTATTTAATATCATAGAAAATGAGTCGACCAAAGACTGATAAGGGAAAAGGAAAAAGAATTGTTGCACCTGTTCAATCGAAGGAATCCACCAATTTCGTGATTAGACCTGATTTGGTGGAGTAGAGGATATTGGCTAGTTTGTCAACTAATATGAAGATGCTGCACTCATCGTTACTGCTGACGCCACCTCACAGTGATTCAATCACTGTGGAAGATTACGAGGGGATATTTCACTATTAAGTTGAAGCAGGAGATACACATCGATTTGAGGTATATATGTCTGACTTCAAGGAATGTTTTACGAGGGATTGGTTAAATGTGTCGATTATCAAGTCAGATGCCATGTGAGTGACTTCTACCTTTTATAATTTGAATGCATTGATTGGTGATGAATTAGATGTTTGAATAAAAAGTAAATAACTAATGATATTGTCTTCATGGTGCAGGCATGTGCACAATAAGGCGATCGAAGTCTACCAAGATCATAGTTTCGGAATCTTGTGTCCTTCTATGTGCTGTGAAACCCACATGACAAGTGACATGCAAGGCCTTATGCGATATATGACAAATGCCATCTTTGAATGTGCAGAAAAGTCATGTATTATGCTACCATATCATCAAGGGTATGGTATTTGACTATTGCTCTTAGTATAATCTATTTATAAATTATGCTAGTGTTTAATGATTTCAACACATTGTGTAATTTGTGAATAATCGACATTGGTCATTGCTTGTGCTGGTGATGAAGCACCCACGATTTGCAATTTGACTCACTTAGTAGGGGTGCCAAGAGACCGAAGATCGCCAACACATATTGGGGTAAGTTTGTTATCTTAAACAACAATTGTTATTACTTAACAATTGTTTCAAAACTTCCTACTGATATTTAAAACTGTATTGCTGATGTATATAGTTCCATAGAGCTACATTCATGATAATGCAAAAACCATTGAAAAAATAACATCCCTTGGAACCTAGTCAAGGTACTCTTAATTGCTAAATTTGTGAGATAATGTCAATACTAGTTTATAATGTTTAATATGTGTATGTATAGTGTCCGGTGAAGCCTGGGGTTCAGAATGTGGATACTATGTCATGAGATTTATCCATGACATAGTAGCAATGTCATCCCTTTTACCAGATCACTCATTAGGCATGGTAACATTCTTTGAAAGTTTCAGTTAAGCTCTTTACATGTTGTTAGACTTGTAGGTTTTAAATTAATGTTCAATTTTTTTAAGGCTTACGAGGAATTGCTCCAAGGTGGTCAATATGAAGGTACTCATACGGTTGAGATGCTTGAGGAATGGTCGGAGTTCGTCTGCACAAGTTTAATGAATTGTTGATGATGAAGATGATTTGTGTACTTTTGGATAATGTAATTGTAATTCTGTACATTTGTGGATGGTGTAATGGTAGATTTGAATTGTGATTTGGTTTTTGTTTGTAATGAAAGTGTGTAAGTGTTTGCATTGGTTTGTGTACTCTCAAATTGTGGTGTGCCGTTGATATTGGGCGCTTTTAAAAACTTTATGAATATGTGCTGGAGCGCCATGTGTGGATGTAGCTATATTACAGGTCTCATTGAATCATTTAGTGTGTTGTGGTGAATATATAAGCTAGGATGAAAAAAACAAAAAAGAGGCTATTTCGGCAGTTCTAAGAACCGCCGAAATAGATACGAAAGTAGGGCCTATCTCAGCGGTTGTTAGCTTACGACCGCCGAGATAGACACTGGGTCGGTCCCGGGGGTGGTCTCTAAGGCGGTCAATACCAGAATGTATTCTGGAACAGACCAACCCAGGGACCGAGCCATTGTCTAAGGTCGGTCCGTCACAGAAAACCTTCTAGTATTGACCACCCAGGGACCACCCCTGGGACCGACCTGTGTCTATCTCGGCGGTTGTATGCTAAAAACCGTCGAGATAGATGTGGTTAGATGTTGATTTTGGCAACCACCTATTTTGGTGGTTTGTTGTTACAACCACCGAGATAGGTGTACCTATTTCGGCGGTGCTCATTTCGGCGGTTTATAACAGCAAAATAGGCCCTTTAGAACCCGCCAAAATAGGTCATTTTTCTACTAGTGTTGGTATAAACTTGGGAGCCATAATGGTATGTTAGGCACTTAATTTTCGGTACTGCTTTTGAATATTTTGGTAGTTCATGACGTGGGTTTGTTGGCCCTGTTTTGGTTTTTGTCTATAGTACTTTTGGTGGATATTTTGGTGTCAGTGTGCAAAGAGTGGTGGTATGTTGGGTACTTGATTCTTGGTACTGCTTTTTTTTTTTTACAAATAGTAATGTCTCATTGTGACAGCAGTGGAAACAACAATGAAATGATGGTAGTTGTGCATTATCAAATGAAACTACATTATACTTTGTGGATACGAAATGCAAATGCAACTACAACTAAAGCCCAAAGAAACCATATCTTCATGCTCTGCTTTATCTCTTCTTTGAGTTTCTTCTTTATTTCTTTTATCTTTTTTTTATAAGAAATGCATCAACTCTCATTATTTCTTGATTCTAAGCTTCAGAAAGAGTAGAGGCAACACTAAAAGTAGATGCTACCATGCTTGAGTATGAGTTGTCGCACCCAGCATGTCTTGCCTCCGAATGAGGGTTGTATCGATCCTGCATCACCAATGCCCACTATTGAAAGAAATCACAAGTCCAGTAGTTGTAGTATGCCTTTCTGTTTGAACAGAAAAATACTCCCTCCTATTCAAAATATATGTCATTTTAGAGATGAATATGGATATATTTTTGTTCAGATTCATCTCTGAAATGACAAATATTTTGAATAGGAGGAAGTAGATGTTACAACAGCTTAAAAGGAAAATAGGGGCATATTGTGAACTTTTTTGTAAAAAACGTGGGCATATTGTGAACTTTTTATAAAAACAAGCGCATATTGTGAACATTTTTATAGAAACATGGATATTTTGTGAACTTTTTGTAAAAATAGGGGTATATTGTGAACTTAAAAAAATAGTCATTATAAAAAACACTAACTTTAAAGAAAATTAAAAATATAAAAATGTCAAAGGTAATATGGTCATTTTCCAAGGCACAATGAATGTCAGTTACCAAATAGTTGCATTTTGTGAATTTCAAAACATTTTAGTGGCATATGAGGGACAAGTTTCAAAAAAAGAGTATATCGTGAATTAATAAAAAATTTAGTGGCATATTGTGAATTTTCCCTTTTTTACAAATAGTAATGTCTCATTGTGACAGCAATTGGAAACAGCAATGGAATGATGGTAGTTGTGCATTATCAAATGAAACTGTATTATATTTTGTGGATACAAATTGCAAATGCGGCTAAACTGAAGCCCAAAGAAACCACATTTGCATGCTCTCCTTCATCTCTTCCTTGGGTTTCTTCTTTATTTCCTACTCATTTTGTTGATAAGAAATGCATCAGCTCTCATTATTTCTTTATTCTAAGCTTCAGAAAGAGTAGAGGCAGCACTAGAAGTAGATGCTACCTTGCTTGAGTATGAGCTGTCATAACCAGCATGTCTTACCTTCGAATGAGGGTTGTATCGATCCTGCATCATCGGTGTCCACCATTGAAAACAAATCACAAACCCAGCAATTGTAGCACGCCCTCCCCCACCCCGCGCAAGTGTTCTTGTAGAAGAGAGTTAAGTTTGTTGAAATTCTACAGTTACATTGAATTGTTTAAATATTTTCATTGATTGTTGTTGTAAAAAGGTAATAGCTTTGATATGAGGTTTGTGTTCTATTACTATGAAATGTAGGTGCTTACATAGGGGAAAAAAGAGTTGTTGAATTGAAACTAGCCTTTTGAAGGGCAAACTTGCAGTTACAGCACGCTAGAAAAATGGGGTATATTGTGACCTTTTGAATTTTAAGGGGTATATAATGTGAACTTTTAAATTAAGGGGTATATTGTGATCTTAAAAATGTTCATTAAAAAAAGTAGACGTTACAAAAGTGAAGCTGAAAAAAAAAACAGTGTTAGTGGCAAAAAGTCATTTTCCAGGAGGATTAACGAAAGTGTTGACGAACGTTAGCAAAAGGGGGCATTTTGTGAATTAGAAAAGATTCTAAGCATATATTGTGACAAGGTTTTAATAAAAAGGTATATTATGAAGGGAAATTTCATGAAATGCCACTATATTTTTGGCTAATTCATGAAATGCCACTAAAAAAAAAGTCACAAAATGTCACTATATTTTCGTAAGTCCATGAAATGCAACTATAGTCATTGACCAGATGGCAAAAAGACAAAAATGCCCTTTCTAGTTAATAATCTACTTTTAAAGTTCATAATATGCCCCTAATAAAAGTATAAAATAATTTATAAAAATGAAAAAATTATAAAAATTGAAAAATATGTAAATATCATAAAATATTAAAACAAATAAATGTTTCATTTTTTAAAATTTATTCAGTACCATAAAAAGCATATTGTGTTAAACAAATAATTTATACCAATTTAAAACCATAATTTATACCAACTAAGTACCATAATTTTTACGATATATTTTTAAATTATTTCTTCAAAAGAAATTCTTATATTTAGAAATTTTAATTTTTAAAACTTATCAGCAAAATAAAAATAATAAAATTATTTGCTTTGAAGAAATAATTGAAATTGATAGAAAATAATAATTAAAAAATGTATGCTAAAATTTATGGTACTTATTTGGTATAAATTATGGTACTTAATTGGTATAAATTATTTGTTTAGAAGTCTAATATGTTTTTTATGGTACTGAATAAATTTTAAAAAATGAAATATTATATGATTTTTTCATTATCTTCATTTTTTAATTTATTTCTATTTTTATTTTTTCAACTTTATTAAAAGTTTTAATTTTTAAATTTTAAATTTTTATATTTTGATATTTTTGTGTATTTTGTAAAAAAATTAACATTTAGGGGTATATTGTGAACTTTAATAGTACTTTGTAACTAGTAGGGGTATTTTTGTCTTTTTTCCATCTGGTCAATGGCTATAGTGGCATTTCATGGAGTTTTACAAATATATAATGGCATTTTGTAACTTTTTTTAGTGGCATTTCATTAATTAGCCAAAAATATAGTAGCATGAAATTTATCATGAATTACATAATATATTAATATGAATCTTCCGTATATATTTTTATTACCGTGGTACAGACAGATAGGTCAACAAAAGAAAATATCACTACTGATTCATTTGTGACACGTGAATAGGAAAAGCCCCTTCCTATTAAGCAAAAAATAGGGCCCATTTTTCTGAACCTTAACTCTACATTAATACAAATATATTTAAGGATTCGAGTTGAATAATCATACTTTATTAGGGAGTTACATCCTGTCCTTTCTTATCCCTGCATATTTGCACTATGCCTCCGTAATTGTTTCTTATGGGAATATTTTATCTTCACAATATAAATACTTCTATTATAGTTATCGAATTATAAAAAAGAGCAGAAAATTTTGAAATGAGGAGGCAATGAATGGTTTTCACACACAGAAATTATAAATGAAGCTAAATTTAGTTGAATGAGTAATTACATAATTCATATTGCATTTCTTTTGATTCAAGGTGAAAGAAGAAGGTAAAATAGGTAAATATAATTCGTTAATAATGTTTGTTTTGTTAGCTACAGTACAGAATTTACTTTTACATTAGGTAGCTCTTATCTTTATAACCTCCATTTACTATTTATTTTTAACTATGTGAACATTTTTAAAGGAGGCATTCAAGGAGTAATGTATTAATGTTCCTCATTTGTTATTCAAGGAGTATTGTATTAATGTTCCTCATGTGTTTCTATTTTACCCTCAATATTACTGCTTACCTCTCAATCCTCTTACATCGCATCCTTCTCATGTCTCTCTTATAAATTTTCCTCCCTAATTTGTCTCTCTATTTATTTCTTACTTGCAAGGAGTTTCATAGAAACAGCACCAACTTCCAAATTCTCGGACATCTAGACAAGATGGATGCCGAGTTCCAACACAGCGTTAGCCATAATTCTAAACCCATGTCTGATATCTCCTTTGACATGACTAATCACAACTATCACTACAATTTCAACGAGTATCATCCTCTTGGTAGTTCCAGTACTTGCATCTTTGATGATTGCTTTGAGACCAAGCCTTTCCTTGCGCCCCCCATGGCTACACATCAACTGGGGAAGGTGGAGGAGATAGTGCCATTGAAGTGATGCCGCTGAGCAGCTTAAATATGAGTTCAAAATTGTTGATGATCAGTACTACCGATTTCCCCAACTCATGAACATTCATACTTCTGAGCCTTTTATGAATCGGCTAGGTTTTCAAAATGAAAGCTCGAGTGTGATAGCTGCCCGCTTGTCTAACATTAACAATAATCGTCAACAATTCCCCTCAAGTTCAACTTTGGTAAACATGAGCCCCGAGATGATATCTGGTACCACCAAGGGCCAATGGACTGCTCAAGAAGATGGGTATTTTACATCATCTTTTTTTACCTCTCTTTTATTTCTGTCTTCTTTTATACGAGCATCCTCCCGCAAACTCGCCAGGTTATTACAGTCTGTTTTTAATTTACAAATATCTACTACCCGTCCCACTTTGACCTTCTTATTTGTTTTTAGCATATTTTTCCACTTCAATATTAAACATATAAGATAAAATAAATTTCTACAACATATAGTTTTTTGACATAAGGCTTTCATTACAAAAGTTAGATTTACAAAATTATATCATCTTATATGTTAAATATTAAAGTCAAACGACATATTCAAATAGTAAACCAGAAGGTCAAAGGAGGAAGGAGTATATAATATAAAAATTAGACCCTCAATACAAAAATTAATTTAATTTTTTTTTACGACTAAATATAGCATATACCTATTTTAACAATTTAAAATATAGATTTTTAAATAAACCTACAAATCTAAACTCATCCTTTTCTTTGAGACTGAAAGTCCTCCATTTTTTTCCGGGAGAATCGTCCATTTTTTATGTCTTGATCCAACCCGAAAATCCGTCCGTTTTATCTAAATCTGAAACCTGACCGAAACCCGAAAATATTTAAAATATAATAAACTTGAAATCTAATTAGGTAAAACCAAAATGACCCGAACCAAAATGACCCGAGAAAATATAATCAGAATCGTCCCACACACGAAATGACCTGAAATAATAGTAATTAAATATTAGCCAAACTTTGAATAACATGAAATAATAGTGATTATAAATTGTTCCGAACCTGAATAACTCAAATAAATATAACAAAAAACTTGATTCAAACTTAGTATATCTGAATGAAATTCAGAATAGGCATTGTATTGATTTTTTTGTAATCTATATGTAGTATATTCCTATAGAAAGTAGGTATATATTTATTTATTAATTGTTTAAAAAAATATTCACCATGACCCGAAATAACCAAAAACCGATTTCATCTGACACTATTACAACCCGAACCCGTAATGACCCGAACCCGAATAACCTGGACCTGAAATGATCCAAAAATTTAATGATCCGAACTGATATTGTCCCAAAAAGATCTGATCTAAAACCCGAACAGATAACCCGTTTACCAGATATATCATACTGACAAAAACTGGTTCCATCCGTAAATATAACAAGATGAAAATGGGCCGCTAAAGTTGATCCATTACGGACGACCCACAAACAAGAATATATGGCCGCTAAAACTGATCCGTTTTTATAATCCATTAAGGACAACTTTCAAGCAGTCCATAACTTCTAGTCTGTAACTTGTAGAGAATAACTTTTGTTTTTTTGCAAAAGTAACTGGTAGAGAATAACTGATCACTGAAAGTTTATTATTATTTATTTTATCACAAACACTTAAGCTTACTAAGGTATGGTATTGCATACCGCAGACAACTTATTAAATAGTTTCCCTACAATTTATTCCAGCAAGGTGGGACATCTTATAAGTTAAAGGTTGAATTATTAGTAATAATTTTCCGATGTGGTGGAGAAGCTTGTATATATAGATACATAACTGTAGTTCTCCCACGTCATTTCCAGCTAAGAGATAAAAGATAACTATTGTTTCTTTATTGACTAGAAATCCAATTTTTAATCACAAGATAGCACACTTGAAAGAAATCCAATTTTTAATCACAAGAAAAGCTTTTCATCTTCATTTTTAACCGTAGCTGATAATGTAGTTAAGTAATCTAAACCGATATGGGAGTTTTTCTAGCTTGATACGAAGGCCTAAATCCCCAGCCTCGGCATGGAGTTTCTGTCCGCGTATTAGACTCTTTACTATCTAAATTTTAAAATAATTAATTACATATTAAAATATGTGTCATAATAATATGTATTGATTTAAAATATAAAAAAAAACATTTTTAGGACTGTAAATTCTAAAAATTAACTGGATAACTGACTGTAAATTCTAAAAATATGAGTATAAATTTTTAAAAGTTGTGAGCATGATTTTTTATGGTGATGGATAAACTAAGAATCTGACTGAAAAACGAATACTCTTAAAATCAGTCTTCTTCAAATTTCTAGATTGATTTTCTATTACTCTCTGTTGCATGGTCTGGTTGTAAATTCATGTGTGTATATTTATGTATGTATATATCAGCATGTTGATCCAGCTAGTGCAGAGTTATGGGGAAAAGAAGTGGTCTCAGATTTCTCAGATGTTGAAAGGCAGAATCGGGAAACAGTGTAGGGAAAGATGGCACAATCATTTGAAACCAGATATTAAGGTATATGCATACTTCCTAGCTTCATCTTTACTTAAAAATCCATGTACAAAAGCTATATTATATGTCACAGTGTGATGTATATGATACTAAGATTTCAACTTAATAATTCCACGGCGATCAATGTCATAATCATTATTAATAACTTGTTTTATGGTTGCACAGAAAGATGAATGGAGCGAGGAAGAGGACAGAATCTTGATAGAAGCACACTCCCAAATAGGTAACAAGTGGGCTGAGATTGCCAAAAAGTTGCCGGGAAGAACTGAAAATGCGATCAAGAACCACTGGAACGCCACCAAACGAAGGCAGTTCTCTCACCGTAAATGTTGTAGGTCAAAGCGTCCTAGACAAAGCACTCTTCTACAAGATTATATAAGGAGCCTAGACTTGGCTACTATAAATGCTGGTTGTAGAAAGATGTCATCGATCATCACGCCAGAGGCTGCAGCCCGAGCTGCCGCCACCGGCCCCACCACCGGCGCCACCACAGCCAGTGAGAGACGTGGCCCTGGTCCCACCTGCAACAGTTGGAATGTAGCGACCAACAGTTGGAATGTAGCTACCGCCACAGCCAATGGTGCAAGATGTGTTGCTAGCAACAGTAGGAATGTTGTTGTTGGGCTTAATCATGGCAAGTCGATGCAGGTGAATGATGAAGCATGGATTAATATGCAGGATGAGTTAGATTTCTTAGATATTGGGTCCTATTTTCTGTAAATATAGGAACAAATGAAATCTAGCTTGACATGGTTTAGATTAAGTTCAAACTTGAAAGAATTAGAATAACTAGATGAGCTAGATACCTCGTGAGTTTTTTTTATGTATTGATAAAGTGGATGTAAGATTGTTTTAAATACTAGGATTGTGAAAATTAAATATTATAAAATATGAATAACATTTTGAAAGCATAATAATATTTAAAATATTAAAATAATTGTGAAAATTGAAGGGATTAATAAATACCGTAAAGAGTTGGTATTTTAACAATGTATTTGAATAAATTTCAAAGAAAATTGTAGTAGTATTTTATAACTTTCCCCAATAAAAATCAACACAAAAAATTAAATGACTTTTCATAAATTACAAAATTTAAATGGCATTTACTAAATTTCCACAAAAAACAAGTATAATTCAGCAAACAGGAAAGCATTGAAAATAAGGTTTGATCTGTACTAGGCATGTTTTGGGCGCACCTAATTGTTTGTGTCTAGTCATCAAGCTCCATAGTAGAATTTGGGATGAAGCATGTACTTAAAATATACAACACTAGAATATCTCCACCTCTTTAATTGAGAACATCTTTGTCACTGGACTCGATGAATTTGTTTTGTCAAATACACCCCGCTAGGTCGGCGCTGTGACCATTGCAGTTGATATTTGCGATTGTTTTAGAAATAACGCAAATATAGAACACGAGGAGCTGTTCAACGTAATGTAACATGCAAAATGGGTTATTAAAATACCCCAAATCTTATTATCATTATAAAACCATTATTTAATGGAAAATAATCCAAATATAAATCATTTCACGTACGCATGCAAACCCATGCATGAGAACGTTACGTAAAAATAGTCGTTTCACCATAAACGCTAAAACGCCTTAGAAACATATGATCAAGCATGACCTTGTATGACCTTCTAAAACTCAAACCAAATGGTCATACACTCATTATATGAATATATAAACATATTCCCTAAGCTATATTTAGTCAAAAACGCAAAACGCTCGGGAGTGCTCACACACGCCCCTTAAAGCACGAAAAGCCCGGAGGAGTGCCGAGGTGGCACGAACTCCTATAAAATTAATTCTTTGAGTTCCTAACATCATTATTAACCATACTAAAGAACCCACGAAGTGGTTTCTCAAAATTCAACAAAAACCTCAGGAGGTTTTCTTAACGCTCCTTTTTGCCTCGGGAGTGTCCCGATAGCCCGGAAATTATGTTATGAGTGGATGTAACCTCATATAACTCAATGTAACATCTTAATATATGTTTATTTACTATAATAAGTGTTTATAAACACTTGGAACTCATAAAGACAAGTTATTTCCCAAAATTTCCTTAGAGCACAAAAACACACCTTCGGGTGTCACTTAAACGCGTTTTACGCAATTACCTTGTAGTTTTTCACATGCCACGAATTAAGAATCTTAAATAGGGTTCAAATGAACCTCTAAATCAATTAAAGGCAGTGTCAAACAAGGTGCTCTATAGGGGCCGATTTTCAGTCCAAAAACTAGTATAAAACTTACATTAAAAACTTATAAAAGGCATAAGACATGGTGACTCACCTTCCCATGTGCTATAATACTTAATGGCAAAGGAAAGTAGGTCTCATTTGACCTCCATGCTGTCGAAATAATGCAAAGAAACAAGGCCATGTTAGTAGACAAAAACAAAATGCTAAAAGCAAAAAGTAGATTCTTATTCCACCTTTTTGATTTCTTATAATTCAAGTGACCTTCCTTGCTTGTCCTTGGCTCTTCAATGCCGATTGAGACACCCCATTTAAGCCTTGAAATCGGCCACCTACAAGGAAGAAGAAGACAAGTTACAAACATTGAAAAATCAAAGGAATAAAGCCTTACCTAACTTACCTTGTCTTCTAGCCCACATTATTTTCTTCCACCTTGCCTTGTCACACCACATGGCCGAACATATGCATATAACATGGGCATTTATTGAGCCAATAACCTATGGAATAAACAAATGGAAAGGTTAGTCAAATTAACATTAAAATAAACAATCAAAATTCCTTTCCAATTTGCATTCTCTTATTCCTACGTGAGTGTAGCCTCATTCTTTCCCTTGCACACTCCATTGCCGATTTGGTAAGGCTCTCAACTCTCTCTTCTTCCATCATCTTATTCCTTTGAAGCTCTTAAGTCCACTAATGGAGTTTTAACTTCTATCTTCATCTTTAAGGTAATTTCCTAGCATTTCTTGTCAAGCCTTGAAGCAAAACTCTTCCTAGCATAACAACAAGCATTCGGCATCAACATATGCTCCAAGGAGGTTGTCTAAATCAGCATTAATCCAAGGAGCATCTCAAGGTTATCTTAAGGTAGTTTTAATGCTTGAAAATCCTTAAAGCACATTTCTATGTGTAACCGAATTCTACTCCTTCTAAGGTTCTTTTCTTCTTCATTTTCATGAAGGAAAGCTTGTTCTTCATCCACCTTAAGTGAGCCGAATTTATAAGGAGAAAAGCTTAAGGTAAATCCTTGAAAAACTACTTACAAATTTACTTAAGATCTTTGTTAAAGATCTAACTCCTAAACACCTTCACCTCTTGCATAAAACCGAAGTGGAGCATCAAAAATTCCTTGGAGAAAGCTTGGAGATTCAAGAAGAGTTCAAGCACTTAACCACCTTTATTAAGAAGTAAGTTTACTAAGCTAATCTTTATGTTTTAAGCTTGGTTAAGCTTCTAAAAATTATGTACATCCCTTAGGGTATCTAAAACTGAAACTATATGGTATGATATACCAAAAATATAATCTATAACATATATGGAAAATATTTACCTTAAGACATATTTTTGTGTCACAAAATTTAGCTAAGTTAAATACAAGTGCAAGCCGAATTGTCAAGGGCAAACATACTTTATTTTGAGCTAAAAATCAATACAAGACATTACAATAATTTTTACATGAGTTATATAACTCCTATGAATTTATGTATAACTATTTTGACATATAAATCCACTTTTATATACTATAAGGTCACTATTTAATTATGGCCAAATGGTCTAAGTGATAAATAGGTTTTAATGGTCTACTTAGGTATATAAACTTATATTATAAAGTTTGGAGAGTTAAAAATATTTTATTAGTGCTTAAATGGCTAATTAATTAAGTTATGTGGCTAAAATGTAATTTTTACAAAGTTTGGTGCATAGACTATAAAAAACAAGAGTTAATGGGGTCCTTGGGATAAACATGATATAATATAAGGTTAAGAATTAAGTTTATGAATTTTAGATAATTTAAACAAGTGTTAAAATAACATTTTATAAAGTTTTGGGCTATTATGTAATTTATAAAACTTATTATGAAAGTTTGGAGTTGAATATGGGTGAATTCATAATTAAGAGAATTACTAAGTTCACCTTCGAAATTTTGAGGAATTAAATATTTAAACTATAGTTTATAAGTTATTAAGTAACTATTATAAAGTTTTGGGGTGAAAATGTAATTAATGGAAAGTATATGACAAAGCCGAAATACTTGGGGTTAGATTTGTAATTTAAGAATTTATATATATATATATTCAGCAATTATGGAGAATTAAAATTAAAACTATAGTTTATAAGGCATTATGTAAAGATTATAAGATTTTGTGGTTAAATTGTAATTATAGAGAATATATATATATAGGCCGAGAATTGGAGGGGCTAAGTTGTAATTTTTGAAAAGTTATAATATTCCAAAAGTTATATACCAAAATATTAATGGTAGTTTTGTAATTTAATTAAATAAGGAATTAAAACTATATGGTATGATGAGATTAGAATTTAAAAGTTAAGGTTATGAATTAATGTGGTTGTTTTGCAAATAACCGAAATGAAAGGGTGATAATTTAGATTTAAATAAATATAGGTCCTATATGGATATTTGGAGGAATTAGAAGAAAGAGTTTTGATTAAAGGAATTATGGAATTAAAGCTATGGCTTATATAGTTATAAGGAAATTAAAGGTAATCAATAAATATATTATGGTTAAAAGGAGAATAAAATAAAACTATAAGAAATAGTCTAGTATGGCATATTAAATATAGTTAAGAAATTATAAGTTGTTATGTCACTAGACAATTAAAAATAAGCAAAATAAAGTACATGAATAAATAAATACATAATATATACATTAAAGGATTATAAATAACTCAAGGAGGAATAACGAAATAAGTTGTACATTAAATCATAAGGTAATTAAAGGAATTACCACACAAATAAACTATTCATTAAGAATATATGAGTTGGAAATTAAGAACACCTTAATTGCTAGTAAGATTAAGAAGTTCAGAAACTATTTAAGTATGAGAATAAACCTCACATGAAATAACAACTAAGGCATTGTTGAACAATCCAATAAAATTAATATACAAGGGTAAATAAATTAACCCTCTCAGTTAATCCTGTTCTAGGACTATACTTGACCAGACGTTGACCAGGGTATAATCAACTGCAATTACGGTGAACGGTATGGGATTCTTGCAACCTGTTTTCTACCGGATTACACCGGCTTGTGTGCTATCTGTTGTTTGAATTAACGACCAAGATAATTAATGTAAAACTGTTTTACTCTTGTGCACGGTTGTGTTGTTTTACATGCGTGATTGATGCTAACTACGACGTGTATGTCCCACTGATAAGTGCCCAAATGAGCATGTTTTATAGGTGTATTTCATATATAATATTAGCACTTTTCTTGCTCATTTCTCCACTTCGGTTAGTTTTCCTCTAGTTTATGTTTATTATTTTTATCACAAAATTATTGGTTTAACATGAGGAAAAAAAGCCAGGGGAACACGGGAGTAAAGTAGACGAGGAGACGAACGCATAGACGCAAACGGCTCAGAAAACGGAGTCCAAACGAAGAATCTAGAGCCGGTCCAAGTTTGAAGGAAAATAGGTCACGGTCAAGGGTTGCAACCGCCTATAGACAGGCGGACACCAGGGCGGTCAAGGCATGAGGCAACCGCCTATAGACAGGCGGACACCAGGGCGGTCAAGGCATGAGGCAACCGCCTATTGCCAGGCGGATTAGAGGCGGACAACCAGGAACCGCCCAAACAGAGGCGGTTGTTCAGGCGGACATACATGTAACCGCCTAGAATGGGGCGGTTGCTTAGGCGGACAAGACTAAAATCAGTCACGAAACAGTTTTCTTCTTCGCGCGCCGACTCTGCAACTCGCATCTGCTCCGCCTACCTTAATTTGCTCACGCGTTTCGGCTGTCCCCTGCAATTAATGAAGCAATCAGTGAAGCAATCAACTGCAATCAATTCCTCCGCTCCAGATTCTTCTTCCTCCTCTATATAAACACTACCTCGTCATCAGAAATAACCTGCGCACAAATGGCCCGAAGTAACTCTCTGTAATATTCACACACACGTTCCACCCCAAACTCAGCACTCAAAATCTCTCATTTCACTTACAAAAATCCTACGTATGCTCCCACTCTTCTTCCTCTTCATTTTCTCTCATTCCACGCACCTCGTTTGTTATTTCGTCCAACCTCTGTCTGACTATTACCAGTTAATGTCAGGCTAAGGAGGATTTGCTTCGGGCGGGGTTTAATTATGGTTTGTTAGCTGTGTGTAATATATTTCTACCGGTTAAAATAAATTCAGTTTGTTACGATTAAAGTTTTGTTTCTCTCTTTTTAATAAATTTCATCGATTTATTAAAAGCCTTACTAAGTCTGTTTTTAATTTCATCGGTTAGAAACAGATGGGTTAATTAAGCCGTAAAACTGTAAGAACTTATTTTCATCGTTTAAGTTAATACATGTTGCAAGAATAAAATTCCTCACACTCCTCTGCCGTTTACACGCTTTTTGCTTGAGTTTTCATCGGACCTTGCATTACAGGTAAACGAGTTCTTATGAGTTTCATCGGACCTTAAGAAAATACAGGAATCTTGCCAAACTATTTTATTAAACCGGTAGAGATAGCACAATTAATTAAATCATATTAACCTGAACCCGAAGTTCCGTTTAATTCATCTTCACTTCACCAAATTAATCTGTTATTTACTTTTCAAAAACAAGTCAATTTAACCCCCCTCTTGTGACACGCTTAGGTACTACTTATCTCACTATAAGTCCCACGGTTCGATAATCCGGTCGCTTACACTTTTCTATACTATCACGACCGGGATTTGTTTGCAGCCCGACGTTTAATTTGAGTTTTAATTTCTTTTCTTTTAATTTTACACCAGTTTAACCACTCACTTTACAACGTCTGCAAAATGGCGCCATTGCCGGGGACTTGATTTAATCTAGTCCCTAAGCCCCGGTTAATTCACCTGTTATATTATAATAATCTGTCAATATTAACTTATAATAATCTAATTTCGGACATCGGACTTCTGATCTGACTTGGACATCTAACTTTGGACTTCGGACTTCTGACATTTAATATTATTGTCATTTATTTCTGTCATTTCTTTCCATTGTCATTTCAATTCCATTGTCCTTTAATATTCCATTGTCTCTAACTACTAACTTAAAATTTCTGTCATTTCGTTCCATTGTCATTTCTTTCCATTGTCATTTCAATTTTCTGTCATTTCTTTCCATTGTCTCTAACTACTAACTTATAATTTCTGTCAACTAATTCCTAACATTTTTATTTATTCTAACACATAACCAGTTCTTTTCTCTGTTTTGAGTGGTGAATGCCTTTTACCAGGTCAAACAGCCTCCCAGAAAATATTAATAGTCACACGGTTGGTTATAATCCAGAGATCGAGAGAACCTTTCTGCGTACCCTAAGGCAGAGACGAACTCAACAAAACATTACCACCACAGTGATAGATTCTGACCCGGAAGCTAACATGGCATCTACACCAGCGACGGTTCGAAATATCAACAGGCCGTCTAACCAAGGACAGCAGCCTGCTATCATCCTTCCTCACCTTAGCCCATCTGAATACGATGAGTGGCAGAAACTGAAGCCATATCATCAAATCAGATGTGTGAAAGAGTTGGGCATGTTCGATGGCACCAGTCCAGACGAAGCCCTGTTACATGTTACAAAATTCTTGCAACATGCCAACAGTCTTACTGCGACCGACGCAGTACTTCAATATGCAAGATTGTCATTATTCCCACACAGCCTGACGGGAAACGCGAGCAAGTGGTATCATAGCCTGACACCGAGTACCATTGGTACCTGGGACGACATGGCCACCAAGTTCTACGACAAATTCCTACCCCCGAGCCGAACATTGGAGATGATTGCTGAAATCTATAATTTCAAGCAACCAGGGTCGGAGAATATTTGTGAGACTTGGGACCGTTTCAAAGGTCTACTACTTACTTGTCCTCACCATGGTCTGACGAAAGAACAAGTATCACAATTGTTCTACAAGGGCTTGATCGGTCCGTGCAGAACAATGGTGCTGTCTTCGTTAGGGGCTGACATTCTGAAAAAGCCAGGAGCACAATTTCTAAACAGCATGGAGTCTCTCTGTGAGGAAATCAGAGACTGGGCCTCCGGTGGATCAAGGAGCGGTACTCCAGGTTTATATCATGTTGGGGAGAGTGATAACAAGTTCGACCAATTGATGAAAAGCCATGAGCAACTCATGGAGAGCAATGCTCAGCAGGCAACAAAAGTCAGTACTCTGCAAAAAGTGGTTGAGCAGATGGCTATGAATTCCTTCCCCCAGCAAGCTAAGTCGATGATTTCCCGATCATCTACTACCCCTCCAGGCTATGCTCCTCTTTCCCAATCAACTCCAACTAATTCTTGTACGCAATGTTGCGGGCCTCATGACTATGAAAAATGCCCCCAACTACAAGAATTAAAAGCAGCGGAGGAGGCAAACTACATCACCAACAATCAAGGATACAGACAACCTTGGCAACGTAACATGCAATCTAACCTTCGCTACTCAAACACAGAAAATATCCAAAACCCACATACCCTTCAACCATCTCAAAATTACAGACCTCAGTCCAATTTCCAAGGAGGCCAAAGGCAATATCAACAACAGCCTTATGGCAATGAAGCTTCATCGAGTCGACCGACTCAACCTCCTTCGAATCCTGAGTCCGATATGTCTCAAATGCAAGAGATGTTTAAGGCAATGATGGGTAAATCCCGAGATACGCAAGAAGAGGTCGCAGCTCTGCGCAAAGACCAAAAAGCCTTGCAATCTCAGATCCAACAGTTACTCACTCAACAAAGGCCACCTGGTCAATTCCCTTTACAGACTAACCCCAATCCAAAGGAACAAGCAAATTCAATCCTTATAGACGATGGCACATTTCAAACAACAAACTTGTGCGCAGTCTCCTTAAGGAGTGGAAGGGAACTTGCCACCAGAAAAGGAAAAGAAAAAGAAAATCTTGAAGAGTCCTATATCAATGATGAAGAAACCACCAATCCAGTCTCACCTCCCTCAGAAATCCAAGTTCCTACTCCTGCTACTCCACCTCCATCTCGAGTTACCTTCGACATCCCAACTTCCACTCATAAAAACAGTGAACTCCCTTTTCCGAACAGAATGAAAAAGAAACACCTCGACGAGCAGTTCTCTAAATTCTTGAGTATTTTCAAGATTCTGACCCTCGACATACCTCTGATTGACGCTTTGCAAGAGATGCCTAACTACGCCAAATTCCTCAAGGATCTCTTGTCAAAGAAGAAAAAGAAACCTGGAAAAGAGACAGTGCACCTCACGGAGGAATGCTCTGCGGCCCTTCTTCGAGCACTCCCCCCCAAACAAACAGATCCGGGAAATCCCGTGATCCCGTGTTTTATAGGTGGGGTGGACTGTGGAAGCGGTCTATGCGACCTAGGAGCCAGCATTAATATCATGCCCTACGCCACCTTCTTGAAAGTAAAAGGAGGAGAAATGCTACCGGTTCCTTTCAAACTCCAACTAGCAGACAGATCAGAGATCAAGCCCATGGGCATAGTCCGGGATCTGGTAGTTGGAGTATCTCGCTTTATCTTTCCAGCTGACTTCGTCATTCTAGAAATGGATGACGATGTTGAGGTTCCCCTGATTCTCGGTCGACCGTTTCTAAGTACTGCCAAAGCCATCATTGACGTTCACGATGGGAAAATCACTCTGCGGTACGAGGACGAAACGATCGAATTCGACATGCAGAAAATGATGAAAAAAAGTTCTAACTTTTCTCCTCATGCTAAGGCGGTGGGATTCACAGATGATGAGGAGGAGGATGGCGATTTTTCAGATGAGGATATGTATTCCCTATCTTCCATCCAGAAAGCTGAAGCTGAATCACTAGAGCAAGTATTATTTACTTCTCTAGAAGAAAAGATAGAGGATCCGGAAGTTGACGCCATGCTGGCATATATGGAAAAAGGAAAAACTGGGTATCATGCTTACCGGCCACCAATCGAAGAACTCGACAGGAAACCTCAAAAATCAATTCCATCAATAGAACAACCACCAGAGCTCGAGCTTAAAGAGCTACCTTCTAAACTCAAGTATGCCTTCTTAGCTGATGATGACCATTTGCCTGTCATCATTTCCTCTTCTCTGAATTCCGGAGAGGAAACAAGGCTACTCGAGGTATTGAAGAAACACCGGACAGCGATCGGGTGGACTATTGCTGATATAAAAGGGATTGACCCCTCCTATTGCACGCACCATATCTATATGGAGGAAAACTACAAGTCTGTCAGGCAACCTCAACGTCGGCTAAACCCTAACCTAAAGGAGGTAGTTCGAAAGGAGGTTCTGAAACTCCTTGACGCGAACATCATTTATCCAATTTCTGACAGTCCATGGGTCAGTCCTGTTCAAGTTGTCCCGAAGAAGGGGGGCATCGAAGCTGTTATAAATGATAAGGGAGAGGCTATCCCTCAAAGAAAAATCACAGGATGGCGCATGTGTATCGATTACAGGCGTTTAAATTTGGCGACTAGAAAGGATCACTTCCCTTTATCGACCAGATGTTGGAGCGGCTAGCAGGGCAAGAGTACTACTGTTTTCTAGATGGGTTCTCGGGGTATTTCCAAATACCAATCGCACCAGAGGACCAGGACAAGACAACCTTCACTTGTCCTTACGGTACCTTTGCATACCGACGAATGCCTTTCGGCCTATGCAACGCCCCTGCTACCTTCCAGAGATGCATGCAAGCAATATTTGCTGATTTCATCGAGCAGAGCATAGAAGTCTTTATTGACGATTTCTCAGTCTATGGCTCTAGTTTCGACAAATGCTTGGCACAACTTGATTTGATCCTAAGACGGTGTGAGGATACGAATCTCGTTTTAAACTGGGAGAAATGTCATTTTATGGTCAAGGACGGGATTGTCCTTGGACATAAAATATCAGCTAAAGGAATAGAGGTGGATAAGGCCAAGGTAGAGGTTATCGAGAAATTACCAGCACCAACTACTGTTAAAGACATACGAGCGTTTCTAGGGCATGCAGGATTTTATCGGCGGTTTATTCAAGACTTCTCAAAAATCAGCAAACCATTGACCGACCTGCTACAGAAAGATGCCCCGTTTCATTTCGACGAAAGGTGTTCAGCTGCTTTCCAAACTATAACAAAAAATTGGTGTCAGCACCTGTTGTCATACCACCTGACTGGTCTCTTCCGTTTGAGATCATGTGCGATGCAAGTGACTACGCCGTGGGGGCAGCTCTATGCCAGAAAAAAGAGAAAATTTTAAGAGTGATTGCTTATGCCAGCAGGACACTTAATGACGCCCAGAAGAACTATACGACCACCGAAAAAGAACTTCTGGCTATAGTTTTCTCCCTTGATAAGTTCAGATCTTACTTATGGGGAAGCAAAGTCATCGTGCACACAGACCACTCCGCTCTCAAATACTTATTTACAAAACAAGAAGCCAAGCCTCGCTTGTTGCGTTGGATTCTTCTACTTCAAGAGTTTGACATCGAAGTCAAAGATAAGAGCGGGAAATTGAATGTCGTCGCTGACCATCTCTCTAGGTTGGTGACTCCTACGGATAGTGTGCCTATCAACGAATTCTTCCCCGATGAGACTGTCTTCTCAATCACCAAGGTACAGGAGCCATGGTATGCGGACCTGGCCAATTATTTAGTCTCTGGAACAGTACCCTATGATCTATCCTACTCCAGAAGAAGAAATTTCTTTCTGACTCAAAGCATTATTTATGGGAGGATCCGTTTTTGTTCCGAGTTAGTGCTGATGGGTTGATTCGACGATGTCTCCCGGAAGATGAGGTTTCAAGCGTCATACATTTTTGTCACTCACGGGAAGCTGGAGGTCATCATGGACCCACGAGGACCGCAGCTAAGATCCTGGCCTCAGGATTTTATTGGCCGACCCTTCATAAAGATGTGTACCAATTCTGCAAACAATGTGATAATTGTCAAAGAATGGGCAACACATCCAGGAGACATGAAATGCCACAACAGGGGATACTAGAAGTAGAGCTCTTTGATTGTTGGGGCATTGATTTTATGGGACCGTTCCCTTCCTCGCAGGGCCACCAATATGTTTTAGTGGCAGTTGATTACGTTTCGAAATGGGTAGAAGCCATACCCTGTCATCATGCTGACGCAAAGACAGTAACCAGGTTCCTTAAAAAGCACATCTTTACCCGTTTTGGCGTGCCTAGAATTATCATCAGTGACGGAGGATCTCACTTCTGCAACCGTTCATTCGAAGCGCTTATGGGTAAGTACGGGGTGCGTCACAAGGTAGCTCTACCTTATCACCCCCAGACAAACGGCCAAGCAGAAGTTTCGAACCGTGAGTTAAAATGATCCTCCAGAAAACGGTTAACTCATCACGAAAGGATTGGGCACTTAAGCTAGATGATGCGCTTTGGGCTTACCGCACTGCATTCAAGACTCCCATCGGGATGTCTCCTTTTAAGCTTGTTTATGGGAAATCATGTCACCTACCTGTAGAGCTGGAGCATAAGGCATATTGGGCACTCAAGGCCCTAAACTTCGATTTAGAAACCGCAGGAGAAAAGCGGAAGTTTCAACTCTCTGAACTCGAGGAGTTAAGAGATCAGGCATACCGTAGTGCGACAATATACAAGGAGCGCACCAAGAAACATCATGACCAGATGATCCACAAACGCGACTTTAAGGTTGGCGACGGAGTGCTGCTTTATAATTCAGATTGAGACTATTTCCTGGAAAACTCAAGTCTCACTGGACTGGCCCATTCCAAGTTGTTGGCACCACTCCTTTTGGTGTTTACGAACTCCAGAATCAAAAAGGAGAAAGCTTCAAGGTCAATGGATCCCGTCTAAAAAGGTATGTCGGAATTCTTGAAAATAATAATGCTATGTTCGAAATTTCTTTCTTACAGGAATCCGAGGAAGCTTCCACCCCAAAGGAACAACAGACAACACCTCTACATCATAGGTTTGCAAAAGTGTACAAACTTCCTAACACCAGCAGTTCAGATACCTCGCCCTCAAACTCTTCTCCAACCTAAAGCTTGGTCAAATACGTCTAGCTAGAGACGTTAAACCCGGGCAGCTTCGTGGGAGGCTACCCACTATCTATCTTTTGTCTTTCCTTCAATATTAAAGCTATTTTCCTTTTGTACTATATTTCCCTTTTATTTGTTATAATAAAATGCAGGTTTCACTTGAGTTCTTCTCGCTGTGTAGAATATTCTTTACAGGTTCATTTCATGACATTCCACAGCTGCACTCAAGTGTGGGGGAGCTCTACACACTCTACGAAATCTGGGGAGTACACTCTTTCCTTTATTAATTGCATGCCCTATTTATTTTATTCCGTCTACGCAATGAGGGCATTGCTTGAACTTAAGTGTGGGGGAAGAGCCTTTTCAGGGCATTCTGTGCTTAAATTGTTTAAATCTCTCTGCTTATCTTGCATTTGTTCAAAAATTAAAATTATGTACCCTGCTAATGTAGGTTGTTCTCTTTAAAAACAAATACTATTATGAATTGTGGGATAAATGGTACAAATTTTAAAATTTTCATTTGATTACTTTTGAGGAGCATTTCTCTTATGCGGTGTGACCAAATAATCTGCAAATGGTTGGATTTTATTGCTCAGGGTTTCTTTCTGTCTTCTCTCTTAGGGATTGCTAAGGGGTGCTTCTCTATTAAAAAAGAAGAATACAAAAAAATAAGGGACTTGTGAGACACCATTGGTAACCAACAAAAGAGAGTTGAGTGTTCTTAAATACAAAGGTGTTATGCCTACATTTTCTCATCCCTTATGCAAAAGTGAAACAAATGCATTTATCTTTTCTTCCTTTTGTTTTCTCCTCAATGCCCATTCTTGAGAGAAGTTGGCCATGGTAAAAGTTCTCGGAGTCTCCTAAACAAAAGGAACATTGAAGTACCTTAGATCATACCCCGAAACTCTATATTTTGTTTTTACCCTGAGCACACCTATGCCACCAGCAGATAATTTTTCACACTCCTCAATAAGTTATAAAGATCATGAATTGTTTACCTCTTTATCCTACCCTTCATAATAATATTTGTTAGTATTGAGCATTTCCTACTTGCTTAGGTACGTGGTTTTGCTTGAGGACAAGCAAAAAGATAAGTGTGGGGGTGTGATAAGTGCCCAAATGAGCATGTTTTATAGGTGTATTTCATATATAATATTAGCACTTTTCTTGCTCATTTCTCCACTTCGGTTAGTTTTCCTCTAGTTTATGTTTTATTATTTATCTCACAAAATTATTGGTTTAACACGAGGAAAACCAAGCCGGGAGTAAAGTAGACGAGGAGATGAACGCATAGACGCAAACGGCTCAAAAAACAGAGTCCAAACGAAGAATCTAGAGCCGGTCCAAGTTTGAAGGAAAATAGGTCACGGTCAAGGGTTGCAACCGCCTATAGACAGGCGGACACCAGGGCGGTCAAGGCATGAGGCAACCGCCTATAGACAGGCGGACACCAGGGCGGTCAAGGCATGAGGCAACCGCCTACTGCCAGGCGGACTTAGAGGCGGACAGAACCAGGAACCGCCCAAACAGAGGCGGTTGTTCAGGCGGACATACATGTAACCGCCTAGAATGGGGCGGTTGCTTAGGCGGACAAGACTAAAATCAGTCACGAAACAGTTTTCTTCTTCGCGCCGACTCTGCAACTCGCATCTGCTCCGCCTACCTTAATTTGCTCACGCGTTTCGGCTTGTCCCCTACAATTAATGAAGCAATCAGTGAAGCAATCAACTGCAATCAATTCCTCCGCTCCAGATTCTTCTTCCTCCTCTATATAAACACTACCTCTTCATCAGAAATAACCTGCGCACAAATGGCCCGAAGTAACTCTCTGTAATATTCACACACACGTTCCCCCCCAAACTCAACACTCAAAATCTCTCATTTCACTTACAAAAATCCTACGTATGCTCCCACTCTTCTTCCTCTTCATTTTCTCCATTCATCATCCACGCACCTCGTTTTGTTATTTCGTCCAACCTCTGTCTGACTTATTACCAGTTAATATGTCAGGCTAAGGAGGATTTGCTTCGGGCGAGGGTTTAATTATGGTTGTTAGCTGTGTAATATATTTCTACCGGTTAAAATAAATTCAGTTTGTTACGATTAAAGTTTTGTTTCTCTCCCTTTTTAATAAATTTCATCGATTTATTAAAAAGCCTTACTAAGTCTGTTTTTAATTTCATCGGTTAGAAACAGATGGGTTAATTAAGCCGTAAAACTGTAAGAACTTATTTTCATCGTTTAAGTTAATACATGTTGCAAGAATAAAATTCCTCACACTCCTCTGCCGTTTACACGCTTTTTGCTTGAGTTTTCATCGGACCTTGCATTACAGGTAAACGAGTTCTTATGAGTTTTCATCGGACCTTAAGAAAATTACAGGAATCTTGCCAAACTATTTATTAAACCGGTAGAGATAGCACAATTAATTAAATCATATTAACCTGAACCCGAAGTTCCGTTTAATTCATCTTCACTTCACTAAATTAATCTGTTATACTTTTCAGAAACAAGTCAATTTAACCCCCCTCTTGTGACACGCTTAGGTACTACTTATCTCACTATAAGTCCCACGGTTCGATAATCCGGTCGCTTACACTTTTCTATACTATCACGACCGGGATTTGTTTGCAGCCCGACGTTTAATTTGAGTTTTAATTTCTTTTCTTTTAATTTTACACCAGTTTAACCACTCACTTTACAACGTCTGCACCCACGCATACAACACTACAATACCAATGGATCAAATACCTGCGCTTTATTGTACCGAGGACTTGTACACAAGTCTCTCACTAACTTCACTTTATAACAAACGTCGTTATCCTAAACGTGATAACCGACAATACACATTGTGTTCTTGTTTAACGTCCTTGTATGACACCTAACAATTCTATACTACGAGAACGAGGAGCCCAGTTGGATCTGGCCATGCATGCTACAGGAGTCGTACCTGTCTCAGGTCGTCTCCTATTCAATTTACGTCGCGACGGGACAGTACAAGTGGGGAGGAAGACTTTATTCCTCTCGAGGGTTCAATTCCCAACAGTACAAGTGGGGAGGAAGACTTTATTCCTCTCGAGGGTTCGATTCCCACCATTCTAAAGTACAGGAGTTAACTACGTTATCTTCTGAGGGACTAATTACCCAACCTTTCTCTTTAACGAGGTCACTATACCTCCACTATATTGACATACTCATAAATACCTGTCAGTCCCACTGTGAGGACCCGACTATTATCAAATGATTACAGTTCACCTAACTTGACCTTCTGAAGTCTTGTTTTATATGACATGGTTATCCTTGTATGGACACTTGTTATTATCATACTATGCTTGCTTACAGCTTTACAAAAATGATCTGCATGTATTCGACAAAATAGTTGGTGTAGCCCGGTAGCCGATGGGCTGCACGTTTTCCATACCAGCATTGTTTGCTGAGCCCCTTTGGGGCACCCCCATTTTTCAGGTACCTAAAGTTGAGAAGATTACCACACCGAGTGTAGGTGGGGTAGATTCAAGCTATGGGAGTCTTCTACTAGTTATTTGTTTTACTTAATTATTGTACCTTTGAATTTGATTCCTAGTATCTCGGATTGTATTCGTATTCAGACCGTAACTTTTGGAGATTTGTTTTTGGAGTTAACCTTGTTGGTCACAAGGGTGGCCAACGGCATTGTAATACCGCCCGATTATTGTTTTATTCCGCTGCAGTTTATGTTTTATTGGGAGTGATCATCGCACAGGTTATTGGATTTCGGGTTGGGATGTTACAGTTATCCTTTCGCTGATTCGCTCTATCCGATCGCGGAAGAGGGCGGTAACAATCTGTATATGGATCGGTTATCATTGAAAAAAGTACCAATCTTAATCTACCACATGAAGTGACCACATCTTTTCTACCAAGGACTACGTCAAAAAACTTTACTTCACTCACCATTACCCGTCTTGTATACCCACCTAAATTTTTGTTTACTTGTTTAACGGAAACTTCCCAACACTGTTAGTGTTGAAGCAAATTAACGACAGTAGCACAAACAATCACCTATGATTCCAAAGAGAAGGCCTGGACATTTAAGATACCAAGGTTTTAAAAATGGAAACCGAGTGATCGGGAGCAGCTGAATACATGCCACAGGCACGAGACCTAATAAGATTTGGCGAAAATGGCAACCTCTCCTGCCGGATTTCCTGTCATTAGGCACGTTTTTGGCCCTATCGGCTGCTCAAATGGGAAGCACCTGATAGTTGCCCCAGTTTCTTCTTTCACTTTCATCTCATCGGTCTCACTGCACCAACCAAAATAATCACAGAGATAGTCAGTCCCTTACTTAGGGCATAACGATTATTAATGAGGAAGAGAAGATTATAAATCATATTCAATACCTGGCAGACCATGGGCCCCTAGCCCACTTCCCCATAGATATTGCTGCTTTAAGCTCACCATATGAACTAACATCCACAATGTTACTGCACAACATTTCAATTCTCACTAGTATCAACATCAAGATGAAAAGATTGAAGACAGAATTACACTAACCAGCCAACTTGAGCACTATTAGCATATAAGAGCAACATGTTACACCTCGAAGCCACAACAGAAGAAAAACACTAGTAGCATGTTCGGAAACATGAATTCCAGGAAAAAGGTACCAATCTTAATCTACCATATGATCAATAACATCATAGAATTTTGGACATTTCAACATTACAGCACAAACAGAATTAGCCTCTCTAGCTGAGATAAAATGGGACGAACCATACCTATCACGGAATGATATGGCCTTGGCTAGAAGTGATGCTTGTACATCGTCCAACTTCTCCTTGATGTATGCTTCAAGGATTGGAGGATCCATTGATACTCCAGCTACTTTACCTTGCTTTCCAGGTATATCTCGTCTTGATATCATACTGTTTTATTTGACACATACGGGGGCCAATTTCAATCCGTAAGGGAACTCCCTAGGAAAGAGAAAGCTCTACTTTTTACTTATCAGAGACTCGCAAAGAAAAGACTAATAACCAATTGTACCATTAGCACAGCATATTCAAATTCATTAACATCGTGAAATAAAGCAGATCCCATCAACAACTAAATTTGAAGATAGTTAAACTAACCAAGCAAACCGACCAATTATATTCACCACAGCCTTCCCATTAAACAACAAATGAATAAAAATATGTGTCACTTCAGCTTCAGCACAACTATGCTAACGTTATGGCAAGGAGCTTCAGAGTTGAAATATGAAGAAACAATTTCCGGCATGGGTTCGCAGAGGTGCCAGATATTTTCAGTTGTTATTGAACATTACAACTGAAATAGAAAACTGACCTTCATCTCCCAGAAATTAAATTTCCATCCAGGGGTTTTCTGATCTGTATCATCAAGTTTAACTCGAAGGCCTGCACATTTTAGAGCATCATTGATACCAACTGCTGCACTAAGCACCTTTTCCCTTCTTCATCTTTCTTCCAAATTGGTACAATGACAACCTAAAACCAAAAAAAAAGGAAAATATGAAATCCAGAAGCATTCTCACTTATGTGCACCTCAAATGTTAACCAGAGTATCTTGGAATCAACGATATCAAGTCTCATAACTACCTATCCATAAAAGGATACAATGATACACCATGATCCTAGCGATATATTTAACAAAGCAATACGAGTAACTTAAGATAGAAACTGTCTGTAACTCCCAAGCTAAGAAGCTGTAAAAATTACCTATAAATAAGACATTGAATGTTCACATATTTCCAAATAAGAAGAACGAGGAAACACAGCAAGCAGCTCAGTTAATGATCATGAGATAAGTATAATTAAGGTCCCACAAGGTTACCAGAGACTAGAGATCAGAGATCAAAGAGCAAAATGTCACAATGAAAGAACAAACCCGGCAACAAAAATCTAGAACAGCTCCTGGAGGAGAAGATCACCTGTATTGGTGCAACCTTGGGAGGTAACATCAACCCCAAATCATCTCCATGTGTCATAATAATTCCACCAACAAAACGTGTGCTGATTGCCCATGATGTTTGCCAGACATGTTGTCTTTCCCCCTTTTCATCAGCAAACTGCCCAAAATAAGTTGATGAGGTTTAGTAAGTAAAGAACAAATAGATGATTACAATTTGAAGAAGAAGAATTCAATCAGGGATAAAATGATAACAGACTTGCGTTCCAAAGGCACGAGAAAAGTTTTGTCCCAGATTGTGGCTAGTACCAGCCTGTAAAGCTTTCCGATCACCCATCATACCCTCAATGGTATATGTCCTCACAGCACCAGCAAAGGTCTCTGCTTTAGATTTCCGGCCAGGAATAACAGGTACAGCTGCTTCCTCAAAGGCAAACTTGGTATAAATGTCAATCATCTGCATCGCCTACAACCAGGAGCAAAAATTTAAACTGGATATTAGAGACTTTCTCCTGCAGATTTTGATAACTCATGAGAAAGAGCTCATAATGCTTTACACATAAATCTACGACAAATCGTTATATATCACTTTTTGAAATACTAGCAAAAGTGAATATATATATCAACCTCTTTTCTGCTTCTTCTGGTGTGGCATGCGCAGTATGACCTTCCTGCCATAGAAACTCCAGAGTTCTAACAAATGGTTTTGTGCGAAGCTCCCATCTTGTAACATTTGCCCACTGAATTTTTCATACAAATTATGAAGTTAAGGAGTCAGCACCTGATACAATATACACAATGCAAAGTGTTATGGGACTACAGTCAGACCTGGTTGATCATCAGAGGAAGATCCCGATAGCTATGAATCCATTGAGTGAACATGTGATTCACTATGGTTTCACTAGGGTCTAACCTGCCACAACCTCAGCAAACGCAAAAATCAAAACCAAAACTCAGTTCCACTGAGTCCATACTTCTTAAACCATAGTTCAATAATATTGACATGGAAAGGAAATTTGAGAAACTAAACAGCAGACATTTATAGTCAATATACCACCAGTTTTTCTTCAAGTTCCTTCCCTCCACCGACTGTCACAAGCGCTAATTCTGGACTAAAACCCTCGACATGACTGGCTTCTTTCTCTATGAATGAATATGGTATAAACTGCAGCATTAAGGTGACAATTACAAATACATCAGGTGAGTACAGGAACACTAAGACTCAAAGGAGTGCCAAAATGATCACGGTCAACCATGAAGAAACTGCAATTTTGTAACCCACAAGAAGTTTGCTGTACATTGACATAATTCTCAATGGCAGTTTCCCTTACCACCATATGATACTCTGGGAAAAAACGTAAAAGCATGAAATATCATTTTCCTTATCATAGTAGTTCAGGAGGGAATTTATCAATTTTGGTTAATCATAGTCTTAGCAAAGATCCTAAATTTCCACTTTGCGACAATCCCTAAGATCTTGTCATTTACTGAGAACTCGAGGTTTCCCAAAAGACGGATTAAGCAGTCTTCAAAGATCAAAAAGTAGCAGGTCATTTGTTAGATTCACACAAAAATTTCTCATTTACTCGCCCTTCAAATGATTTATCATGTGCAGCAAGATAGAAATGCTAAGTTAAAAATGCCATATTGATCAGGAAATATGTGCAGAATTAATGATTACCAGAAAGAAAATCTGACCTGTGGGAAGTACATATTACTGTGACCAGTTTCCTTGAATTTGATATTCAGATACTCCTGTATTAACCCACCAAAAGCATTAGAAGAGAGCAAAGAAAATTCAAGAACAACAAACATCATAGCACCCAATTTAGAGATTCTAAGGATCAAACTATAGCTATCTAATTACCGTCAGTATCCAAAGTACAAACAAATGGAAACAAGGTCGAAATGTGTAGAAGTACATGCACCTGTATCGCCTCCCATATTGCGTACCCATAGGGCCGAATAACCATTGTTCCCCTCACGGGGCCATAATCCGCCAGCTCGGCTTTAGCAATGACATCGAGATACCAGGCGTTGAAATCCTGAGATCGAGGTGTGACTGTTTTATCCTGAACTTTAGAAGATGACTTTAAATTCGAGATTTCACCACCAGCAGTCGAGAATGGCGCGGCCTCCGTCTCGGCAGCCCTGGTCCGGGAGGGAGAAACGGGTAACTGGTGCTCGCCAAAGAGGGAGGCTCACGCGACGACCAAAAGAGGATGAGCAGCGATTTATAGAAGGAGAAACAATAATGGCAGACAGGGATGGTAGCCGCAAAGCTCCCATGGTTCGGTCACAACTTCGAAGATGAGATTTTAGATAATGTTAGGAGCTCCCATCCCATGGTGGGTTTTGGCTACCGGTGCTCGCTTTTGTGTAGCTGCGAGTTCAGAGGTGCGATGGTTTCTTGGAGGGGTTGCAGGCCTTGTCGGCCCATCAGGGCATCCATGTTAGTATAATATGTACTGATATTTACATATTAGCATATTAGTTACTCGTGACATTGGTAACTAGTTATTACTCCCTGTTGTACCGTCTATAATGTAAGCTCTAAATGTTAAACCGTTGAGAGGGCTAGTTAGAGTACATATAAAACATGTGTATGTTTCATTCGCACATGATGTAAGAATAAAGAAAGAAACTCTCTCTTGTCTTCTTCCATCTTTGTTTCACGTATTTCTCTTCCACCTTTGCTTCACGTATTTCTCCCTGTGTAAGTTCAGTAGTTTTATCATGGTATCAGAGTATTAAAGTTCAGGAATCTCTTTTGTTTTTCTGTTTCCTTGGTGGATTTCTACTTAAAGCTTCCGAGACAAACCATGGCTGGGGTCGAAGACCAGTCGAAGAAGGCCTTGAGAAGGAGAAAGATGCAGGAGGCGGAAGTAACGGGGGAGAAGACTACGAGAGAAATCAAGAGAAATCCAATTCAAAGAACGATTTGCTTTTGCTTCCCAATTCAGACCATCCGGGAATGTTACTCACCGGAACCAAGTTTGACGGTGCGACTAGGTTTGCAGCTTGGAAAAGAAGCATGATTATTGCCTTGAGTGCGCGGAACAAACTTGGATTCGTAGATGGGACAACGAGAAGAGAAAATTCCCACAACTCGAGAACTGGAATGGAAACACTGTGATAATATGGTAATTTCCTGGCTCTTGTCTGCCCTAGAAAAGGATGTGGCGGAGAGCGTAGCTTTCAACAGCCCTGCGGAGGCGATTTGGGAGGAACTAACATCCACGTTTGAAGAAAACAACATTGCCCGTCTTTACGCCTTGGAGCAAGAACTGGCGACAGTCAAACAAGGGGAAGATACCATTCGGATCTACTACACTAAAGTCAAGAAAATTTGGGATGAGATTGATTCTACTGACACTCTCCCGACATGTACCTGTACTGGAAACGATGAATTTAAATCGTACATCAGAAGGCAACGTGCTATCAAATTCTTGATGTCTGTAAACCCTAGGTTTGCGCAAGTGAGAACAAACGTGTTAATGATGTCGACATTGTCGTCAGTACAACAAATATACTCCGTGCTTGTGCAAGAGGAGCGACAAAAAGGGCTTGGAACAGAACCAAGAATGGAAGAGAATACGGTTTCTTTCGCCACTGACTTCCGCGGGAAGAATCCGATGAACAGCAAGACTCAATCCAAAAATCCCCGAAGAAACAACCTACAGTGAGGCCATTGTCACAAAATGGAACACTCGGAAGAAAAATGCTTCGAAAAAATCAGGTATCCACCCAACTGGAGATTCCCGAAGCCAAGAAGATCGCCCAGTGCTGCTACTGCTTTAGACAACAAAGGGAGTAGCCATGAGGGAACTTCCAATCTCAATGCCACAGAAGTTGGATCAGGAGCAAGGATGTACAGTGTTAAAGAAATTAATCAAATCCTAGAGCACGTAGCAAGGAATAGAGCTGAAGGAACAGAGAAGACCACCAAAAGCAACACAAGCTACAGTTTTGTTGATAACTCTTACCTAAACCTATCTTCTTATTGCAATGTTGACTATTATGCTTCTAGAACTGCTTCTGATTAGATAATAGACCCGGGAGCATCAGAACATATGTGTTGCGATTTACTGAAATTTGATAGCTATAGATACTTAGACCACAACCACACAGTGAGCATGCCTGATGGGCATCCATAGAAAGTTGAATATATTGGCATAGTTAAGCTGAACCACTTGATTAGCCTCACAAATGTGCTGTATGTGCCATGTTTTAAATTCAGCTTGATTTTAGTGGCTAGGCTTGCAAAAGATATGCCTGGAAAGCATGCTTGAGTATCAAATAGGCAGACAAAGTTCTGGGATATATTTGCTTGATTGCTGTGAAAGGAATGATGTAGAAAACATAATTGTTTCTAGCTGTGTTGTAGAGAAAATTGTCACAGGTTTTGATTGTATTGATGCTCTGAGTCTCTGGCATCATAGGTTAGGCCACATTCCTGTAAACAAAATACATTCCTTGAACGTAGTTGATAAACATTTATGTCAGAGATAGTTTATTTGTGAATCATGTTGTAGAGGGAAGAGTCATAGAATGCCTTTTCATAAGAAAAGTAGTTCTATCACAGATACCTTTGATCTGATTCACATAGATATATGGGGCCCATCTAGGGTAAAGACTCATGATGAGTACTCTTATTTCCTCACCTTCGTTGATGATGAATCAAGAGCTACATGGGTTCAATTAATAAAATGTAAATCATAAGCTTTTAAATATGTCACATAGTTCATAGCCATGATTCAAACCTAATTTGGTAAGAATATTAAAGGGGTAAGAACTGATATTGCTTATGAGTTGGGTACTTCTAAGGTTACTGCAAATTACTTGAAGGGGGAAGGGATAAAAAACAAATTAACCTGCGCACACACCCCACAACAAAATGGAATCGTGGAAAGGAAACATCACCACATTTTAGAAACAGCTGAGAGCTTAATGTTCCATGCTTCCTTGCCATTAAAATTTTAGGGTGAAAGTGTGTTAACTGCAGTATATATTATCAATAGAATGCCCCCTAGAAAGTGTTTCAGGAAAGACTCCCTATGAACTACTGTACAACAGAAAACCAGAGTATGATAATCTCAGATGCTTTGGAAGTCTAATCTTTGCACACAAAAACCATGAACTACATGACAAATTTGATTCAAACTTCTATAAAGGCATTTTCTTAGGCTATGCCCCAGATAAGAAGGGCTACAAAGTCTTTGATTTAGACAGTAACAAAGTTCAGGTCAACAGAGATGTTAAGTTCTACAAAAATGTCGTTCCCTTTAGAAAAGGTAAAGAAGGGACAGAAACTGATCAGATGTTAACGAAAACAAAACATGGTAAAGAAACCTCAATCTTTCCTACTGCACCTTATAACTATCCTTTGACTAACTTTGAGTTTGAGCAGACGGAAGAAGAATCGCAGGAAAAACAAACAGATGGACAGAAAGAACAGCAGCCAACCATTGCTTTGGAAGAAACGACCACCACTTTGGAGGAAACTGCAACAACAAGAGGCAGTAAGAAGAAATCAGAGAAATAGAAGAATGCCCAGACACTTGAAGGACTACATAGTGGGGAATGCTACTAGAAACCAAGGGAAGATAGCACCAAATCCAGCTAAGTTCTTGGATCCTTTTTCTGCTATATTGTGTGATAGACTGAGAAATGCCAAAGGAATAAATACTTCAATGCTTGAAATGGAAAAGTGTAATAGCAATGAAGAAATGAATCAATCTTTATGTTCCCTAATCTAACGCATTAAGAAATTGAACTATCCTTTCTCAAACAAACCTGTTATCTGCAATCAAGCTTCTGATAGAATCTTATCAGAAACAGAAGCAGGACTCACTGATTTTATCAAGCTGTTAAAAATGAAGAGTGTGTTAAAGCTATGATAGCTGAGTTTGATGCTTAGGAAAGGAATAATACATGGGAAATAGTGAAACTGCTCAAAGGGAAGAAAGGATTAGATGTAAATGGGTATACAAATTAAATTATAGAGCAGATGGGGTCCTTGAAAGACATAAGGCTAGGCTAGTGGTGAAAGGATATACACAAAGGCATGGTATAGACTACCAAGAAAAATTCTCCCCAATAGTTAAATTCACAACAATTCGTGCTCTCATCTCAGTTGCTTGCAAAAAGAATTGGACATTCCAACAATTAGACATAAACAATGCATTTCTGCATGGAGAATTAAAGGAATAAGTATACATGGAACTGCCATTAGGTTACAAAACAGAAGAACAAAACATGGTTTGTAAACTTATAAAGTCCCTTTATGGACTTAAACAAGCATCAAGGCAATGTCACGAAAAACTTAGTTCCTTCCTTGTAAGCCTAGGATTTAATCAATCCCTAAATGATTATTCTTTTAACAGGGGATGCCAACTACATGATAGACAATAAAACATAAGCTTAATCATGAATTCAAAATTAAGGATTTAGGGGTAGTGAATAATTTCCTAGGCATGCAATTCCTTCACAGCAGAAAAGGAATAACTGTAGTGCAGAAGCAATACGCAGAAGGCCTAGTAAAAGAATATCTGAATGAGAATGACAAGGTTGTTGTGGCTCCACTAGAGCTAAATACAAAACTGTTAAAGGATGAAGAAAAGTACTTATTAGAACCTCTCCAATACATAAAACTGATTGGAAGAATTAACTCTAAGCACATACTATAACACCCCAACTCATAATTCTCAATTAACGTTAATTAACAACGCCAACTTAAATGAAATCACAACGGAAAAATAAACCAAACAAACGGTGTTACCGCCGTTAACTAACTAGGCTTTACTAACTCCAATGTAACGTCTGAATGACTGAATACTTAACCAACTTAAACTCCAACAATTACTTATACATACCGAGTTATACTAACGTTTCCAAAATACAAGTTCGTTTCCGACTTCAATAATATACATAACTGTATAAGTACCAACCGAGGCAATAATCAAAATAAAATACACCCGGTCCAAAAGTCTACCCCACCTACACTCGGTCGGGTCGAACCTCCATCAAGTACTTGAAAAATGGTAGGCCCAAACGGGCTCAGCACAACTACTGGTATGAAAACATGCAGCCCACAAGCTACCGGGCCACACACAACTACTTGGTCGTTAACATGCGGTTAATTATTACAACAGTATAAATAAAAACTGTAAACATGCAACATGAAGCATATAATGCAAACAATCATTCAATACAATGATATAACCCAACAAAAACAAGACATCAGTATATCGAGTCAGTGTTTTGTTCTTAGGCCTTGAGATTATTTTGGAATCTCGTTAAGGACCTTAAGTTTACCTTCTCGTGGACAATCCGCACATTGAGTTTGCCACTTTCTTAATCAGTAACTTATTATATTTGGTATGATTAAACCCTGTTAGAAGGGTAATGAAGCTTTAATGAACCACCGTCATAGTGAC
Organism: Limonium bicolor; assembly: GCA_023374045.1. NCBI lineage: Eukaryota > Viridiplantae > Streptophyta > Magnoliopsida > Caryophyllales > Plumbaginaceae > Limonium > Limonium bicolor. The sequence goes on along the minus strand of CM041778.1, from coordinate 197,300,638 downwards.
GTACAATGAGTCTGGTATGATAAACCCTTTAGACGAGATTAAGATTCTCGTAGTGTATAAGTAACCGGGTACCTTTAAACCCGTAGGCGAGTATAAACTCTCTTAACCACCGTCGAGAACGACTGTATATTTAATCAGATATTATGAACCAGAGAGGTGAGAGATAAGTTCTCAAATACAACTAACCACCATCAAAAGTGACGTACATTTAAATCGGATGTATATATAAACTAGAGAGATGAGAAAGAAGTTCTCAAATACAACTAACCACCGTCAAAAGTGACATACATTTAAATTGGGTATATATATGAACCAGAGAGATGAGAAATAAGTTCTCAAATATAACTAACCACCGTCAAAAGTGACGTACATTTAAATCAGATATATATATGAACCAGAGAGATGAGAAATAAGTTCTCAAATACAACTAACCACCTTCAAAAGTGACGTACATTTAAATCGGGTATATATATGAACCCAACTGGCTAGTATACAACATCCCCTGCAACCACCGTCCATGAAAGACATACATTTAATTTGGGTATATTAGAACCCAGTGGGCGAGTATAAAACTTCCCCCACAACCACCGTCATGATGTACATTTATAATTGGAAGTCAATATGATGCAGATACAACCTCCCGAACTCAGCATGCATGACAAGAACTTCTGGGCTTCTCACTTCCCGTTACCTCGATCGTGTTAGAAGTCTTAATGGGACAAATGTCCTGCTTCTAGGGTGATAAGTTCAAACATCTCATGTCGGATGTCGGCAATTTATTTAAAGGGAAGTTAGTGAGAAACTTGTGTACAAGTTCTCATTGCGTAAACGCGTAAACTCGTAATCCACTTGTTATCGCATATATTGTATGTGTGATTCATTCATACTCTAAGGCATAGTTAGCATTTCGCAACATGTAATGTTCGGTCAACATGAACAATAAAACGGACACATTTATAACATTTTACATGCAATTATCTTGATCATTATCACATACAACAATTAGCACACAAGCCGATGTAACTCGGTAGCAAACAAGCTGCAAGAATCTATACCGTACACCGGAGGAATGCTAACGTGAAGTCCCGCGTCCGTTCTCCAAATCCCTCAAGTCTGGAATAATAATACACTATGCATTAATTCCTAATAATTTCATGCACTATTCCGTATTCTCGTATAACTATCAATCCTTCATAGTTAACCCCATTGATTAATCACAAATTATTAATCGGGTTATCCTTGCAGTACTCCATACAGAATTAATTAAGTTAATTCTCTTAACTTAATTCATCAACTATACCTTATAGTTTCACAATTCATTTCCAATGCCTTAAGGTTCTCATAATTTCTCACCCCATTAGACATACCATTAAGCCCTTTAAACTTAATGTTGTATAATGTAACCCTCTCTATTAGTGTTATATTATATAGTTTCATAATTTAGGAATTTCATATTGATCCTTATGAGTTTACATCTCTAATCTCTTACTCCGTTAACCAAAGTCTCAATCCTTTGATTGTATATATATATTATATATATATATATACTATATATACTTCCTTCGAATTAAAGGTCATGCTAAGTGACTTTTATCTATTTAACCTTGGTGCATTTATATAGGCACACTTGTTCTTATAATTGTTATTTTATTAATCACATTATATCAATCCTCCAAACATATACATATATATTTATGAGTTTGTTATCATAAGTTTCAAAGTCACACTTATATTACATTAATCCTCTTGACTTATAATATAATCCCTAATATATATATATTCATGTATAAGTATGTCCCCATAAATTTTAATGTTACACTAACACATACATTCATATCCTCATATATATATATATATATATATATATACATATATATAATACATTTCTAAGTTCCGTATGAATTTTAAACTCCTTTCTGTTCTACTCCTCTAGCTATACATACATATACAAATTTATACTTATATATATATAACCTCATCAATTCCAATGTTAACCCATTATATATATGTATACATATAATAATATCAACCTTAATATTTGACAATTAATATAAGTTTATATGATAATTCCTTAATCCATTGATTTACCCCTAATAAAATCCATTAATCTCCTTTGTTCATGTATTATATACATAGGTACTCATTTATATAGTTGTAGGTTTTTATATTATCCATACCACCACATATTACATTATCCTCCTAATATACAATATAATCCTTATATATATATACATATAATATACAATCCTTATATATATATATATAATATAATCCTTATATATATAATATAATCCTTATATATACACATACTTATATTATATATTTAGTATGTTACCATTCATCTTAATGACATAATAACTTTACCACATCTTTAACATTCCTCAATTGGTCACGCATAGCATGACTATTCTCCCAATACTTTTGTTTATTACAATATAACCCCAAATATCATTTAATATTTACAATTAAATTCCTTATGCTTATATAACATATAGTTTTCATCCCTTATTTATTCCGAAGTTTCACTTCCATCTTGATCCTACCTTTAACATGATTAACTCGTCCAACAATTTAGCTCAAATTAAGCAAGGAAGGAAAATCTAATGACAGCCACAACACACGGTTATGATAGGATATAAAATTAAAGGTGTACTTGAGATTGTTGTCACAAAATCATATGTCAGTCTACATGGGGAACTCTTGTAGGTGATAACGAAATGTATAATAGTTTTAATGACTCCCATTTTATTGTATCAGTAGCGACAAAATTTATATATTTATCTGGGAATGCTAGAGTTTCAAATTATTTAACTTTCTAGTATAAATTAAGGTCAAGCACCACTACATGGATAATATACAGTTAAACTCTGATGCCACATATTACCGGTAAAAGCAGTAGGAAAAAGAATTTATAATCTTCCAAAGCCAATTGCTCGCTTTTACATAAGTATCCCCACCAGATATTTTGAATACTCCATAACAGATAGCTTCAATCTATAGTATCATGCTATTCTAGTCCGAAATTAAGCTCCAGTACAATAATGTACCCAGCCAAGCATTACAGTATATATGCACTCGTCTCCCTAATCAACCTGAAGCTTACTATTTCCTCCACACCAGGAACAAACATCCTCGCTCATTGCATAGTAATCTAGAACTAAATAAAATATTAAGGGTGCGTTCGCTTCGGGGTATTCAGCAAAGGGAAACAGAATCATTCCCTTTATGGTTGTTTGTTTTGTATTTTTAGTGATTCCGTTTCCCCCAATTCAAGTTTTGAAAACCCCCATATCCCTTTTAGCCATTCCCCCCAGATTCCTAGGGAAACGTATTCCCTTTCCTTCCTCTTTCCCTATCATCATCTTTAACATAAACAATATTAATATATATGGTATATAATTATATAAATACTAACATATAATACAAATTTTTATTAATATTAATATAAAAATTTATATCTAATATAAACTAATATATTTTATTTAAAATTTATATAAATATAATGGATATGAATATAATATATATTATATAAATATTTATTATATCATATATAATTTTAAATAAATTCATATAATTTATAATAATATTAACAGATATTATTTATATTTGAAAAAATGAATGAATACTATATATAATATAAATATTATTTATATATAGAATAAAATTCTGAAATAATAATATATATTATTAATAATTTAAAAAATATCAACATATATTATCATTTATAAATATTAGTTATAATTGAAATAAATATGAAAAATATGATATATGATATTAATATTAATAAATATTATTTATACTTTAAATGCTATAAAGATAAAAAATTTATACATATTGTTTATGATGTTAAAAATATTTATATTAGATGATATATATATGAATATATTTATATATTATTTACAATTAATTTAATATTTAAAAAATTATTAATAATATTATTTAAAATTTAAATACTATAATATAAAAAATATCAATATATATATTTATATAAATATTTATTTATATTATTTACAATTTAAATAAAAAATTTTATATTATATATATTAATAATTTATTTAAAACTCAATACTACTACCTCCGTCCCAGTTTGACTGTCTTGTTTACTTTTTGGCACGTTTTTCCACTTCAATATTAAACATATTAGATAAATTAATTTTACAAAATTAATTTTTATAATGTATAGTTTATCATCACCTAAGGAATCTACTACAAAACTTAGATTTATAAAATTATATCATCTTATATAGTTAATATTGAAGTCAAACGACATATCCAAAATAGTACAGGACGGTCAAGAAGACGGAGGGAGTATAAAATTTAAAAAATAATATATTATATATAGACAACTTCAAAAAATGTTATAATATATATATATATAAAAAATATTAATATATTATATATCATTTCATAATTTAAAACATTTATATATGCTATATAATTTATATAAATATTAGTATATGTTACATACAATTAATAAACATTAATTATTATTCATAATGTAATTGGAGTATTACACTTCACTGTTTGGAACCAAACAACAATAAAGACAATCATTGAGATTTTAATCTGTTTCCGTGTTAGAATCAAACAACTTTCTTGATTTGGGGGAATCCCTTTCTTTCCTTTCCATTCCTTTCCTGATTCCATTCCGTTTCCTCATCTCGAAGTGAACGCACCCTAAAAAGTACTCCCTGTATATTAACTGGAGATAGTCCTTGCTACTATAAACGATTAGCTCAACCTCCACCAATTTTTTTATGGTTTCTAATCATCACTTAATCAGTCTAATTCAGCTGCCAAACTTATTCATTTTCATACTCTACCAAACCGTTAGTTTCCAAGTTCATCTCAAAATATAACTAATATTAAATCATGTACAACACCAATATTTACACCAAACCTTAAATTCACTCGTTTATACTTAATCAACTAAAAAAAATCCCAAAGTTACCGTAATTACCAAATATTAAGGCTAGAAGCTTGTGTTTCCCGATACAAAAATTTCTCAAAAACTCATAGCCACGAAGCCACTGCCTTAACCAGAATCACAAAAATTTCCACACCACATCTTAGTAGTTTACCCAAGTTGTTAATCCAAAATTAGAACTTGACTAGGTTTGAAGGTAAGAGGAATCTGTCGTCAGCTTGTCTTGTTAGGCACCGAAGATGTGAGTTGAGATAAGTTGTTTTGTTGAGCATATTGTTGTTTGGCGTAACTACACTAACTCAAAACTGTAAGAAGAAATGAAAAGGATCGAACCTTCACTTCGATTTTTACAAGATCTCTAGTAAGATGTCCCGTTAATGTCTGTTAGGTAGGACTAGAAAGGTTATGTAAGAGTTGAGTCGGTGTTATTTGATTTGCCCTTGTGGCACCCTAGGCCATGTGCCTATAATTATCAAAAAAAAATAATCAAAGAGGAAAACAAATTAAGGATGAGTTCGGTTGTAAGTTTCCAGAAGAAGACTCATAAAATCAAGGTCTTACCACCAAGCATCATGTTTGGACCAGAAGAGGAGAGCACCACTTCGACTTCCTCCCTTTTGGGTTCAAATCATTCAACTTGTCAAGGGAAGAAATACAGACAATCAGGGTGGTTCTTGGCGTCAAAAAAAATTCAGAAGGGAAGGAGTAAAAAACGCAGAGAATAATAAGTTTTTACCTTCAGACAGGGCGGAGACAGGGGGGCTGGTGGGTGTGCGGCCCCCCCAACTCCCTCGGGTACATAGTTAAATTAGTTCTAACTTTATTGTGTTATAGTTTATTTATGTTAATAGATATTTGTTCCCCCCTAAAATTTTGTAAAATATCACATGATATCACTAGTTTTATTATTATCACTTTAATGTCTATAATATGTAATATTTTTTATATATTATATTATAAAAATATTTTGTCTATATTAGATAAGAAAACTCTTAATATTTTAATTTTAACATGTAGTCTAAAGTAAAACATATTATTATTCATTCTTAGTAATCATGTACCCCTTATATCCATATATATAGTGTTTTTAGTTTTTATTACAGTTTGTAAATTAAATAATATCAAAATTACGTACTAGTTTAGAACTATTGTTTTATATTAATTGCATTATCATATAATTTAGTATACCAATTTTTTATAATTTGAAAAAAGGTAAACAAAATATTTATATGTTTCTATATATTTCAATTTTATTTAATTTTTATGTCAATTAATATCTAATATCAATTTTAAAAATAAAATTATAAATATTAAAAATTATATTAATATAAATATAAAATTAATTTTAAAATATTAATTAAAATATATTTAAAAAAAATCTCACCCCCCCTTACAATATTTTCTAGCTTCGCCCCTGCCTTCAGATATTAATTATGAAGGAAGAACAAAATCAAGTCAGTCCCTCCCATATGTAACCTCCTCCTCAATCTGCCATGCCAGATGCAGAATTTCAACTCCAAAAAAAGAAACGAACAAACAGAGGTGCAAGTCTGTTCTTGTTGCTGGGAAAGGAAGAAGACAGTAAGGTCTACTGCTTTGATTTTAGGGAAATTTCATGAAATGCCACTATATTTTTGGCTAATTCATGAAATGCCATTAACAAAAAGAAAGTCACGAAATGCCACTATATTTTCCGGAAAGTCCATGAAATGCCACTATAGAGAGAAAAAGATAAAAATACCCCTACTAGTTAACAAAGTACTTTTAAAGTTCACAATATGCCCCTAAGTGTTTAAATTAACAAAATATCAAAATACAATAAAAATAAAAAATTTATAAAAATTTAACAAAATTTATAAAAAATTTAAAAAATTAAACAAAATTTATAAAATTATAAAAATTTATAAAATTATAAAAAATTATAAAATTTAATATCATTAAATATTAAAAAAAATATTTCATTTTTTAAAATTTATTCAATACCATAAAAAGAATATGAGTTCTAAACAAATATTTATACCAAATTTCTACCAATATGGTACCATAATGTATACCAAATAAGTACCATAATATTTATCATACATTTTTTAATTATTATTTTCTATCAATTTTTTTTTTTTTTTTTCAAAGTAAATAATTTTTTTTATTGCTGATAATTTTAAAAACTAAAATTTCAAAATATAGTAATTTATTGGAAATAGAGCGATTAAGAATATATATATATAACATACAATATTAAATAGTAAAACTTGTTTGAAATGTAGAATAAAACATTTTTAGAATAATAATATGAAACTTATTAGGAGCAAGTAATGATAACCAAGAAAGAATAAGTTGCATATTGTTATTCTGAAAATGTTTTATTCTGCATTTCAAACAAGTTTTACCAATTTAATTTGTATGTTATATATACATACATATATATATATAGATATATATATATATATATATATTCTCAATCGCTCTATCCCAAATAAATTATTATGTTTAGAATTTTAGTTTTTAAATTTTATCAGCAATATAAAAATTTTTTACTTAAAGAATAAATAATCTAAAGTGATAGCAAATAATAATTAAAAAAGTATGATAAAAATTATGGTACTTATTTGGTATAAATTATGGTACTAAATTGGTATAATTATTTGTTTAGAACTCAATATTCTTTTTATGGTATTGAATAATTTTAAAAAATGAATATTTATTTTTTAATATTTAATGATATTTTAATTTTTAATTTTTTATAATTTAAACTTGTTTATAATTTTTATAAAAATATTTTTTTTTATTTTTATTGTATTTTTGATATTTTGTTAATTTTTAACACTTAGGGGCGTATTGTGAGCTTTAAAAGTACTTTGTTAACTAGTAGGGGTATTTTTGTCTTTTTCTATCTATAGTGGCATTTCATGGACTTTTCAGAAATATAGTGGCATTTCATGACTTTCTTTTTTTAGTGGCATTTTCATGAATTAGCCAAAATATAGTGGCTTTCATGAATTTCCTTGATTTTATTAGAAGGAAAAAGAAAAGAGAGGTGCAGAACGGTGCAGAACGCGATGTTTCCTCACGCCAGTTAGAACTTTAAATAGAGGTAAATAGAGATAGATATAAGAGATAGATGGAGGCGCCCAACATGTATGGTGTTGCCAACAGTTAGTGTAACCCCCAACTCAATCCAAAATGTGGTCTCGCAAACTTAACAGCATATATATAAACATGTCACAGCGGAATTCTTTACAATCCAGGACCTTGCCACGGTCTGACTACAGAATATACCGAACATTAGTACAACAACCTTACCAATTACATATCCCTCTTACAACCCCCTCACGTCCTACATCTTACTAACTCAATTGCCATACGAGTGTACATGCACAACTCGTAGCGCCACATTAACCCGTAACACTTGTACCCCTTCTTACTCTCGCGCACGGCCGCTTCCTGATGTACCTGTGTAAGTAAAAAAACACCCCCCAAAGGGGTCAGCACGAATGCTGGTACGATCCCCTCATGGCCCCCAAGCTAATGTGGCTACGACGACTAATTGTCGATAGCCTGGAGGTTTGATTAATGCACAACATAATAGTAATGCTGTAAAACAACAATCCAAATATGAACAATCAAAGTTCACACACAATGAAGACTTAAATGCGTTCCTTAATTAGAGTTAGTTATTTAACTCCTTAAGTAATGGTCCCTCTTAATCTTAGTCCATCCTTATCTCACCTCAATCTTAGTCTTATCTTAATCTTAGAAACAACCATCCTTTAATAAGGAGTGGATGTAGCTTATCTTAATCTTATAATACAAAACATCCTTTAAAAAGGAATGGTTTGCAACTTATTAACCTACCTTAATCTTAATCTTATCTTAATCAATATACAACCGTTCTGGAAGGGAATGTTGTAGCTTATTCGAACCTGGGATTTAGGTGATCCACCGCACCATCTTAATGCCACCTACTCTGGACGGGAGGAGTCCAGCGGAGCTGAGCCGACAACCGGCCCTAGGCTAGCAAGTCCGAAGACAAGTCCTTAATCGGAAGTCGAATCTGCTATAGATACCGACCCCCTTCCTTAGCATGCATGACCGGAGATCGGTCCCGGGTTCCCACTCAAGTTCCAGTTAGTAGTAATCTCAAGACCTTGTTTGTTTGGTTAACCTCTTTCGGTCATACGTCCTTATTAGGGGGCGTTCCTTAGTCTCACTCAATCCTTACTAAACATTGGTTAGTAAGTTCTCACGGTATGTTGTGTTAGTTTCAAACATCACACAACAATACAATAAATATAATATATTCCGGTTGCTGCTTTATCTTGTTTAGTGAGCACACAAAAACAAATAGCACACACCGAGGACACTCGTTAGCAAGCAGGTCACCAGAGAACTGTACCGTTCACCGTTGGCCCGTTCAGTGATTAATCTCTTCCGGAGTCCAATTTCCAAGTCCTAAAACATTCATTCAGTTTTAGGTTATTAATCACTTAACTCAATTCAACTTACTTATCTACTTAACTTACTTAACCCTTAATGATCCCATCCTAACACCTCTTAAGTCTTACAACTTAATCTTACGAACTTAATTTAAGCTTTTAAGTTTATTTTTACTAATCCCTTAGGTCTTTATAACTAATCATCTTTGCCCCTTAATGGGGTACCATTAATACCACTAAAACTCTTAGGGTTCCCTTTTTTTTTTTAAGTCTTAAGGGTCCGACCCCGACCCACCGAATGACCCAATGATGAGTGCGAAATATGAATGGTTCTAATGTTTAATGTCTATTTTGTATACGCCGAATTGATACTATTCCACACTTATCTTGCGTTTTTCTTGTTTGTTGTTTTAAGGCTTGATACACTTTTTCTATGTTAAATGCCAGAGAAAAGCCAAGGAAACCACTAGATTAACTCACAAGGGAAGGTATGCAACAAACGGGGGTCGAATCGGAGTCAAAATGAAGAAGTTAGAGGATTTTAAGGTGTGTCCGAGCTTGTGTCCGAACTTCCAAGTTCGGACGCAAGTCGAGAGTTTGTATGCTGCGCCTGATGGGATGTCCGAACTTCGGTCCGAAACATCGAAGTTCGGACATAGTTGAGAAAAGCGGAGGTCTGAAGTACGGAGCATGTCCGAACTTGTGTCCGACATCAAAGTTCGGACACAGGTCGAGACTTTCTGAATTGAACGCTCAAAGCATTGTGTCCGAACTTGAAGTTCGGACCAATGTTCGGACGGCACGAGATTACAGCACAAAACTCGGCGTTTTGAAGGGAAAAGAGGGAGAAAGGTCTATTTAAATGACCTAATCAGAGGGAGAAGGCATTCACGCATCATCGATCATTACAACACTCCCTTCCACACTGATTAAACGAGGTTCTCTTCCAATCATCCACGCCATTGCATCGGTTCGCCTTCATCCACATTCACCAATCATTCCATCATCGTTCGGGAGGAGCATCGACAGAGGGAAGTGCGACTATCATCTTCCAACCTTGCACCTGCATCCACTGTTCTGGATGTCAATCAACAAAAGGTTTTTCTTCCTTTAGATAGCTTCGATGTTGTTGTTTTGTATTTATTTTCATTGGCAATGTCTGGCTAGTAGGGATTTAACTTGGGGAGGGTTGTTCAGATGGATTCAATGTAGTTAAGAATCTGCAATTGATTATGAGGCTGTAACGGATTGTTTTCAGGGTTAATGACTATCAATTTTCTTCTCTATTAATTCGCGAGTTAGAGTTGTTCTGGAAACCTATTAAGATCAGACAAGGTGATTAGTAGGGAGTTCGAATTAACCTGGGAATTGGGGAAGGATTATCGGATAGATAATTTTCCTACAAAACGCTAACATTCTTTGTGCTTATTCCGCCTGTATGTGTTTTGCCAACTGCTAGATTAGAGTTGACATGTCTGATAGGTGAGCTCTTCAATGAACTAGGATTTAGCATTGAAGAGATAGAAAGAATGGCCTTTCCGTTCTCATAATTAAGTTGTAGAAGTTACTAGATTTAATCAAGAAAGAACAACCTGAAACCCGGAGTTCCACTCGTATAATCAAACTCATCATTCATTTTTACTGATTGTTTATTTCAATTCTGATTTGCATTATTCGATTCAGTTTCAAAAACATTCACAACCCCCTGAATTTGCAGTTTTTTAGGATTTGGATAGGACTTAGGCTTATTTATTCAAGTCCCGTGGATCGATATGGTTACTTAATTTCCTATACTATAGTGACCGGGATTTTTGCAACCCGACAGACTTATTGATTTATTATTTTCTAGATTAATTGTTTAGTTTTAGTAGATCAATTAACCTGTTTGCACCCAACCCCTGGGTCGGTCCATTACAGAAACTTTTCTGTCTTTGAAACCCATCCGTCCGACCCAGAGCTAGACCGACCGACCCAAACCCTCTGGGTCGGTCCATTACAGACCCATTTCCTACGTTAAATTTTTGCCCGACCGACCCAAAGCCAGCCGACCGACCCAAACCCTCTGGGTCGGTCCAGTCCAGAGACATTCCGGCTGGCTCAACATGGCCCCGACCGACCTAGACTGGGTCGGACCCTGGGTCGGTCCACTATAGATTTTTCTCTTAAATTCCTCTTTCAATTCCAATTCTTCCACAAGTGTCCTAATAGGTCCAACACCATCTTGGCACTTTAAACCCACCTTATAACCTCCACCAAACTCATTAAAACAACTTCCAAAGATCTTCTCAAACTTTTACTCAATTCTTGCAAAAACTCCTAACACTTGTTAGTTAATCCTTTTCTTTCCAACATGTACATTATGTCTAAAACTTCAACGATCCAAAGTGTTTCTTTTCAACCCATATAAACTCCTCCTTAACCTCATGCCATCTGCTAGTTAAACCTTCCAAGGTATCTTGCATGTCCATGCACAATTCTCTTCTTTTCATCTGTTACTCATCACTCCTAAACTCTTGAGCTTATTATACATTCTTTATTCACTTACTCACCTTCCTCATGATCACACGCTCTTTACATTCCTAGTCATTTTCCTTGACGTTTGAATACATTCTCCCTCACCTTTCTCTTCATCACCTAAGTCCACTTATTACAATCTAAACTAAACTCATTAGTCCTACTAACATATCACTACTTAGGCAAGCTTCCCAAGACTTTCATTGATATATTCCCAAGTTCATACCTAAATCATCTTAAGCATTATACACCTTCTCCTTAAAACTTATGCACAAGTCTTACCATTCCTCATACCATGACTTTGGTGCGTTCAATGCACCCATCTAAACTCTAATTTCCTCATAGGCATCTCTAGGTCATTCTAAACCTCAAGAACTCCTTAGTTAACTCCTTTCCACTCAAATTCTTCGTAGTGACTCCTAGTAAATCCTAGGTCATATTAATTCACCACCATCACCTAAACACTTATTTTCTACTCAAATTTCGCCATGCTCCTCTAGTATCTTATCATGCCCAAACACATTATTTTTCCTCATTCACCATCTCACACACATCAAGTTCTTTCTCATCATATCCCATCACCCAAACCAACTCATTCACAACAACTCAATATATTGAAATAATCTTAAATTGCATAGCACTAAGGCTCTTAAATGACATGGCTCTTAGGCCCTTAAATGACTTAAACTTAAACACTGAATTTCCCACATATAAAAGCTTCAACCTGCAAATACACCCATCAATCTCATAGTAGTTATAATGCTCTTAAAATCCTTCTTAAACTTATATTACTAACTCATTCCCATTGGCTCCTTAGTCACAAGTTCACAAGCTTATTTAAGTTCTTTTCCTTAGGTTACATGACCCATTACCTAATGTAAGCCCTAGGCAACATTGGTACCCATCTAAAACTCATTCCTAAACCTTAAACCACCATTAGGTAAGTAATTTACCTTGTTTTCTCAAGCTTATCTTATCTTCCTCCTTAGACCTTCTTTTGAATGAATATCGGCCACCACTTAACTTCCTTTGCCAATGTTCTAACCAATATTCAATGACTCACATGAGTACTAAACAATACACTAACCTCAAGGAATGAAAACCTAGGTTAGAAATGTGTTCTAAGGCATAAAGTGGATGATTACCTTTGAAGTCTCAAAGTAGACTTGGGCATTGAATGAAATAGGACCTCCACTAGTCCTTGGTGAATAAATCAAGCTAGAACAAGGCAAAAAAATAAGGCCCCATGAGTAGTAATTTTCGGCCATGTGGAAGGAAGGATGGAACATGGTTTTTCTTACATTTTCTTTACCTTAAGAGAATGGAGAAGCTAATGAGCTCTTCAAACTTGATTTTCCTCCATCAATGGAGTTTTCTCATGGCACCAAACTTGAGCTTTGAAAGATTTGAAAAGATAGAAAGATAGGTCTTGGCCTAACTAAGAGAAATCTATACTTAGTTTTTGATTTGGAGCAAAGATGAACACTTGGTGAGCAATTGAAGGTGGAGCACCCATGGATGGAGCTCTCTCGGTTTTGGAGCAAGAGAAGGGAAGAAGAAACCGTGGAAGATGGAAGAAGAGGAATGAAGAGAGAGAAGAAGAAGGTGGCTTATTAAGAGATATTTTGCTTTTATAAAGAAATAGTAACTTTACTTATTTCCCTCTTCTTTATTTAATTGAATGACTCATGTGGTGACTCACCACTCTCAAAATCGGCCCCCTTGTTAAATAAGGGCATGTTTGGCCTTTATTGACCAATTAACTAACTAAGTTGATTAAAGATTAAACTAGTCACTATTTGGCACTATTCACAAATCAGTCACATATTTCTGAAATTTTTGATTTCCCATTGATTTAGGTTTCCTAATGTGATACTAATTAGTACCTGAACCCGGAGTTCCACTCGTATAATCAAACTCATCATTCATTTTTACTGATTGCTTATTTCAATTCTGATTTGCATTTATTCGATTCAGTTTCAAAAACAATTCACAACCCCCCTGAATTTGCAGTTTTCTTAGGATTTAGGATAGGACTTAGGCTTATTTATTCAAGTCCCGTGGATTCGATACCTGGTTACTTAATTTCCTATACTATAGTGACCGGGATTTTTGCAACCCGACAGACTTATTGATTTATTATTTTCTAGATTAATTGTTTAGTTTTAGTAGATCAATTACCTGTTTGCAAAATGGCGCCGTTGCCGGGGACTTGACTTTGTCAAGTCCTTTGCCTTGGTTGTCAATTGTTTTTATTTTATTTTATTTGATTTGTTTTGTTTAACTGTGCAGGTGTTGGTGAATGCACGGTACTCGATCTCGAGGTCCACCAAGATTCAACTTAGACTTAGAGATCAACCGTACAGCTCGAAGAGCAAGAAGAGCACTCACCTTCGCCATGGCTAATAACGGACCAGTCAATCCCAATGCCAATGCTGAGCAGTCCACTTTGGGAAGAATTAATCGCCCGCCAGCTGCTCCTAGAAGAGGACCTGTGACTCTACCTAACCTCACAGCGGAATTAACAGCAGAATGGCAGAAGTTGAAACCAAGCCATCAGACAAATGCTGTGAGAAATCATCCAGCAGGGACCTTCTCAGGCGCAGACCCGGCTGATGCACTCGACCATGTCCATCGGTTCTTAGTCCATTTGGATTCGCTGGGGATGTCTCAGGGGCTTGAGGAATATGCTCGGCTGTGCTTATTTCAGCACAGTCTATCAGGGGAAGCCTCGAAGTGGTTCCACCGTCTACCACCAGGTATCATCACTACCTGGGAGCTGCTGACAGAGAGGTTCTATGAGAAGTATATCCCCATCTCCAGGACCAGGCAGATGATAGCTGATCTGACCGCTTTCAGACAGTCCGGCAACGAGACGATCTGTGAAGCTTGGGATAGGTTCAAGGAGCTGCTCCGCCAGTGCCCGCATCACGGTCAGAACATGACATCTTTGGCCCAGGGGTTCTTCCAAGGGCTGAGAGAGAGATGAGCACAGAGCCGAGGTCCGAGCTGCATTGGGTGGTAATCTGCTGGCTAAGAGTGGAGAGGAATTCATGTCAGCCATGGAGTCCTACTGCGAGGAGCTCCGCCAGTGGAGCAACAGCGGTGGCAGGGTCTTCACAGTTGGGCAGACCTCCTCTCGGGCTCCAGATCCTATGATGGAGCAGATTGCTGCTGAGCAGGCCCATCTGAGTACCACAGTGGGCAATATGGCGAAGATGCTCGAGAGGCTCACTATGGGACAGACACCGATGCAAGCCGTCAAGCAGGTGTCTTCTGGTCCGAATGAAGTATGCTGTTCTCAGTGTGGAGACAGCCATGACTACGAGGACTGCCCGATGGTTGCTGAGATGAGGCAGACTGAGGAGGCGAATGTCATTGGTCAGTACAACAGGCAGCCTTGGATGCAGAACCAGCATCCAAACCTGAGGTACGGTAATCCAAACAACGCCCTCAACTCACAGCAGATGCAGCCTCAGAGGGCAAGTCAGGGAGCACCACCCGGTTTTGTTAGGCCTCCATACAATCAGTTTAGGCCACAGCAGTCTCCAGCTCAGCCATCGTCACTGAGCTCGAATAATGCTAATTTAAAGGAGATGATGGATAAACTGATGGCGTCTCAAGAGCAACAAACAGTGATAAATCAGAACCTGGCAGCTGGCCAGCAGAAGCTTGAGAACGCCATGGTTGAGATGCAAGGAACGATGAGTCAGTTGACTCAGTTCCTCCTACAGCAGAGACCGTCTGGCTCACTGCCTTCCCAAACAGACCCCAATCCTAAAGCTCAGTTGAAGGCAGTGACGGTCTCAGAAACCATGATGGTGGAGGATTGCTCAGATACAGAAGAGGTGGCTGCAGTTACTTTACGAAGTGGGAAGCAATTAATCAATAGAAATCAAGTGGCTGAGGATCAAGCTGATGAGGAGACCGGTCGCCCTTCTTCTAGCACTGGTGCACCATCAGGGCCCTCAGCCCCTCCTGAGGTAGTTGTTGAGGAGACCCAGGCTCCTATTTCTTCCCCTTCTATTTTGAATGCTAAAAACTCCAAGGGTAAGGCGGTTCCTAAGGACCTTCCTTTCCCTAATAGATTAAAAGAAAAAGAACTTGATGATCAATTGGGAATTTGGGAAATTTCTGAGTGTATTTTCAAAGCTTACTATTAACATTCCCTTGATTGATGCTATCAAGCAATGCCTAATTATGCTCGCTTTGTGAAGGATTTAATTTCTAACAAGCGAAGGTTCAAGGAAAAGGAGATTGTTCAGCTGACAGAGACGTGCTCTGCAGCTATCCAGCAGAAGCTCCCTCCGAAGTGTGGAGACCCAGGCCAGCCCATCATCCCTTGCACCATTGGAGACATGGACTGTGGGTACGGACTCTGCGACCTTGGAGCAAGCATAAATTTGATGCCATATTCGATGTTTAGGAAGCTTCATGCTGGTGAGCTTATCCCTATTAATTTTAATTTGCAATTGGCTGATCGTTCCTCAATCAAACCTCGTGGTATGGTTGAGAACGTTGTGGTAGGTGTCGGTAACTTCTTCTTCCCTGCTGATTTTGTTATTTTGGATATGGATGAGGATGTTGAAGTACCACTAATTTTGGGTAGACCATTCCTGCGAACTGCTAAAACTGTCATTGATGTTGACAAAGGAAAAATCACCCTGAAATTTAATAATGAGGAGCTTAGTTTTGATATCACCAAAATGATGAGAACGAATGCTTCTTCTCATGCTGTACTTTCTATTGATGTCGACTACACTGATGATTTGATGCATTTGTCGCTGAAAGTACTGATGACTCTTCCTTCCTGTTTGAGAATTCTGATCTGTTAGAACAGGTGTTATGCCACTCGATTGAGGATGATAAGGAGAGCACTGAGGTAGCTACTGTTGTCCAGCAGCTTAACCAGGGACGAACCTATTTTCGCCCTCATGCTCCTCCTGTGGAGCCACTGGACAGGCCTACTCAGAGGCTCATTCCTTCAGTAGAGAAACCCCCTACTCTTGAATTAAAAACTCTCCCTTCAAATCTTAAATATGCTTTCTTGGCAGAGGGTAGCGCCCTGCCGGTTATTATTTCTTCTTCTTTGTCTGTTTCGCAGGAAAGCAGACTTCTGGAGGTATTGAGAAGGCACAAGGGAGCGTTGGGGTGGTCAGTGGCAGACATAAAAGGGATCAGTCCAGGGTTCTGCACTCATCGGATCTACATGGAAGACAGTATCAAACCAGTGAGGCAACCCCAAAGGAGATTGAATCCCAACCTGAAGGAAGTAGTGAAGGCTGAGGTTTTAAAGCTGCTGGATGCGGGCATCATCTACCCCATCTCTGACAGTCGCTGGGTCTCTCCTGTGCAAGTCGTTCCCAAGAAGGGAGGAATTGTGGCGGTGCCCAATGATAAGGGAGAGCTGGTGCCTCAAAGACAGACCACTGGCTGGAGGATGTGCATAGACTACAGGCGGTTGAATGAGGCCACGAGAAAAGACCATTTCCCGCTGCCGTTCATCGACCAGATGTTGGAGAGGCTGGCTGGGCAGGAGTACTACTGTTTCCTTGATGGATACAGCGGGTACTTCCAGATCCCCATTGCGCCAGAGGATCAAGAGAAGACCACCTTCACCTGCCCTTATGGCACGTTTGCCTATAGGAGGATGCCATTTGGTCTCTGCAACGCACCAGCCACCTTCCAGCGGTGCATGATGGCCATTTTCAGCGAATTCATTGAGAAAAGCATAGAAGTCTTCATGGACGACTTCTCAGTGTATGGCCAGAATTTTGATGTGTGTCTGGATCAGCTGGATCAGATATTGAGCAGATGTGAGGAGACCCACCTGGTTTTGAATTGGGAGAAGTGCCATTTTATGGTGCATGAGGGTATAGTGCTTGGGCACAGGGTCTCCAAAGATGGCATCCAGGTGGACAAGGCAAAAGTGGAAGTCATTGAGGGGCTACCCCCTCCCACTTCAGTCAGAGGAGTCAGATCTTTTCTGGGTCATGCGGGGTTCTATCGAAGGTTCATCCAGGACTTTTCAAAAATCGCGAAGCCCTTGTCTGATCTCCTGCAGAAGGATGTAAAATTTCATTTTTCAGAAGAATGCTTGCAGGCTTTTCAGACCATCAAGGATAAACTCATCTCTGCCCCCATTGTGGTTCCCCCTGACTGGACCCTTCCTTTTGAGGTAATGACTGATGCTAGCGACTTCGCTGTAGGTGCTGCTCTCTGTCAAAGGAAGGATAAGATTTTGAGGGTCATCACATATGCCAGTAAAACTCTGACGGAGCCTCAAAAGAATTATACTACCACTGAGAAGGAACTACTTGCTGTGGTGTTCGCTCTGGACAAGTTCAGACCTTATCTGCTGGGGAGTAAGGTAATTGCCCACACCGACCACTCCGCCTTGAAGTATTTGTTTCAAAAGAATGATTCCAAGCCCAGACTATTGAGATGGATCCTGCTTCTCCAAGAGTTTGACTTGGAAGTGGTTGATAAACAAGGGAAGCAGAATGGGGTTGCAGACCATTTATCAAGGCTTGAGACTCCAGATGACGGGGTCCCCATAAATGAGTTCTTTCCCGACGAAACGGTCTTTGTAATTGGGAAACTCAAAGAGCCATGGTACGCTGACCTGGCTAACTATCTTGCCTCTGGGTTGGTTCCCCATGATCTAAGCTACAACCAGAGGAAGAAGTTTTTGTCTGAGACCCGTCATTATGTTTGGGAGGACCCCTATCTCTTCAGAGTATGTGCCGATGGTCTAATCAGAAGATGCCTCCCTGATGAAGAGGTGAACAGTGTGATAGAGTTCTGCCATTCTCGAGAGGCAGGTGGTCACCACGGTCCTACTAGGACTGCTGCTAAAGTTTTAGAGTGTGGTTTTTACTGGCCCACTCTACACAAGGATGTCCACCGCTTCTGTACTCACTGTGATAACTGCCAGAGAATGGGAAACACTTCAAGAAGGCATGAGATGCCGCAGAAGGGAATCCTAGAAGTGGAATTATTTGATGTCTGGGGTATTGACTTCACCGGCCCATTTCCCTCTTCTCACGGAAACCACTACATCCTTGTTGCTGTAGATTATGTTTCCAAATGGGTCGAAGCAATCCCCTGCCCTTCTGCTGATGCTAAAACTGTGGTAAAATTCTTGAAGAAGAACATCTTTACCAGATTCGGTGTGCCAAGAGCTATCATCAGTGACGGAGGTTCTCATTTCTGCAACAAAGCTTTTAATTCGCTGATGACTAAGTACGGGGTGACTCATAAGGTAGCTTTGCCTTATCACCCCCAAACTAATGGGCAAGCAGAAGTGAGCAACCGAGAGCTCAAATGGATTCTTCAGAAGACAGTCAATTCCTCCAGGAAGGATTGGTCTGTCAAGCTTGATGATGCTCTATGGGCCTATAGAACCGCATTTAAAACTCCCATTGGGATGTCCCCCTTCAAGCTGGTATACGGGAAGGCTTGTCATCTCCCAGTTGAGCTAGAGCACAGAGCCTATTGGGCTTTAAAGGCTCTTAATTTTGATTTACATGACGCTGGAGAGAAGAGGCGATTTCAGCTTTCTGAGTTGGAGGAACTGAGGGACCAGGCGTACGAAAGCTCTAAGATCTACAAAGAGCGCACCAAAAAGATCCACGACCGGATGATTCAAAAGAGAGACTTCAAAGTGGGGGATCTGGTGCTGCTCTTTAACTCTAGACTACGTCTCTTCCCTGGGAAGCTAAAATCACACTGGGCAGGCCCCTTCAGAGTTGTAGGAGTTACATCGTATGGAGCATACGAGCTGGAAAATAAGGCTGGAGAAACATTTAAGGTAAATGGTGCTCGATTAAAAAGCTATCTTGGTACTGATCATAATCTTTTTCCCTTGCAGGCAATATTCTTTGTGGAGAGTGAACCCAAGCCTACATTGAAGAGGACCTCCCAAGAGACGGGTTCAAACATGAAAAAGAAACTCTCTTGGCGAAGGAAAGGATTGAGCAGGCTGAAGGAATTCACTGTAGGCTGTGGTGGAGTTGCTCATCACACCTCTTCTGATTGATTAAGCAGGAACTGTCTAGCTAAAGACATTAAAGAAGAGCAGCTGACTGGGAGGCAACCCAGTGTTTTCGGTACTTTAATCTTGTGTTTTTATGTTGTTTTTAGTTTTGCTTTAGGATAATGTCTTTGCTGCAGTGAATTGAGCTCAAAAAGAAACAAAGAGGTGCATTTTTGGGGATGTCCGAACTTCAGTCCGAACATTGAAGTTCGGACTCAGTTCGAGAGATAGAGACCTGCGCAAACCAGTTTGTCCGAACTTCAGTCCGAAGATTGAAGTTCGGACTCAGTTCGAGAGTCCGAGGGCTGTGCAAGAGGCTACGTCCGAACTTCAGTCCGGACATTGAAGTTCGGACTCAACACGGGAAATCTAGCGGAAGGCAAAACGAGATGTCCGAACTTCGGTCCGAACATCGAAGTTCGGACACGACGCGAAGCTCTGCCGAGGTATGTATGTCCGAACTTCGGTCCGAACATCGAAGTTCGGACACCCCGAAAATTTTGAACTAAAAGAACGTTCGGACTGTAAAAAAACGAAAAAATTTTCCAAAACCTCTTCTTCCTCCTCGCGACGCACACAGAACCCCTTTCTCCCTTCTTCTTCAATCTTCCATAACTCACTCAAAACTCCACCAAATCCCTCATTCCTACTCCCAATCTCTTCGTTTTTGAATTCCCTACCCTCCTAGCACAAGAAATCAACCAAAACAGCAATATAATCTGATTGATTTCGAGCAGAACCGTTCGAACCCTAACCTGCGCGATTTTGGGATTTTCTGAATCGGTTTTGGTCGATTTGCCTGTTTTAGTTACTTCCAAACGTTATTCAGTCACAGCAAGGTATTCTCTTGACCTTACCTACTTCATTTTAGGTAGTCTTTACAAGTTTCGAATTCATGGAAGTTGGAGGTCGAGAATCTGCAACTCAATTTACAGTTTACTGAGCTTAATTTGCTTAACTGATACTGATTATCTGCTGTGCTGCACACTATTGTTAGAAGTAATTAGAACTGCATCTTTGTGTAGGAAATGAGCAATTGAGTTTGGTTTTTAGATTGTGGTTGGATTTGTGCGTACATAACTGACTGAGACTTGGTTGGTATTGCTTTGTTGATATTGCCAGAACACTTTATTACAGGAAATTGTTTATATCGATTAAGTCTCTTCTGGTCATTGCCTATTGATGCTACATATACTGAAATTGGAAGATTGCTTGAACCGTGTTGTGGAGATTGATGAATTTTTAGGGGACACTCTGTCAAATTTTGGATAAATTCAGTGCATGTTAGACTATTCCATTGCTTTCCTTTATTTGACATTGTCACCCTTGTTGAGCAGATGCTGAGCCGAATCACAGGCCGAGGTAAAAGGGCTGCAAGAGCTGGTGCAAGCTCCAGCCGTCGAGGTCTGGAGCCGGAATTCAGAAATGATGAAGCCCGGGTGTGGTTTGAGAAGGAGGTTGACATAATTGCTGAGCGGGGTCGTGCCAGAACTGAGCAGCAACAGCTGGGTTTGAGAGCTTTATTGGACCCATTTGGCTGGGGAAGATCTTGGATATGGGAGGCCCGTACTCTGAGAGGATTGTTCGTATGTTCTATGCGAATGCCACCTTCCAGGGCGGCCAGATCAGGTCACTTGTAGACGGTGAGAGAGTGACGGTTTCCACCTTCGAGATTGCTCAATATATGGAGCTCCCGCATCCCGCCCCCGAGGCTCCTCAAACCTCAACCCTGTTGATTTCAAAAACGCAGCTATCCACCACTACACTCCCCTTATGGTTCAGGGGCCGAGACGACGCAGAGGGGATGAACCATCAAAGCAGGTCGTCCCTGCTGATGCGCTTCAGAGCCCCCAGGAGAGAGTTCTGCTCGCACTGCTGGCTGCGAATATTGTACCTCGTCAGAGCTCCGACCTCAACCAGACTGACTTTCTACTTCTTCAGGCGGTGCTGAACCCGTCGTTTGTTGGGGCTGCCGAGGTTACCTATCTGCCTTGGGTAATCTTCTTGCACCTACAGTATATCATAGAGCACAAGGACCGACACAAGCTCGGCTATCCGGTCATGCTCTGCCACATCCTCAAGAGGCAGATGGTTACCATTCCGTCTGCGGGACTGCACGCTGCGCGGTCCCCTATTGATGTGGGAGCTCTCAAGAAGATGTGGTTTGAACTGAGAGATGGGGTGTGGAGGAAGAAGGCAGCAGCGCGACCGCAGAAGCGCCAGAGAGAGGCCGGTGAGGGACCATCAGAGCCCGCCCATGCTGCTACACCTGATGAGGAGGAGGCCTATCTTGCACTGCCGGCCCCTGGGAGCGAGTACGTCACTCGCTATGAGTTTGCTCAGCTGGAGTCTCGTTTCGAGGACATGGATCGGCGCTATCAGGCGGAGATCGAGACTCTGCAGCAGCAGGCCCGTCGCTCTCAGGAAGACTATCAGGCTCTGCTCGATCAGTTCCAGCAGTGGCAGGCGTACTATCCGCCTCCACAGTGATTAGGATGCTGCTTGCTGTTTTTGTTTAGAAGCCATTCTTGGACTTCTTTCTGGATTTGTTTTAGTTGTTGAACTGATTACTTTTATTTCGATTGGGTTGTAATTTTTCTTTTGATTTTTGTTTATTTGAATCTTAACTCTGAATATTGGCTGTCACTAATCGATGCTTCTAGCACACTTTTATGTTTTGTTTGAATGTGTGCAAGTGTACCTTATTGGGCTGACTCCATGCCGGACCCTAGCTTCAAGCGAGTGTGAGGAAACATTCTCCCCTGCGAGGACACTAAGTGTGAGGAAGAATCACTTCCTCAAAGCATCACAAAAGAAATCAGGGGAGTTTTTAGTTTCTTTTTCTTTTTGGTTACTGTTCGGCCTGTGCTTTAAATTGTGAATAACTTTGTCCTGTTCAATTCACCCTTGTGAGTCTGACACATTTAGTCCGATCTCCTTCTTGTGATTAATTTCTGAACAATGCGGACATTGCTCTTCATTAAGTGTGAGGAAGGGGGAGATCTTTCTGAATGTGTCAGTCATTTTCCCTTACCTAATTTTTGTTTGGTTTTGGGCTATGTGGGGGTAATTCCCTTAGAGTGCTCTTAGTGTTTAATACTTGGGTGGATCTTTAGTTATGGAGTTGAGTCCGGGACTGACCTTTAGAGTTGGTTTGCTCAAAATTGTGTGCTCTCTTATCATATTTTCAAATGGCTGAATTTTGTTAAATATCTGGGAATGATGAGAATGTCTGGAATGAAGGATAAAGGCAAGGTACTCCTCTGATCTAAGTTTCTTTTTCTGAACCAAAAACAGGCCTCTTCCATCCGGTTATTAAGTCCTAGGGGTGTTTCATCACCCATTTACCTAAGGTCGTCTGATCTGGGATAAAAGACCCAATGCCGTTACAAGGATGGAGAGAAAAGTCTGGGGGATGAATTATGTGCGAAAAATTGATATATATGCAAGAAAAACAAAGGAAGTTCTTTAAAGTCTTATGTTTATGATAATTCCTTAAAATTAGATCATGAGTACGTGGTGTTGAAAGGTTCTGCGGAATATGGCATAACTTCACACCCCTTGTCATCCACGGGTTTGAGAAGAGAAAAGGTTGGAAGGTTCTGGGTTACTCTACGTTTTGACTTCATGATTTAGCTTCTTCATAGTCTTTTGTTTTAAAAAGCGTACTTCATTGTTTGAGAGACATGCAGTTAAGAGCAGATCGATTCTTGGGTGATTATTGTGTCTTAAGCTCCTTATTTTATGCAATCCCAAGGTTTGACCCTGAGGCATTCTGAGACATTTTACTCCTGCTTTGCTTGAGGACAAGCAAAGGTTAAGTGTGAGGAGGTTTGATGAGTGTGAAATATGAATGGTTCTAATGGTCTTTAATGTCTATTTTGTATACGCGAATTGATACTATTCCACACTTATCTTGCGTTTTTCTGTGGTTTGTTGTTTGTTAAGGCTTGATACACTTTTTCTATGTTAAATGCAGAGAAAAGCCAAGGAAACACTAGATTAACTCACAAGGGAGGTAATGCAACAAACGGGGGTCGAATCGGAGTCAAAATGAAGAAGTTAGAGGATTTTTAAGGTGTGTCCGAGCTTGTGTCCGAACTTCCAAGTTCGGACGCAAGTCGAGAGTTTGTATGCTGCGCCTGATGGGATGTCCGAACTTCGGTCCGAACATCGAAGTTCGGACATAGTTGAGAAAAGCCGGAGGTCTGAAGTACGGAGCATGTCCGAACTTGTGTCCGAACATCAAAGTTCGGACACAGGTCGAGACTTTCTGAATTGAAGCGCTCAAAGCATTGTGTCCGAACTTTGAAGTTCGGACCAATGTTCGGACGGCACGAGATTACAGCACAAACTCGGCGTTTTGAAGGGAAAAAGAGGGAGAAAGGTCTATTTAAATGACCTAATCAGAGGGAGAAGGCATTCACGCATCATCGATCATTACAACACTCCCTTCCACACTGATAAACGAGGTTCTCTCCAATCATCCACGCCAATTGCATCGGTTCGCCTTCATCCACATTCACCAATCATTCCATCATCGTTCGGGAGGAGCATCGACAGAGGGAAGTGCGACTATCATCTTCAACCTTGCACCTGCATCCATGATTCTGGATAGTCAATCAACAAAAGGGTTTTTCTTCCTTTAGATAGCTTCTATGTTGTTTGTATTTATCTTTTCATTGGCAATGTCTGGCTAGTAGGGATTTAACTCTGGGGTAGGGTTGTTCAAGATGGATTCAATGTAGTTAAGAATTCTGCAATTTGATTATGAGGCTGTAACGGATTGTTTTCAGGTTAATGACTATCAATTTTCTTCTCTATTAATTTCGCGAGTTATAGAGTTGTTCTGCGAAACCTATTAAGATCAGACAAGGTGATTAGTAGGGAGTTCGAATTAACCTGGGAATTTGGGGAAGGATTAGTCGGATAGATAATTTTCCTACAAACGCTAACAATTCTTTGTGCTTATTCCGCCTGTATGTGTTTTGCCAACTGCTAGATTAGAGTTGACATGTCCTGATAGGTGAGCTCTTCAATGAACTAGGATTTAGCATTGAAGAGATAGAAAGAATTGGCCTTTCCGTTCTCATAATTAAGTTGTAGAAGTTACTAGATTTAATCAAGAAAGAACAACCTGAACCCGGAGTTCCACTCGTATAATCAAACTCATCATTCATTTTTACTGATTGCTTATTTCAATTCTGATTTGCATTTATTCGATTCAGTTTCAAAAACAATTCACAACCCCCTGAATTTGCAGTTTTCTTAGGATTTAGGATAGGACTTAGGCTTATTTATTCAAGTCCCGTGGATTCGATACCTGGTTACTTAATTTCCTATACTATAGTGACCGGGATTTTTGCAACCCGACAGACTTATTGATTTATTATTTTCTAGATTAATTGTTTAGTTTTAGTAGATCAATTACCTGTTTGCAAAATGGCGCCGTTGCCGGGGACTTGACTTTGTCAAGTCCTTTGCCTTGGTTGTCAATTGTTTTTTTTATTTTATTTGATTTGTTTTGTTTAACTGTGCAGGTGTTGGTGAATGCACGGTACTCGATCTCGAGGTCCACCAAGATTCAACTTAG
>CM041778.1:197167913-197274633 GCA_023374045.1 Limonium bicolor | reverse complement strand
AGGGCATTGCTTGAACTTAAGTGTGGGGGAAGAGCCTTTTCAGGGCATTCTGTGCTTAAATTGTTTAAATCTCTCTGCTTATCTTGCATTTGTTCAAAAATTAAAATTATGTACCCTACTAATGTAGGTTGTTCTCTTTAAAAACAAATACTATTATGAATTGTGGGATAAATGGTACAAATTTTAAAATTTTCATTTGATTACTTTTGAGGAGCATTTCTCTTATGCGGTGTGACCAAATAATCTGCAAATGGTTGGATTTTATTGCTCAGGGTTTCTTTCTGTCTTCTCTCTTAGGGATTGCTAAGGGGTGCTTCTCTATTAAAAAAGAAGAATACAAAAAAAATAGGGACTTGTGAGACACCATTGGTAACCAACAAAAGAGAGTTGAGTGTTCTTAAATACAAAGGTGTTATGCCTACATTTTCTCATCCCTTATGCAAAAGTGAAACAAATGCATTTATCTTTTCTTCCTTTTGTTTTCTCTCCTCAATGCCCATTCTTGAGAGAAGTTGGCCATGGTAAAAGTTCTCGGAGTCTCCTAAACAAAAGGAACATTGAAGTACCTTAGATCATACCCCGAAACTCTATATTTTGTTTTTACCCTGAGCACACCTATGCCACCAGCAGATAATTTTTCACACTCCTCAATAAGTTAAAAGATCATGAATTGTTTACCTCTTTATCCTACCCTTCATAATAATATTTGTTAGTATTGAGCATTTCCTACTTGCTTAGGTACGTGGTTTTGCTTGAGGACAAGCAAAAAGATAAGTGTGGGGGTGTGATAAGTGCCCAAATGAGCATGTTTTATAGGTGTATTTCATATATAATA
Organism: Limonium bicolor; assembly: GCA_023374045.1. Lineage (NCBI taxonomy): Eukaryota > Viridiplantae > Streptophyta > Magnoliopsida > Caryophyllales > Plumbaginaceae > Limonium > Limonium bicolor. Next base: position 197,273,798 of record CM041778.1, on the reverse strand, counting down.
TTAGCACTTTTCTTGCTCATTTCTCCACTTCGGTTAGTTTTCCTCTAGTTTATGTTTTATTATTTATCTCACAAAATATTGGTTTAACACGAGAAAACCAAGCCGGGGTAAAGTAGACGAGGAGACGAACGCATAGACGCAAACGGCTCAAAAACAGAGTCCAAACGAAGAATCTAGAGCCGGTCCAAGTTTGAAGGAAATAGGTCACGGTCAAGGGTTGCAACCGCCTATAGACAGGCGGACACCAGGGCGGTCAAGGCATGAGGCAACCGCCTATAGACAGGCGGACACCAGGGCGGTCAAGGCATGAGGCAACCGCCTACTGCCAGGCGGACTTAGAGGCGGACAGAACCAGGAACCGCCCAAACAGAGGCGGTTTCAGGCGGACATACATGTAACGCCTAGAATGGGGCGGTTGCTTAGGCGGACAAGACTAAAATCAGTCACGAAACAGTTTTCTTCTTCGCGCCGACTCTGCAACTCGCATCTGCTCCGCCTACCTTAATTTGCTCACGCGTTTCGGCTTGTCCCCTACAATTAATGAAGCAATCAGTGAAGCAATCAACTGCAATCAATTCCTCCGCTCCAGATTCTTCTTCCTCCTCTATATAAACACTACCTCTCATCAGAAATAACCTGCGCACAAATGGCCCGAAGTAACTCTCTGTAATATTCACACACACGTTCCACCCCAAACTCAACACTCAAAATCTCTCATTTCACTTACAAAAATCCTACGTATGCTCCCACTCTTCTTCCTCTTCATTTTCTCCATTCATCATCCACGCACCTCGTTTTGTTATTTCGTCCAACCTCTGTCTGACTTATTACCAGTTAATATGTCAGGCTAAGGAGGATTTGCTTCGGGCGAGGGTTTAATTATGGTTTGTTAGCTGTGTAATATATTTCTACCGGTTAAAATAAATTCAGTTTGTTACGATTAAAGTTTTGTTTCTCTCCCTTTTTAATAAATTTCATCGATTTATTAAAAAGCCTTACTAAGTCTGTTTTTAATTTCATCGGTTAGAAACAGATGGGTTAATTAAGCCGTAAAACTGTAAGAACTTATTTTCATCGTTTAAGTTAATACATGTTGCAAGAATAAAATTCCTCACACTCCTCTGCCGTTTACACGCTTTTTGCTTGAGTTTTCATCGGACCTTGCATTACAGGTAAACGAGTTCTTATGAGTTTTCATCGGACCTTAAGAAAATTACAGGAATCTTGCCAAACTATTTTATTAAACCGGTAGAGATAGCACAATTAATTAAATCATATTAACCTGAACCCGAAGTTCCGTTTAATTCATCTTCACTTCACTAAATTAATCTGTTATTTACTTTTCAGAAACAAGTCAATTTAACCCCCCTCTTGACACGCTTAGGTACTACTTATCTCACTATAAGTCCCACGGTTCGATAATCCGGTCGCTTACACTTTTCTATACTATCACGACCGGGATTTGTTTGCAGCCCGACGTTTAATTTGAGTTTTAATTTCTTTTCTTTTAATTTTACACCAGTTTAACCACTCACTTTACAACAACGTCTGCACCCACGCCAACACTACAATACAATGGATCAAATACCTGCGCTTTATTGTACCGAGGACTTGTACACAAGTCTCTCACTAACTTCACTTTATAACAAACGTCGTTATCCTAAACGTGATAACCGACAATACACATTGTGTTCTTGTTTAACGTCCTTGTATGACACCTAACAATTCTATACTACGAGAACGAGGAGCCCAGTTGGATCTGGCCATGCATGCTACAGGAGTCGTACCTGTCTCAGGTCGTCTCCTATTCAATTACGTCGCGACGGGACAGTACAAGTGGGGAGGAAGACTTTATTCCTCTCGAGGGTTCAATTCCCAACAGTACAAGTGGGGAGGAAGACTTTATTCCTCTCGAGGGTTCGATTCCCACCATTCTAAAGTACAGGAGTTAACTACGTTATCTTCTGAGGGACTAATTACCCAACCTTTCTCTTTAACGAGGTCACTATACCTCCACTATATTGACATACTCATAAATACCTGTCAGTCCCACTGTGAGGACCCGACTATTATCAAATGATTACAGTTCACCTAACTTGACCTTCTGAAGTCTTGTTTTATATGACATGGTTATCCTTGTATGGACACTTGTTATTATCATACTATGCTTGCTTACAGCTTTACAAAAATGATCTGCATGTATTCGACAAGTAGTTGGTGTAGCCCGGTAGCCGATGGGCTGCACATTTTCCATACCAGCATTGTTTGCTGAGCCCCTTTGGGGCACCCCCATTTTCAGGTACCTGAAGTTGAGAAGATTACCACACACGAGTGTAGGTGGGATAGATTCAAGCTATGGGAGTCTTCTACTAGTTATTTGTTTTACTTAATTATTGTACCTTTGAGTTTGATTCCTAGTATCTCGGATTGTATTCGTATTCAGACCGTAACTTTTGGGAGTTAACCTTGTTGGTCACAAGGGTGGCCAACGGCATTGTAATACCGCCCGATTATTGTATTTTATTCCGCTGCAGTTTATGTTTTATTGGGAGTGATCATCGCACAGGTTATTGGATTTCGGGTTGGGGTGTTACAGTTATCCTTTCGCTGATTCGCTCTATCCGATCGCGGAAGAGGGGCGGTAACAATCTGTATATGGATCGGTTATCATTGAAAAAGTACCAATCTTAATCTACCACATGAAGTGACCACATCTTTTCTACCAAGGACTACGTCAAAAAACTTACTTTACTTCACTCACCATTACCCGTCTTGTATACCCACCTAAATTTTTGTTTACTTGTTTAACGGAAACTTCCCAACACTGTTAGTGTTGAAGCAAATTAACGACAGTAGCACAAACAATCACCTATGATTCCAAAGAGAAGGCCTGGACATTTAAGATACCAAGGTTTTAAAAATGGAAACCGAGTGATCGGGAGCAGCTGAATACATGCCACAGGCACGAGACCTAATAAGATTTGGCGAAAATGGCAACCTCTCCTGCCGGATTTCCTGTCATTAGGCACGTTTTTGGCCCTATCGGCTGCTCAAATGGGAAGCACCTGATAGTTGCCCCAGTTTTCTTTCACTTTCATCTCATCGGTCTCACTGCACCAACCAAAATAATCACAGAGATAGTCAGTCCCTTACTTAGGGCATAACGATTATTAATGAGGAAGAGAAGATTATAAATCATATTCAATACCTGGCAGACCATGGGCCCCTAGCCCACTTCCCCATAGATATTGCTGCTTTAAGCTCACCATATGAACTAACATCCACAATGTTACTGCACAACATTTCAATTCTCACTAGTATCAACATCAAGATGAAAAGATTGAAGACAGAATTACACTAACCAGCCAACTTGAGCACTATTAGCATATAAGAGCACCATGTTAAGACACCTCGAAGCCACAACAAGAAACACTAGTAGCATGTTCGGAAACATGAATTCCAGGAAAAAGGTACCAATCTTAATCTACCATATGATCAATAACATCATAGAATTTTGGACATTTCAACATTACAGCACAAACAGAATTAGCCTCTCTAGCTGAGATAAAATGGGACGAACCATACCTATCACGGAATGATATGGCCTTGGCTAGAAGTGATGCTTGTACATGTCCAACTTCTCCTTGATGTATGCTTCAAGGATTGGAGGATCCATTGATACTCCAGCTACTTTACCTTGCTTTCCAGGTATATCTCGTCTTGATATCACTACTGTTTTATTTGACACATCACGGGGGCCAATTTCAATCCGTAAGGGAACTCCCTAGGAAAGAGAAAGCTCTACTTTTTACTTATCAGAGACTCGCAAAAAAAAGACTAATAACCAATTGTACCATTAGCACAGCATATTCAAATTCATTAACATCGTGAAATAAAGCAGATCCCATCAACAACTAAATTTGAAGATAGTTAAACTAACCAAGCAACCGACCAATTTATATTCACCACAGCCTTCCCATTAAACAACAAATGAATAAAATATGTGTCACTTCAGCTTCAGCACAACTATGCTAACGTTATGGCAAGGAGCTTCAGAGTTGAAATATGAAGAAACAATTTCCGGCATGGGTTCGCAGAGGTGCCAGATATTTTCAGTTGTTATTGAACATTACAACTGAAATAGAAAACTGACCTTCATCTCCCAGAAATTAAATTTCCATCCAGGGGTTTTCTGATCTGTATCATCAAGTTTAACTCGAAGGCCTGCACATTTTAGAGCATCATTGATACCAACTGCTGCACTAAGCACCTTTTCCCTTTCTTCATCTTTCTTCCAAATTGGTACAATGACAACCTAAAACCAAAAAAAAGGAAAATATGAAATCCAGAAGCATTCTCACTTATGTGCACCTCAAATGTTAACCAGAGTATCTTGGAATCAACGATATCAAGTCTCATAACTACCTATCCATAAAAGGATACAATGATACACCATGATCCTAGCGATATATTTAACAAAGCAATACGAGTAACTTAAGATAGAAACTGTCTGTAACTCCCAAGCTAAGAAGCTGTAAAAATTACCTATAAATAAGACATTGAATGTTCACATATTTCCAAATAAGAAGAACGAGGAAACACAGCAAGCAGCTCAGTTAATGATCATGAGATAAGTATAATTAAGGTCCCACAAGGTTACCAGAGACTAGAGATCAGAGATCAAAGAGCAAAATGTCACAATGAAAGAACAAACCCGGCAACAAAAATCTAGAACAGCTCCTGGAGGAGAAGATCACCTGTATTGGTGCAACCTTGGGAGGTAACATCAACCCCAAATCATCTCCATGTGTCATAATAATTCCACCAACAAAACGTGTGCTGATTGCCCATGATGTTTGCCAGACATGTTGTCTTTCCCCTTTTCATCAGCAAACTGCCCAAATAAGTTGATGAGGTTTAGTAAGTAAAGAACAAATAGATGATTACAATTTGAAGAAGAAGAATTCAATCAGGGATAAAATGATAACAGACTTGCGTTCCAAAGGCACGAGAAAAGTTTTGTCCCAGATTGTGGCTAGTACCAGCCTGTAAAGCTTTCCGATCACCCATCATACCCTCAATGGTATATGTCCTCACAGCACCAGCAAAGGTCTCTGCTTTAGATTTCCGGCCAGGAATAACAGGTACAGCTGCTTCCTCAAAGGCAAACTTGGTATAAATGTCAATCATCTGCATCGCCTACAACCAGGAGCAAAAATTTAAACTGGATATATTAGAGACTTTCTCCTGCAGATTTTGATAACTCATGAGAAAGAGCTCATAATGCTTTACACATAAATCTACGACAAATCGTTATATATCACTTTTTGAAATACTAGCAAAAGTGAATATATATATATCAACCTCTTTTTCTGCTTCTTCTGGTGTGGCATGCGCAGTATGACCTTCCTGCCATAGAAACTCCAGAGTTCTAACAAATGGTTTTGTGCGAAGCTCCCATCTTGTAACATTTGCCCACTGAATTTTTCATACAAATTATGAAGTTAAGGAGTCAGCACCTGATACAATATACACAATGCAAAGTGTTATGGGACTACAGTCAGACCTGGTTGATCATCAGAGGAAGATCCCGATAGCTATGAATCCATTGAGTGAACATGTGATTCACTATGGTTTCACTAGTGGGTCTAACCTGCCACAACCTCAGCAAACGCAAAAATCAAAACCAAAACTCAGTTCCACTGAGTCCATACTTCTTAAACCATAGTTCAATAATATTGACACATGGAAAGGAAATTTGAGAAACTAACAAAGCAGACATTTTATAGTCAATATACCACCAGTTTTTCTTCAAGTTCCTTCCCTCCACCGACTGTCACAAGCGCTAATTCTGGACTAAAACCCTCGACATGACTGGCTTCTTTCTCTATGAATGAATATGGTATAAACTGCAGCATTAAGGTGACAATTACAAATACATCAGGTGAGTACAGGAACACTAAGACTCAAAGGAGTGCCAAAATGATCACGGTCAACCATGAAGAAACTGCAATTTTGTAACCCACAAGAAGTTTGCTGTACATTGACATAATTCTCAATGGCAGTTTCCCTTACCACCATATGATACTCTGGGAAAAAACGTAAAAGCATGAAATATCATTTTCCTTATCATAGTAGTTCAGGAGGGAATTTATCAATTTTGGTTAATCATAGTCTTAGCAAAGATCCTAAATTTCCACTTTGCGACAATCCCTAAGATCTTGTCATTTACTGAGAACTCGAGGTTTCCCAAAAGACGGATTAAGCAGTCTTCAAAGATCAAAAGTAGCAGGTCATTTGTTAGATTCACACAAAAATTTCTCATTTACTCGCCCTTCAAATGATTTATCATGTGCAGCAAGATAGAAATGCTAAGTTAAAAATGCCATATTGATCAGGAAATATGTGCAGAATTAATGATTACCAGAAAGAAAATCTGACCTGTGGGAAGTACATATTACTGTGACCAGTTTCCTTGAATTTGATATTCAGATACTCCTGTATTAACCCACCAAAAGCATTAGAAGAGAGCAAAGAAAATTCAAGAACAAACATCATAGCACCCAATTTAGAGATTCTAAGGATCAAACTATAGCTATCTAATTACCGTCAGTATCCAAAGTACAAACAAATGGAAACAAGGTCGAAATGTGTAGAAGTACATGCACCTGTATCGCCTCCCATATTGCGTACCCATAGGGCCGAATAACCATTGTTCCCCTCACGGGGCCATAATCCGCCAGCTCGGCTTTAGCAATGACATCGAGATACCAGGCGTTGAAATCCTGAGATCGAGGTGTGACTGTTTTATCCTGAACTTTAGAAGATGACTTTAAATTCGAGATTTCACCACCAGCAGTCGAGAATGGCGCGGCCTCCGTCTCGGCAGCCCTGGTCCGGGAGGAGAAACGGGTAACTGGTGCTCGCCAAAGAGGGAGGCTCACGCGACGACCAAAAGAGGATGAGCAGCGATTTATAGAAGGAGAAACAATAATGGCAGACAGGGATGGTAGCCGCAAAGCTCCCATGGTTCGGTCACAACTTCGAAGATGAGATTTTAGATAATGTTAGGAGCTCCCATCCCATGGTGGGTTTTGGCTACCGGTGCTCGCTTTTGTGTAGCTGCGAGTTCAGAGGTGCGATGGTTTCTTGGAGGGGTTGCAGGCCTTGTCGGCCCATCAGGGCATCCATGTTAGTATAATATGTACTGATATTTACATATTAGCATATTAGTTACTCGTGACATTGGTAACTAGTTATTACTCCCTGTTGTACCGTCTATAATGTAAGCTCTAAATGTTAAACCGTTGAGAGGGCTAGTTAGAGTACATATAAAACTTGTGTATGTTTCATTCGCACATGATGTAAGAATAAAGAAAGAAACTCTCTCTTGTCTTCTTCCATCTTTGTTTCACGTATTTCTCTTCCACCTTTGCTTCACGTATTTCTCCCTGTGTAAGTTCAGTAGTTTTATCATGGTATCAGAGTATTAAAGTTCAGGAATCTCTTTTGTTTTTTCTGTTTCCTTGGTGGATTTCTACTTAAAGCTTCCGAGACAAACCATGGCTGGGGTCGAAGACCAGTCGAAGAAGGCCTTGAGAAGGAGAAAGATGCAGGAGGCGGAAGTAACGGGGGAGAAGACTACGAGAGAAATCAAGAGAAATCCAATTCAAAGAACGATTTGCTTTTGCTTCCCAATTCAGACCATCCGGGAATGTTACTCACCGGAACCAAGTTTGACGGTGCGACTAGGTTTGCAGCTTGGAAAAGAAGCATGATTATTGCCTTGAGTGCGCGGAACAAACTTGGATTCGTAGATGGGACAACGAGAAGAGAAAATTCCCAACAACTCGAGAACTGGAATGGAAACACTGTGATAATATGGTAATTTCCTGGCTCTTGTCTGCCCTAGAAAAGGATGTGGCGGAGAGCGTAGCTTTCAACAGCCCTGCGGAGGCGATTTGGGAGGAACTAACATCCACGTTTGAAGAAAACAACATTGCCCGTCTTTACGCCTTGGAGCAAGAACTGGCGACAGTCAAACAAGGGGAAGATACCATTCGGATCTACTACACTAAAGTCAAGAAAATTTGGGATGAGATTGATTCTACTGACACTCTCCCGACATGTACCTGTACTGGAAACGATGAATTTAAATCGTACATCAGAAGGCAACGTGCTATCAAATTCTTGATGTCTGTAAACCCTAGGTTTGCGCAAGTGAGAACAAACGTGTTAATGATGTCGACATTGTCGTCAGTACAACAAATATACTCCGTGCTTGTGCAAGAGGAGCGACAAAAAGGGCTTGGAACAGAACCAAGAATGGAAGAGAATACGGTTTCTTTCGCCACTGACTTCCGCGGGAAGAATCCGATGAACAGCAAGACTCAATCCAAAAATCCCCGAAGAAACAACCTACAGTGAGGCCATTGTCACAAAATGGAACACTCGGAAGAAAAATGCTTCGAAAAAATCAGGTATCCACCCAACTGGAGATTCCCGAAGCCAAGAAGATCGCCCAGTGCTGCTACTGCTTTAGACAACAAAGGGAGTAGCCATGAGGGAACTTCCAATCTCAATGCCACAGAAGTTGGATCAGGAGCAAGGATGTACAGTGTTAAAGAAATTAATCAAATCCTAGAGCACGTAGCAAGGAATAGAGCTGAAGGAACAAAGAAGACCACCAAAAGCAACACACAAGCTACAGTTTTGTTGATAACTCTTACCTAAACCTATCTTCTTATTGCAATGTTGACTATTATGCTTCTAGAACTGCTTCTGATTAGATAATAGACCCGGGAGCATCAGAACATATGTGTTGCGATTTACTGAAATTTGATAGCTATAGATACTTAGACCGCAACCACACACAGTGAGCATGCCTGATGGGCATCCATAGAAAGTTGAATATATTGGCATAGTTAAGCTGAACCACTTGATTAGCCTCACAAATGTGCTGTATGTGCCATGTTTTAAATTCAGCTTGATTTTAGTGGCTAGGCTTGCAAAAGATATGCCTGGAAAGCATGCTTGAGTATCAAATAGGCAGACAAAGTTCTGGGATATATTTGCTTGATTGTGAAAGGAATGATGTAGAAAACATAATTGTTTCTAGCTGTGTTGTAGAGAAAATTGTCACAGGTTTTGATTGTATTGATGCTCTGAGTCTCTGGCATCATAGGTTAGGCCACATTCCTGTAAACAAAATACATTCCTTGAACGTAGTTGATAAACATTTATGTCAGAGATAGTTTATTTGTGAATCATGTTGTAGAGGGAAGAGTCATAGAATGCCTTTTCATAAGAAAAGTAGTTCTATCACAGATACCTTTGATCTGATTCACATAGATATATGGGGCCCATCTAGGGTAAAGACTCATGATGAGTACTCTTATTTCCTCACCTTCGTTGATGATGAATCAAGAGCTACATGGGTTCAATTAATAAAATGTAAATCATAAGCTTTTAAATATGTCACATAGTTCATAGCCATGATTCAAACCTAATTTGGTAAGAATGTTAAAGGGGTAAGAACTGATATTGCTTATGAGTTGGGTACTTCTAAGGTTACTGCAAATTACTTGAAGGGGGAAGGGATAAAAAACAAATTAACCTGCGCACACACCCCACAACAAAATGGAATCGTGGAAAGGAAACATCACCACATTTTAGAAACAGATGAGAGCTTAATGTTCCATGCTTCCTTGCCATTAAAATTTTAGGGTGAAAGTGTGTTAACTGCAGTATATATTATCAATAGAATGCCCCCTAGAAAGCGTTTCAGGAAAGACTCCCTATGAACTACTATACAACAAAACCAGAGTATGATAATCTCAGATGCTTTGGAAGTCTAATCTTTGCACACAAAAACCATGAACTACATGACAAATTTGATTCAAACTTCTATAAAGGCATTTTCTTAGGCTATGCCCCAGATAAGAAGGGCTACAAAGTCTTTGATTTAGACAGTAACAAAGTTCAGGTCAACAGAGATGTTAAGTTCTACAAAAATGTCGTTCCCTTTAGAAAAGGTAAAGAAGGGACAGAAACTGATCAGATGTTAACGAAAACAAAACATGGTAAAGAAACCTCAATCTTTCCTACTGCACCTTATAACTATCCTTTGACTAACTTTGAGTTTGAGCAGACGGAAGAAGAATCGCAGGAAAAACAAACAGATGGACAGAAAGAACAGCAGCCAACCATTGCTTTGGAAGAAACGACCACCACTTTGGAGGAAACTGTAATACAACAAGAGGCAGTAAGAAGAAATCAGAGAAATAGAAGAATGCCCAGACACTTGAAGGACTACATAGTGGGGAATGCTACTAGAAACCAAGGGAAGATAGCACCAATCCAGCTAAGTTCTTGGATCCTTTTTCTGCTATATTGTGTGATAGACTGAGAAATGCCAAAGGAATAAATACTTCAATGCTTGAAATGGAACTGTAATAGCAATGAAGAAATGAATCAATCTTTATGTTCCCTAATCTAACGCATTAAGAAATTGAACTATCCTTTCTCAAACAAACCTGTTATCTGCAATCAAGCTTCTGATAGAATCTTATCAGAAACAGAAGCAGGACTCACTGATTTTATCAAGCTGTTAAAAATGAAGAGTGTGTTAAAGCTATGATAGCTGAGTTTGATGCTTAGGAAAGGAATAATACATGGGAAATAGTGAAACTGCTCAAAGGGAAGAAAGGATTAGATGTAAATGGGTATACAAATTAAATTATAGAGCAGATGGGGTCCTTGAAAGACATAAGGCTAGGCTAGTGGTGAAAGGATATACACAAAGGCATGGTATAGACTACCAAGAAAAATTCTCCCCAATAGTTAAATTCACAACAATTCGTGCTCTCATCTCAGTTGCTTGCAAAAAGAATTGGACATTCCAACAATTAGACATAAACAATGCATTTCTGCATGGAGAATTAAAGGAATAAGTATACATGGAACTGCCATTAGGTTACAAAACAGAAGAACAAAACATGGTTTGTAAACTTATAAAGTCCCTTTATGGACTTAAACAAGCATCAAGGCAATGTCACGAAAAACTTATTCCTTCCTTGTAAGCCTAGGATTTAATCAATCCCTAAATGATTATTCTTTTAACAGGGGATGCCAACTACATGATAGACAATAAAACATAAGCTTAATCATGAATTCAAAATTAAGGATTTAGGGGTAGTGAATAATTTCCTAGGCATGCAATTCCTTCACAGCAGAAAAGGAATAACTGTAGTGCAGAAGCAATACGCAGAAGGCCTAGTAAAAGAATATCTGAATGAGAATGACAAGGTTGTTGTGGCTCCACTAGAGCTAAATACAAAACTGTTAAAGGATGAAGAAAAGTACTTATTAGAACCTCTCCAATACATAAAACTGATTGGAAGAATTAACTCTAAGCACATACTATAACACCCCAACTCATAATTCTCAATTAACGTTAATTAACAACGCCAACTTAAATGAAATCACAACGGAAAAATAAACCAACAAACGGTGTTACCGCCGTTAACTAACTAGGCTTTACTAACTCCAATGTAACGGTCTAAATGACTGAATACTTAACCAACTTAAACTCCAACAATTACTTATACATACCGAGTTATACTAACGTTTCCAAATACAAGTTCGTTTCCGACTTCAATAATATACATAACTGTATAAGTACCAACCGAGGCAATAATCAAAATAAAATACACCCGGTCCAAAAGTCTACCCCACCTACACTCGGTCGGGTCGAACCTCCATCAAGTACTTGAAAAATGGTAGGCCCAAACGGGCTCAGCACAACTACTGGTATGAAAACATGCAGCCCACAAGCTACCGGGCACACACAACTACTTGGTCGTTAACATGCGGTTAATTATTACAACAGTATAAATAAAAACTGTAAACATGCAACATGAAGCATATAATGCAAACAATCATTCAATACAATGATATAACCCAACAAAAACAAGACATCAGTATATCGAGTCAGTGTTTTGTTCCTTCTTAGGCCTTGAGATTATTTTGGAATCTCGTTAAGGACCTTAAGTTTACCTTCTCGTGGACAATCCGCACATTGAGTTTGCCACTTTCTTAATCAGTAACTTATTATATATTTGGTATGATTAAACCCTGTTAGAAGGGTAATGAAGCTTTAATGAACCACCGTCATAGTGACGTACAATGAGTCTGGTATGATAAACCCTTTAGACGAGATTAAGATTCTCGTAGTGTATAAGTAACCGGGTACCTTTAAACCCGTAGGCGAGTATAAACTCTCTTAACCACCGTCGAGAACGACTGTATATTTAATCAGATATATGAACCAGAGAGGTGAGAGATAAGTTCTCAAATACAACTAACCACCATCAAAAGTGACGTACATTTAAATCGGATGTATATATAAACTAGAGAGATGAGAAAGAAGTTCTCAAATACAACTAACCACCGTCAAAAGTGACGTACATTTAAATTGGGTATATATATGAACCAGAGAGATGAGAAATAAGTTCTCAAATATAACTAACCACCGTCAAAAGTGACGTACATTTAAATCAGATATATATATGAACCAGAGAGATGAGAAATAAGTTCTCAAATACAACTAACCACCTTCAAAAGTGACGTACATTTAAATCGGGTATATATATATGAACCCAACTGGCTAGTATACAACATCCCCTGCAACCACCGTCCATGAAAGACATACATTTAATTTGGGTATATTAGAACCCAGTGGGCGAGTATAAAACTTCCCCCACAACCACCGTCATGATGTACATTTATAATTGGAAGTCAATATGATGCAGATACAAACCTCCCGAACTCAGCATGCATGACAAGAACTTCTGGGCTTCTCACTTCCCGTTACCTCGATCGTGTTAGAAGTCTTAATGGGACAAATGTCCTGCTTCTAGGGTGATAAGTTCAAACATCTCATGTCGGATGTCGGCAATTTATTTAAAGGGAAGTTAGTGAGAAACTTGTGTACAAGTTCTCATTGCGTAAACGCGTAAACTCGTAATCACTTGTTATCGCATATATTGTATGTGTGATTCATTCATACTCTAAGGCATAGTTAGCATTTCGCAACATGTAATGTTCGGTCAACATGAACAATAAAACGGACACATTTATAACATTTTACATGCAATTATCTTGATCATTATCACATACAACAATTAGCACACAAGCCGATGTAACTCGGTAGCAAACAAGCTGCAAGAATCTATACCGTACACCGGAGGAATGCTAACGTGAAGTCCCGCGTCCGTTCTCCAAATCCCTCAAGTCTGGAATAATAATACACTATGCATTAATTCCTAATAATTTCATGCACTATTCCGTATTCTCGTATAACTATCAATCCTTCATAGTTAACCCCATTGATTAATCACAAATTATTAATCGGGTTATCCTTGCAGTACTCCATACAGAATTAATTAAGTTAATTCTCTTAACTTAATTCATCAACTATACCTTATAGTTTCACAATTCATTTCCAATGCCTTAAGGTTCTCATAATTTCTCACCCCATTAGACATACCATTAAGCCCTTTAAACTTAATGTTGTATAATGTAACCCTCTCTATTAGTGTTATATTATATAGTTTCATAATTTAGGAATTTCATATTGATCCTTATGAGTTATACATCTCTAATCTTACTTACTCCGTTAACCAAAGTCTCAATCCTTTGATTGTATATTTATATATATATATAGATACTTCCTTCGAATTAAAGGTCATGCTAAGTGACTTTTATCTATTTAACCTTGGTGCATTTATATAGGCACACTTGTTCTTATAATTGTTATTTTATTAATCACATTATATCAATCCTCCAAACATATACATATATATTTATGAGTTTGTTATCATAAGTTTCAAAGTCACACTTATATTACATTAATCCTCTTGACTTATAATATAATCCATAATCTAATATATATATATATTCATGTATAAGTATGTCCCCATAAATTTTAATGTTACACTAACACATACATTCATATCCTCATATATATATATATAATATATATACATTTTCTAAGTTCCGTATGAATTTTAAACTCCTTTCTGTTCTACTCCTCTAGCTATACATACATATACAAATTTATACTTATATATATATACCTCATCAATTCCAATGTTAACCCATTATATATATGTATACATCTAAGTTCTCATATAATAATATCAACCTTAATATTTGACAATTAATATAAGTTTATATGATAATTCCTTAATCCATTGATTTACCCCTAATAAAATCCATTAATCTCCTTTGTTCATGTATTATATACATAGGTACTCATTTATATAGTTGTAGGTTTTTATATTATCCATACCACCACATATTACATTATCCTCCTAATATACAATATAATCCTTATATATATATATATACATAAATATACAATCCTTATATATATATATATATAATATAATCCTTATATATATAATATAATCCTTATATATACACATACTTATATTATATATTTAGTATGTTACCATTCATCTTAATGACATAATAACTTTACCACATCTTTAACATTCCTCAATTGGTCACGCATAGCATGACTATTCTCCCAATACTTTGTTTATTACAATATAACCCCAAATATCATTTAATATTTACAATTAAATTCCTTATGCTTATATAACATATATAGTTTTCATCCCTTATTTATTCCGAAGTTTCACTTCCATCTTGATCCTACCTTTAACATGATTAACTCGTCCACAATTTAGCTCAAATTAAGCAAGGAAGGAAAATCTAATGACAGCCACAACACACGGTTATGATAGGATATAAAATTAAAGGTGTACTTGAGATTGTTGTCACAAAATCATATGTCAGTCTACATGGGGAACTCTTGTAGGTGATAACGAAATGTATAATAGTTTTAATGACTCCCATTTTATTGTATCAGTAGCGACAAAATTTATATATTTATCTGGGAATGCTAGAGTTTCAAATTATTTAACTTTCTAGTATAAATTAAGGTCAAGCACCACTACATGGATAATATACAGTTAAACTCTGATGCCACATATTACCGGTAAAAGCAGTAGGAAAAAGAATTTATAATCTTCCAAAGCCAATTGCTCGCTTTTACATAAGTATCCCCACCAGATATTTTGAATACTCCATAACAGATAGCTTCAATCTATAGTATCATGCTATTCTAGTCCGAAATTAAGCTCCAGTACAATAATGTACCCAGCCAAGCATTACAGTATATATGCACTCGTCTCCCTAATCAACCTGAAGCTTACTATTTCCTCCACACCAGGAACAAACATCCTCGCTCATTGCATAGTAATCTAGAACTAAATAAAATATTAAAGTACTCCCTGTATATTAACTGGAGATAGTCCTTGCTACTATAAACGATTAGCTCAACCTCCACCAATTTTTTTATGGTTTCTAAATCATCACTTAATCGGTCTAATTCAGCTGCCAAACTTATTCATTTTTCATACTCTACCAAACCGTTAGTTTCCAAGTTCATCTCAAATATAACTAATATTAAATCAATGTACAAACACCAATATTTAACACCAACCTTAAATTCACTCGTTATACTTAATCAACTAAAAAAATCCCAAAGTTACCGTATTACCAAATATTAAGGCTAGAAGCTTGTGTTTACCCGATACAAAAATTTCTCAAAACTCATAGCCACGAAGCCACTGCCTTAACCAGAATCACAAAAATTTCCACACCACATCTTAGTAAGTTTACCCAAGTTGTTAATCCAAATTAGAACTTGACTAGGTTTGAAGGTAAGAGAAGGAATCTGTCGTCAGCTTGTCTTGTTTAGGCACCAGAAGATGTGAGTTGAGATAAGTTGTTTTGTTGAGCATATTGTTGTTTGGCGTACTACACTAACTCAAAGAACTGTAAGAAGAAATGAAAAGGATCGAACCTTCACTTCGATTTGTACAAGATCTCTAGTAAGATGTCCCGTGTAATGTCTGTGTAAGTTAGGACTAGAAAGGTTATGTAAGAGTTGAGTCGGTGTTATTTGATTTGCCCTGTGGCACCCTAGGCCATGTGCCTATAATTATAAAAAAAAATAATCAAAGAAGAAAACAAATTAAGGATGAGTTCGGTTGTAAGTTTCCAGAAGAAGACTCATAAAATCAAGGTCTTACCACCAGCATCATGTTTGGACCAGAAGAGGAGAGCACCACTTCGACTTCCTCCCTTTTGGTTCAAATCATTCAACTTGTCAAGGGAAGAAATACAGACAATCAGGTTTGGTTCTTGGCGTCAAAAAATTCAGAAGGGAAGGAGTAAAAAAACGCAGAGAATAAATAAGTTTTTACCTTCAGACAGGGGCGGAGACAGGGGGGTGGTGGTGTGCGGCCCCCCAACTCCCTCGGGTACATAGTTAAATTAGTTCTAACTTATTTGTTTATAGTTTATTTATGTTAATAGATATTTGTTCGCCCCCTAAAATTTTGTAAAATATCACATGATATCACTAAGTTTTATTTATTATCAATTTAATGTCTATTAATATGTAATATTTTTTATATAAATTATATTAAAAAAATATTTAGTCTATATTAGATAAGAAAACTCTTAATATTTTAATTTAACAATGTAGTCTAAAGTAAAACATATTATTATGTCATTCTTAGTAATCATGTACCCCTTATATCCATAATATAAGTGTTTTTAGTTTTTATTACAGTTTGTGTAAATTAAATAATATCAAAATTACGTACTAGTTTAGAACTATTGTTTTATATTAATTGCATTATCATATATTTAGTATACCAATTTTTTATAATTTGAAAAAAGGTAAAACAAAATTATTTATATGTTAATCTATATATTTCAATTTTATTTTAATTTTATGTCAAATTTATATCTAATATCAATTTTAAAAAAAAAAATTATAAATATTAAAATTATATTAATATAAAATAAAATTATTTTAAAATATTATTAAAAATTATTAAAAAAAATCTCTCCCCCTTACAAATTTTTCTGGTTTCCGCCCCTGCCTTCAGATATTAATTATAAGAAAGAACAAAATCAAGTCAATCCCTGCCATATGAACCTCCTCCTCAATCGCATGCCCAGATGCATAATGTCAACTCCAAAAAAGAAACGAACAAACAGAGGTGCAAGTCTGTTCTTGTTGTTGGGAAAGGAAAAGACAGTAGTCTACTGCTTTGATTTTAGGGAAATTTCATGAAATGCCACTATATTTTTTGGCTAATTCATGAAATGCCATTAACAAAAAGAAAGTCACGAATCCACTATATTTTCCGAAAGTCCATGAATGCCATTATAGAGAGAAAAAAATATAAAAATACCCCTACTAGTTAACAAAGTACTTTTAAAGTTCACAATATGCCCCTAAGTGTTTTAAAATTAACAAAATATCAAAGACATAAAATTAATAAAATTTATAAAATTTAACAAAATGATATCAAAATACAATAAAAATATAAAAATTTATAAAAATTTAACAAATTTATAAAATTTAAAAAATTAAACAAAATTTATAAAAATTATAAAATTTAAAAATTATAAAAATTATAAAATTTAAATATCATTAATATTAAAAAAAAAATTTTCATTTTTTAAAATTTATTCAATACCATAAAAGAATATGAGTTCTAAACAAATAATTTATACCAAATTTTCTACCAATATGGTACCATAATGTATACCAAATAAGTACCATAATATTTATCATACATTTTTTAATTATTATTCTATCAATTTATTTTTTTTATTTTTTCAAAGTAAATAATTTTTTTATATTGCTGATAAATTTTAAAAACTAAAATTTCAAAATATAGTAATTTATTGGAATAGAGCGATTAAGATTATATATATATATATATATATAACATACAATATTAAATAGTAAAACTTGTTTGAAATGTAGAATAAAACATTTTCAGAATAATAATATGAAACTTATTAGGAGCAAGTAATGATAACCAAAGAAAGAATAAGTTGCATATTGTTATTCTGAAAAATGTTTTATTCTGCATTTCAAACAAGTTTTACCAATTTAATATTGTATGTTATATATATATACATACATATATATATATATATATATATATATTAATATATATATTCTCAATCGCTTTATCCCAAATAAATTATTATGTTTAGAATTTTAGTTTTTAAATTTTATCAGCAATATAAAAATTTATTTACTTAAAGAAATAAATAATCTAAAGTGATAGCAAATAATAATTAAAAAATGTATGATAAAATTATGGTACTTATTTGGTATAAATTATGGTACTAAATTGGTATAAATTATTTGTTTAGAACTCAATATTCTTTTTATGGTATTGAATAAATTTTAAAAATGAAATATTTATTTTTAATATTTAATGATATTTTAATTTTTTCAATTTTTTATAATTTAAACTTGTTTATAATTTTTATAAAAATTTATATTTTTTTATATTTTTATTGTATTTTGATATTTTTGTTAATTTTTAACACTTAGGGGCGTATTGTGAACTTTAAAAGTACTTTGTTAACTAGTAGGGGTATTTTTGTCTTTTTCTATCTATAGTGGCATTTCATGGACTTTTCAGAAAATATAGTGGCATTTCATGACTTTTTTTTTTAGTGGCATTTCATGAATTAGCCAAAAATATAGTGGCATTTCATGAAATTTCCCTTGATTTTATTAGAAGAAAAAGAAGAGGAGGTGCAGAACGGGTGCAGAACGCGTATGTTCCTCACGCCAGTTAGAACTTTAGAAATAGAGGATAAATGGAGATAGATATAAGAGATTAGATGGAGGCGCCCAGCATGTATGGTGTTGCCAACAGTTAGTGTAACACCCCAACTCAATCCAAATGTGGTCTCGCAACTTAACAGCATATATATAAACATGTCACAGCGGAATTCTTTACAATCCAGGACCTTGCCACGGTCTGACTACAGAATATACCGAACATTAGTACAACAACCTTAACCAATTACATATCCCTCTTACAACCCCCTCACGTCCTATACATCTTACTAACTCAATTGCCATACGAGTGTACATGCACAACTCGTAGGCCACACTTAACCCGTAACACTTGTACCCCTTCTTACTCTCGCGACGGCCGCTTCCTGATGTACATGTGTAGTAAAAACAGCCCCCAAAGGGGTCAGCACGAATGCTGGTACGATCCCCTCATGGCCCCCAAGCTAACGTGGCTACGACGACTAATTGTCGATAGCATGGAGGTTGATTAAATGCACAACATAATAGTAAATGCTGTAAACAACAATCCAAATATGAACAATCAAAGTTCACACACAATGAACGACTTAAATGCGTTCCCTTAATTAGAGAGTTAGTTATTTAACTCCTTAAGTAATGTTCCCTCTTAATCTTAGTCCATCCTTATCTCACCTCAATCTTAGTCTTATCTTAATCTTAGAAACAACCATCCTTTAATAAGGAGTGGATGTAGCTTATCTTAATCTTAATAATACAAACCATCCTTTAAAAAGGAATGGTTGCAACTTATCTTAACCTTACCTTAATCTTAATCTTATCTTAATCTCAATATACAAACCGTTCCTGGAAGGGAATGGTTGTAGCTTAATTCGAACCTGGGATTTAGGTGATCCCACCGCACCATCTTAATGCCACCTACTCTGGACGGGAGTCCAGCGTAGCTGAGCCGACAACCGGCCCTAGGCTACAAGTCCGAAGACAAGTCCTTAATCGGAAGTCGAATCTGCTATAGATACCGACCCCCTTTCCTTAGCATGCATGACCGGAGATCGGTCCCGGGTTTCCTCACTCAAGTTCCAGTTAGTAGTAATCTCAAGACCCTGTTTGTTGGTTAACCTCTTTCGGTTCATATCGTCCCTTATTAGGGGGCGTTCCTTAGTCTCACTCAATTCCTTACTAAACATTGGTTAGTAAGTTCTCACGGTATGTTGTGTTAGTTTTCAAACATCACACAACAATACAATAAATATAATATATTCCGGTTGCATGCTTTATCTTGTTTAGTGAGCACACAAAAACAAATAGCACACAAGCCGAGGGACACCTCGTTAGCAAGCAGGTCACAAGAGAACTGTACCGTTCACCGTTGGCCGTTCAGTTGCTTAATCTCTTCCGGAGTCCAATTTCCAAGTCCTAAAACATTCATTCAGTTTTAGGTTATTAATCACTTAACTCAATTCAACTTACTTATCTTACTTAACTTACTTAACCCTTAATGATCCCATCCTAACACCTCTTAAGTCTTACAACTTAATCTTACGAACTTAATCTTAAGCTTTTAAGTTTATTTTTAACTTAATCCCTTAGGTCTTTATACCACTAATCATCATTGCCCCCTTAATGGGGTACCATTAATACCACTAAACTCTCTTAGGGTTCCTTTTTTTTTTTTAAGTCTTAGGGTCGACCGACCCACCGACCGACCCAACCCCAACTGGGTCGGTCCATTACAGAAACTTTTCCGTCTTTTGAAACCCATCCGTCCGACCCAGAGCTAGACCGACCGACCCAACCCTCTGGGTCGGTCCATTACAGAACCCATTTCCTACGTTAAATTTTTGCCCGACCGACCCAAAGCCAAGCCGACCGACCCAAACCCTCTGGGTCGGTCCAGTCCAGAGACATTCCGGCTGGCTCAACATGGCCCGACCGACCCAAGACTGGGTCGGACCCTGGGTCGGTCCACTATAGATTTTTCTCTTAAATTCCTCTTTCAATTCCAAATTCTTCCCACAAGTGTCCTAATAGGTCCAACACCATCTTGGCACTTTAAACCCACCTTATAACCTCCACCAAACTCATTAAAACAACTTCCAAAGATCTTCTCAAACTTTTACTCAATTCTTGCAAAAACTCCTAACACTTGTTAGTTAATCCCTTTCTTTCCAACATGTACATTATGTCTAAAACTTCAACTATCCAAAGTGTTTCTTTTCAACCCATATAACTCCTCCTTAACCTCATTGCACTCCATCTTGCTAGTTAAACCTTCCAAGGTCATCTTGCATGTCCATGCACAATTCTCTTCTTTTCATTTGTTACTCATCACTCCTAAACTCTTGAGCTTACTTATACATTCTTTTATTCACTTACTCACCTTCCTCATGATCACACACTCTCTTACATTCCTAGTCATTTTCCTTGACGTTTGAATACATTCTCCCTCACCTTTCTCTTCCATCACCTAAGTCCACTTATTACAATCTAAACTAAACCTCATTAGTCCTCTACTAACATCATCACTACTTAGGCAAGCTTCCCAAGACTTTCATTGATATATTCCCAAGTTCATACCTAAATCATCTTAAGCATTATACACCTTCTCCTTAAAACTTATGCACAAGTCTTACCATTCCTCATACCATGACTTTGGTGCGTTCAATGCACCCATCTAAACTCTAATTTCCTCATAGGCATCTCTAGGTCATTCTAAACCTCAAGAACTCCTTAGTTAACTCCTTTCCACTCAAATTCTTCGTAGTGACTCCTAGTAAATCCTAGGTCATATTAATTCACCACCATCACCTAAACACTTATTTTCTACTCAAATTTCGCCATAGCTCCTCTAGTATCTTATCATGCCCAACACATTATTTTTCTCATTCAACCATCTCACACACATCAAGTTCTTTCTCATCATATCCCATCACCCAAACCAACTCATTCACAACAACTCAATATATTGCAATAATCTTAAATTGCATAGCACTAAGGCTCTTAAATGACATGGCTCTTAGGCCCTTAAATGACTTAAACTTAAACACTGAATTTCCCACATATAAAAGCTTTCAACCTGCAAATACACCCATCAATCTCATAGTAGTTATAATGCTCTTAAAATCCTTCTTAAACTTATATTACTAACTCATTCCCATTGGCTCCTTAGTCACAAGTTCACAAGCTTATTTAAGTTCTTTTCCTTAGGTTACATGACCCATTACCTAATGTAAGCCCTAGGCTACATTGGTACCCATCTAAAACTCATTCCTTAAACCTTAAACCACCATTAGGTAAGTAATTTACCTTGTTTTCTCAAGCTTATCTTATCTTCCTCCTTAGACCTTCTTCTTGAATGAATATCGGCCACCACTTAAACTTCCTTTGCCAATGTTCTAACAATATTCAATGACTCACATGAGTACTAAACAATACACTAACCTCAAGGAATGAAAACCTAGGTTAGAAATGTGTTCTAAGGCATAAAAGTGGATGATTACCTTTGAAGTCTCAAAGTAGACTTGGGCATTGAATGAAATAGGACCTCCACTAGTCCTTGGTGAATAAATCAAGCTAGAACAAGGCAAAAAATAAGGCCCCATGAGTAGTAATTTTCGGCCATGTGGAAGGAAGGATGGAAACATGGTTTTTCTTACATTTTCTTTACCTTAAGAGAATGGAGAAGCTAATGAGCTCTTCAAACTTGATTTTCCTCCATCAATGGAGTTTTCTCATGGCACCAAACTTGAGCTTTGAAAGATTTGAAAAGATAGAAAGATAGGTCTTGGCCTAACTAAGAGAAATCTATACTTAGTTTTTGATTTGGAGCAAAGATGAACACTTGGTGAGCAATTGAAGGTGGAGCACCCATGGATGGAGCTCTCTCGGTTTTGGAGCAAGAGAAGGGAAGAAGAACCGTGGAAGAAGAGGAATGAAGAGAGAGAAGAAGAGGTGGCTTATTAAGAGATATTTTGCTTTTATAAAGCAAATAGTAACTTTTACTTATTTCCCTCTTCTTTATATAATTGAATGACTCATGTGGTGACTCACCTCTCAAAATCGCCCCCTTGTTAAATAGGGCATGTTTGGCCTTTATTGACCAATTAACTAAACTAAGTTGATTAAAGATTAAACTAGTCACTATTTGGCACTATTCACAATCAGTGCACATATTTCTGAAATTTTTGATTTCCCATTGATTTAGGTTCCTAATGTGATACTAATTAGTACACATGTTGATTAAAGAGTAATGATGGGCATTTAGCCACTCAAAACTCAATTCTAAAACAATTTCTCAAAAATGTGCTTTAAGACTTCTTAAAGCACATTTTGTGTTTTAACTTGTTTTCAAGCTTGGTTTTCTTTGGTAATTGGTTTAAAATGACCATTAGAATATTACTAAGTCTTATCATGATATTTTGGTACTCACCCAAGTCTCTCCAAGCTTAGAGCACATTTTTGCCCTAATTGCCCTTAAGGCATTTTCTTGCGTTTTCCTTGGTTTAAATTGTCTACCAATCTTTCTAAGGCATATTTTAGCCTTACTACATCATGATTTGATGTTTACTTAGCATACTTAGGTTTGGGGTATTTCAATCTACCCCCCTTAAAAGAACTTTGTCCCCAAAGTTCCCATGCATCTTATCTTATTAAATACATGTCTTACCTCATTCCATAGATCATACAGATCATACTTATGTATACTCAACTCATTGAATCCTTATGTCCACCATATGCTTATTCTTAAATTTCACACAACACGCTTACGCATGTATAGCACTCAAAATTCCTTTATTCCTTTTGATGATCAAAAACATTCACATAATTTCCAACGTATTCTCCCATGTCACCGGTCCGTAGACAATGGCTCATTCGTCCTCGTCACCATGGGCCAGAATACAAAACACTCTGCTCTCCCCATGTCACCGGTCCGAAGACAAAGGCTCGTGCGTCCTCGACTTCATGAGCGAGACTCAGTAAAAAGGTAATCCTTTTTACGAGGTCATGTGAGGAATAATTCCTCTAATTAAAAATACAATCAACTCCAATTTCATTTTATCCTAAGGCCTCTGTCCATAGTGTGATTTAATGTGACCACTGGTAGGGAGTTTCAGGAATCATCCAACCCTGATGTGATCAGCATCAGTGTCGAACTATCCTTCCACTCCAATTTGTGTTCGGTTTCCCTTGATCCCTAGAAAATCAAGTTCCACCTCCCACGTCATTTTCAAACATCCAAATAATTCACTCATGTCCAATTTCTATCTTTTTAGTTCTTCTAATCATAATCAATACATCTCCAAAGTGTGGACTCAGTCCATCCAAACATTCCCGATTCATCTCTTAGTAATTACCTCAAGATCTAAATTCCTACTAAGTTCTATAACTGTCCCATACCAATTCTCACCATCTTATATCTTGTAGCATTACAATTTCCTTCCTCATACTCATATCAAATTGTATCTCATAATGTTATCTTATTCTTATCTCACACATAGTCTCATATCGACTCATACCTCATATATTCCTTATTTCTTAAGTCTCCTTAATCCTCTTCCTTAATTCTCTTAACTTGTACTCACACCGGAGTTAACAAGATAGGTACTTAATATGTATGGTATTCACATCTTCTGTGTGCAATAGCCATGATTTATCTCAAAATGTTTATGTAAAACATATTCTCAAATTATTTTGTGCTATGCACACCGTAGTTTATGTACTCAGTACACAACATACGCTAAGCGGTTTCGCTCTACCCCCCTTAAATGGATTACGCCCACGTAATCAGCATTATATCATCCTTGAACATAAGTTCAAGATGTCTAATTCTTACCAAGCATTCTAGCTTCCATGTCATCTATCTTGCTTATAATTCGATCAGAATGACTTAGTCTCTGTATCGAGGATTCTTAACGGTACTTATACCGTTTTCTTAACTTAGTTTGGTCTAACCTCAAAGGTAGTGATCTGCTAGCCTCCGCTGCTGACACTCTGATAGTTTTAGGTTTATTTGCCTCGCTTATCTTTATAGTATTGTATATCCTTCAGCCTCCTTACAGTTTAGGAATATTGGTCTCTCAATGGACACGTGTTATCTTTATATACACGGCCTTAATGAGTTGTAACTCGTCTATCTATTCTCCTTGAAGATCTTATGCTCATACTCTTAGTATTTTCTCGAATGTCTAAATTGTTCTCCCCAACTGACCTTTGGTCTGAGGATGATTCCTAATCTGAAACTACTGTTTAGTGCTATTGCGCTTTACAGTCTTAATCTCTTACATCTTAAGACATGTCCAATGTCTGTACTTAATAATCTGTGCTCTTTGCACCTTATAGTCCTTAATTATCTGTTCTCTGGTTCCTCTGTGTTGCTGGTTCAAACTGAATTCTTCTCTTCGACTGTCTGTGGTACGGAGTCGACTACCTCCCGTGTTCCTTACACCACTCGTCTACATGCATGGGGTACCTTACTGATACATTACTACTTACCCAACTAACTCATAAATGAGCGTGTCAGGCCTGCAAGCCCCTGTGGGGTGCAGTCGTCCCACGTCTCGTTTTAGTAAACTCATAGTGTCCGTCACACGTTTAGCTATTGCTAATTATGAAGTATTCTGTTGTCGATCTCCTCTTTCATCGTTCCATAATAACATTTATTGTTCTTCTTGAAGTTAATCAAGGGAAATCCATTTACTGCGTCCTTGGTTATGGTATGCTCCAGCTCCTTTCTGTATTCCGTAGTGATTCGTCTCTCTAGTAATTGAGGTCTCTTCGTAGAGCCTCTTATCTTGTTCCTCATTTTATGCTACTAGGAATGCACTTCCAGTTCCTTAAGGAATGGGTAGTGTGCTTCCTGTGAATCTTACCTAACCAGGTCCAGACTACTGGCATCAATGCGCAGTTCGTCTACCATCTTATTTCCTTACTTATACTGGTCTTAACTCATAGATCTAATTGCCTCAGTGTCAATATTTGACGGCTCATACATAATGGTCGCCTTACCGCGTACCATGACTTAATCCACTTATCTAACTATTGTACTCACGACCACTACTACCGTGGTAGTTGGCTCTTACCTGTTGCCCATTGATGGTGCAACCTCTTACTCATTTATTCTAATGTCTTACCTTATAATCAATCCCTTCTTGGTGTAAACACACTGGGAGTTCTCTCATTCCGGTATTGGCGGTTGTCGTACCGTGTTGTAAAATAGTTGACTCTTGATATGAAGATGTTCTGCTCCAATCTCAGATTCGTAAGTAGGCTAATTTCTTTCGCTTTCTTTCATCCTTAGTGATGTTACCTACCATGTAGTTTAACTGATTACTGAAGAGTCATCCACTGAGTCACAAGCTCTTTGGAGCATTGGTCATTTGACGTGCCGTAAGGTGCACTCACAATGTCTATCTCTGACAATTACTAATTCTTACATCCTGGGTGTTGGATATGGGGTCTATCTGTGCAACCTTCCTTATTACTCAAGTGTATCTGGTATGTTCTAAGGTAATCTCAAGGTTCATAGTTTCCATTTTCTAAATAAAGTGTATTTTATCTCTAATAGTGAAAGCCCTTTTGAGGGGTTCATTCCCACTCATGGTCTCACAACAAGGAGGTATCCCCCACCCTAAAAGGCATGGTTCGTTCTCGCTCCTGTCCTTAGCATTATCTTAATATTCTCATTGGTACCCTTTCTTGGTAATGTTCTTCCCATTCTAAGTTATAGGTTTGGTAACCGTCCATATCTACAAATTGTAGTCCCTTCGTGGCTTAAGCAAGCTCTCTTATAACTTACTGCGCTTCGGGCTCTGATGTGGTTAACATCCTTGGCTCGTAGGCTCTTAGCGCTTAATGCCTCAGTTCATTATTTGTACTCTTACTCATCTGCAGGTCATCCCTATAAGATTCTGGTTCTTTGAGCACTATCCACCGTTAGGTTACATACTAAATGTAGTATCGGATTTCATGATAAGTTGCTGCATCCTGCTTCCTGCTAGGGAAGTTGTTCAGGTGATCTGAGGTTACTTAATGCCTTTGACACTACTGTCATTTTACTAGACTTATGTCTTTTAATACCAAGGTTAGGTTCGTATTAGGCGTTTGCCTTACGGTGTCCAAGTTGGATATCATCCTGTCGTCTTATACTTCCTTCTCAACGCTTCGTTCAACTTCTGTTGATTACGCCACCCTTTGATGATCAATCATACTTGGGTGTTAATGAGTTAGACGAACAGTACTAGCTGTCATTCATCAGTTTGTTTGGCTCGACTATGCCCGCTCTGTGGGGGTAGTCCTCCGTAGGATTCGTATATCCTTAACTCTTGGTAGGTTATATCTTAAGTCTACTCTCTCTGTCCTTGTTTCCGGGGTTTACTAACATATTCATCGAAGTTTGTTGTTATCGGCAGGTTTTATTCGGTCATCTCGGGAGTTTTATCCCGCTCTTTTTAGAGAAGTTTATGTCAACGGTCTCAATGGTATCTTATTATGCATTCCTCGTATGCTATTGCTCACATATTGTTTTGCTCGGATCGCCGAGCGATCTCTTAAGTTTCCCCTTGGAGTTCGGGATTGTGTTCTTACCGTACTGTCGGTTGTTGTTGTAGTGGTTTATACCGTTGCTAATATTTATACGGTTTAATACTTTGTCCAAGTTCTGCTCCCAGCAGACTGGTGTGTCATCTCATCTCATCATGGTCAGGCCGTCGGGCCTTTCCAAGGTCTTATTTTTCTGTTCTTATAGATTTACAATCCGGTATTAACATGCGTTTCAACTGTAGCGTTCTCCTATCTTGCCACGATGGCTTTCCGTGTAGCTTAACCGTGGTAGCACTTGCTATGGCAAGTGCGCCATGCAGGGTGGGTTATTGGTACGAGGTACATCGGTAGTACACTTCCTTCTAATTTCCATGTAGTTGGTAGTCCTCGGACTCCTTCGATAATCTCTTATTTTGATAACCGTCCATCCGCAGTTTCCTTGTTGTTTGACAGTACTGTCATTTATCAGGGCGTTCCTCTTTCTGAGGGAACCCTTAATATTTTCTCATGTCTTAATCCTCGCTCCTGTCTCCACACATTTTGTTGTGGTTACTCAGTAATGATTCTCCATTAAGCACTACATCGTAGTCCTATTTCGGTATACAATTTGCATGTGTTTCCACCGTTGTTCGCGTTATGTCGGCCAGGTTTTGTAACCTTTTTCATTGTATGGGGTTTGGAGTTCCGTTCTAACTGGACTTCCCAGTAATCTCAATCCTCATGCTTGGTATTATCCTACTGTGATGCTCCTTCGGACCACTGTCGGTACTCATGTCGCTTCCCTTTTCCTTTCTATTGCACCCGTAGTGCTTTCCTTATTATTGGTATTGCGGGTTATTTCGACTGCGTAGCATGTCGACCCATGTTGCCGGTAATTACCGTTTTCTTTTACTGGTAAGGTTCCATTGGTAACGCCTGTTTCGCCGATGCGCTCCATTAAAAATCTCCCAGTTCTCCTTAACTGTTATGCAACAAGATGTTTCTCGTATTGCTTACTGTTTTTAGCTAACTGCCAGATCGGGTTCCCGAGTAAGAGAAGGCTTTCTTCTCTCTGGCGTTTGTTCCACATATTTAGGGTTAGGGATGTGGAGGGCGGGTCTAGGTACTATGGATATCCGGTAAACACCGGGAAGTCCTGACTAACGCACCTCTCACTCTATCTCTTAACCCTTAACCCATAACTCAATCTCAACCTCAACATTCTCCTAAGTTCGGTATTTCCTGTCTTCAGAGCGTAACTACGCTCTGATACCACTTTTTGTACACCCCAACTCAATCCAAATGTGGTCTCGCAACTTAACAGCATATATATAACATGTCACACGGAATTCTTTACAATCCAGGACCTTGCCACGGTCTGACTACAGAATATACCGAACATTAGTACAACAACCTTAACCAATTACATATCCCTCTTACAACCCCTCACGTCCTATACATCTTACTAACTCAAATTGCCATACGAGTGTACATGCACAACTCGTAGGCCACACTTAACCCGTAACACTTGTACCCTTCTTACTCTCGCGACGGCCGCTTCCTGATGTACCTGTGTAGTAAAAACAGCCCCCAAAGGGGGTCAGCACGAATGCTGGTACGATCCCCTCATGGCCCCCAGCTAACGTGGCTACGACGACTAATTGTCGATAGCATGGAGGTTGATTAAATGCACAACATAATAGTAAATGCTGTAAACAACAATCCAAATATGAACAATCAAAGTTCACACACAATGAACGACTTAAATGCGTTCCCTTAATTAGAGAGTAGTTATTTAACTCCTTAAGTAATGTTCCCTCTTAATCTTAGTCCATCCTTATCTCACCTCAATCTTAGTCTTATCTTAATCTTAGAAACAACCATCCTTTAATAAGGAGTGGATGTAGCTTATCTTAATCTTAATAATACAAACCATCCTTTAAAAGGAATGGTTGCAACTTATCTTAACCTTACCTTAATCTTAATCTTATCTTAATCTCAATATACAAACCGTTCCTGGAAGGGAATGGTTGTAGCTTAATTCGAACCTGGGATTTAGGTGATCCCACCGCACCATCTTAATGCCACCTACTCTGGACGGGAGTCCAGCGTAGCTGAGCCGGCAACCGGCCCTAGGCTACAAGTCCGAAGACAAGTCCTTAATCGGAAGTCGAATCTGCTATAGATACCGACCCCTTTCCTTAGCATGCATGACCGGAGATCGGTCCCGGGTTTCCTCACTCAAGTTCCAGTTAGTAGTAATCTCAAGACCTGTTTGTTGGTTAACTCTTTCGGTTTCATATCTTCCCTCATATTATTAGGGGCGTTCCTTAGTCTCACTCAATTCCTTACTAAACATTGGTTAGTAAGTTCTCACGGTATGTTGTGTTAGTTTTCAAACATCACACAACAATACAATAAATATAATATATTCCGGTTGCATGCTTTATCTGTTTAGTGAGCACACAAAAACAAATAGCACACAAGCCGAGGGACACCTCGTTAGCAAGCAGGTCACAAGAGAACTGTACCGTTCACCGTTGGCCGTTCAGTTGCTTAATCTCTTCCGGAGTCCAATTTCCAAGTCCTAAAACATTCATTCAGTTTTAGGTTATTAATCACTTAACTCAATTCAACTTACTTATCTTACTTAACTTACTTAACCCTTAATGATCCCATCCAAACACCTCTTAAGTCTTACAACTTAATCTTACGAACTTAATCTTAAGCTTTTAAGTTTATTTTTAACTTAATCCCTTAGGTCTTTATACCACTAATCATCATTGCCCCCTTAATGGGTACCATTAATACCACTAAACTCTCTTAGGGTTCCTTTTTTTTTTTTAAGTCTTAAGGGTCGACCGACCACGACCGACCCAACCCCTGGGTCTGTCCATTACAGAAACTTTTCCGTCTTTTGAAACCCATCCGTCCGACCCAGAGCTAGACCGACCGACCCAAACCCTCTGGGTCGGTCCATTACAGAACCCATTTCCTACGTTAATTTTTGCCCGACCCCGACCGACCCAAACCCTCTGGGTCGGTCCAGTCCAGAGACATTCCGGCTGGCTCAACATGGCCCGACCGACCCAAGACTGGGTCGGACCCTGGGTCGGTCCACTATAGATTTTTCTCTTAAATTCCTCTTTCAATTCCAAATTCTTCCACAAGTGTCCTAATAGGTCCAACACCATCTTGCACTTTAAACCGACCTTATAACCTCCACCAAACTCATTAAAACAACTTCCAAAGATCTTCTCAAACTTTTACTCAATTCTTGCAAAAACTCCTAACACTTGTTAGTTAATCCCTTTTCTTTCCAACATGTACATTATGTCTAAAACTTCAACTATCCAAAGTGTGTTTTCTTTCAACCCATATAACTCCTCCTTAACCTCATTGCACTCCATCTTGCTAGTTAAACCTTCCAAGGTCATCTTGCATGTCCATGCACAATTCTCTTCTTTTCATTTGTTACTCATCACTCCTAAACTCTTGAGCTTACTTATACATTCTTTTATTCACTTACTCACCTTCCTCATGATCACACGCTCTCTTACATTCCTAGTCATTTTCCTTGACGTTTGAATACATTCTCCCTCACCTTTCTCTTCCATCACCTAAGTCCACTTATTACAATCTAAACTAAACCTCATTAGTCCTCTACTAACATCATCACTACTTAGGCAAGCTTCCCAAGACTTTCATTGATATATTCCCAAGTTCATACCTAAATCATCTTAAGCATTATACACCTTTCCTTAAAACTTATGCACAAGTCTTACCATTCCTCATACCATGACTTTGGTGCGTTCAATGCACCCATCTAAACTCTAATTTCCTCATAGGCATCTCTAGGTCATTCTAAACCTCAAGAACTCCTTAGTTAACTCCTTTCCACTCAAATTCTTCGTAGTGACTCCTAGTAAATCCTAGGTCATATTAATTCACCACCATCACCTAAACACTTATTTTCTACTCAAATTTCGCCATAGCTCCTCTAGTATCTTATCATGCCCAAACACATTATTTTTCCTCATTCAACCATCTCACACACATCAAGTTCTTTCTCATCATATCCCATCACCCAAACCAACTCATTCACAACAACTCAATATATTGCAATAATCTTAAATTGCATAGCACTAAGGCTCTTAAATGACATGGCTCTTAGGCCCTTAAATGACTTAAACTTAAACACTGAATTTCCCACATATAAAAGCTTTCAACCTGCAAATACACCCATCAATCTCATAGTAGTTATAATGCTCTTAAAATCCTTCTTAAACTTATATTACTAACTCATTCCCATTGGCTCCTTAGTCACAAGTTCACAAGCTTATTTAAGTTCTTTTCCTTAGGTTACATGACCCATTACCTAATGTAAGCCCTAGGCTACATTGGTACCCATCTAAAACTCATTCCTTAAACCTTAAACCACCATTAGGTAAGTAATTTACCTTGTTTTCTCAAGCTTATCTTATCTTCCTCCTTAGACCTTCTTCTTGAATGAATATCGGCCACCACTTAAACTTCCTTTGCCAATGTTCTAACCAATATTCAATGACTCACATGAGTACTAAACAATACACTAACCTCAAGGAATGAAAACCTAGGTTAGAAATGTGTTCTAAGGCATAATAAAAGGGGATTACCTTTGAAGTCTCAAAGTAGACTTGGGCATTGAATGAAATAGGACCTCCACTAGTCCTTGGTGAATAAATCAAGCTAGAAAAGGCAAAAAAAACAAGGCCCATGAGTAGTAATTTTCGGCCATGTGGAAGGAAGGATGGAAACATGGTTTTTCTTACATTTTCTTTACCTTAAGAGAATGGAGAAGCTAATGAGCTCTTCAAACTTGATTTTCCTCCATCAATGGAGTTTTCTCATGGCACCAAACTTGAGCTTTGAAAGATTTGAAAAGATAGAAAGATAGGTCTTGGCCTAACTAAGAGAATCTATACTTAGTTTTTGATTTGGAGCAAAGATGAACACTTGGTGAGCAATTGAAGGTGGAGCACCCATGGATGGAGCTCTCTCGGTTTTGGAGCAAGAGAAGGGAAGAAGAAACCGTGGAAGAAGAGGAATGAAGAGAGAGAAGAAGAAAGGTGGCTTATTAAGAGATATTTTGCTTTATAAAAGTAAATAGTAACTTTACTTATTTCCTCTTCTTTTATTTAATTGAATGACTCATGTGGTGACTCACCACTCTCAAAATCGGCCCCCTTGTTAAATAAGGGCATGTTTGGCCTTTATTGACCAATTAACTAAACTAAGTTGATTAAAGATTAAACTAGTCACTATTTGGCACTATTCACAAAATCAGTGCACATATTTCTGAAATTTTTGATTTCCCATTGATTTAGGTTTCCTAATGTGATACTAATTAGTACACATGTTGATTAAAGAGTAATGATGGGCATTTAGCCACTCAAAACTCAATTCTAAACAATTTCTCAAAAATGTCTTTAAGACTTCTTAAAGACATTTTGTGTTTAAGACTTTTAAAGCACATTTTGTGTTTTAACTTGTTTTCAAGCTTGTTTTCTTTGGTAATTGGTTTAAAATGACCATTAGAATATTACTAAGGTCTTATCATGATATTTGGGTACTCACCCAAGTCTCTCCAAGCTTAGAGCACATTTTTGCCCTTAAGGCATTTTCTTGCGTTTTCCTTGGTTTAAATTGTCTACCAATCTTTCTAAGGCATATTTTAGCCTTACTACATCATGATTTGATGTTTACTTAGCATACTTAGGTTTGGGGTATTTCAGTTAGGGTTTTAAAATTATAAAAGGCAATTTAGTAATTGAAGACAATAGTTAAGGAATTGGTTTGTGGGAGGGCTCCATTTTAGGCTTAAATTGGGCTTTATTAATTTCTGAATCGTAAGTTAACGAGCTAATATCCTAAGAAAATTTTTATATGATTTATATGCTTATATGGCCTTCTAAATTGAGTTAAAATTAGTTAATCTCTCACACTTCAACATATTAATTTATGCTGTTCTTTCATGTAATAATGCATATTACATGTTACACATTATTTTATTATTTGATTTCTCTCTTTATTATATCCTTAATTTTCGTTATTTCATGTAAGGGTTAATAACCTTCTTGTACCTTATGTTATTTATATAATTACCTTTAAGGCTCCACAAATTCTTAAGTTATGTAAATATTTACATAACTCATTATTGAAACACATTAGTCTCAATAATTATTTAATTCCTCTTCTTAAATTTTTTTATTTAATTCCATTATTTCATGGAAGGTTTAATAACCTTTCGATCCATTTAATCAATTATATATAAATATAATTTATGGTTCCATAAATCCTTGATAAATTAAGACTTATTGGTCTTAATAAATTATGCAATTAAGCCTTAATTATTTTTATAAATTCTTAGGGATATTTCACATACACAACCAGATTTGTGCTTTACCATTCAAACTCTAAGCCAATTTCTGTAGAAACCTACAAAACAGCACTAGAAAGCTGTATTCACACACTAAGATACATTAAAGGAACAATAGGATATGGTTTAATAAAACTTCCGACTTCAGTTTAAATGCTTACTGTGATGCAGACTGAGCAGGCTGCCCCATCTTAGTGGATTCTACATTGAATTAGGAGGTTCACCACTGTCATGGAAGCAAAGAAAACAAGGGATAGTGGCACTTTCTTCTACAGAGGCATAATATCACTCCATGAGACAAGCTACAGCTAAGATTAGCTGGATAACAAGACCGTTACATGAGCTTGAAGTAGAGGGAATCCTACTACCATCCCACTGATATCGGATAGTCAGTCTGCAGTCTACATCGCACGAAATCCTATGTTTCAAGAGAGAACGAAACACATAGAAATAGACTGCCACTTCGTGTGACAGAAAATACAACAAGGCCTCATTGAAGTAAAGTTCATTCCTTCTCACATGCAGTTAGAAGATGTTCTACAAAGACTTAAACCGGAAGGGACTATGTAGAGATCAAAAAACAATTGGGGATAAGACAAACAAGAAGTAATACGCAAATAGAGGAGTAAAAAAACTACAGAAGAAGACAAATGTGCAAAGCTTTACATATCTGTAAGCTTTGAGAGGTGGTGTTAGGATAATATGTACTGATATTACATATTAGCATATTAGTTACTCGTGACATTGGTAACTAGTTATTACTCCCTGTTGTACCGTGTATAATGTAAGCTCTAAATGTTAGAGCCTTGAGAGGGCTAGTTAGAGTACATATAAAATAGGGTCTGTATTCTCGGTAAACATCAAGGTGTATGTTTCTTTCACACCTGATGCAAGAATAAAGAAAGAAACTCTCTTCTGTCTTCTTCCACCTATGCTTCCGTATTTTCCCTGTGTAAGTTCAGTAGTTTTATCAATCCACGGTTAAACCTTGCAGTTGGGTGAATAGGTGAGGTTGAGATGCTCGTATAACTCATTTAAAATATCATTAATCCAAATCAATCCTAAAATGGATAGCTAAAAAATCATCACCGCTATAAATTCTTCAACCCTATCACAACTCATTTTTAAGCTAACAATATTCTCATTACTTAACAAATCAATTATTGAAATATCATGCGTGGGCACCTATAAATGTCACATTACATTACATACTAAATTATATACATAGGCATTGTAGTTATTTTGATAAACCACTTTTCAAAGTATAGAAGCTAACGTTCCCATGTACTTAAGAAACAAATATAAATCCATACCTCGAACGTGCAATAGAAAAGATAAGTAATTTTGTTTCGGAACGATGCTCATGCACAAAGGGATGGGAAAAGAGATGCGGCAAAGAAGAAATTAAGATATAGGGTTCAAGTGTTCAAGTGAAGTTTGGTGCTTTTTCTAACTGAGAAATAAAGGTTGTTAAGATATGAATCAGAAAGTATTGACATTGGATTCAATTTTGGGTTGAGTACTATTCTTTTAACTTGGACTATATTCATTTTATGGTCTGATCTTTTCTAACTTTTATCATACTTTTTTATACATTAAAATAAAAGATGATTTTTATTTTTTTATATTAACAAAGATATGTTAGAGTTCGGGTTGGGTCATGGGTTTAGATCCTTAACCTAACCCAAGTGATAAAACTAACGCATTACCCTAACCTGACCCAAAAGATTAATGATCAATAATCAATACCCTAACCATAAAAGTATGGGTTGAGTTCGGATTAAGTTTCGGGTTGGGTTAAAATTATCAGGTTTATTCGCACTCTACCCATAGTGGTATAAAAGAAAAAATAAAATGATGCAACCAGTCTGGGCTACATCCGAATGTAGCCATCCTGGCTACATATGCTGACCTGGCAAGTAAAAATGTATTTAATTTTTTTAAAAGTAAAATTGACGCTGCTAAGGGTTATAGTGCACAAAATGTAAAAGAAAACTTGTACAGATGGTCATACAAACCTATACAACTGTTCTTTAAAACATGCACATCTTCACGTAAAAACATGTACATCCTCGCATTAAAAACATATATAGATGGTCACATAAACTTATACGAATCATTAAATATGACATTCCTAGATTAAAACCTGTACATATAAGGGAGAAAACTTGTACAGATGGTCATACAAACATGTACAGATGTTCATTAAAAAATATACATTCTCATAATTGAACATGTACATTCTCACATTTGAACACATACATCGTCACATTAAAACATGTACATTCTCACATTAAAATATGTACATCCTCACATTAAAGTATAGAACGGCTTGCACATAGATTACCCTAACCCCACAACACCCTAAAACCTACCCTAGGAAAGCTAAAAATGTGAAGGCATTTTTAGGGTTTGTAGTGGCGGGGTTAGGGTTTGATACCTACACCCGCTACCACAAACCCTAAAAAAACCTGTCGAGTTAGTTGCTACAATGTAAAGTATAGAACGGTTTCCAAATAGATTACCCTACCCCCCAAAACACCCCAAAACCCACCCTAGGATTGCTAAAAAATGTCGAAAGTTTTAGGGTTTGCAGTGAGCGGGTTTGGGGGTACCCTAAACCCGCTACCACAAACCCTAAAAACTTGTTGAGTTAGTTGCTACAATATAAAGTACAGAACAAAGTCCAAATAGATTACCCTACCCCTAAAATAACGACCCTAAACCCGCTACCACAAACCCTAAAAACCTGTCGAGTTAGTTGCTACAATATAAAGTACAGAACAAATTCCAAATAGATTACCTTACCCCCAAAACACCTCAACCTACAACCCCCCGAAGGTGTAACACCCCCGAATAAAACATCCAGTAATACAAACGTCGCGCCTAAACAACATCACGGTTAATTACGCAGCGGTATAAACTCCATCCGGGTGTCACAGACGCCAACCACCCACGTGGTTGACACAACCATACTACCAACACCAAGTTACGTGTGTGCATGACTGGGAACAGCCCTCTATCAAAACTCATATACAACATAAAGTACAATTCCCAAATACTGAGTGTCTACAATAAAGATACCGAATCATAATCTGAGAATTACATCTCGGGTTTAGTAACAACCATACACTAAACATACTACACGATTCAAAGTTATGCCCTGATGGACTACCCCCATGGTAGCCATCCCGCCTACGATCCGTTATCGTCCGGCACAATACCTGAAAAAAATTGGGTGTAAAGGACTCAGCAAACACTGAGTATGAACGTGTGTAGCCCGTATGTTGCCGGGCCACCCGACTACTTGGTCGAATATTATTAAGTCAATTTACATGCTATAGTAAAGCAGTAACACACATCATACAACATCAACATAGTAACTCACAACATTTGGGCATAGAGATAACACCAAGCATCTCAAGCATGTAAAACAAGTAGAGCTTACATAGAATTTGAATAATGATGATCCACACAGTGGGATCATTCAATGTTGAGTGTTTTCGTCTCTTTCTCTTTGTTTCCATCATGTGTACTTCTCTTTCTCTTTCTTGCACCAGGTCTGGGGATGTAGGTTGATTCCCGTGACCATATAGTATGGGTGCCCAACCTTCTTTGCTTCTTTATAGATTAATTGTGAGTTCTTTTGTTACCGCACGTTGGAGGACGTCTCCTCCATAGCTAGTCCCCCATTCCCGACATCATCATGCGCCGAGAAAGCGGAGTCGCCTCTAGACTTCAGGATAAGCTCCACCAATTGTCACTCCCCCATTCCCGACATCATGTGCCGAGAAAGCGGAGTCACCTCTAGACTCCAGGATGTGCTCCACATAGAAGGGAAGGCGAAGATGATGCAGATACCAACTCCCGAGTATTCCATACCGTGCGGCCCGAGATGTCGTCTTCCCGAGTTATCCTCGTGTTCCACCACCACTTGAGATTTGCTCTTCGTTATTATTCATGAATAGACACCATAGTGGGTGTCAAGGTACGTCCTCCATGGTTAGAGAGGAGTTCCCCTTTATAGAATTTTCTTTGTTTTCATTTTAGTTTCCAGTGTTTCATCTCAAATTCCATAAACGCGAAGGGACCAAACTACTGTGTGCACGCAATAATATACCACAATGATATAGAAACCATATAACACGCTAAGCAAGCAATCCAATTTCATGCTTTAATCTTATGGTCTTTTTCACACAGAGCACACAGCAAACAAGCCGTGTAACACGGCAACATACGAACCACACATGTCCATACCTTAGTCGAAAGTACGAGTTTTCTCACACACGGGGTCCCGGTCGGAGTTCGCTACGGCCCTCTTTAATCCTAGCTGTTTTCCCTTGTTGATCATTGGCCCAAATGGAACTCCCAGTACCTTGGTCACACGACGCTACTGCTAGCTATGTTCCGACTCAGGTTGTGGCAGGTGTTTTGCTCAAAAGTTCTCAAGCCCCTCATGGCTTGTTATGTTGTTTTCTTGTTGAAACAGCAGTGGCTGTTGTCCGTGGGGTTCTGACTCACCTTGCCAGAATCAGAGATTGAACGGCTTGCTCCAGAACTAGCACATCCAAGGTGGGTGTTTGCATGGGACAGACATGGATTAAATGAACTATAGTGATAGTTGCTCACTGACTCTCATGAGGTAGGCGTGGGGGTTGAACACAAAACAAACTTTGATTGCACCAGCTCTGTCACCTGAATTGCTTTCACTTAAATCAACAAGCCGTGGGTTGTGTGTCTGAGAGAGTAGTTGATGTATTTGTTATTACAACAGAGAAGAGGAGGGAGTACTTGCTGGTTTCGATAAAGGCAGTTTGTGGAAGTTTGGGGTGTTGACAGCATTACACTGAAAAGGGAGAGCATTAGAGACTGAAACTCAGATTATCAAGGAAAGCCATGCTCTGGTGCATCATGGTGCGCTTCAGGTTCTCAGTCAGAGCCAGGAATCGATGGTCTGTGTCTTTTTTTTCTCTTGATTCAAGTGCAGCTGCAGCAAGGAGTACTGCTCTCGCATTACAAGGGGATGGTGGCATTAAGTTTTTTTTATATGCTCCAGTGCATGCGCATGGGACAGAGGGAAGGAGGATGTTGTGGTCGTGGTATATATATTTTTTGAAACTGATAAAGGTTGATGTCTGGTGCTGCTCCAAGGTTAGGGTTGTACACTGATCAAGAAGGGAAGGAGGAACCCGATACTTACTGTAGCGTATTTGCATTTTTTGTTACTTTAGTTCTATATGTCTAGGGGTGACATTGGTTGCTGAATACGAGCACAGCTCAACCGGTTAAGACGTTCACTAGGCATACGAGAGGTACGGGGTTCTTTGCTCTTTTTTCTTCTCTTTTTTTTTGTATAAGTTATACATGCTTATTTATATATGTAAGACCATATAATATACGTCGCATTATTAATTTTATACACGACTACCTCATTTTGTTACGTTGTTAGTTATTTATTTATACACACATGTCTATATATATACGCCCCTTTTATTTTTGTGTCGCGTTTTAGTTATATGTAACTATGCGACGTTATTATTTATTATCTACGACGTTGTAACATTGTAACGTTACGTATATGTATTTTCATAAACGTACATATATAAGAATGTGACCGTATTAATACGTAACGTTGTCATGTTTCCGGACATGTATATACCAAATTTAGTTGTTCATACATGATTTAATTTAAACTTCACCAATTTAGCCTACTAATTATTCGGGGTATTTCAGCCTACCCCCCTTAAAGGAACTTCGTCCCGAAGTTGTTACTTCCTTAACTGATGTTTTCCATTCTTGTTAATCCTAGAGATCAAGTCCCGCATTTCATAATTCTCACTACCCGAGTGTGTTCATAAGCACTATGCCACCGTAATGGCTTCTCACAAGTTTTCATAGTAGTCTAAGGTATTAGCAATGTACAAATAACAATCTGAGGTGTAAACCACAGTACACACATTCATTCCCTAACCGAGCGTACATACACACACATAACAATCTCACACACAACCCACACGTGGCTGTAGGAACACACAGTGCAAAGATTAAGTCCTGAATACGTTCTCTCTAACCAAGGGATCATGTCTATTTCACCATTTGTGCTTATAAGCACCACGCCACATCTGTGGCTCAATAATACTGCAATGTACCAATAATATTTATGTACTGCACTCATAGCAACTAGATGAACAAGTCATTCATTTATGACTACCATACATTCAAACCAATCCACACACATAGCATTCAAAACAACACCACAAAACGTATAACAATAGGTAAAAACGCAACGCGCCTACCCCCTTAAAAATGGATTATGCCCACGTAATCCCTTTTATATCATCCTTGAACCTTGGTTCTAGCTGTTTAGTTCTCATGGAGTATTCTAGTTTCTATGCGATGTAGCTCGCAGTATAATCTCATCCAAAGCCTTGACTTTCTGTAACACCCCCGAATAAAACATCTAGTAATACAAACGTCGCGCCTAAACAACATCACGGTTAACTACGTAGCGGTATAAACTCCATCCAGGTGTCACAGATGCCAACCACCCACGTGGTTGACACAACCATACTACCAACACCAAGTTACGGTTTGCATGACTGGGAACAGCCCTCTATCAAAACTCATATACAACATAAAGTACAATTCCCCAATACCGAGTGTCTACAATAAAGATACCGAATCATAATCTGAGAATTACAACTCGGGTTTAGTAACAACCCATACACTAAACAGACTACACGATTCAAAGTTATGCCCTGATGGACTACCCCCATGGTAGCCATCCCCCGCCTATGCTCCGTTATCGTCCGACACAATACCTGAAAAAAAATTGGGTGTAAAGGACTCAGCAAACGCTGAGTATGAACGTGTGTAGCCCGTATGTTGCCGGGCCACACGACTACTTGGTCGAATATTATTAAGTCAATTTACATGCTATAATAAAGCTAAAAGCAGGCCACAATACATCATGGTTTCATACGCACCCAAGGTAGCAAAGCATTAACCACAAGCAACCAAGCATAACATGTTGGCGTCATAGCGACATCAAACACGCAACCAAGCACAACAGACTGCTAGTATAGTAACCGCAATAATGTAGATGGTAAGGTGTGTACGTAGGTATGTTATACCCATGATCCTCACTATGGGATCATTCGAGAGTTGTGTGTTTTCATTTCCTTTCTCTTGTTCCCATATATGTATTTTCTTTCTCTTTCCATGCACCCGGTCTGGGGATATAGTTAGATCCCGCAACCGTATCATGTAGGTGCCAATCTTTCCTTGTTTCTTTAAGGATTATTTGTGAATTCTTTTATTATCGCATGTTGGAGGACGTCTCCTCCATAGCTAGTCCCCCATTCCCGACGTCATGCGCCGAGAAAGCGGAGTCGCCTCTAGACTCCAGGATAAGCTCCACCAATTTGTCACTCCCCCATTCCCGACACGTCATGCGCCGAGAAAGCAGAGTCGCCTCTATACTCCAGGATGTGCTCCACATAGAAGGGCGAAGGATCTGATGCAGATACCAACTCCCGAGTATTCCATACCGCGCGGAGAGGTTGTCTTCCCGAGTTATCCTCATGTTCCACCAATTGAGATTTGCTCTTCATTATAATTCATGAATAGACACCATAGTGGGTGTCATGGTACGTCCTCCATGGTTAGAGAGGAGTTCCCCTTTATAGGATTTTCTTTGTTTTCATAGTTTCCAGTGTTTCATCTCAAATTCCATAAACGCGAAGGGACTAAACTACTGTGTGCGCGCAAATAATATACCACAATGATATAGAAACCATATAACACGCTAAGCAAGCAATCCAATTTCATGCTTTAATCTTATGGTCTTTTTCACACAGAGCACACAGCAAATAAGCCGTGTAACACGGCAACATACGAACCACACATGTTCATACCTTATTCGAAAGTACGAGTTGTCTCACACACGGGGTCCCGGTCGGAGTTCTCTACGGCCCTAGCGTTAATTAAAATAATGTGTTAGTTTATGATTTCATGTGATGACGCTTTTATCGGGTGTTATTCCCTTGGTGTGTTGTCAAATGATTAGTTAATATTAACCCTTAGGACCTTCCAAGTATTAATTCTAGGCTTATCTTACTCCTAGGAAATTCACATCTTTGTTAATGTTTTTAGAGCATTTTTAAGCGTTAAACATGTAACATGTTTATATGGGATAAATTTAACTTGTCTAGAGTGTATTCCCTCCTAGCTAAATAGGTGAGAAATGTTTTAACCCTTGTATATGATAATATAGACCATAGAATACCCCTAAAACCCATTTATACAAAAGTCCCAAGTTTATAAAACCGCAACATAAGTTTGGTGTTTAATCTTACTTAACCTCTCCTTTAGTACATCAACACATGTTTATTTTGCCCAAAACGTTTCTTCACACACAATCAGGTGGGTTAGGTCTGGTTTGGGTTCATTGATAAATTACCTCTCACTCATAATGTTTCTGTAACCTAGCTATACAGAACAACAATATTATTGGGAACCGAGACAACAAACTCCATGTTTCATTGTGTTTCTTGTTTCTAGTTAACTCAGCTGGGGTTTAACCTTTCCCACCGTATTTACCCCACTGAATACGGGTGTCAATAATGTCTTAAACTCAAGATTAACCACTAAGACACTCACTAACTTCTGTACTTAGTTACACAAAACAAAAGTTACTGAAAATCGGAACCCAAAATCAGTGCAGTACACTTCTATTTCTTCCCTTGTAGTTTGATCAACTGTTTCCAATCTACCCAATTTCCTTGTACAGATTTACATAGGTTGATTAGTTAGAGTTTGGGTCCATTAGCAGCTAATACACACCCACACACCCCACTGGCACATCAGTTATACAGAGACTATGTTACAGAAACCGAAATACTAAGTCTGTTTCATTTAACTCCATTGTCTAAGTCTCCTAAACTGGTTTTTAGTTCCCCCATGTGTACTCCTCTCTACCTAAGTGTGTTAGG
Organism: Limonium bicolor; assembly: GCA_023374045.1. Taxonomy (NCBI): domain Eukaryota; kingdom Viridiplantae; phylum Streptophyta; class Magnoliopsida; order Caryophyllales; family Plumbaginaceae; genus Limonium; species Limonium bicolor. The sequence goes on along the minus strand of CM041778.1, from coordinate 197,231,134 downwards.
TGTGATTGGGTTCGTTAGTCACTCAATATACCCCTTATACACCCTCTGTAATAAGGTTATACAGAGAGTATTTATTCCAGGAAAACTGAGAATCAGAGATTTAAAATCCTCCATCTTCTTTTCTACTTCTTTTCTGTTCTGTTCCTTAACCTATGTGTTTCCAGTTTCCCCCAACTTATAAACACTTAGGCTTATGTATTACAAAGTCTTAAACTCAAGACTAACCCAAATCCTCATGGCAACTCCTCTGAAACACCGTTGTACAGAATACAACAAACTGAAAAATAAACTGGTAACTGAATGGGAACAGAACCCATAGGCTGTTGCATTTCTTCTCTGTTACTTGACTTTCTATTTTTCCCACGGTGCCTACAGATTTATTTAAGTGTATTAGAATGCTTTAGACTCGGTTACTCTCAATACCACCTTCTATAGTTCTCTGCAACAGAATCACACAGACTTAAGTTCTCAGTAGAAACTGTAAACTGAGAATGTAAAACTGATATCTTCTTCCTCTTCTATTATTTTTGCTTCGGTTATCAAATCTGTTTCTTGGTCTCCCTCAACTGCTTTAGTGACTTGATTAATCCAGGTTTCCCTGTTAAGGACAGACCCAAGACATTCTGATATAGCTACTGAAACTTCCTAATACTAAGCTGGGCAGAAAACTAAAAACTGCAACTCAAAACTGGCCTCTTCTCTTCTATCTTTCTTTTTATTCATGAATCTGCCTTTAAATTCCTCCTCAAGTTATTTATCCTTTTAGTTTGATGCTTTAATATATTTAAAACTCTAATCTAGCCCAAAGCAATAAGGTCTTCCCCTCTAAGACTGCTTTACACCAGATCTGTACAACTGAAACAGAAAATTACTGCTATGGCTTTACTTCTATCATTGTTTTTCTGTTACTTAACCTGACCTTCAACTCACCCCTAGGTACTCACTTATTTAACCATGTGTTCAAGCTATATTTAGACTCGGAGCAGTCCAATACAACACTCATGTAACCCCTGTATTAATCACACAGAAACTCCTACACATGAAAACCCGAGAAAACTGAAACTGTGAAAACTGATAAACTTCCTCCTACCTGATTTCTCTTATTTGTTTACCCTCTGATTCTCAACTCTCCCCAACTTGCCTTAGTTTCCTAGTTAAGTATTGGTTATCATCTTAGTATAGCTTTAATCTCCAAAAGCAGACCCAGGCCACTAGACAAAACTACTGAGACATCTCCATTACTAACTGGAACAAAAACAACATCATGAAACTGGAATGTAAAACTGATGTTCTCCTTTCCATTTGTCTATTGGTTAACGGTTTAACTTACAGTTTTTCTTTCCAAAATGCTTACACGTTTAGTTAAGGGAATTAGTAAGATTTTAAGTTATGGAACCACTCAATACAACCACTCTTCTTACTCTCTGTAACAGAGTCATACAGAACCCTCGAACTTCAGAAACTGAAATCATAACTGGGGTTCCCATCTTCTATTTTCTTCTATCATTCTCTTATGCTCCTCCATCTGACTCCTGGTTCCCATTGGTTGTTTACTCATTTGATTACGTGTACTAGTAGTATTTTGAACCCAAAGACAACCCAAGTGATGCCGTTACAGTTCTGGTAAGTTAGTATTCTACAACAATAAACCGCAGAACTGAAGCATAACACTGATATACCCTCCTCCATCTCTTTTCATTATTCATAATCTGACTTTCAATTTTTTTTTTTCAAAATGCTTACCCAGCTACTTAAGTGCTTCACCATAGTTTTATCTTCAAAATAGATTCACAACCACCTTGTTTAAGCTTCTGAAGGATTAATATGCAGAAGATCGAGATTTCAGGAATTGAAATCTGAGCTGATATGTTCTCTTTTTGTTTTCTGTTTGTGCATTAAATGTTGAGGTAGCTTACCTCTTTAATCCTAGCTGTTTTCCCTCGTTGATCATTGGCCCAAATGGAACTCCCAGCACCTTGGTCACACACGACGCTACTGAGGACAATTTACCGAGAGTTAGACTTGGAACCAGAGAAAGCAATGACTGAACTCAGAAAGAAAAACTATTTCAGAATCCCACCTGCTAGCTATGTTCCGACTCAGGTTGTGGCAGGTGTTTTGCTCAAAAGTTATGAGGCCCCTCAAGGCTGGGGCAGCAAGGAATACACACACACATCATCACCAGGAGGAGAAAGAATGGAGTGAATAAGGTTAGTATTATCAGCATAAGGAGTGATGCACCAGATCGTGGAGAGACTGGGAGTTTATACCTTGTTATGTTGTTTTCCTGTTGAAACAACAGTGGCTGTTGTCCGTGGGGTTCTGACTCACCCTTCATGGATTGAATTCCCAACAGAGTCATGCAAGGATGGAAGTGGAAGTGAGTTAGTCAGCAGGGAAACTCTTGGTATACACGGAAGCAACTGAAAGGAGACATACTGAAAAAGATTAGATTGATGTAAACTTGCTACTATGCCAGAACTAGATTGAACGACTTGCTCAGAATTAGCACATCCAAGGTGGGTGTTTGCATGGGACAGACATGGATTAAATGAACTATAGTGATAGTTGCTCACTGACTCTCATGAGGTAGGCGTGGGGGTTGAACACAAAACAAACTCTGATTGCACCAACTCTGTCACCTGAATTGCTTTCACTTAAATCACAAGCCGTGGGTTGTGTGTCTGAGAGAGTAGTTGATGTATTTGTTATTACAACAGAGAAGATGAGGGAGTACTTGCTGGTTTCGATAAAGGCAGTTTGTGGAAGTTTGGGGTGTGTGACAGCATTACACTGAAAAGGGAGAGCATTGGAGACTGAAACTCAGATTCTCAAGAAAGCCATGCTCTGGTGCATCATGGTGCGCTTCAGTTCTCAGTCAGAGCCAGGAATCGATGGTCTGTGTCTTTTTTTTTCTCTTGATTCAGGTGCAGCTGCAGCAAGGAGTACTGCTCTCGATTACAAGGGGATGGTGGCATTAAGTTTTTTTATATGCTCCAGTGCATGCGCATGGGACAGAGGGAAAGAGGATGTTGTGGTCGTGGTATATATATAGACATGTATGTATAAATAACTAACAACGTAACAAAATGAGGTAGTCACGTATAAATTAATAACGCGACGTATATTATATGGTCTTACATATATAAATAAGCATGTATAACTTATACAAAAAAAAAGAGAAGGAAAAAGAGCAAAGACGCTCCCGCTGAGGTTCGAACCCCGTACCTCTCGTATGCCTAGTGAACGTCTTAACCGGTTGAGCTGTGCTCGTATTCAGCAACCAATGTCACCCTAGACATATAGAACTAAAGTAACAAAAAAAATGCAAATACGCTTCAGTAAGTATCGGGTTCCTCCTTCCCCTTCTTGATCAGTGTACAGCCCAAACCTTGGAGCAGCACCAGACATCAACCTTTATCAGTTTCAAATAAGTGGGGTCGGCTAGGTGAGCATCCTTCACAAGCTTCACCAATCGCTCGCTGACTCTCGTAGGTAATAGGCTGCGAGTCTGACCTTGGCCTCAGCCGGAACATTTAAGGTGTCGAAGGCGGTCTCTAGGATGCTGATGTAGTTCTCTAAGTAGGTGGGGTCCGTCTCTCCTCGGAACTCAGCTGGTCGAAGGTCTGCTAAGCTCTTCACCCAGTTTGTCTCCTTGGTGGGTGAGGGGGTGGTGCCGGTGGTGCCTGCTGGGCTCCTGGCTAGTTTTATCGAAGGAAAGTTAAAAACGTTAAATTCACCACTTATTACTTAATGAATCATATTATCATTTTAGTGTATCATCGTATACATGTAAAAAAATTTTTTTAAAAGTTATCAAAACATATCCATGACTGGTCTTGTTTTGAAGAGCTTGAACTTAGGTGAACAATGATATAATTTTTTTTTCATTTTAGACTTATATATTAAAAGTTACAACCATTTAACGTCATTGTTGTTGTGATAAAGAAAAAGAAAAAAGAATTCTTTACACGTAAAAAAAGAAAAAAAATGCAAATATAAAAGATATATCAAACACGCGCTAGCTTCCTCCCATATTTACGTGAATTGACCGTTGATGCTGCTCCCTCCCATATTTTTTGTTTTAATTTGACTAAAATATCCTCAAATGTGGTCATCATGGCTACAGTCACCTGTAGACAAGAATTTAGGTGGTTGAGAGAAGATGTGGAGAGAGGTTTTTATCTAAGGAGATCTTTATTTAGGGTATTATAATGGGGTAGAATCCACCCACTTGTGTCAAATAGAAATTAAAAAATGTTCCACAATGGTTTTGCTTCCACATATTTTCTTTCACATGGGTTCTTAACTAAGAGCGTGATTATCAGAGAACTCAAAAATTGATTATTAACACTCTTTCTCATATATCTCTTACTTCCACATGATTTTAAGAACTATATCTAATTTTTAACAATATCAAAGAACCCACATATGGCTCTTAACATTTTTTTATTTATGTGAGAATAATAGTTGTTGTAGGTCCCATAATTAAGTTTTAAGGGTTCTTGACCAACCCTTCACCTAGTTCTTAGTCTCCCTCTTCTATTTCATTTACACTCATATTTTTGTTTATTTTTTTAGCTAAGAACCACTGATAATCATAGTGTAAGAACTCCACTTTTTATGACAGTATGGACCCTGCCTATGTGTATCTCTTCTTCTGTATTCTCTCTCATGTCTAAATATAGTTTATTGATTGTTCCTTACGAAAGGGAAGATTAATAAAATTTGTTATTGTAATGAATGATATTTGGATAGAGTTTGTTAAGTGATAAAATATCATTTTGATATTACATGGCACCTAGAATTGTGCTAAGAAACTCATGACCACCATTGTGGACGCCTTTATAAGAGGATATAATAAAATAATATTAGTTAGTAGGTGAAATCCACATTTTTTTATTGTGATCATCCTTGGCACACCACTTGTGTATCGTAGACTAAAGTTATGGCAGGATATTTGATTAAAAAAGAAAAAGAAAATATTATGGAGGACATGATTTTTTTTGACGAATGGCATGGCAGGATTTGATAATTAAAAAAGTAAAAAAAAAGATAATATGTGACACTATAGTAGTATTAGGTTACAATGATTGTCAAATTATAATTTTTAATTAATATGGAACTATATAAAGCATTAGAGTCACAACCTTTAACACTCCATACTAAACAATAGCGACATATTAATTGTTTTTCTACGTCAATGATTATGATAAAAAAATAGTATGGTTTGCCTACACACAATGAAACATAATGAAATGAGAATACGGAACTGGGTTGTTATTCACAGTACAAAATTACTAATCACGTAGTACAAATTTTTTTAAATCATATTAACGTTGTAAACATGTAATGATGTACTGTTGTAACTTTTGTTTTTTCAAAAAAAATCATTTCATTATCCTAAACCGTCAAAACGTTCTCGCGGTAATGAAATACGTTAAACCGTTCTTATTGTGTTTATACGTTATAACTGTAATCCGCACATTAGTAAATGACATTTATGTTACGTTTCATTAAATTATAAAACATTGTTGTACATTCAATACAGAAAAAACCGTACTAAAATCGCAGTTTTGGCTGAAAAATGCTCTCAATATATATAGTCGAATAGTGTTATATTACTTCGTTTCCCACATCCCTCTATCTCTCTCCTCCTTCTCTCTCCCTCCTACTCTCCCCTCTGCCTACCAAACGACCGTCGGAGCCGCCATCGACCACCGCCGGAAATTATTTGGTGAGTTTTTCAATTTTTTTTACAAGTTGTAGATCTTGATGTGGTGAATCTGAATCTGTTGTTAGAATTTAGAAACACACATTAAATTAGCCTGGATCTACAAATTAAAAATCTAGAAAAAACCTTGAAACTCCATTAATGGAGTTCTGGACCTCACCCCTCTCGTCGATAGTATTACCGTCGACTCGCCCCGCCTACCGACACGAGGTGGGCGAGTTCGCCCGCCGCCTAGTGACACACCTGGGCGTGTGTCGCCACGCTCGCCAACACGCCGCGGAAGTGTTCGCCCCTGCTCTAGACACGCCACGGAAACGTTTGCCCCTGCTCCAGACACGACCTGTTCGACTCGCCCCGCGCCTCAAATCGCCCCGCACCTCAACACTATACTGCGGAACTCGTGTCAATTGAAGAGGCGAGCAGCTCCGGTTCGGCCCGCCTGTAGACACGCTCCGTGTCACCTCGCCCCGCGATTCGACTCGACCCTGCCTCACCCTGGAGCTCGACACGAGTTAACCCAGCTCGTTCCAGCAACAAACACACTTTGTGTGGTCTCACCTTGGCAGCCGACACGAGCTACTTAGTCTCGCCCCACCTATTGGGGCGAGTTGGTGGTTCAGTTTTTTTTTTAAATTTATAAATATTATAATTAGCATAATCATTATTATTTGATAGTCATTAAATAATATTAATTAATTTTATGACCGTTGATTCATTAATATTATAAATGTTTTTTGTTGATTTATTATTACATTTTTGGTTTTACTTGCGTAGATTATCTTAAAATTGTGATTTGTTCATTTATAAATTTATTAGCACAATCATAATTATTTGATAGTCATTAAATAATATTATTATTTTTACGGCCGTTGATTTATTATTATTAAATTATTTTGTTGATTTATTATTACATTTTTGGTTTTACTTGCATAACTTATCTTAATTGTGATTTGTTCTAAGTTTAAGAAAGTTATCAAGAACGTGTACACAAAAAAGAAGAAAGACAGAAATGTGGAGCAGCCATGACGGCTTCGTACCGTCGTGAGCGTGGTGCCGGACTTGATCCTCCACGGCACTCGTCTTTCCACCCACAACAGGGTCATGTTGAGCCTCCACGACACTCGTCTTTCCACCCACAGCAGGGTCATGCTGAGCCTCCACGACACTCGTCATTCCACCCACAACAGGGTCGTGCTGAGCTGCCACGTCACTCATCATTTCACCCACAGCAGCCTATCATAGACGCAGTCCACACACATACCAAGGAGGAGGATGCCTGTGGCTTCATCCTCTGCAGGTGCTTGGTCATCTGCTGATCTGGCCGAGCCCCATAGCTCTAGTTATATTAGAGGGTGAGAGTAGCCACCACGTGGGGCATGAGGAGGCACAGACTTTTACTGGTGTAGCTATCATGACCATCGCGTGTGGCATGTGGAGGCACAGACTTCTGCTTGGGGTAGCTATCATGACCCCCGTACCCCTCCGGATGCTGCAGCCGTTGACATGGACATCGATGAGGATGAGGCTGAGGAGACAGATGAGGATGAGGACCTGGACGAGGATGACCCTCATCATAAGAGCGCGGCTGATGAGGAAGCTGCTCTCGCTATGGAGCCCGTTCTTCCACTTCCTAGAGGCCAAATGATGTGCCAGTACCTGGTGGTCCACTACTGACTAGTGTCATCACCAGTTCCAGGGGGCATGTCGCCATTGACTTTTGGTCAATGACTAAGGTATGTACTCTCTTATCTTTCACTTTGGCAAGTAGATTTAATTATTTCTTCATGCGTGTGTAAACGTTGTGGTAATTATCTAGGACCGGGTGGTTTTTGGGATTTAAACCCCGAAAGCCTATGATCACGAAATAGCCGTTTAGCCTGGTTCCTTACAAAAGGGCAAGGAATATGATTACACTCAGGGCTGCATCATCTGCTAGATGTCACATGAGGTTTTAATAACATGTCATTGATCTCGACCATTGTGAGAGGTGGCAGCTGGACACCAACTCTTTCCACATGCCCTTTGAAGAGATGACGATCACACTTTATGATGTGGGGCAGATACTGAGGATCCCCATCGTTGGTCATCCGGTTGTAGGGGACCCGTCAAACACTGAGCTTAAGGAGACAATGACTACGTTGTTAGAATTTCAAATGGCGTTCAGGCGATGACATATTTCATGTGGCATACTGGTGCTTAGCTATGTCCACTTATAGAGTGGTGTTCGACCGGGCAGAGGGTACCTATGAAGGAGGCGTTGCGGTTGGCTCTACTATCGATCGGTACCACCATCTTTGCTAATAAGGGGCATGGACGCATAAGTCCTCTACTGTTCTAGTTAGTCACTCCCATAAGTCGACATGTGAAGCTAAAAGGACACATGGGAGCAGGTACTCTTACGTGGTTGTTTGCCAGCTTGGGATAGCATCTCGGGCTGATTGTACTAGCATTGATGGCTGTTTGACCCTTCTCGAGGTAAGTGTTTTAATGTACAACAATGTCTAATAAATTTTCATGAATTCACATTAATAGTTGGCATAATTTATTTTAAAATTTCCGTAGTGCTGGATATATGCATACTTCCCCACTCTTAGACCATCAGTTAGTGCTGATTGGCGTGATGGGGATGATAGACCGTGGGCTATGAGATGGGTCAGCAGAAAGATAAAGAGTCACTGGAGAACTACCGCAAGCATCTAGATGCTCTAACGCAAGAATGTAAGTGGTACAACAATTTCAATTTGTATTATTACATTATTTTTTCTTATTGATGCTTATGTTTCCCTGTGATCCAATGTACTTGATTGGTTGCCATACGGTCGTGAGAAGGTGAGAGAACAAGGGTCACACTTGGTACAGAGGTAGCTTGCAGTACATGAGCGTGAATGAGCCATATATGCCAGAGCGTTGTCTCAGCCAATTCGGGTACGTTCAGTGTTCCCGCCTCCCCCTATTAGACCAAACATTAGATCCGAAAAAAGAGGGAGAAAGGGATCCCCCTATAAATGTGTGTACCCCCCCCCCCCCATGTATAGTGTGGGACACCACACGTGAGTGAACTTCTACTACGGGGTGCACTAAGACAAGGGCGGTACTACATGCATGTGATGAAGGTTATCTGGGTTGGTACATCAAACACAGCCATCCAAAGATTCTAAATCCCGACATGTACAACAACACCTTCGTTCATCGGCCCGATCCCGCCCTAGTGAGTTGATCTCTACCTTTGTATAATTTCAGTTGATTATAACTGAAGAAGAGAAAATATGTCCAGAAGCCCTAAAGGAAACAAGAGCCCAGTAGAACAAAGGAGAAAAGAAGGGCTCGAAGGCGACCGGGCCAGCTTGACCGGCCGAATAACAAAGAGGAAGCACAAGGCAGCGACCGGACATTCTTGGCTGAGCACAAAAGACCCCAAGCAAAGCACGAGCAGTGACCGGTCGCTAGAGACTTTAGAGCATAACATAGGGGGTGACCGGTCGCCTGTGACCGGTCACTAAAAGCGTCGCTATGACCGGTCGCCAAGAATGCGAGATACATTGTAAGAAGCTACTGGTCGCCTGTGACCGGTCACCAAATATGCCCGGATAACTACCGGTTGTCTGTGACCGGTCGATAGGGGAACAGAGCGGGCACAGATAGCGGCCGAAAGTAGGGAAATTAGGATAAGATATTTATGAGATATTTTGTAGGCCTATCAAGATATTTATGTGCCAGCCTGGCACAACGTGATAGGCCAGACAGCCTGTAAGAAACACTATAAATAGGGGTTCACCACCTCAATAAAGCACGCGATCTAAACTTGAGAATTTTCACTGTTCCATTACTATTGCGAACCTCATCCTCTCTTCGAATTCGGTTTACTCGGTAGCAAGGTAATTCGGTAGAACTCGAAGAACTTAGTGATAGACTAGGGTCCCAATTAGAGAGTAGATGGAGGATTATTGGGAGCTTAGGGAACTACCATTTCATTTTGGCGCCGTCTGTGGGAAACAAACATCTCAGATCCAGCAATCACGAATCCACCTTTGAGAGTAACAATTTGGGGTAGCATGCGAAATTGATACATCTGAGATCGGAATTGTGCTTTTTGCAGGTTAGGTACGAAAATGGCACCCAGAACCAGGAAGAATTTGCAAGCCAACGATGGGAGTGCTGGACCCGAAGCAATGACCCACGACCCCATTTCCAAGAAGGATTTGGGGACATGCTGACGAACCTCACCAGGTCCATCGACGAGAAGATCGTGGAAGGGAACGAGCTCCTGCAGCAGGAATTGATGCAGAGAGACGAGGAATTTCAGCGAAAGTGGGAGGAAATGTCGGAAGCAATCGACCTCCTAAAAAATCGAGATACTGAGGGAAGCAACGAGGGAAAAAGGGGTACCTTAGGAGAAGCCCTGATTACCATTGAGGAGGAAGAGGAAGATGACTCCATCGACATGAGCCTATATCCATTCTTTGAGAAGATCCGAAGAGCCAAACTCCCTCCCCACTTCGTCGCCCCGGCGGTGGAAAAGTATGATGGCACTGGAGATCCCGCTCAGCATATTAAGAAGTTCATGTTCGCCATGAACACCCAGGGGATCAGTTCTCTCGCCCCATGCAACCTATTCCCAAGAACGCTCTCAGAAAGGGCACTGAGCTGGATCTCGACTAGGCCGCCTCAGTCCATCTCCAGTTTCAAGCAGCTAACTGAGGAATTTCAACAGTACTTCACGGCCAGTAAAAGGGTAAAGAAAGAGACAATAGAACATGGACGTAAAGCAAATGAAATGGAAGTTTGTGAAGGAGTACAGTGAACGCTTCCACAAGCAAGTAGCGGAAATCGATGATATCGATGAGAAGATACTGATTAAGGCCTTTGGTAATGGGTTAGCACACCCTCGGCTCGCTGGAAAAATAGCCACCAAGGTGCCTAAGTCACACGGCGAGCTAGCCGAGATGACCCACGATTTCCTTAAGTCAGAGGTTGCGGAGAATAAGGCGAAGGAACTGCTCTATAGCTTTAAGGCCCCTGCCACTAGCGAGAAGAAGGGAGGGCATACAGGAGGAGCAATTACGAACGGGAACTCACACCAAGGGGGTACCCAGTACAAACCTTATTCCAAGGCCCCGGCTGCCCAGGGACAGCAGGCCTCAAGCTCAAGGGCCTTTCCGACAATTTAGATAGACCTAGGGAAGTACGTCGCCGCTGTAAGGGAGGGACTCTTACCTCCTCCAAGAAAGCCCCACCCGGGAGAAGTACCGGTAGCTTTCTGCGAGTACCATGGGCATCGCAGCCATAGGACCATCAACTGCGCGAACCTCGCCAAGGAGCTAAGGTTGATCGAGGAAAACAAGAAGAAGGGAAAGGGAGGCCAGCATAGGCAACACTTTGGCGGTCAGTCCTCCCGGCCTAAGTCAGAAGAGGAGGTCCACCCCGAGTTGGATCACAACAAGTCCTTCAGAGTAATCACAGGTCTGTAGATTGTCCAGGATAACCCTCTCAGAAAGAGTGTGAGATGTTCCTTTAGGAAGGGAGAATCATCTTTGTCTCCCACAGGAGGCACTAGCTCGTTACTATTTCATGAAAGTTCCCTTGTTGCTATATATATATAATGAATGTTTACGTCTCAATAAAGTTTCTTATGTTATAAACTCACAAATAAACAGCGCTAGTGCAGCAAAGTAAGAAAACTAACAAAACTCTCCCTAAGAACGTTCACAGGACTATTCTCGGAGGTAGGGCCCCTGACCCCCAACGAAAGGAAAAGACACATCCACGAGGTCCACCAGGAACTTCCAGACAAGAAGGTAGCTATGCATCAAAAGCTCCCCCCAATTTACTTCACCGAGGACGATGAGGACGGAGTCCTGTACCCACATAATGACCCGCTTCTCATAAGGGCTCAGGTGAATGACCGCATGATGGAAGGGATCCTGGTCGACAGCGGAGCAGGGGCAAATGTCATTTCTACGGAGGCGGTGAAAAAACTTGAGATACCCGAAGACAAGATCAAACCCTACTCAACTGTGCTGGAGGGTTTTGTAGGAGGAATCTTGGCTAAATCTATGGGGAGCATCGACTTCACCGTTACACTAGGGCAGGGGGATGAGAGGCGCACAGAAAAGCTGACGGCCTTCATTCTTCCCGGACTCTCCGGATACAACATGTATCTTGGGCGGCCAGGGATAAACGCTTTCAGAGCCATAGGTAGCACCCACCACCTGAAGATGAAGTACCTGACTAGATCCGGGAAACTCGCTACAGTAAGAGGAAGCCAGAAAAGTAGCGCGGGTATGTGAGGTGCGAATCATGGAAGACCTTCCAGGAGATGGGACAGTCAAGACCGTGGGGTCTGAGAAGGAGTTCAAGGGAAGACTCCCCCTCCCCGACGAGATAGCCAAGCGGTATGAGGCTCCCGTTGATCTCCCAAAAGAGGTACCTCTACGAACTGATCCCAACAAATTCTTTAAAATTGGAAATGCCTTTGACAGCGGAGAACAAACCCATCTAACAAGATTCCTGGAAAAAAGAAGGGCCACGTTTGCTTGGAGTACAGAGGAAATGCTCGGAATAGACCCAAGCGTTATCCAGCATAGCCTCCACGTGGACCTAGCGCACCCGGCGATCCACCAAAGAAAGAGGATAATTGGAGCAGAAAGAGACCAGGTCGCTCGGGAAGAAGTCCAGAGGCTGCTGCAAGCAGGTTTCATCAAAGAAATATCATATCTCAGATGGCTGGCGAATGTGGTTATGGTAAGGAAGTCTAACGGAAAATGGAGAATGTGCATAGACTTCACCGATCTAAACAAAGCATGCCCCAAAGATTTTTATCCATTGTCATCGATAGATCGGCTGGTCGTCTCCGCAGCTCAAAGTTCCGTCTTAAGTTTCTTGGATGCATTTTCTGGGTATAACCAGATAAAGATGAACGAAGACGACTCTGAAAAAATGTCCTTCGTCACTTCAGTAGGAACTTTGTGCTATAAAGTAATGCCATCCGGGTTAAAAAATGCTGGTGTAACCTTCCAGAGGATGATTGATAAAGTGTTCCAGGAACAGCTCTCTCGGAACGTAGAGGCCTATATGGACGACATAGTCGTGAGAAGCCCGTCCAAAGAGCAGCACATGAAAGACTTGGAAGAAACATTCACCATGCTTGACAAGTTTCAGATCAAGCTGAACCCAGAGAAATGCATGTTCGGGGTAACCAAAGGGAAATTCCTTGGTTTCATCGTCGGGCAACGAGGGATAGAGGTAGACCTAGAGAAGAGCCAGGTGGTTCTCAACCTCAGTCCTCCAAGAAACATCAAGGACGTCCAGGCCCTTAATGGAAGACTCACGACCTTGAGTAGATTCTGTTTAAAGCTACAAGAAAAGACGATCCCATTCTTCAGCATATTGAGGAAGAACAATAAGTTCCAGTGGGGGCAAGAATGCAAAGAAGCCTTCAAAAAGATCAAAGAAATGCTTCGAGAGCTACCCAAGCTAGGGGTCCCAGCACCCGGCCAGGACCTGTACCTCTACCTGTCCGCCTCAGAATAGGCGGTAGCAGCGGTCCTGATAATGGATGAAGAAAAGAAAGAGATTCCCGTCTACTATACCGGGAAAATCCTGACCCCGGTAGAGACACGCTACACCAACATCGAAAAAATCCTCTTCGCTCTGGTGGTGGCATCCCGGAAACTGCGCCCATACTTCCAGTCACATCGAGTCTTTGTAAGAACCAACTAGCCGCTGAAGCAGATAACAAATAACCCGAACGCATGGTAAGCTGGACAGTCGAGCTCACCCAGTATGAAATCCACTTCCTGCCGTGGACAGCGATCAAAACACAGGCGCTAGCAGACTTTATAACGGAAACTAGATTCGATCAAGAAGAAGGAAAGCCGCTCACTCCCTTCATCATCCAGGTGGATGGGGCCCGGTGCAAAACAGGAGCAGGGGCGGGGATTGTAGTCCAAACTCCCGATGGGCGAGACCTCAACTACGCCTTCCGGTTAGAGTTTGAGGTAACAAACAATGAAGGCAAGTATGAAGCCCTCATTCAGGGCCTGGAGGTTGCCATTGCCCTGGGCGCAACGGATCTAAAGATATACTCAGACTCGATGCTGGTAACCTGGCAACACGACAACATATATGAGGTAAAAGAGAAGAAACTCTGGAGATACTTACTCAGGGTTCAAGAGCTCAAGGCAAGTTTCTCAAGGTGTGAGCTGAAGCACCTCCCCCGAGCAAAGAATACCGAGGCAGACACGCTGGCAAAACTGGCAAGTATGGCCGAGAAAATCCCAAGCAAGGTATGGTTAGAAACCAAAACCAATTCAAGCATTGACGAGACTCAGGTAATGGCGACCGAACCCCTCAAGCTAGGGGAATCATGGATGACCCCGATCATGGAGTACATCCTCGAAGGAAAGCTACCTCCAGAAGATAAAGAAGCCAAGACCATAAAAAGACGAGCGACGTCTTTCTTTTTCGAGGAGGGACGCCTCTACAAGAGGTCATTCGCGAGACCCGCCCTCAGATGCATCACCAATGAGGAGGGAAGCGAACTCATAAGGGAAGTGCATGAGGGGGATTGCGGGAACCATCAAGGAGAGAGGGTCACAACCCATAAGATCATGAGGCTCGGCTACTACTGGCCAAAGATGCGGGACCATTGCAAGGAGTACATCCGGAAGTGCACCAAATGCCAGGAGCATGGCAGCAGAATACATAACCCCCCGGCCGTACAAACAGCCATCCTTTCTCCAATACCTTTCACAATATGGGGACTAGACATCATTGGCCTATTTCCAGAGGCGTCTCCCAGGAGGTTCAAATTCACGTATGTGGCCATTGATTACTTTTCAAAGTGGGTCGAGGCAATGCCAACAGTATCCATCACGACCAAGAAATCACAAGAATTTGTGTGGAAACACACCATGTGTAGGTTCGGATTGCCAAGAACAATAATAACTGACAACGGAACGCAGTTCAATTGTGACAGTTTCCGGGAATTTTGTGAGCAATGGAAGATAGAGGTAAGGTTCGCGTCGGTGGCGCACCCCCAGGCTAACGGATAAGTCGAAAATGTAAATGGACAGATCATAAAAGCTTTGAAAAGAAGACTGAGAGGCAGAAAAGGAAGTTGGGCAGAACTGCTGCACCAGACCCTGTGGTCCTACCGAACGACAAAAAAAGGACTGACCAGAGAAAAACCTTTCAGATTAACATATGGCTTGGAAGCAGTTGTTCCAGCCGAATTCATAATACCGTCAATCCGTTGGGAATCCTATGACGAGCAACTCAACAGTGAAGGAATAAAAGACAGTCTAGACCTGCTCGAAGAAAGAAGGACCATTGCAGCAGCGCGGATGGTGGAGGACAAAAGAAAGGTAGAGAAATACTTCAACCGCAGGGTCAGAGAGCGAAGCTTCATTCCCAGCGGGCTGGTCCTAAGAGAGGTTAAGCAGCCCAAGAAACTTGATCCCCTGTGGGAGGGCCATTGTGTTGTCAATCAAAGGGTCGGGCGAGCTTCATATCACCTAAAGAATGTTGAGGGATACAAGTTACCCCATTCCTGGCACGCAGAATGCCTCAAGAAATTCTATGTGTAAAAATCGATGTAATGCTTTGCAAACATCAAAAAATTGGGATTATATTTTCAAAAAAAAAATCTATGCCTCGAAAGAAAGAACCGGGCTATGTCTCGGCGGCTGTAAAAGCCTCGAAAAGAACACCCGGGCCACGCCCTTCAGGTTGCAATGCCCTGGAAAATTTGTCACGGGTTGTCACACCCAGACAAGAACAAAACAAAAAGGAAAAAAAAACCCAACTCCAGGAACACGAGGAGCTCTGGTCGCCTGTAATGGGTGAATCATTAGGTGTGGGATGCCACACTGTACTTTGGTCAAAACTCCCACAAAACTCTCTCCCCCTATAGGAGAAAGAGAAAGGGAGAGAGTGCCACCACAAGTACCATCGCTTGGCTACTAAAAGCAAGGATAGGGAAAGGATAAAAAGAAACGACCGGTCGTTAAGTTCGACCGGTCGCATTCTCAAAATAGAAACGACCGGTTGCTAAGTCCGGCCGGTCACATTCTCAAAATAGAGACGATCGGTCGCTAAGTCCGACCGGTCGCATCCTCAAAATAGAAACGACCGGTCGCTAAGTCCGACCAATCACATTCTTGAAATAGGAGAAACCGATCGTGAAGTTCGACCGGTCTTCAAACCCAGAATACACAACAAACCTGCCACAAGCGACCGGTCACAAGTGACCGGGCGCTAGAGAGCGGGCGATCACACATCGAAACGCACTAATAAAAAAGATAACTATCAATAACGAAGTAAAACACGCAAACCATCTTCATTAACCATCTTCATTAGCCATTGAAAAGTATGTGCATCTGTGTTCCAAAAAAAAAGAAAAGAAAGCCACGCACAAAAAGAAACTAAGGCCTATCTAAAGCCTCATTTGCAGGATCCAGATTCGTAGCACCAGCCTCCTGCGCAGCCTGCCGCTCGCCAGGTTGGGAAACACTCTATGAGGACTTAGATTTCCCATTAGAGGACCGAAGGCCCACATCACCCTGAGGCGCATTGCTCCCGGGAGGAAGAAAGGACGCCTGGCCAGGAACAAAGCATGTCTCCCCAGGAAGGCGCCCGAACCTCTCAAGCACCTCATGAAAGGAGGTATCTGCGTGACCTCCTTGAAGTCCAGCTCCCAGTAAAGACCATCATCCATGACCTCACCCTTGCTTGTGAAGAACCTTGAGACGGTCTGACGGAACAACTTAACCATTCTCCCGCATTGAGAAGTGAAGGATTCTTTCAGGTAGGCGAGCTTCATGCTTTGTTTATGTAAATCTTCTCGCACCTTCCGCGAATAAGTCTCAAGGCTCGCAACCTGCTGCTCAAGGGTCTGGGCGAAGGCCCGATACCGGTCACGATTAGCGTTCGTAGTGATCAGCTCCTCTTCAAGGTCGTCGATTCGCTGGTTCAGCTTCTCTAGCCCCTCCACGGAATGCACGGGTTTTGAACCTAAAAATTTTCTTATTAGCAACAGTGCAAGAAAAGCCTTCAAACACACCTAAGAAAACACAAATTACCTTTCATGGTTAGCTCGGAGTTTTCAAGCCGAAGCCGGGCCAAGTCCTCTTCCAGCGCCTTCGCCTTTTCTTCGTGTGAAATCCGCGGTTCCTCAGAGACTGCAAGCTTATTAGACAGCGCACGGAGTTCCTCGGATAGCCTCTCCCTCTCGGCAGCCAGGGTGGAGCCCTCCCGGGCCGCCTCCGCCGCCCTTGCCTCAGAGGACGCACGCTCCTTTTCAAGCGATGCTTTCACCTTAGAGACGGCTCTAAGCTCTTGCACAAGCTTAGCCTTGTCCTCGGTAAGTGACGTTCTCTCTTACACCAAAGCAGTCTTCTCGGCCAGAAGACTCTTCATCTCTTGGTCATGAGCAGCCTGGGCCTGCCTCACCAATGACTCCAAATCAGAAAAAGCACGCAACCGAGCATCACCAAACTCACTTCGTACCTTTTTTAAGGAGGCAACCTCCATCTCCAGCGGCTGGACCCGACTCTTGAGAGAGAAGTTTTCCTCTCGCAGCTTCTTCAACTGCGCCTCATACTCGTCGCTCTGCCTGGTGCACAATCGGCGAGCGTCATCCAGCTCCTTCTTCACGATTTCAGTCTGCTCACGCACCTTCTTGAAAATCTCCTCCTGAACGGTGTCAACGAAGATATTGTGAGAGGACCGCTCTATCTTTAACTCCTCTTGGGCATTACGGGCCCGACATTCCTCAAGACGAAGCTTGGAACGAAGAGCCTTCGTGTGCACGTCCACGCTCTGAGCAAAAGCCACCGTCTGCACGGACCAGAGCAAATGACATAAGAGAGTTAAGAAAGCAAGGACAACAGAGTTATCTCAAGACAAGTCATTTACCCAGAAGATCCCCTGCCACATGAGATCAAGTGAATGATCTAGAGGAAAGGAGTAGCGCATGATGGCATCCGCCCCACCTTCTTCAATCCTCAGCCTCTCCTTGGCAGCAGTCACAGTTTTCATAGGCACAAAGAGGCCGTCAGGCACGCCGGATTTACGGATCGCCTCCTTCCACAGGTCGAAGTAGGAAGACGACTCCGACACAGACAACAAAGGAAGAGGCTGGCCGCGATGATAAAACCATCCGTCCTTCTCCGACGGCCCACATAAAGAACCACTAGCAGCCGGAGGAGGCGAGGGCAATGAAGAAGCGTTGGCATCTTCCTTCATCTTTGTGCGTATCTCTGGATTCTCGGGCACCGCCCGATACATCGAACCTTCAGCGGCCGCGGCTGCTTTGGTGGAGCTCAGCGGGGTGTCCACCTCACGGCCACCTGCTCTCAACAGAGAGGCATCCGACCCGGTAGGAGCAGTTTCCCGGGAGGTCTTGTTCAGCGGCAATGCCCGTGGCGTCCAAACCCTCGATGTCTATAATATCGGAGGCCCTCGCCTTCTTATCAGCGTGCTTCACCCTCCCGGTAGTCTTTGAAGCCAAGGACTTCCGGCATTGTTGAGTGTACGTTGGTTGACCGGTCACCGCACCAGAGGCAGGATGGCCTGCACCGTCTTCTCAGCCTCGGTCCCCCCAATCTCGAGAGCTGCAAAGAAATAAAGAGCAAATATAAAAATGACCTCAAAAGCAAAAAGTATCAAAAGAAAAACAACCAATCACAATGATGGCAAAAGGGAAAACAAAAGCGACAAGGCCTGAACGACAAAGATACAGAGATGGGGACCGCACACGCGAGCTCTCTCTCTCCCCACGGACTAAGATTGAGATCTGACCCAGGCGTGAGGGGAAGAAACAACCTACGGCCGGAAACCGGACTAGTATACCAAGTACCTGGCTGGGCAACAATGTCAGGTGACCGGGTCTCCGGCGTCCTCGGAGACCCCTCCTCTCTAAACTCTTCTAGCTTTTGTTTCTTCGATGCACCTTCAATTTCTTTCCCAGGCCTCTTCCTGCCGGGAGGCACCACCCCCTCCTCGCGTAAAGCCGCTTCTTCTGCAGCGTCCAGGGAGGCGTAATAGTCCACCTTTTCGTTTCTCGTCTTAAAAGAAACCAACTGCCAGCTATAGAAGGGGCTCACCTTCGACCCAAGTTGGGGGAAATCTGCAAAGAAAGAGACGCAAATAACGTAAACAGCCAAGACAGAACCTAAACAATTAAAAAACAGAGGACAAGGCCTTTACTCTCGAAATGCGCCAGCGCGGCCAGGCGCGCGTTAGTGAAGAACTCCTCCACACTACTGCGGCGCTCGCTCACCGTCTTTAGAACCCGCGATATCGGAAGTTCCGATTTTGGCGATGCAAGACAATGGAGGGAGCCCTTGATAATCAAAGGGCAGTAAGCAACCCCGAGAAATCGCCCGGCGGGAGGGACAATGACAAACCATCAGGCGTTCCACCGCTGCGCAAGCTTCATGTACTCGAAGAGCGAGTACCTTGTCCGACTAGCTATAGTCAGACTGCCAGCGTCAACCCTGCTGGTGAAAAATTGAACAAACTCCATGGCGGAGAGCGCAATCTTGGCCTCAGCACAGAGAGCGATGAAGGCGTGAAGTTGGACACACACTCACCTCTTCAAATACTATCCTCACCCCATCACACTCTCTCTTCGGGATGGAGCTGGGCAAGAGTACAACACCGATGGATCAGAAAACCGAGCACGAACGGGTGAGGAGGAATTGTCATCCCCCGAAGGAAGGAGTCGGCGTACACAACGTAGCCACGACCAAAATCATCGAAGGGGTGTGGGTCGGACGATGGGAGACAGATTTGGGTCCCAGCTGGGGCTTCCACTTTCGCCAGAAGAGAATCGAGAGCCTTAAAGTCTAAAATACTAGGCAACACCTGACGATTTTTAGAGAAAGGGGTTTTAGGTTTTAGGTAAGTTGGACGGAACTTACCACCCGACTCCGAACCTTCGATGGCGTCGAGTGCAGAGGAAAGAATCATCTTCGAGCTGGAGGACGCCATTAGAGCTAAGAGAGCGTGAAAGCAGAGTGAGCGGAGAAGACGGAAGAACGAAGGAGAGAGGAAAATACGAAAGCCCATGAATCGTAAAAGGCAGAAGGAGAGAGAAGGCGTTGTCCTCCCAAAACCCTTAAAAAGCGGTAAAATAATTTTGGAAATATTTAAAATATAAAAAAAACAAAAAACACTTTTTGAAGGGAAAAGCGCAGGGACTCTGCACATTCCACAGCGATAGCTGGCACACGCGAGGCGATAGAAATTCTGTAACGACTCTGTTCCGTACAAAAACAGGCACGAGCTGTAAGAAGTTCCACCCTTTTTCCGACAGAAAAAGGTAGAACATGTGGGACTGGGAGATAAGGGACAAGAAGGCAAAGCCCGACGCAAAGCAAAATTTTTAATTCCCCAAACCAGACCTGAAGAAGCAGGTTCTAAGTTCTACTTTCTTCGTTAGGACGTCAAAAGTAGAACTTGTGGGACTGATGAAGAGGGGAAAATATGTCCAGAAGCCCCAAAGGAAACAAGAGCCCAATAGAACAAAGGAGAAAAGAAGGGCTCGAAGGCGACCGGGCCAGCTTGACCGGCCAAATAACAAAGATGAAGCACAAGGCAGCGACCGGGCATTCTTGGCTGAGCACAAAAGACCCCAAGCAAAGCACGAGTAGCGACCAGTCGCTTGTGACCGGTCGCCAGAGACTTTAGAGCATAACATAGGGGTGACTGGTCGCCTGTGACCGGTCACTAAAAGCGTCGCTACGACCGGTCGCCTGTGACCGGTCGCCAGGAATGCGAGATACAATGTAAGAAGCGACCGGTCGTCGCTTGTGACCGGTCACCATATATGCCAAGCATAGTACAGATGATGACCGGTCGTCTGTGACCGGTCGATAAGGGAACAGAGCGGGCACAGATAACGGTCGAAAGTAAGGAAATTAGGATAAGATATTTATGAGATATTTTGTAGGCCTATCAAGATATTTATGTGCCAGCCTGGCACAACGTGATAGGCCAGACAGCCTGTAAGAAACATTATAAATAGGGGTTCACCCCCTCAATAAAGCACGTGATCTAAACTTGAGAATTTTCACTGTTCCATTGCTATTGTGAACCTCTTCCTCTTTTCAAATTCGGTTTACTCGGTAGCAAGGTAATTCAGTAGAACTCGAAGAACTTAGTGATAGACTAGGGTCCCGATTAGAGAGTAGACGGAGGATCATTGGGATCTTAGGGAACTACCATTTCAATAACATAATGTGAATGCTAGGCTAACTTAATAATGTTATGTTGCAGCTCATGAGTAAGGCAACTGAGGTTGGTAGGCCTTACTTTCCTGGGAACCGTAGCTGGGACTGGCGTTACTACCGTGAGGAGACGCTAGAGGAGGAACATAGGGAAAATTAGCAGGGGATAGATGAGGTCTTTAGTACCTTATCTTACAAAAGTCTTAGAATTCAAACCCTATGCATCAGAGAATTGAAAGTGAATATCTAATAATCCAAACATCTACCAAGCGGAACAAACCTAATGTTTATGTCACGAGAACTGAAATATATCCAAATGTAGAAACTCCTAACAAAATTCCTAGAATTCAAACCCCATGCATCAGAGAATTGAAAGTGAATATCTAATAATCCAAACATCTATCAAGCGTAACAAACCTAATGTTTATGTCACGAGAACTGAAATATATCCAGATGTAGAAATTCCTAGCAAAAGTCCTAGAATTCAAACCCCATGCATCAGAGAATTGAAAGAGACTATCTAATAATCCAAACATCTACCAAGCGGAACAAACCTAATGTTTATGTCATGAGAACTAAAATAAATCTAGATGTATAAATTCCTAACAAAAGTCCTAGAATTCAAACCCCATGCATCAGAGAATTGAAAGTGAATATCTAATAATCCAAACATCTACCAAGTGGAACAAACCTAATGTTTATGTCACGAGAACTAAAATATATCCAGATGTAGAAATTCCTAACAAAAGTCCTAGAATTCAAACCCCATGCATCAGAGAATTGAAAGTGAATATCTAATATTCCAAACATCTACCATGCAGAACAAACCTAATGTTTATGTCACGAGAACTTAAATATATCCAGATGTAGAAATTCCTAACAAAAGTCCTAGAATTCAAACCCCATGCATCAGAGAATTGAAAGTTAGGGTTCATTCCGAGCAGTAGTCATTTAAACGTTTTCTTGATCCTAAGTTACATTGTCTGTGAGGAAATGATCACAATCATTACTTCTTTTACGTAAATATATATATTTTGATTTGTTAGGAGGTTTCTTAGATCCCAAAATCACTCAACTATATAACAAAATATTGGAAATACAAAATGCCAAAAAACATGTCAAATAAAGACACTATATTGTTCAACTTGTGTCAAATTAAACCACTATATTGTTCAACTAATGACAAATAAAATCACGAGTTGTGCTAGGTCTTCATTTTATTTGTCACGAGTTGAGCAATGTAGTGATTTAATTTGACATGAGTTGAACAATATAGTGATTTAATTTGACACGAGTTGAGCAATATAGTAACTTTATTTGACACGTTTTTTTGGCATTTTAGTAACAAAGAAATGACTATTAAAACTATTTCATATATCGATTTTTTTTAAAGAAAAACGGGTGCCCTAACACCTTGCAATGTATTCCGGATAGTTTGGCAAAAAAAAAAAATTGTACTGCAGTTAGTAAAATCACTATTCATCAAGTATAAACTTCTTTAATTAAATCAAAAGTGTAAATCAATTAATGAAAAAAAAGCTGCACCCCACACTTTGTTACATATTCACAACGTTAATATGATTTTAAAAAAATTTGTACTGCGGTGATTAGTAATTTTGTACTGCGAATAGCAACCCCCTTTGAATAATTGTTAAAAAAATTGAAGAATTTAAAGTCAAAATAAGCATTACTTTTCTTTTTGTCTCACAATTGACCTATATCATTTTTCTTTGATAATACCAACAGCCAGTGGCGGAGGTAGAGGGGGGGATAGGGGTACAACACACCGCCTAACATTGCTAAATTACACAAAATTATAGTGTAATTTTTTTAGAAAATTTGATATAAAAAACCCCTAACTTTTTATAGTTTTGTCCATGCCCCCCTCAACTTCAATTTCTGGCTCCGCCCTTGCCTACAACAATCACAAATCAACTAGTTGTGGTTGGTTATTAAGTTTTCTACATATCTAATTACCATGTATGAAGTCTCGACGCACATTACTTGGTTTGTGATTATATTAGGTCTTACATAAAAGATGATACAGAGTTAAAAGTCAATAAAAAAGGTAAAAAAAAATTCTCTTTTAATTTCTGAATAATTATGTAACATTTTCTTCAACATTCATGGCTATTTATGATTTAATAATTTTAATAGTGTTGAGAAAGTTACAAACATAGTAATTAAACCTAGCTAAATGTGCAAGTGCACCCAATTCGTTGCAATATAACAAGTGTCGTATCCACAAGGAAATTGGTTTCAAAATCCCAAGCTTCGGTACTTTAGTAAAATGTAAATGAAAACAGTAAACGAGGGTTTAGCCGGAGGCAAGCTTGGTTGTTTGTGAAAGGAAATGCAATAAAACAGTAAATTGGTTAATTGATGGAAATGGGTGGAAGAGTACCCTAGGATAGTGGGAAATCACCTAATTCACCCAAAGAATCTCAAAACCATAACTCATTAACTCATTGTCTATTAGAGCTCAACTCATGAATCTCTAATTCATGGAAAATCCAACTCTTACCTAATTAGTCAAACCCCTTAGTTAAAGGAAGTTTAAGTCACTAAGTAGCATTAAGCAAACACTCTTAATCAATAGCCCTAATAGTTTACTCCCAAAATCGAGAGAGCAAAAGTTAGGGTTTACCCCCCTTTTGGTCTAGCTCCAAACTCAAGCTCAACTATTGAATGAAACCACCATAAATGCAATAAGAGATCAATTTAGAACATTAATTGATATTGTAGGGAATAAAACAAGAGTAATAGACGAGTTAGGTTTCTAGCATTCAATGAGCAAAATAGGGTCAAACCCTCATCCTAGGATACAAATGGAACTACTCGGCCATAGATAAAGGAAAGAGAAAGGAGAAAGGGAGAAATAGCCATTAGAGGAGCTTCCAAGCTTCAATGGAGGTAGAAATCTTCATTCTCTTCTTCCTCCTTTCTTCTCTTCTTTTCTCCTCTTCTTTTCTCCCTTGTTTTCGCCACTCTCTCTCCTCTCTTTAGTTGGAATCGTGTGTGTAATAGAATGGGGAAGAATGCCCCAAAATCCAGCATTTTAAAAGATGAATCTTGGCAAAATTTTCATCCGACCGACCTTGCCAAGGTCGGTCTCGGGGTCGGTCGGACTCTCTGTAAGCGAGGCACGTGACGGATTTTTAAGTTCGACCGACCTTGGACAAGGTCGGTCCCAAGGTTGGTCCATTCCAGTATGTTACCGAAGAGCTGGACAAGGTCGGACCGACCTTCCCAAGGTCGGTCGAGACCAGAAAGTTCTTCTTTTATGCCGGAATTCTCCCGATGCTTCCCGTTGGCTTGGCATCCTTCCCAAAGTGCTCAAACATTGATGCATCCTCAAATTAAGCTCTCAAAAATGTACTCATATGAGTATTTACCTATTTGAATATGTTAAAAGTATAAGATCACTAATAATCACAAAAATACTCCATAAAGTGGTGAAATAAGTCATGCACCAAATAAAATGACTGTGAATAAAGACCTTGGGATAACACTATTTCACCACTAATCAACTCCCCCACACTTATCTATTTGCTTGCCCTCAAGAAACATTAGCTAAGGACCCACAAAAAGAAGGAACATTTAAAGCAAGCAAGTGTTTAGATGAATTCTTGAATTCAAGTGAGCAAACTTTGTGAAAAACCTCAAGAGGAGTGAAACCAACCTTCTCATAGTGACATGGGTGTGCTTAGGGCAAATAAAAATATAGAGTTTCAGGGTATGATCTAGAGTGCTTCCGAGTTGTTACAAATTATGGAACTTGGAGAACTTTTACCATGGCCAACTTCTCTCAAGAATGGGCATTGAGGAAAAACAAAAGGAAAAATAGAGATTTTCATTTGATTAACTTTTGCAACAAGAGATGAGGAGAGATAATTTGGCATTTTGCCTTGCTTCAATGAACACTCAACTCTCATTTGTTGGTTACCTATGGTGTCTCTCAAGTTCCTTTTTTAAAAAATTTCACAAGCAAGCACCCCTTAGCAATCCCTAGATGAGAAGATAGAAAGAACCCCTAAGCAATAAAAATTCACCAAGATATGGATTTATGATTTCACCGCACATAAGTGCTCCTCAAGAGAGAACTTTTGAAAAAAAAATTCGGTGGAAAATTCCAAGAATTCATGGAAAAACTTGCTTACTATAAATATAACTCATACATGGAAGTTATAGACATACATGAGGAAATTGAGTAGTGCACCAAAAAGAAAAAGGTCATTTCCTCCACACTTGAATAGGACAATGTCCTCATTGTTTAAAGAAAAGCTCAAGGAAAAACAAATAGAAGACCTTTTCGAAGCACTAAGCATGGAGTGAGCAAAAAGTGTATTGTATTGTATAAATGTGAAAAGGTTAGAGAACTAGTACTCCCCTGATAAAGATGAGTTTTTGGCGGGGTTCCCCCACACTTGCTAGTGTGCATGGTCATTGAAGCGCTAGCTTCGACAAGAAGAGTCGAAGATCCTAGGAAAAATTGGCAAGAGTTTCTCTTGAATTTCTCCTAACTCACTTTAGGGTGTTCTTGAGTTCAGTTGATAAATATCTACAATACAAAGCCAAAAAGAAACTAGGCGCAAAATGGATTCCGAAGAATTCGTAAAAATGTCATAGTTAGATAACTAAAAGGGGACTCATAAATGAGTCCCATAGCAGAGTATTCAAAAAGGTGCTCAAAACACCATAGTGCAGAATGTAAGTACGATAAAGCGAAAGTAAATGCAGTTTAAAGGAGAAACATAACAAATATCCAAATTGAATACATAAGTCTAAAGGAGAATCAAAAGATAGATAAACAAGCAGAAAAACAATGGAATCAAAGGCTGGCTACTGAGGAGAAGGGCCACCACGCGCTGCCTGCTCGTGAAGGAACTGCATGTGGGCGTCCATCTGTCGCTGGTGCTCCATCATGAGGCGCTGGTGCTCAGCCATCTGTCTCTGAAACGCCTTGAGCTGCTTTGGGGTTACGACGCCGGTCGGCGGTGGAGGAGGCAGGGCGAGGAATGGACCGGGCGCAGCGCTGGAAGTGGAGGCACCGGAAAAGGAGGAGGAGCCACCGCTTTGGCGTGGTGCAGCGTCGTTCTTTTCCCACCCACGGTCAGTACGAGTGAAGCCCATCTTCCGTAGAGAGGTGGCGGAGATAGGGTCCATAGGCGGGCTAGTCACATCTCCCTCCCTGGGTCGCACACCGAAGCGAGCGAACTGCCTCTCTAGGAAGTAAGGGAAACCCAAATGCTGGGTGTCCCTCTTTTCGATGATATGACAGAGGTGGGTGATAATCAGATCTGAGAGGGAGAGTGGCTTCTCCGGGTCCGGTGTGACCATATAGTCCATGAGGTAGTAGTCTGTGGAGTTGAGGTCCTTGCTATCTTGGGGCAGAATGTTATGGCGGAGAAGCGCAAGCATGATCCTCCTCACCGGATCGCTCACCATGTTCAGGGTCATAGTGACCCTGACGTCCATCCCAGCTTGGTTTTTTCATCGTGTCTAGACGGGGAGGGTGGCGAGATAGTGGTGGCGATGGGTGATTAGATCTTCAGGGTGGATGTAAGAATAGTGCTGGAGGTCATTGCGAGGAAGCTAGAAGAACTGATGGACATCTGCCCTCGAAATGGTAATGGCCCGCCCACTGACGACCGAGGGGACCACCCCCGCTTCTTGTCGGTGGACGCATTAGCATAGAATTCCTTTATTAAGCGGGGGTGGTACTGACCACCCATGGAAAGCACGCAGCTCCAGCCTAGATAATCTAAGTATGCCCGGAGCTGTAAGTCCTCTGAAACTCGCAAGCGCTCGTGATGCATCCCCGACGTGTCGTGGACGTATCGTGGACTCTAATAAAACTTGATAGACGAGAGGCAACTATTAAACTGGAAAACACATTTCGATTGAGAATTTACACACACGAAATTCACTCAACCTCCCTTGCCCCACACACGGACTCCCGGGACAGTTTCGACTTTACCCCTAAAGTCGTCAACCCTCTCTTGACTATCGGCCTACGGTTCACCGACCGTTCCCCGACCTGTCGTCCTATCAAATACCCAATGTATTGATACTCTAACCCAGTCCTCACTAGCTCACCAACTCTCTAGCACTTACACACACTCCTAAGTCTGATCCACACTTGCCCAAATTATCTCTATCTTTTCTCTCGTACAGGGGCCTATCTTACAAGGAACATTAAGACACGTATTTATACAAGTTAGTTGAGATGCCAACTAACAACCTAGGAGTTGTAGACTCTAAGAGTAAAATACTCATTCTTCTACAATATAATATCCGCACCCTACTTGCAGATTTTTGTCCAACTTGATCTGGAGCCACCAGCACATGCGTTGTCTTGTGAATGGGCAAGTTGGCGGCGCGTCTCCCCAAGTGGTCGGTCACCACTTGGACACTTCAACTTGTATGAACTTGTCTGGCTCATTAATGCTCATAAATGCTCTCTTCTGAAGTATTACGGCTATGTAATGATGCTCATCAATAGCCTTTGCTTATCTTGTTATCTTGCACATTAATGAGATACACCTTTTGTCGTGTGTTTGTCATGAGCAAGTTGCCTGTGTGGTTGTGAATAATCTGAGTGAGTTTGTCGACGTTGCTAACTCTGATTGGTCCTTGTTTGATGTCTGATGTAAGAGATATGTGATGGTGTGGTTCTTGACTGCTTGTGTCTTGCTAGAAGTTCTCCGGAGCTCTCACCGACAGGTGCCCGACTGGTAGAGCACATGTCATGGATTGAGCGGACTTGCAACCTTGCGTGCTAAGCCACTAATGACTTAAGTGCACTTGTAACCTTGCATGCTAAGCCACTTATTCACCTGTCTATCTGAAATCATGAATCTTGACAAACACATTAGATAGACAACACAAGGTTTGCTATCATCAAAACTAAAGGATCTTGTCTTAACAATTTCCCCCTTTTTGATGATGGCAACCTATGCACTTATTATGTACTTGGCAATCAAGAATTGAGAGATTCCCCCTAAGAAGGATTCCCCCTGAGTTTATTAAGGTTTTTTAAGAATGAAAGAATTTTAACGAATAATAGCATAAGTGACAACTTTTATGTTATATCATAGATAAGGTTTCATTCAGATGATACATAATACAAGGACGATAGACATACTCTCACAAGTACATATACTTTTCTTTCCCCTTTGCCATACAGCAAAATAGGGAGCAACTACACGGCGTAAGATGTTGTAAAGGCCATGACATTCCATAGATTACAAACTACAAAAGAGGATCAAGATAATCTAGATGGAGTGACATAGTTGGGTATCCCATTCATAATCCTCTGAGCAAGTAGGCTCTGTCTCCAAAAAACCGGCTTTGATCCAAAAAGGTTTGGCTTTGGGTGCGGTGATCAAAGGTGATTCAACCGTGGTTGAAAGGCCAGACTCATCAGAATCTATGGAGAACTCCATGCAATGTGGAGAACGTGATTGTGATAGAGTAATACTTGATGTGATAGACCAAGCTGTAAGGGAATGGTTTGCTCATTCGAGCTGGATGAGCTTTGTGGGTATTGAGCCATTGCATGAGATGATTGTGAGTGGTAAAAGGAGTAAGCAAGTTTTATAGACACTTTGGATATGCTCAACGACTGATCGGTGAGTGGCATTTAATGAGGTGCTACGTCTTATGGGCTATGTTTGTAGGCTTTTTAGGTGTCATGGTCAGAGTTTGGATTAGTGGAATGGATGGGACTAAATATCTCAGATCATTTTGTAATTTTTAATCAAGGAAGAAGTAGCCAAGACAATAAACTATTTCTTACCCATCATAAGCATTCAAGTAACAAAAATCAGTTGCATTTTCATTGATGTCCAAAAGGTACGGCGAAACAGATTGTCAAAGGCAAAATAGAGCATTTGATGGAAAAGAAAAATCTAGTCCTATCTCTAACTCTCACGGTTTCACTTAAGTCTCTAGGAGACAAAGAACTCTCAGACTATGTGGGAGTCTATAAAATCTATTGCTCCTTGAACCATGTTATGAACACTTGGTTCAGAGGAGATGGCCTGTACAGCTGTGAGAGTGACTCTCACCCTCTTCAGAACATCTGTAGTTGAGGTATCCAGACTGGTCCCCGACATATTGTGGACCAGTGAGCGACTTCTCCTCCTCTTAAGTGCTGATGCTCTTGCCGTTGGACGAGGTTCTGACCTTGAACCTTCAGTCTTGGTTTGCTTCTGGATAACCACTAACTGATCTCCCTTGGTCTTTATACCTAATTTTGACAACATCTCTGAGCAGATGCTGTCTTGAGCAGTTCGAGTACATTCTTGGACCCCGTCGATGTCCACTCTACTTTCTAATAGAGCCTTGGTTACTACTCCCCCATGTACTAACCCTTGATTGACATGTCTGCTTTCATCGAGAGTAAGGAGAATCATGGAAGGAATGTCAATTTTCTCTATGATCTTGAGAGCATAGATTAACCTTACGTCTCTCGCGTTGACAATGTGGGTTCGTTGATTTTGTGGAGTTATGTTGTGGTTGAGCAAACTGAAGAGGACTCTGTCAGGTATTGACATTTCCGCTGCAGGAAAGTTCTTCAATGTTGCTCCTTTGTTGAGCAAGCTTACCATCTTCCCTCCCAGATGACCGAGATCGCTCCATGATGTTTCTTTTGGGACAATCAGTCCTTTTGATTCTAAAAAAAAAGTCTCGGAGACCCAAGACTTGGAGATGGAGATTTTGGTATCTTGAACCTGTGAGATGATATAGTCGTCATCTTCATCACTCCGGAGTGGTCCAAGGTTTCTGATATGTTCTTTTAGCAGCTCTGTGTAGACTGGGATAGGCTTCTGGGAGAAGTTTACCCATTGTTGGAACTCCAATAACTCGACTACCTCTCCTAGGCCCATCTTTTCCATCCATTCTATGTCCAACGTCTTAGGTAAGACGGGACAAGATCTGTCGTTTACATTCTCAGCTTTGACCAAAGTTGGCTCAAGCTCCTTGAGTTTCTTAAGTCGCTTCAGAGATTGAGGAGGTTGAGACTTAGCAACGGCCTTCTTAGCTTGAAGGAGTTCCTCGAGTTCCTCATTATGTGGTGAAAGAGCCATCTTCTGTTTGCCTTTTGCCTCCTTCAGTTGCTCACGCTCCTGGTGCATGAGTGTGACATGTGATGGCGACTCAGTGTCACTGTCTTCTACCTGAAGCTGTCGTTGAGGTGTTGGAGACCTATCGACGAGTGGTTCCTCGGACTCGGCGATGTGTTTCGCCTCTTCCTTGGAGTCAGCTGCTATCGCTGGAAGTATCTCCTCTACTGAAGCTCTTTTTGTACTGGTTCATTGATTTGAACCTCCTCTTCCTCTAGTTGTCGTACAACTGCCTTGATTTCAGCTGAGATAGTTGCTTCTTCATCATCAGAGAAGAGCAGTAGTCGTGTGATCTTTTCTGGGGTAGAGTGAGATTTTTGTGGTGCTGTTGGTTTTGGGCGCGCCTAGATGCGTGAGTTAAACGACTGGTTGTGGCGGTTGAATGGCCTTTGGACTTTGATTGTTTGGCTTTCGATTTCTTTGTGATATCTATGGAGGTTTTAGCTGAGGGTGCAGGAGAAGACATTTTTGGTTTTTCGGTAGAGGTAGCTAGGAACTTGAAGTATTTTTGGCTTGAGGAGTTCTGTTTGAATAAGGTGATGAAGCTTGGGAAAATAGTGGTTTAAATAGTCT
The DNA here is from genome assembly GCA_023374045.1 of Limonium bicolor. Lineage (NCBI taxonomy): Eukaryota > Viridiplantae > Streptophyta > Magnoliopsida > Caryophyllales > Plumbaginaceae > Limonium > Limonium bicolor. Next base: position 197,200,463 of record CM041778.1, on the reverse strand, counting down.
ACCTCGTTGTGTAGAAGTTCGCCTTCGTCAGTTACCTAACGTACAAGCTGATCTTCTAGCTCTTTGAAAAGTCGAGGGGGTGGTGATTCTGTGTGAGCTTTTGTCAACCTTGTATCGGCCACTTGTCCTGAGGAAGATTCCTTGAGAGCCACTTTACGGAGAGAGGATTTTGGTGCCATTTTTAGTCGAAGGATTTCTGGAGTTTAAAACCTTTCACTAAAGAAATCTTTAGAGATGCTGTGAGGCGAGGTTCTTTGCACTGATCTCACGAAGTTGTTTGTAAGAGAGAAGAGAAAATGCTTTGATCGCTTAGAGAGATTAGAGAAAGTGAGGGCAATAGTGTGACAGGAGTAAGGCTCCCATCGCCCTTTTATAGATATCGAGTAACGATCGGTGACCGCTCCTAGTCCGCTCGCTGACATGTCCTAATGGTACTATTCATAACGGGCAGCAGTTGTGACGGTTGTCAGCGATCCGTTGAGAAGTTTTTCCGTTCTATCCATTGGACTATCTCTAACCTAATCTCACTTTTGTGGAAAATGACATATCTGCTTCGAGTAGTCGTTTGACATGTTTTCTATGCATTAAATTGATCGTTGACTACTGAACGACAATATAACAGGTGTTGCTCACATGTCGTTGACCGATCGTGGGAAATAAAAGCAGTTTAACTGTGATTAATGAATATCATACCAAGATCATGAACAATCTTAGTAAACCTTTCTCTACTTAATGGCTTTGTAAAGATGTCAGCTAGTTGATTCTCAGTAGAGATATACTTTAAACCAACTAATTCTTTTTCACAACAATCTCTAAGAAAATGATGTCTAATGTCAATATGTTTGGTACGAGAATGATGCACATGATTTTTAGAAATAGAGATGGCACTTGTATTATCACACATAATTGGTAAAATACCCGTTTTGACGCCATAATCACCAATTTATTGTTTAAGCCATAGGAGTTGGGCACAGCAGCTTGCCACAACAATGTATTCAGATTCAGTTGTTAAGATTGCAACACTTTGTTGTTTCTTTGATCCCCATGCATTCAGACATGACCCAACAAAGAATGCTGTTCCTGAAGTGCTCTTTCTATCGATGATAGATCCTCCATAGTCTGCATCTGAAAATCCTACAACGTTACAGTTAGTGAACTTAGGATAAAAGAGACCAAGATTCATGCTTCCTTTTAAGTAACGTAGGATTCTTTTTACAGCTGTGAGGTGACTTTCTCTTGGATCTGCTTGAAACATGGCACATAAGCAAACACTATACACGATGTCAGGTCTACTAGCAGTTAAATATAGTAGAGAACCAATCATCTCTCTGTAAGATCACTGGTCGACCGGTCGGTCACCAGTCATGATACCCATCTTAGTGCCAACTGCCATTGGTGTGTGAAACGTCTTACATCCCTCTATTCCAAATCTCTTTAGCAAGTCTTTTACGTACTTCTCTTAGGAAATGATGGTCCCTTCATCATTCTTCTTGACTTGAATTCCTATAAAGAATTTCAATTCTCCCAGATCACTCATCTCAAATTCCTTTTTCATCAATGCTTTGAACTTTGTGCAATATTTCTCATCAGAGGCTCCAAAGATTATATTATCAACATATACTTGCACAATTAGGAAATCTCTTTTGTTGTTATAAACAAATAGAGTTTTCTCTACTTTACCTCTTTTAAAGTGGTTTTCCAATAGATAGGAGGACAGGCGATCATACCATGATCTTCGAGCTTGTTTGAGCCCGTAAAGAGCTTTGTCAAGTTTGAGTACCATGTCTTTTCCTTCTTGTGTCTCAAAACCTGGAGGTTGCTCAACATACACTTCCTCTTTGACGTACCCATTTAGGAAGGCACTCTTGATGTCAAGTTGGAAGAGTTTGATTCCTTTGTGTGCAGCAAATGCAATTAGTAATTTGATAGATTCCATCCTTGCTACTGAAGCGAAGGTTTCTTGGAAGTCTGTTCCTTCTTGTTGTCGATATCCTTGATCTACCAGACAAGCCTTGTTCCTGACAACTTCTCCCATTTCATTTAGCTTATTTCTAAAGACCCATTTTGTGTCAAGTACTCCTTGATGAGTAGGGCGAGGCACAAGATGTCAGACTTTGCATCTTTCAAACTGGTTTAGTTCTTCTTGCATTGCATTGATCCAGTCTGAGTCTCGAAGAGCTTCCTTGACGTTGTTGGGCTTGATGGGTGAGACTGCCGTTGAGAAGGCTAGGAGATCTCGAGTTTGTGCTCTTGTATGAGTTCCTTTGGATATGTCTGATATGATATTCTCCACTGGATGATTTTTGTACAAAGCACGAGATTGATGAATGGTTGATGGAGAGAGAGGATCCTCAACATCATTGTTTCCTTCGTCGACCTGTTGTTGACCTGTCGCTGACCTGTCGGGCAAGTTTTCTTTAGTCGGTGATTCATCTTTGGGATTTTCTATGTGATCCTGATCAGCTAGATTGAATCCGAGTTCTTTATTTTCATCAGATTCCTTGAATTTGTGTATGTTAGCCTCATTAAAGACTACGTGCACACTTTCCTCCACCTTCAGTGTCCTTTTGTTGTATACTTTGTATGCCCGGCTTCTTTCAAAGTATCCAAGGAAGATGGCCATGTCACTTCTGGCATCAAACTTCCCAAGAAGACTTTTTTCATTGTTGTGGACATAACATTTGCAACCAAATGTCATGAAGTGACTTATGTTTGGTTTTCTTCCCTTGATTAACTCATAGGGAGTTTTGTTAGGATCGGTCGTATGAGCATTCTGTTTGTGATGTAGCATGCAGTCGCCACCGCTTCTGCCTAGAAGACTTGAGGAAGATTTCTCCCTAATAGCATGGCCCTGGCTACCTCTTGTAGTGTTTTGTTCTTTCGCTCATTTACCCAATTTTGTTGGGGTGTTCTTGGTGCTGAATATGTGTGACTAATCCCATGTTGTTTACACATATCCATGAATTATTGATTCTCAAATTCTTACCCATGATCAGACCGAAGAGTCTTGATCTTGAGATTGAGTTGTACTTGGACTTTTCCTGCAAAGGCTTGAAATTTCTCATAGACTTCATCTTTGGAAGCAATAAAGAGTGTCCAAACAAACCGTGAGTAATCATCAACAATTACAAAAACATACCAATTTCCTCCAAAACTTTTGACTCTCATAGGTCCACATAAGTCCATATGAAGTAATTCAAGTGGTTTGGATGTACTAACTGAGTTCTTTGATTTAAAAGAAGTCTTGGTCTGTTTGCTTCTAACACAAGCATCACAAAGATTGGTCTCAAATTTATTAATCTCAGAAAGACCTCTTACCAACTGTTTCTTGAAAAGTTTTCTTAGTAAAGAAGTGCTAACATGCCCTAGTCTTTTGTGCCATAGAGTAGAGTCATCTATTGAAGCAGTCAAGCAAGAAAGATTTGGACTGTCATTATCCTCTAAGCTTGTTACATAAACATTTTCCATCTTTTTCCCTTAAACAACTCTTTGCCATTTTTCTGACTTACTATGCTACAATGTATAGGGTAGAAGTGAACTAAATTTCCTTTGTCACAAATTTGAGAAACACTAAGCAAGTTGAATTTTAAACCGTGAACTAGATTTACACTATCTATGACATAGTCATATGTAATACCAACCTTACCTACACCGATGATTTTACCTTTCTTGTTGTCGCCAAAGGAAACGGTTCCTTGGCTTCCTGGTTCGAGTGAGAAGAACTTCTTCTTGTATCCTGTCATGTGTTTAGAGCACCCACTGTCGATGTAACCAGCAGGGGTCCATTCTCACTCGATTATGCACTTAACACGTTAGTGGTGTGGGGTTAGGGTCCACAGAAAGGTTGGACCCATTTCCACCATTTAATACTCTAAGATCATTTTTGACTACCCATTTTAGTCCTAGTTTCTTGAGTTGCCAATGCCTCATAAAACTCGTTTTGTGGCAGCTGGACTCATGATGACCGGGTAGTCTACATAAGCTGCAGGCATCTCTACGACTGGTCTCTGACCGGCATCCGACCTGTCGTTTGCTTCTCCTCATGGGTGTCTTAGAAACAACATCTATCTTAGAATATTTTTCTTTGATGGTAGCTAGTTCCTTTTCTTTAGTGTTAAGAGCAACAATCAATTCATCGATTTCAAGTTGTTTTTCATACTTCAACTTTTCATGAACGGTGAGAATTTCACTATAATCTCTTTGTGATTTCATGAGTGCCCTCATGAGATTTTCTACCTTTTTATCCGAGGTTTTTCTCAGGTTTTCATTTTCTTCCAAAAGTTCATCGTTTTTAGTTTCTAATGCCTCTAGGTGATCAACTAATACAAGAGAAAACTTTCTAAGTCCTAGAAGTTCAGCCTTTTGAATTCTCCTTCTAAGTTTAGAATAGTTTACCTTATGTTGTTCTTTTTCTCCTTTTGATTCTGAGACATCGTTGCTTTGTGCCATCAAGCACGCATCTTCAAGGCATAGGTGAGCCTTCTCCTCTTCTGAGATGTCACTTTCTGAGGTTGGATTGTCATCACTCTGTTCAGAATCTCCCCATGCGGCAACGAAGGCTTCCTTCTTTGGTCCTTTGTTGAATGATCGTCGGACAGGCTTCTTGACCCTGTCGTTGTCCTCTCGTGATCGCTGAGGGCAGTCTTTGATGTGATTTCCACGTTTTGAACACCCAAAGCACTTGTCATTGCTTTTCTTCTGATCATCTGACTCTTTGGACTCCTTGCAATTCCTCATTTTATTTTTTATGAACTTTCGAACGTACCTCTTAGCATAGAGGACCATCTCATCATTGTCATCTCCTAACTCGGACCTTTCATTTTCAGCTACTTGAAGGGCTATGCCTTTCCCTCTATCTCTTGATGAGATTTCCAAGTTTTTGTGTTGTAATTTTAACTCGAAAGCCATTAGAGATCCTAGCATGTCTGCTAGAGACATCTTAGAGAGATCATGCACTTCTTGCATGGCATTGACTTTGCTATCAAAGGAGGCAGGGAGAGATCTGAGGAACTTCCGAATTTGATCCTCGTTAGAGATAGTTCTTCCAAGCACCAACATTTCATTGATCAGCTTAGTGAACCTTGTATGCATTTCAGAAATGCTCTCCTTTTCTTCCTTCTTGAATAGCTCCCAGTGAGTGAGTAGCAACTCAATGCGAGTCTTTTTGATCTCATCATTCCCTTCATAGGTGACCTCAAGAGTTTTCCAAATCTCTTGGACCGTTTTAGCTGAAGCAATTTTTTAGTATTGCTCAGGTAGTAGTGCACAGTGAAGTATTCTTATAGCTCGAGCATTGAATATCAGCTTCTTTATTTGATCATCCGTCATGTTGTCGATAGATATGTCTTGTCCTTGAGGATTCTGGAAGGTGTACTCTCCATGTGTTATCACCCTCCACATTCTAGGATCGTCAGACTTGATATGAAACTCCATCTTGTTCTTCCAATGAGTGTAGTTGTCTCCATTGAAGAGTTGTGGTCGATTTGGTGCAGAACCTTCTTCTGCTGCTAGAATGCTTGCATGAGACATCTTGATCGTCTTCCAAAGCAGTTAGCTTTCTAGAAGAGACCCGCTCTAATACCAATTGAAACTCGCAAGCGCTCGTGATGCGTCCCCGATGTGTCGTGGACGTATCGTGGACTCTAATAAAACTTGATAGACGAGAGGCAACTATTAAACTGGAAAACACATTTCAATTGAGAATTTACACACACAAAATTCACTCAACCTCCCTTGCCCCACACACGGACTCCCGGGACAGTTTCGACTTTACCCCTAAAGTCGTCAACCCTCTCATGACTATCGGCCTACGGTTCACCAACCGTTCCCCGACCTGTCATCCTATCAAATACCCAATGTATTGATACTCTAACCCAGTCCTCACTAGCTCACCAACTCTCTAGCACTTATACACACTCCTAAGTCTAATCCACACTTGCCCAGATTATCTCTATCTTTTCTCTCGTATAGGGGCCTATCTTACAAGGAACATTAAGGCACGTATTTATACAAGTTAGTTGAGATGCCAACTAACAACCTAGGAAATGTAGACTCTAAGAGTAAAATACTCATTCTTCTACAATATAATATCCGTACCCTACTTGCAGATTTTCGTCCAACTTGATCTAGAGCCACCAGCACACGTGTTGCCTTGTGAATGGACAAGTTGGCAGCGCGTCTCCCCAAGTGGTCGGTCACCACTTGCACACTTCAACTTGTCTGAACTTGTCTGGCTCATTAATGCTCATAAATGCTCTCTTTTGAAGTATTACGGCTATGTAATGATGCTCATCAATAGCCTTTGCTTATCTTGTTATCTTGCACATTAATGAGATACACCTTTTGTCGTGTGTTTGTCAAGAGCAAGTTGCTTGTGTGGTTGTGAATAATCTGAGTGAGTTTGTCGATGTTGCTAACTCCGTTTGGTCCTTGTTTGATGTCTGATGTAAGAGATATGTGATGGTGTGGTTCTTGACTGCTTGTGTCTTGCTAGAAGTTCTCCGGAGCTCTCGCCGACAGGTGCCCGACTGGTAGAGCACATGTCGTGGATTGAGTGCGCTTGCAACCTTGCGTGCTAAGCCAATCATGACTTAAGTGCGCTTGCAACCTTGCGTGCTAAGCCACTTATTCACCTGTCTATTTGAAATCATGAATCTTGAAAACACATTAGATAGACAACACAAGGTTTGCTATTATCAGAACTAAAGGATCTTGTCTTAACATCCTCTACAAGAGCTGGATCTACGGTCCGCTCGCTAACAATCTCCCTGCGTCGGGGAGAGTTAAACTAGCTCTGTGCATCTTTACTGACGAAGATGCCATCTATCAGGCCAGTGGGATGGCCTAGCTTTTGGTTGGGAGCGGCAGTGTTCCTCCTAGCGCGACGCTGTCGGTGCGCTATTGTGCTGCAAGAAGTAAAAGGAAAGGAAAAAAAACAAAAGAAAGAACAAATAGCAGAAAGTGAAACGTTAGAGCATAAATAAGATGACAATAAGCAATTGGGCAAAATATTCAGCATGAAGCACATTGAAGATCAAAAGAAACGACGTTTGTTTGGAAAAATGTTAGCATAGTCTCCCCTGTTTTTCTATCATTTCCCGGTTCTAAGAACCTCCACATATTACCCAAAAGGGTACCATGCAACTCACCAAGCACACCACTAACAACTTCAATCAAAATGATAACTCCCACCAAGCACACTACCAATTTTTATCAAGGTTTCACAATTTAGGTGACAACAACTCGCAAACACAAAATGCAACCAATATAGGCTTAATTAGGCTTTTAGGCATCCAGCAGCATTCACAAAGCAATTAGCATAAATTTAAACACCCTTGAATAATGCTAAACAAAAATTATTCAATTTAAGACATAGATCACCAATTTTGGTCACTAAGACACATCACAAGATAAGACAATTAAGTATAACACCCGAGTCAATTAAAGACCAAGAATGCTCTTTAACCAATCCACCACACTTATAAGGTAATAGCACCACCAACCATAGGTAAGTCATGATAAATTAAGCATAATTCAATTTAAGACATTAAGTACAAAAATTATGCTAAAACCCAAATAATGCCACAATTCCTTGCCCAATTCCACACACAAACCCTAAAATAATCAATTGATACATTCCCACAACAAATTTGCCAAAAATCAGAAGCAGCACCTTATGCCCCATTTGGTTCGACCTAATTCTAACCCCAAGTGTAACTTCAATAAAAAATCATCAAATTGATACATTAGGACAAGAATCACATACCTTGATGATTGTAGCAGTAATAAGCACAAATTTGATGATTTTGGGGTGGAAATCGGTAAAAATTGAGTTAGGGGAGAGGTAAAAAAAATTAGGGATTGGGGGTGTGATTCGGGGACGGCTGCAGACAGGATAATGTGAGTGGTTGGAACTGGTGTTTTTAAAACAAATGAAAAAGGAATTAAAAACTCAAAATACCTTATGGGCTGCAAACAAATCCCGGTCGCAGTAGTATAGCAAAGTGGAGGCGACCGGATATCGAACCGTGGGACTAAAGGGAATTATCTAATTCCTAAGCTGTGTCACAAAAGGGGGATTAATTGACTTGTTTTTATAAATAAAAAGGAAAGATAAAATAAACTGAGTAAAAGGTAAATTAAACAGGACTCTGGGTTCAGGTTTATATAGTCTGCTCTTTTATGCTATGTCTACCGGTTTTATTATAATAGTTTGGCAAAATTCATGTTAGTATCTTGAGGACTAAATCATAGACTCAAAAGAACTCGTTTACCAGAACATGCTCGGTCTAATCCAGATTCGAGCAAAACACATGTGAATGGATTAAGTATAAGAAATTATATTTGTGTCTGAAAATACTAACTTATTAAATCATAATAAGCTTTCTACAGATTTACGGCTTAATTAACCTGTCTATTTATCACGGATCTGATCAAAATAGATTTAGTAAAGCATTTTAATAAATTCATGAAATTTATTAAAAAGGCGAGAGATAAGCTTTAATCGTAACAAACTGTATTTAATTAAACTTGTAAAAACATAATTACATAATTAAACAGACTATAAATTAACCTTCACCCAGAGTAAATCCTCTTAGCCTGACATATTAACTGGTAATATGTTGGTCAGAGGTTGGACAGAATAACAACGTAGTGGTTTTTGTGGATGAAAATGGAGTGAGATGGATATCTAATATCTAGGTGAATGGAGAGGAGATGGTGATTTTGTGGAGGTAAATTGACATGGTTTTTGGGGTGGAATGAGATATATGTTAATGGAGGGTTGTAGGTGTATTTATAGGAAAATATGGGTAAAAGAGGGAGAAGAGGCGGTAGAATAGGTGTGTGAAGAGATAATGTTATTATCTCTTCACACTTTGTCGACATGCCCCTGTACGCTGTCATTACCGACATGTCTGAACCAGCGTCCGGACCTGCTGGTTCGGACATGTCGATTTTTACCGCGGAGGATTTCTTGTAATGTGTCCGAACTTGCATGTTCGGATGCAAGTTCGGACACAACTTATTTTGGCTCTAAAATCTTCGTTTGAACTCCGATTTGATCCCCGTTTGTTGCGTCGTAATACTCATGAGAAACTCTACACATTTACATGGCTTTTTCCTGCACTTAACATATAAAATACATTAGTCCATAACAAAACATAAATCTAGGAAAAAGCATATAGTAAGTGGGAAACATTACTTTAAAGTGTTGTAAATAATAAGGTAATTAAACCCTAAAAGTCTATATGTTTCGCACTTATCAAATTCCCCCATAATTACCGTTTGCTTGTCCTCAAGCAAATCTTTATGATAGAATCTTTAAACAAGTTAAATATAAAATAACCAAACAGGGAGAGCACAGAAAAGATTGCTACAAAACTTCTAGATTAAAGGATACTAGAACCTCTTTTTTTTAGTTTTTTTAAAAGAACCTTGAAATCATACAAACAACTATTAAGAAGGAGAAGTAGAAACATAAGAATCCAGTTTTTAACCCTGAGCCAATCCACTATTTTCTTTCACATTTCCTGAAATGACAAGGGGCATAAAGTAAAATCATATTCCATTATACCTTTCAATGCCACGTACTCATGATCCATAAATAAGAAGTTTTCATCATTTAAGTACATAATGCAAAGATACTTCGATTGAAGTTAAATTTCCTTTCACCTCAGACTTTTCTCTCCACCCTTGTAGCGGTTTTGGGTCAACTATCCCAGATATAAAATACCTTAGGTAGCTAGGTGATAAAGCACCCCAAAGAACTTAATAACCAAGTGGACGAGGCCTGCTTAGGATCAGAATATGCTTGTTTGGATCAGAGGAGTACCTTGCCATGTTTTTTTTCCACCTTTACATTCCAATTTAAATCCCAGGCTCAAAGCTAAAAATAGAGCTCAAATGATAATTATTCTGAAACTTTAAGCATTTCCTTATCAGAATAAATTTTTAAAATGGTTGAAAATTTTAAGTACCCCATAATGTTTGTAGGTTTGCAATATTTCCTCTATGGCTCCCTTTTTTACTATTTCAAACTTAATAAATCTAAACAAATTGTCAAAAGCGAAAACTTAAGAACAAGCTACGAGGGTACGAGTACTCCCCCACACTTAAGCTCAAGCAATGCCCTAATTGCGTAGAAAGAATTAAATTAATAGGGCATGCAATCTGATAAAGGAAATTACACAAAACAAAGCAAAAGGGAATATGAAATATCATAAGAGAAAGAGTGTACTCCCTAGAGTTTGCAGAGTGTGCAGAGCTCCCCCACACTTGCGTGCAGCTGTAGAATTACATGAAATGTACCTGTAAAGAATATTCTACACAGCCAGAAAAACTCAAGTAAAACCCGCATTTTATTTTAACATATAAAAGGGAAATATAGTACAAAAGAGAAAACAAAATAAAAGGAAAGGCAAAGTATAGATAGTGGGTTGCCTCCCACTAAGCTGCCCGGTTTAACGTCTCTAGCTAGACACATGTTCTTCATTATCCCGGATCAAAAATGAAAGTGGACAACGGTGTTAACGGGAATATGAAATGGCCAACAAGTAGGATTGAACCACCTAGATCAAAACAAAGTATTACTGCAGCAATTGAATTAGGAAAATACAAACTCCACAAAACCTGGTTTTAAAGGAGGTGTTTGCTGTAAGAAATCTCTAACAGAAAACCGGGTGATGGTTGTATTTCTTCCTCAAACTGGAGAATGTAAACATTCTCCTTTTGTTGTTTAGCCGTATGGAGGCAAGGTGGTAGTGGTGATCCTTGCTCAAAGTCGAGGATGTAAATTTCCTCCCCTGGATCGAAAATGAAGGTGGAAGTGGGCTTCAATGGGTGGGTTGGGTGGGCATTTTTTTCTTTGGAAAAGGGCCCTGATTTTTCAATGGATGACCCTTGGTGCGAGGATCATCTAGTTGTGGAGACGCCTTTTTAATTTTAAGGATGAAGACATCCTAAACTGCGTTGAACGGTGTAGGGAGAACTTCGGGGCGAATTGTATCTTCAAATTCTGATCCTGGATTAAAAGGGAAGGTGGCCTTCTCACTTAGCAATTTGACTTCGAGTTTCCACCCTACTTCTTTGGTGCATAAGAGGGGAAGGCCGTGATCCTCCAGATGAAGATCAAAGTTGGATGGCTCCTCCTCCTCAAATTTGAGGATGTATATATCCTCATCTTCTTGGAGAGGCTTATAGGAAGAGCCCTGATTGAATTCAACTTTAGAGGGAGGTGGCTCCTCGAAGTTGATTGTAGCTTTTTGTTTGGATGTCCTAGCGGGAGTGACCAGTTCCTCCTCTTCATTTTTGAGGATGTAACTATCCTCATTTTCTGGGTATAGCACAGAGAAGGAGGGCAAATAACGGTAGTTGACTTCAGAGGGAGGAGACTCCATGAAGTTGAGGTAGAAGCTGTCCTCTGATGGCTTGTCTTCAAGCTCAAGCAGAAGGTTTGATGTCGTTTGCTCAGGTTCGAACGGGGGTGGTGAAAGAGAGTAACTCAAATCCTTAGTAAAGTCATCCACTATATGAACCATTTCGCTCTCCGGTTGCTGTGATGCAAGGTTTAGTGGACCTTCCATCATTTCATTTATCTCAACTAATTTGGCATAGAGCTTCAGTTGGTTCATGTCGAGATATTCTTCCTCAGCCCTCTACTCCACTTCATGGACCATTTCACTCTCTGGTTGTTGCTCCCTTTGAGCTAGTGGGATGGGCTGGTCCACTACACAAATTGCATTTGCATACTCTCGTGGATTTGGATCGGTTTGTGAGGGGAGTTGGGCAGGAGGTCTTTGTTGGATGAGAAGTTGTTGGATTTGGGATTGCAAGGCTTTTTGGTCTTTACGAAGGGTTGTGACTTCATCTTGCGTGTCTCGGGTCTTACTCATCATTGCTTTAAACATCTCCTGCATTTGGGACATTCCAGAGTCGGGATTTGAAGGAGGTTGAGTTGGTCGGCTTGAAGGAGCATCATTGCCATAAGGCGGTTGCTGATACTGCCTTTGGCCTCCTTGAAAATTGGGGTACATGTTGCGCTGCCATGGTTGTCTGTACCCTAAATTGTTGCCAACAAAGTTTGCTTCCTCTGCTGCTTTTAATTCTTGTAATTGGGGGCATTGTTCATAGTCGTGTGGCCCGCCGCACTGCGTACAAGATATATCAGAAGATGATAAGGATAGAGGAGCGTAACCTGGAGGGGTTGTAGATGATCGGGAAGTCATCGACTTTGCGTGTTGGGGGTAGGAGTTCATGGCCATCTGCTCAACTACTTTCTGCAAGGTGCTTACCTTCGTCGCCTGCTGCGCATTGCTCTCCATGAGTTGCTCGTGGCTTCTCATCAACTGGTCGAACTTATTGTCACTTTCTCCTACGTGGTATAAGCCTGGAGTGCCGCCTCTTGATCCACCTGTGGCCCAGTCTCTGATCTCTTCACAGAGGGATTCTATCCCATTTAGGAATTGTTCACCTGACTTTTTCAAAATGTCGGCACCTAAGGAAGACAGTACCATAGTTTTGCATTGATTGATTAAGCCTTTGTAGAACAACTGAGACAACTGTTCTTTTGTGAGACCATGGTGAGGACACGTCAGCAGCAGTCTTTTGAAACGGTCCCAAGTTTCGCAAATGTTTTCTGACCCTGGCTGCTTGAAATTGTAGATCTCACCAATAATTTCTAACGTTCAGCTTGGGGGTAGGAACTTGCCGTAGAACTTGGTGGCCATTTCATCCCAAGTACCAATGGTACTTGGTGTAAGGCTGTGGTACCATTTACTTGCATTTCCCGTCAGGCTGTGAGGGAACAGGGACAGTCTTGCGTATTGAAGTACTGTGTTGGTCGCGGTTAGACTGTTGGCATGCTGTAGAAACTTGGTGACATGCAACAGAGCTTCGTCTGGACTAGAGCCATCGAACATGCCTAACTCCTTCACGCATCGGATCTGATGATATGGCTTCAGCTGTTGCCACTCATCGTATTCGGATTGGGTAAGGTGGGGAAGGGTGATGGCGGGGTGTTGTCCTTGATTAGATGGCCTGTTGATGTTACGAACTGTAGATGGTGAAGATGTCATATCTACTTCCTAGTTAGACTCTATCACCGTGGTGGTTATGTTTTGTTGAGATCGTTTCTGCCTTAAAGTGCGCAAAAAAGTTCTCTCGATCTCAGGGATGTAGCTAACCGTATGATTATTAATATTGTCCGGAAGGCTGTGTGACCTGGTAAAAGGCATTCACCACTTAAAACAGCAAAAGAAACTGGGAATTTGAAACAGCTCAACAGTTAATGAAATCTTTTTTTTTTAGATTTTTAGATTTATATTTTTTTTTCTTTCTATTATTTTTTAAACAGATTAAATAAACCGAAATTAAATAAACTTAAGAGAAATAGAAATAAATGCAGTTAAGTAAATGAAAATAGTAAAATAAAATAAAGAAAAAGGACAGAATTAAATTGATGGAATTTAAATAACAAGGGAATTTAAATGACTAGAAAATAAAAAAACGTAATTTAAATGACAATTAAATAAAGAACTGGAATTTAATTGACTGAAATTTAAATGGCGGAATATTTAAATGACAAAATTTAGATTACTGAAATTTAAAGGACAATGGAAATTTAAATAACTTGAAAGTAAATGACAGGAATTTTAAATGACTGGGAAAATAAATGACTATAATTAATACAATATTTAAATTGTTGGAATAATTAAATGACAGAAATTAGTAGAAATAAAATAAACAAACAACAAAATAGTATAAACAAAATATTATAATATAGCAAGTGAATTATCCGGGGCTTTAGGGACTAGAATAAATCAAGTCCCCGGCAACGACGCCATTTTACAGACAGGATAATGTGAGTGGTTGGAACTGGTGTTTTTAAAACAAATGAAAAAGAAATTAAAAAATCAAAAATACCTTACGGGCTGCAAACAAATCCCGGTCGCAGTAGTATAGTAAAGTGGAGGCGACCGGATATCGAACCGTGGGACTAAAGGGAATTATCTAATTCCTAAGTTGTGTCACAAAAGGGGGATTAATTGACTTGTTTTTATAAATAAAAAGGAAAGATAAAATAAACTGAGTAAAAGGTAAATTAAACGGGACTCTGGGTTCAGGTTTATATAGTCTGCTCTTTTATGCTATGTCTACCGGTTTTATTATAATAGTTTGGCAAAATTCGTGCTAGTATCTTGAGGACTAAATCATAGACTCAAAAGAACTCGTTTACCAGAACATGCTCGGTCTAATCCAGATTCGAGCAAAACACATGTAAACGGATTAAGTATGAGAAATTATATTTGCGTCTGAAAATACTAACTTATTAAATCATAATAAGCTTTCTACAGATTTACTGCTTAATTAACCTGTCTATTTATCATGGATTTGATCAAAATAGATTTAGTAAAGCATTTTAATAAATTCATGAAATTTATTAAAAAGGCGAGAGATAAGCTTTAATTGTAACAAACTGTATTTAATTAAACCGGTAAAAACATAATTACATAATTAAACAGACTATAAATTAACCTTCACCCAGATTAAATCCTCTTAGCCTGACATATTAACTAGTAATATGTTGGTCAGAGGTTGGACAGAATAACAACGCAGTGGTTTTTGTGGATGAAAATGGAGTGAGATGGATATCTAATATCTAGGTGAATGGAGAGGAGATGGTGATTTTGTGGAGGTAAATTGACATGGTTTTTGGGGTGGAATGAGATATATGTTAATGGAGGCTTGTAGGTGTATTTATAGGAAAATATGGGTAAAAGAGGGAGAAGAGGCGGTAGAATAGGCGTGTGAAGAGATAATGTTATTATCTCTTCACACTTTGTCGACATGCCCCTGTACGCTGTCATTACCGACATGTCTGAACCAGTGTCCGGACCTGCTGGTTCGGACATGTCAATTTTTACCGCGGAGGATTTCTCGTAATGTGTCCGAACTTGCATGTTCGGACGCAAGTTCGGACACAACTTATTTTGGCTCTAAAATCTTCGTTTGAACTCCGATTTGATCCCCGTTTGTTGCGTCGTAATCCTCATGAGAAACTATACACATTTACATGGCTTTTTCCTGTACTTAACATATAAAATACATTAGTCCATAACAAAACATAAATCTAGGAAAAAGCATATAGTAAGTGGGAAACATTACTTTAAAGTGTTGTAAAAAATAAGGTAATTAAACCCTAAAAGTCTATATGTTTCGCACTTATCAACGGCTGGCTATTGATGGTTGTTGGTGGCGGGCGCGGCGGTCATCGGAATGCTGGAGAAGCAGGCGGCAACCGGGAGTGCTGGACGGTGGTGGATCTGTGACTGCTGTTGGAGTGCGGTGCTGGAGTTCGCAGAGGAAGAACGCGACTGGGTTGGGGGATTTGAGAGAGATGGAGTCGAGTTGAATGACAGGGAAAAGAAAGAGGAAGGTGATTTTATGAAAACGCCGCGTTGCGGCTCTTTTATTTTTCAAAATTTTTGACCCGACCGACCTTGTCAAGATCGGTCGCAAGGTTAGTCCAAGTCAGTAGGCGAGGAGTTTGAAAATTTTGACTCGTCCGACCTTTACAAGTTCGATTGCAAGGTCGGTCGCAGTCAGTAGGTGGAATTTCTGACTTTTTGGACCCGACCGACCTTGCCAAGTTTGGTCGCAAGGTCGGTCCAAGTCAGTAGCTTGATGATTTGAAATTTCGGACTCGACCGACCTTGCTAAGCTCGGTCCTATGGTCTGTCAAAGTCAGAAGCTACCGGTTTTGCAAAAATTGGACCGACCGACCTTCCCAAGGTTGGTCCTAAGGTCGGTCCAGACCAGAATCTCCTCAAAAATTTTGTTTTCTTGCCCAAAACACTTAACTTCATCGACAAGCAGCTCCAACACACGAAAAATAACCAGAAACACAACAATGAACGCATGAAACAAGCAAACTAAACAACATAACTAAAACAAGAAAATGATGCAAGGTAAAGATGGAAATAGTCCGGGTTGCCTCCTGAAAAGCCGCCCATCTTTTTAAGGTCTTTGGCTAGACCATATTAAAGGTTAGAAGGAACCTGGAGGGTCTCTTAAGTAAAGAGCCCGAGCTTCAACCTTTTGAATGTCTCCTCCTTGGTAGTGCTTCAGCCGGGACCCGTTAACCATGAAAGTTTCCCCCTTGACATTCTTCAGCTCAAAAGCTCCATAAGGGGTTACCCTTGTGACAGTGAAGGGGCCAGCCCAATGAGACTTCAATTTCCCGGGGAATAACTTCAACCTTGAGTTATAAAGGAGAACCCGGTTGCCTTCGTGAAACTCCTGCTTCACAATCATCTTATCATGCCATTTCTTGGCCTTTTCTTTGAAGATGTGGTTGTTTTCTTAAGCTTCCTCCCGAATCTCTTCTAACTCGGTCAATTGGAACCGTCTTTTATCACCGGCGCTCTTGAGATCATAATTAAGGGTCTTCACCGCCCAATATGATTTATACGCTAATTCAACCTGCAAGTGACAAGCCTTCCCATAGACGAGTCGGAACGGGGACATACCGATTGGAGTTTTGTAGGCGGTCTGATATGCCCACAATGCATCATCGAGCTTGGTGACCCTTGTGACAGTGAAGGGGCCAGCCCAAAGAGACTTCAATTTCTCGGGGAATAACTTCAACCTTAAATTATAAAGGAGAACCCGGTCGCCTTCGTGAAACTCCCGCTTCACAATCATCTTATCATGCCATTTCTTGGCCTTTTCTTTGTAGATGCGGTTATTTTCGTAAGCTTCCTCCCGAATCTCTTCTAACTCGGTCAATTGGAACCGTCTTTTGTCACCGACGCTCTTGAGATCATAATTGAGGGTCTTCACCGCCCAATATGATTTATGCGCTAATTCAACCAGCAAGTGACAAGCCTTCCCATAGACGAGTCGGAACGGGGACATACCGATTGGAGTTTTGTAGGCGGTCTGATATGCCCACAATGCATCATCGAGCTTCATGGACCAATCTTTTCTTAAAGAGTTGACCGTCTTTTGAAGGATCCATTTGAGCTCTCGGTTGGTGACCTCAGCTTGGCCATTACATTGTGGGTGGTACGGAAGGTCAACCTTGTGTCTCACTCCATATCTATTCATTAGAGCTTTAAATTGTTTGTTACAGAAATGAGATCCTCCATCACTCAATATGGCTCTCGGTACCCCGAACCGGGTGAAAATATTCTTCTTTAGAAACTTGATCACTACCTTGGCGTCATTAGTCGGGGTCGCAATTGCTTCAACCCACTTGGTCACGTAGTCGACCGCCACAAGGATAAACAAGTTGGAGCAAGAAGATGGGAAGGGGCCCATGAAATCAATACCCCATAAATCAAACGGCTCGACCTCGATCATTATGTTGAGAGGCATCTCATGCTTGCGTGAAGTGTTCCTGAGCCTCTAACATTGGTCACAGGAGGCAACGAACGAGTGGCAATCCTTATGAAGGGTTTTCCAGAAAAACCCGACTTGAAGAACCTTGGCCGCTGTTCGTGCCAGACCATGGTGTCCACCGGCTTCACCCGAGTGATAGTGAATTAAAATTTCCTGCACTTCACTCATAGGCACACATCTCCGGATCACCTCATCAGCATAAACTTTGAAAAGAAAAGGGTCCTCCCAAAAATACCTCTTAACGTCGAAGAAGAATTTCTTTCTTTACTGATAGGTCATCTCTGGTGGGATCACCCCCTTGCCAAATAATTCACAAAGTCCGCATACCAAGGGTCACCGGTCTCTGCAATCATGAAGATGCTCTCGTTGGGGAAGAATTCATTGATTGGCACACCATCATCAGGAGCCTTCATTTGAGATAGATAATCAGCTACAACATTTTGCACACCCGGTTTGTCCCAAATCTCTATCTTGAATTCTTGAAGGAGAAGAATCCATCGGAGGAGTCTAGGCTTTGCATCACCTTTGTTGAACAAATACTTCAGTGCTGAATAGTCAGTGTGCACTACAACCTTGCTGGCCAAGTGGTAAAATCAGAATTTGTCGAGGGCGAATACCACTTCTAACAGCTCCTTCTCGGTGGTGGCGTAGTTCATATGGGCATCATTGAGAGTTCTACTAGCATAGTAGATACTCCTCAATATCTTTTCCTTCTTTTGACAAAGGACAGCCCCCACCGCATAGTCATTGGCGTCACACATGATCTCAAACGGTAAACTCCAATCGGGGGATACCACGATAGGCGTAGAGATAAGGCACTGCTTGAGGGTGTTGAAGGCATTAAGGCACTCCTCGGTGAATTCAAATTTCATATCCTTGGCCAAGAGGTCACAGAGAGGCTTTGAGATTTTGGAGAAGTCCCTGATGAACCTTTTGTAAAACCCGGCATGACCCAGAAAGCTTCGAAAATCTTTTACGGATGTCGGAGGAGGTAGCTTTTCAATCACTTCAATTTTAGCCTTGTCAACCTCAATACCCTTTGAAGAGATCTTGTGCCCCAAAACAATTCCTTCTCTTACCATAAAATGGAACTTCTCCCAATTTAGCACAAGGTTTGTCTCTTCGCACCGGATCAAGATAGCCTCAAGGTTGTCCAAGCAAGTGTCGAAGGAGGGGTCGAAGATGGAGAAGTCGTCCATAAAGACCTCGATGCTCTTCTCTAGGAATTCGAAGAAGACCGACATCATGCATCTCTAAAATGTGGTCGGGGCGTTACAAAGTCCGAAAGGCATCCGAGTGTAGGCAAACGTCCCATACGGGCAAGTAAATTTCGTCTTATCCTGATCCTCAGGAGCTATAGGGATTTGGAGATATCCCGAGTATCCATCCAAGAAGCAATAATAATCTTGCCCAGCCAACCTCTCGAGCATTTGATCAATGAATGGGAGAGGGAAATGGTCCTTTCTGGTGGCGGTGTTCAGCTTTCGGTAGTCGATGCAGACTCTACAGCCATTGGTAGTCCTCTGAGACACCAGCTCACCCTTTTCATTGGGGACGACAGTACACCCCCTTTCTTTGGGACCACTTACACGGGACTCACCCACTTGCTGTCGGAGATGGCATAGATAATCCCTGCATCCCAGAGTTTGATAACTTCTTTCTTGACAACCTCATTCATGTTCGGATTTAATCTTTTTTGAGGTTGGACCAACGGTTTGTAGTCATCTTCCATGAATATCCGGTGGGTGCAGAAATGAGGGCTGATTCCCTTGATGTCGGCTATAGTCCACCCGATAGCCCGTTTATGGCTTCGAAGCACCCTCATTAGACTTTCCTCTTATGCACCGGTCAAAGAAGAAGAAATAATAATAGGTAGAACACACGGGTCAGTCAAATAAGTGTATTTGAGATGAGAGGGTAGAGGTTTCATCTCCACAGTGGGAGGCTTCTCAACCGAGGGTAACGACTTCTGAGTAGCGCGTTCCAATAGTTCAGGTGGTGGATAGTGTGGTCTATAGCCGAAAAATCTACTGTTCAGTTCAACCACCACTTATGTCAGTTCTAGGTGAAATTCCTGTTCAACACAAGCCTCAAACAAAGCCAATTCAAGAGCATCATGTTTGACAAGAGAAAGAGAATGGTCCTGCACAATTGAATCTACGAAATCTATAGCAAAAATAGCCTCAGCCTGTGAGGGTCTCTTCACTACTTTAGACATGTCAAACTCCAATTTTTCATCATGAAGCCACAGAATTATTTTGCCTTTCTCCACATCTATAAGGGCCCTAGCAGTTCTCATGAAAGGTCTACCCAAAATCAGTGGCACTCTCTGGTCTTCTTCCATATCTATCACAATGAAATCAGCTGGGAAGACAAATGTGCCAACAGTTACTACCAAGTCCTCTACCTTTCCTTTAGGGATAACCAAAGATCTATCTGCTAATTGCAATTGAATAAAAGTTGAGAGAGGCATAAGATTTATACTAGCACCTAAATCACATAGCCCACTACCACAATCAATTTCACCAATAAAACAAGGAACGATAGGCAAACCGGGATCTCCAAGCTTTGGAGGTAGACTTCTTTGTAGAACCGCTAAAACTTCTTCGATGAGGTGAACGGTTTCCGCTTCCTCCAGCGATCTCTTGTTTGCGATGATGTCCTTCATGAATTTAGCATAAATCGGCATCTGTTTCAAAGCATCAGAAAAAAGAATGTTAATTGTTAATTTCTTGAAAATGCTTAGAAACTTCCCAAATTGTTCATCCAAATTTTTCTTTTTGAGTCTATTGGGAAAAGGAAGAGGGGGACGATGTTTTGCAAGAGTAGTAGAAGTAAAAGGTTCATCAGACTCATTCACCTTGGAAACTTCCTTAGGTGAAGATGGTGGCTCCTCAACAATCTCTTGCTCTTCTTCTTGTGCTTCATCTTCTTGGGACTCCATGTCCTCTTGTGAGCATGATGGATCAAGTAGTCTCCCACTCCTTAATGTCACCGCTTTCGCTTGCTCTCTTGGATTGGGCTTGGCTTGACTTGGAAGAACACCCAGTGGTCTTTGAGCAAGTTGTTGGGAGATACTTTCAAGCTGAGCTTCAACCCTTTTGTTGGTGGCTTCTTGACTTGCTTTAAAAGCATCCAAATCAGCCGCTTTAGTGTGCACAACCGAAACAAGATTCTTCATTATGTCTCTTAGCTCGGAATTGGCATCAGTGGAAGGGGGAGGAGGTTGTTGATGTTGTTGGTGTTGGTGTTGTTGTTGAAAGCCCGAAGGTGCTCCTTGTGGTCGGTAACCCATTTGTTGGTTGGACATTTGAGACGACCCTTGTGACCGGTATCCTGTGGGATTGTTAGAAGCATTGCTTGATCCCCCTTGGTTTTAGTCATTACTTCTCCATGAGAAGTTTGGATGGTTCCTCCATGGGGCGTTTTGTTGGTTGTAGTTGTATCCGGGGTGGTTGCCTACAAAGTTTACGTCCTCGTGTGGATCAGCGTAAGCTTTGCCTTCGCAAAAATGGGTCTCTTGTGGATCAGCGTAAGCAGATGGAGAGGGTGATGATGAAGAAGCTATAGACTTTGTTGTTTCCTTTTGAGCTATAGCTAGCTTCTCCACCATCTTGTTGAGTGAAGATAGTTGAGTGGAAAGATGGTCGGTGGGCTCAACATGTAGGAGACCCGCTGCTAGTGGTGCTCTCCCCTTATTTCTAGCCCATTGCCTCATGTTGCTAGTCATTGTCTCAAGAAGTTTCATTCCTTCTTGAGGGGACTTGGTCATGAAGCTACCCCCAGTAGACGAGTTCACAAGCAATCGGTTGCTATCGTCAAGCCCGTTAAAGAAAGATAGGCCTAACGATTGATCATCCAATCCATGGTGAGAGTAATTATTCAACATCTCCTTGAACCATTCACATGCATCGTACAAGGTTTCTCCGGGTTCTTAGCAGAAGGTATTGATCTCTCCAATTAGTTGCCTCGTCCTGCTAGTTGGGTAGTACTTAGCAAGGAACTTCTGAGCCATTTGTGCCCATGTGTGGATCGATCTGAACGGTATGCTTCTAAACCATCGCGATGCGGAGTCAGATAAGGAATGGGGGAAGAGCTGCAACCGGATTCTCTCCTTTACCGTACCGGTTTTCCCAAAGGAGTTGCAGAAGTCGAGGAAGAGACTTAAATGGTTTGGGGCGTCATCCGGATTCGCTCCATTGAACTTTCATAAGTCCCAGACTACGGTAATGAAATGAGTCTTGAAGGCCCATTGTCTCGCTTCCTCTGGTGTCAACACTAGGTCCGGCTGGTGGTAATCAGAGAGGGCTCGGTGTTGCTGCTGCCCATTATCCTTTGTTTCTGGTGGTTCTTGATCCGCCATGTTTAAATATCTTATGCGTCTTCTCAAAGTGCGCTCAAGTTCGGATCTCGGACTAGCAAGCACGGAGCCACTAGATCGAGTGCTTGGCATACACAAAAGAAACACAAGGTACCTAATCAATCACAAGAACAATCAGCACCAAATGCTCTTAAGTAGTAGGAAAGGTAAGAATATAGACAAACAACTAAACACACAAATAACGAAAAGAAAATAAACATGATAAAAGCACTAAATACACAAAAACTAAAATACCGAACCTAGGGAAATTGAATAATCAATTTCCCCGGCCGCGACGCCATAAACTTGTTGGGAAAATTACAAACGTAGTAATTAAACCTAGCTAAATGGGCAAGTGCACCCAATTCGTTGCAATATAACAAGTGTCGTATCCACAAGGAAATTGGTTTCAAAATCCCAAGCTTCGGTACTTTAGTAAAACGTAAATGAAAACAGTAAACGGGGGTTTAGCTGGAGGCAAGCTTGGTTGTTTGTCAAAGGAAATGCAATAAAACAGTAAATTTGTTGTTTGACGGAAATGGGTGGAAGAGTACCCTAGGATAGTGGAGAATCACCTAATTCACCCAAAGAATCTCAAAACCTTAACTCATTAACTCATTGTCTATTAGAGCTCAACTCATGAATCCCCAATTCATGGAAAATCCAATTCTTACCTAATTAGTCAAACCCCTTAATTAAAGGAAGTTTAAGTCACTAAGTAGCATTAAGCAAACACTCTTAATCAATAGCCCTAATAATTTACTCCCAAAATCAAGAGAGCAAAAATTAGGGTTTACCCCCCTTTTGGTCTAGCTCCAAACTCAAGCTCAACTATTGAATGAAACCACCATAAATGCAATAAGAGATCAATTCAGAACATTAATTGATATTGAAGGGAATAAAACAAGAGTAACATATGAGTTTGGTTTCTAGCATTCAATGAGCAAAATAGGGTCAAACCCTCATCCTAGGATACAAATGGAACTACTCAGCCATAGATAAAGGAAAGAGAAAGGAGAAGGGAGAAATAGCCATTAGAGGAGCTTCCAAGCTTCAATGGAGGTAAAAATCTTCACTCTCTTCTTCCTCCTTTCTTCTCTTCTTTTCTCCTCTTCTTTTCTTCCTTGTTTTCGCCACTCTCTCTCCTCTCTTTAGCTGGAATCGTGTGTGTAATAGAATGGGGAAGAATGCCCCAAAATCCAGCATTTTAAAAGATGAATCTGGGCAAAATTTCTGTCCGACCGACCTTGCCAAGGTCGGTCTCGGGGTCGGTCGGACTCTCTATAAGCGAGGCATGTGACGGATTTTTAAGTTCGACCGACCTTAGACAAGGTCGGTCCCAAGGTCGGTCCATTCCAGTATGTTACCGAAGAGCTGAACAAGGTCGGACCGACCTTCCCAAGGTCGGTCGAGACCAGAAAGTTCTTTTTTTATGCCGGAATTCTCCCGATGCTTCCCGTTGGCTTGACATCCTTCCCAAAGTGCTCGAACATTGATGCATCCTCAAATTAAGCTCTCAAAAACATACTCATATGAGTATTTATCTATTTGAATATGTCAAAAGTATAAGATCACTAATAATCACAAAAATACTCCATAAAGTGGTGAAATAAGTTATGCACCAAATAAAATGACGGTGAATAAAGGCCTTGAGATAGTGCTATTTCACCACTTATCAAATAGCAAATATATAATTTCTCATGATTTTGGTCATTCTTAGGCCCCATTCTTTTGCGTACTATGAGCTACTAGTTGACACCTCATACTAGCTGATATTGACTGATGATTGATTGTAAAATAATGAGTTTAGCTGGTCAACTCAATCAAATAGGTGAAACCAGCTGAAAATGAGAGACAATTCGAGTTTAAGTAGCTACTAGATGATATAGACTGATGATTGATTTTAAAAGGAAGGACTGAGTTGGTCAACCCCGCTGACAATACATAAACCAACTAAACACTGGACAAAAGAATGGGCCTAAATAACCTTTATGATTTTATAGATATTCTTTTTTTTGTCGTTTTTTATTTTCATTGATGTTTTAATTAGCTTTATGGATTTTGTTTAAATAATTTTTAAATCATTATATTTTATAAAATTTCTACTATTTTTTTAAAAGAAGTCATAATGTTTCTAAGAATTTTGTAAATTTTAGGTAATAAGGACGCATCACAAATATTATAATAACTCAAGTTTCATTCTTAGTGTTGTTTTGTGCTTCATATAGATATAGTCAAAAGAGTAAATAAGAATAGAGGAAAATATCTATAATGTGAGATGCAAAAAAATAGCAAATTGTACTGGCGCTAGCGCCTTATTAGAAGGTGGCACCTGCCACATGTCATGATGTTACTGGTGCAGTAGCAATATAAAGAAAATTTGGGGGAAAAAGCAATGTAGTAAAAAGCAATCTTGTACGCGCATGAGGAGGAAAAATAGACATCACTCACCCACCTTTTGTGTCATGTGTCACACCCTGATTCGGTGTGTAAGAAAAACAAAAAAAAATCCAAAGTGTTATAACTTACAAAATATAAGTGCAAAAAAAAATTATACAATTTTTCATCATAATTCGTACTCTTCAAAACAAAATGCATCATGAATATATTTTGGTAGACTTAAAATTTCATGTGTTTACATTGTGATGTGTTACAGAAGTGAATCTTATGTTTACCTAAAATGAATCAGTAGTGCTATCGAAGTGAATCGTATGTTTAAGTAAAATGAATCTAGTATTATAAAAGTAAAAAAATGTATACTATAAAAGAATTTCGTAAACAGAGATTGTTTAATTAAAGTAAATAAATGGTTTAAGAAAATGAATTAAAGGTTGTTAAAATTGAACCTAACCTACACTACAAACCCTAAAACCTCCTTCGACGTTTTTTTAGCTTCCTAGGGTGGTTTTTAGGGTGTGTGGTGTGTGGTAATTTTGTGAAGTTGTTCTATATTTTATAATGTCATCACTGACTTGACAATTGTTTAGGGTTTATGGTTTAGGATTTATGGTCGTTAGACCCTAAACCCTGCACTACAAACCCTAAAAATGTCTTCGACGATTTTAGCTTTCCTAGGGTAGTTTTTAGGTTGGGTGATGTAGGGTAATCTTTTTTGAAATTGTTCTATACTTTATATTGTCATCACTGACTCGACAGTTTTTTAGGGTTTGTGGCACTACAAATCCTAAAAATGCCTTCGACAAATTTAGCTTCCCTAGGGTGGTTTTTATGTTAGGTGGTGTAGGGTAATCTTTTTTTAAATTGTTCCGTACTCTATATTGTCGTCACTGATTCGACAGTTTTTACGGTTTGTGGTTAAGGGTTTCTTTAAAAATGAATATGTCATTTAAAAAAGGGAAATTTCATGAAATGCCACTATATTTTTGGGTAATTCATGAAATGCCACTTTTTGTAACACCCCAACTCAATCCCGATGTGGTCTCGCAACTTAACAGTATATATATAAACATGTCACAGCGGAATTCTTTACAATCCAGGACCTTGCCACGGTCTGACTACAGAATATACCGAACATTAGTACAACAATCTTAACCATTTACATATCCTTCTTACAACCCCCTCACATCCTATACATCTTACTAACTCAAATTGCCATACGAGTGTACATGCACAACTCGTAGGCCACACTTAACCCGTAACACTTGTCCCCCTTCTTACTCTCGCGACAGCCGCTTCCTGATGTACCTGTGTAGTAAAAACAGCCCCCAAAGGGGGTCAGCACGAATGCTGGTACGATCCCCTCATGGCCCCCAAGCTAACGTGGCTACGACGACTAATTGTCGATAGCATGGAGGTTGATTAAATGCACAAAATAATAGTAAATGCTGTAAACAACAATCCATATATGAACAATCAAAGTTCACACACACAATGAACGGCTTAAATGCGTTCCCTTAATTAGTGAGTTAGTTATTTAACTCCTGAAATAATGTTCCCCTTTAATCTTAGTCCATCCTTATCTCACCTCAATCTTAGTCTTATCTTAATCTTAGAAACAACCATCCTTTAATAAGGAGTGGATGTAGCTTATCTTAGCCTTAATAATACAAACCATCCCTTAAAAAGGAATGGTTGCAACTTATCTTATCCTTACCTTATGTATGCCAACCGTTCTCTCATTGGGAACAGGTTAGCCCTTAGTTCGTTGTTTACTTTTGTAGGGCTTGGTTAACCCTAGCCAGCAGCAGGACACTTGCCGGCAATAAACAACATTCTTAAATTGTTGGGGATGTAGGCTTGATCCCCCCACGCCATCTTAAAGCCACCTACCTTGGACTGGATGTCCAATGTAGCCGAGCCGGTCAACCGACCCAAGGCTACTAGTCCGAGGACTAGTCCTTAATCGGAAGTCGAATCTGCTATAGATACCGACCCCCTTTCCTTAGCATGCATGACCGGAGATCGGTCCCGGGTTTCCTCACTCAAGTTCCAGTTAGTAGTAGTCTCAAGACCATGTTTGTTGGTTAACCTCTTTTGGTTCATATCGTCCCATATTAGGGAGCGTTCCTTAGTCTCACTCGATTCCTTACTAAACATTGGTTAGTAAGTTCTCACGGTATGTTGTGTTAGTTTTCAAACATCACACAACAATACAATAAATATAATATATTCCGGTTGCATGCTTTATCTTGTTTAGTGAGCACACAAAACAAATAGCACACAAGCCGAGGGACACCTTGTTAGCAAGCAGGTCACAAGAGAACTGTACCGTTCACCGTTGGTTGTTCGGTTGCTTACTCTCTTCCGGAGTCCAAATTCCCAAGTCCTAAAACATTCATTCAGTTTTAGGTTGTTAATCACTTAACTTAATCCAACTTACTTAACTTACTTAACTTACTTAACTTACTTAACCCTTAATGATTCCCACCTTACAACTCTTAAGTCTTACAACTTAATCTTAAACCTTTAAGTTTATTCTTAACTTAATCCCTTAGGTCTTTATACCTCTAATCATTATTGCCCCCTTAATGGGGTACCATTAATACCACTAAACTCTCTTAGGGTTTTTTTTTTTAAGTCTTAAGGGTCGACCGACCCACCGACCGA
This sequence comes from Limonium bicolor, assembly GCA_023374045.1. Lineage (NCBI taxonomy): Eukaryota > Viridiplantae > Streptophyta > Magnoliopsida > Caryophyllales > Plumbaginaceae > Limonium > Limonium bicolor. Next base: position 197,173,636 of record CM041778.1, on the reverse strand, counting down.
CCCAACCCCTGGGTCGGTCCATTACAGAACCCATTTCCTACGTTAGATTTCTGCCCGACCGACCCAAAGCTAAGCCGACCGACCCAAACCCTCTGGGTCGGTCCAGTCCAGAGACATTCCGGCTGGCTCAACATGGCCCGACCGACCCACAACTGGGTCGGACCCTGGGTCGGTCCACTACAGATTTTTCTCTTAAATTGCTCTTTCAATTCCAAACTCTTCCACAAGTGTCCTAATAGGTCCAACACCATCTTGGCACTTTAAACCCACCTTATAACCTCCACCAAACTCATTAAAACAACTTCCAAAGATCTTCTCAAACCTTTACTCAATTCTTACAAAGCTCCCAACACTTAGCACTTATTCTCTTACATTTCTCACATGCATTTTGCCTAAAACTTCAATTAACCAAAGTGTTTCTTTTCAACCCATATAACTCCTCCTTAACATCATTGCACTCCATCTTTGCTTGTTAAACCTTCCAAGGTCATCTTGCATGTCCATGCACAATTCCTCTTCTTTTCACTTGTTACTCATCACTCTTAAACTCTAAGCTTGCTTATACATTTCTTTCCATTACCTTAATACCTTGACATGGTTCTTCATCTACCCTGACCATGTAACACCCTCCTTAGACATTTCCACCTCTTTTATGCATCTTACTCACCATTCTCATGATCATACGTCCTCATACATTTCTAGTCATTTTCCTTGACGACTTACAACATCCTCCTACCATTTTCACTTCCATCACCCAAGTCCACACATTACCTTTCAACTAAACCTTACTAGTCCACCACTAACATCACCACCTCTTACACAAGCTTCTCGAACTCTCATTGTTCTTCTCTTAGTTCATACCTAAATCATCTCAAAGCATTACACATCATTTCCTCCAGATTTGCACAAGTCTTACCATTCCTCATACCATGACTTTGGTGTGTTCAATGCACCCATCTAAACTCTAATTTCCTCATAGACATCTCTAGGTCATTCTAAACCTCAAGAACTCCTTAGTTAACTCATTTCCACTCAAATTCCTCATAGTGACTCCTAGTAAATCCTAGGTCATATTAATTCACCACCATCACCTAAACACTTATTTTCTACTCAAATTTCGCCATAGCTCCTCTAGTATCTTGTCATGCCCAAACACATTATTTTTTTCCTCATTCAACCATCTCACACACATCAAGTTCTTCTCATCATATCTCATCACCCAAACCAACTCATTCACAACAAACTCAATATATTGCAATAATCTTAAATTGCATAGCACTAAGGCTCTTAAATGACATGGCTCTTAGGCCCTTAAATGACTTAAACTTAAACACTGAATTTCCCACATATAAAAGCTTTCAACCTGCAAATACACCCATCAATCTCATAGTAATTATAATGCTCTTAAAATCCATCTTAAACTTAGATTACTAACTCATTCCCATTGGCTCCTTAGTCACAAGTTCACAAGCTTATTTAAGTTCTTTTTCTTAGGTTATATAACCCAATACACAATGTAAGCTCTAAGCCACATTGGTATCCACCTAAACTCATCCCTTAAAACTTAAGCCACCATTAGGTAAGCATTTTACCTTGTTTTCTCAAGCTTATCTTAACTTCCTCCTTAGACCTTCTTCTTGCATGAATCTCGGCCACCACTTAAATTCCCCTTGCTAATGTTCTAATCAATATTCAATGACTCATATGAGTACTAAACAATACACTAACCTCAAGGAATAAACACCTAGGTTAGAAATGTGTTCTAAGGCATAAAAGTGGATGATTACCTTTGAAGTCTCAAGATAGACTTTGGCATTGAATGAAATAGGACCTCCACTAGTCCTTGGTGAATAAATCAAGCTAGAACAAGGCATAAAAACATAGCCCCATGAGAAGAAATTTTCGGCCATGTAGAAGAAGTGGTGGAAACATGGTTTTTCTTACATTTTCTTTACCTTAAGAGAATGGAGAAGCTAATGAGCTCTTCAAACTTGATTTTCCTCCATCAATGGAGTTTTCTCATGGCACCAAACTTGAGCTTTGAAAGATTTGAAAAGATAGAAAGATAGGTCTTGGCCTAACTAAGAGAAATATGTGTTTAGTTTTTGATTTGGAGCTAAAATGAGCAAGTTATGGACAAGGCAAGGTGAGGCAACCATGGAGGCTACTTGGGACGGTTTGTAACAGAGGAAAAGAAGAAGAGAACCGTGGAAGAAGAAGAGAAATGAAGAAGAGAGGAGAGAGGTAGGCTAATATAAGGTGTTTTGCTTTTATAAAGCAAATAGTACTATTCTCTCTTTTACTCTTCTTTTCCTTTATTTGCCTAGTCATGTGGTGACTCCTCACATCAAAAACCGGCCCCCTCTTGTAATTGGAGATATTTATGGTCTTAGTTGACCATCTCATTGACTTATGTTGACTTAAGCTTAATTTGGGCACTATTCACTAATTAGTGCACATATTCATGAAATTTTTGGTTTCCCATTGATTTAGGCTTCCTAATGTGATACTAATTAGTACACATGTTGATTAAAGAGTAATGATGGACATTTAGCCACTCAAAACTCAATTCTAAGACAATTTCTCAAAAATGTGCTTTAAGACTTCTTAAAGCACATTTTGTGTTTTAACTTGTTTTCAAGCTTGGTTTTCCTTGATAATTGATTTAAAATGACCATTAGAATATTGCTAAGGTCTTATCATGATATTTGGGTACTCACCCAAGTCTCTCCAAGCTTAGAGCACATTTTTGCCCTAATTGCCCTTAAGGCATTTTCTTGTGTTTTCCTTGGTTTAAATTGTCTACCAATCTTTCTAAGGCATATTCTAGCCTTACTACATCATAATTTGATGTTTACTTAGCATACTTAGGTTTGGGGTATTTCAATCTACCCCCCTTAAAAGAACTTTGTCCCCAAAGTTCTCATGCATCTTATCTTATTAGAGTACATGTCTTACCTCATTCCTTAGATCATATAGATCATACTTATGTATACTTAATCTCATTGGATCATTAGATCCGCCATATTCTTATACTTAAATATCACACAACATGCTTAAGCATGTATAACACTCAAAATTCTTTTTATTCCTTTTGGTGATTGAAACATTCACATAATTTCCAACGTATTCTCCCATGTCACCGGTCCGTAGACAATGGCTCATTCGTCCTCGTCACCATGGGCCAGAATACAAAATAACCTGCTCTCCCCATGTCACCGGTCCGAAGACAAAGGCTCGTGCGTCCTCGACTTCATGGGCGAGACTCAGTAAAAAGGTAATCCTTTTTACGAGGTCATGTGAGGAATAATTCCTCTAATTAAAAATACAATCAACTCCAATTTCATTTTATCCTAAGGCCTATATCCTTATTGTGATTTAATTGTGACCACTGGTAGGGAGTTTCAGGAATCATCCAACCCTGATGTGATCAGCATCAGTGTAGAACTATCCTTCCACCCCAATTTGTGTTCGGTTTCCCTTGATCCCTAGAAAATCAAGTTCCACCTCCCACGTCATTTTCAAACATCCAAATAATTCATTCAAGTCCAATTTTCTATCTTTTTAGTTCTTCCTAATCATAATCAATACATCTCCCAAGTGTGGACTCAGTCCATCAAACATTCCCGATTCATCTCTTAGTAATTACCTCAAGACTTAAATTCCTACTAAGTTCTATAACTGTCCCATACCAATTCTCACCATCTTATATCTCATAGCATTACTATCTTCTTCCTCATGCTCATGTCAAATTGTATCTCATAATGTTATCTTATTTTTATCTCACACATAGTCTCATATATTCCTTATTCCTTAAGTCTCCTTAATCCTCTTCCTTAATTCTCTTAACTTGTACTCACACCGGAGTTAACAAGATAGGTACTTAATATGTATGGCATTCACATCTTCTGTGTGCAATAACCATGATTTATCTCAAAATGTTTGTGTAAAACATATTCTCATATTCTTTTGTGTGCTATGCACACCGTAGTTTATGTACTAAGTACTCAAACATACGATAAGCGGTTTTCGCTCAACCCCCCTTAAAATGGATTACGCCCACGTAATCAACACCATCACATTCTTGGACATAAGTTCAAGATATCTAATTCTCACTAAGCATTCTAGCTTCCACGTCATCTATCTTACTTATAATTCGATCAGAAATGACTTAGTCTCTGTATCGAGGATTCTTAACGGTACTTATACCATTTCCTTAACTTAGTTTGGTCTAATCTCAAAGGTAGTGGTCTACTAGCTTCCGCTGCGCGACTCTGATAGTTTTAGGTTTATTTGCCTCTCTTATCCTTTTTACAGTATCGGATATCTTTCTCTTGCGTGCTTATGGTTTAGCACTAAAGGTCCCTCAATGGTCACGTGTTATCTTTATATATACACGGCCTTAATGAGTTGTAACTCATCTATCTATTCTCCTTGAAGATCTTATGCTCATACTCTTAGTGTTTTCTCGAATGTCTAAATTGTTCTCCCCAACTGACCTTTGGTCTGAGGATGATTCTTAGTCTGAAACTACTGTTTAGTGCATATCGCGCTTTACAGTCTTAATCTCTTACATCTTAAGACATGTCCAATGTCTATACTTAACAATTCGTGCTCTTCGCACTTCATAGTCCTTAATTATTTGTTCTCTGGTTCCTCTGTGTTGCTGGTTCAACTGAATTCTTCTCTTCGACTGTCTGTGGTAGTAGCTGCTCTTGTGTGATCTTGCGTCGTTGTCCGTGGTACGGAGTCGACTACCTCCTGTGTTCCTTACACCACTCGTTTACATGCATGGGGTACCTTACTGGTACATTACTACTTACCCAACTAACTCATAAATGAGCGTGTCAGGCCTGCAAGCCCCTGTGGGGTGCAGTCGTCCCACGTCTCGTTTTAGTAAACTCATAGTGTCCGTCACACGTTTAGCTATTGCTAATTATGAAGTATTCTGTTGTCGATCTCCTCTTTCATCGTTCCATAATAACATTTATTGTTCTTCTTGAAGTTAATCAAGGGAAGTCCATTTACTGTGTCCTTGGTTATGGTATACTCCAGCTCCTTTCTGTATTCCGTCGTGATTCGGTCTCTTAATAATTGAGGTCTCTTCGTAGAGCCTCTTATCTTGTTCCTCATATTTATGCTACTAGGAATGCACTTCCAGTTCCTTAAGGAATGGGTAGTGTGCTTCCTGTGAAATCTTACCTAACTAGGTCCAGACTACTGGCATCAATGCTCAGTTCGTCTATCATTTTATTTCCTTACTTGTATTGGTCTTAACTCATAAATCTCATTGCCTCTGTGTCAATATTTGACGGCTCATACCTAACGGTCGCTTTACCGCGCACCATGACTTAATCCACTTATCCAACTATTGTACTCACGACCACTACTACCGTGGTAGTTGGCCCTTACCATGTTGCCCATTAATGGTGCAACCTCTTACTCATTTATCCTAATGTCTTACCTTATAATCAATCCCTTCTTGGTGTAAACACACTGGGAGTTCTCTCATTCCGGTATTGGCGGTTGTCGTACCGTGTTGTAAAATAGTTATCTCTTGATATGAAGATGTTCTGCTCCAATCTCAGATTCATAAGTAGGCTAATTTTTTTTCGCTTTCTTTCATCCTTGGTGATGTTATCTACCATGTAGTTTAACTGGTTACTGAAGAAGTCATCCACTGAATCACAAGCTCTTCTGAGCATTGATTAATTGACGTGCCA
>CM041778.1:197096968-197167413 GCA_023374045.1 Limonium bicolor | reverse complement strand
TAATGTGCAGTCACGGTGTTTATCTCTGACGATCACTAATTCTTACATCCTGGGTGTCGGATATGGGGTCTATCTCTGCAACCTATCTTATTACTCAAGTGTATCTGGTATGTTCTAAGGTAATCTCAAGGTTCATGGTTCCCATTTTCTAAATAAAGTGTATTTCATCTCTAATAAGTGAAAGCCCTTTTGAGGGGTTCATTCCCACTCATGGCCTCACAACAAGGAGAGGTGTCCCCACCCTAAAAGGCATGGTTCGTTCTCCGCTCCTGTCCTTAGCATTATCTCAATATTCTCATTGGTACCCTTTCTTGGCAATATCTTCCCAATCTAAGTTATAGGTTTGGTAACCGTTCATATCTACAAATTGTAGTCCCTTCGTGGCTTAAACAAGCTCTCTTATAACTTACTGCGCCTCGGGCTCTGATGTGGTTAACATCCTTGGCTCGTAGGCTCTTAATGCTTAATGTCTCAGTTCATTATTTGTACTCTTACTCATCTGCAGGTCATCCCTATAAGATCCTGGTTCTTTGAGCACTATCCACCGTTAGGTTACATCCTAAATGTAGTATCGGGTTTCATGATAAGTTGCTGCATCCAGCTTCCTGCTAGGGAAGTTGTTCAGGTGATCTGAGGTTACTTAATGTCTTTGACAATGCTGTCATTCTACTAGACTTATGTCTTTTAATAGTCAAGGTTAGGTCCGTATTAGGCGTTTGCCTTACGTGTCCAAGTTGGATATCATCCTGTCGTCTTATACTTCCATCTCAACGCTTCGTTCAACTTCTGTTGATTACGCCACCCTTTGATGATCAATCATACTTGGGTGTTAATGAGTTAGACGAACAGTACTAGCTGTCATTCATCAGTTTGTTCGGCTCGACTATGCCCGCTCTGTGGGGGTAGTCCTCTGAGCTTTTCTCCGTGGAATTCATATCTCCTTAACTCTTGGTAGGTTATATCTTAAGTCTACTCTCTCTGTCCTTGTTTCCGGGGTTTACTAACATATTCATCGAAGTTTGTTGATATCGGCATCCTTAATGGTCCCTCTGGGAGTCTTATCCCGTTTTCGTTGTAAGTCGATGCTTCAACAGTCTCAATAGTATCTTATAATACATCCCTTGTATATCATTGCTTATATAGTGTTTTGCTCGGATCACCGAGCGATCTCTTAGGTTTTCCCCTTGGAGTTCGGGATTGTGTTCTTATCGTATTGTCGGTTGTTGTTGTAGTGGGTTATACCGTTGCTAATATTTATACGGTTTAATACTTTGTCCAAGTTCTGCTCCCAGCAGACTGGTGTGTCATCTCATCTCATCATGGTCAGGCCGTCGGGCCTTTCCAAGGTCTTATTTTTCTGTTCTTATGGATTCACAATCCGGTATTAATATGCGTTTCAACTGTAGCGTTCTCCTATCTTGCCATGATGGCTTTCCGTGTAGCTTAACCGTGGTAGCACTTGCTATGGCAAGTGCGCCATGCAGGATGGGTTATTGGTACAAGGTACATCGGTAGTGATACTCCCTTCTAATTTCCATGTAATTGGTAGTCCTCGGGACTCCTTCGATAATCCCTTATTTTGGATAACCGTCCATCCGGCAGTTCCCTTGTTGCTTGACAGTACTGTCATTTATCAGGGCGTTCCTCTTTCTGAGGGAACCCCTTAATATTTTCTTATGTCTTAATCCTCCCTCCTGTCTCCACACGTTTTGTTGTGGTTACTAGGCAACGGTTTTCCTTTAGGCACTACATTGTAGTCCTATTCCGGTATACAACTTGTATGAGTTCCTATCGTCGTCCGCATTATGTTGGCCAGGTTTTGTAACCTTCCTCATTGTATGGGGTTTGGAGTTCCCGTTTCTAACTGGACTTTCCAGTAATCTCAATCCTCATGCTTTGTATTATCCCACTGTTATGCTCACTCGGACCGCTGTCCGGTACTCATGTCTCTTATCATTTCCTTATCTATTGCACGCGTAGTGCTTTCCTTACCATTGATATCGCGGGTTATTTCGACTGCGTAGCATGTCGACCCATGTTGCCGGTAATTACCGTTCTTTTACTGGTAAGGTTCCATTGGTAGCGCCTGTTTCGCCGATGCGCTCCATTAAAAATCTCCCAGTTCTCCTTAACTGTTATGCCATAAGATGTTTCTCGTATTGCTTACTGTTAGCTAACTGCCAGATCAGGTTCCCCCGAGTAAGAGAAGGCTTTCTTCTCTCTGGCATTTGTTCAACATATTTAGGGTTAGGGATGTGGAGGGCGGGCCTAGGTACTATGGATATCCGGCAAACGCCGGGAAGTCCTGACTAACGCACCTCTCACTCTATTTCTCAACCCTTAACCCATAACTCAATCTCAACCTCAATATTCTCCTAAGTTCGGTATTTCTTGTCTTCAGAGCGTAACTACGCTCTGATACCACTTTTTGTAACACCCCAACTCAATCCCGATGTGGTCTCGCAACTTAACAGTATATATATAAACATGTCACAGCGGAATTCTTTACAATCCAGGACCTTGCCACGGTCTGACTACAGAATATACCGAACATTAGTACAACAATCTTAACCATTTACATATCCTTCTTACAACCCCTCACATCCTATACATCTTACTAACTCAAATTGCCATACGAGTGTACATGCACAACTCGTAGGCCACACTTAACCCGTAACACTTGTCCCCCCTTCTTACTCTCGCGACAGCCGCTTCCTGATGTACCTGTGTAGTAAAAACAGCCCCCAAAGGGGGTCAGCACGAATGCTGGTACGATCCCCTCATGGCCCCCAAGATAACGTGGCTACAACGACTAATTGTCGATAGCATGGAGGTTGATTAAATGCACAACATAATAGTAAATGCTGTAAACAACAATCCATATATGAACAATCAAAGTTCACACACACAATGAACGACTTAAATGTGTTCCCTTAATTAGTGAGTTAGTTATTTAACTCCTGAAATAATGTTCCCCTTTAATCTTAGTCCATCCTTATCTCACCTCAATCTTAGTCTTATCTTAATCTTAGAAACAACCATCCTTTAATAAGGAGTGGATGTAGCTTATCTTAGCCTTAATAATACAAACCATCCCTTAAAAAGGAATGGTTGCAACTTATCTTATCCTTACCTTATGTATGCCAACCGTTCTCTCATTGGGAACAGGTTAGCCCTTAGTTCGTTGTTTACTTTTGTAGGGCTTGGTTAACCCTAGCCAGCAGCAGGACACTTACCGGCAATAAACAACATTCTTAAATTGTTGGGGATGTAGGCTTGATCCCCCCACGCCATCTTAAAGCCACCTACCTTGGACTGGATGTCCAATGTAGCCGAGCCGGTCAACCGACCCAAGGCTACTAGTCCAGGACTAGTCCTTAATCGGAAGTCGAATCTGCTATAGATACCGACCCCCTTTCCTTAGCATGCATGACCGGAGATCGGTCCGGGTTTCCTCACTCAAGTTCCGTTAGTAGTAGTCTCAAGACCATGTTTGTTGGTTAACCTCTTTCGGTTCATATCGTCCCATATTAGGGAGCGTTCCTTAGTCTCACTCGATTCCTTACTAAACATTGGTAGTAAGTTCTCACGGTATGTTGTGTTAGTTTTCAAACATCACACAACAATACAAAAATATAATATTCCGGTTGCATGCTTTATCTTGTTTAGTGAGCACACAAAACAAATAGCACAAGCCGAGGGACACCTCGTTAGCAAGCAGGTCACAAGAGAACTGTACCGTTCACCGTTGGTCGTTCGGTGCTTACTCTCTTCCGGAGTCCAAATTCCCAAGTCCTAAAACATTCATTCAGTTTTAGGTTGTTAATCACTTAAAATCTAACTTACTTAACTTACTTAACCCTTAATGATTCCCACCTTACAACTCTTAAGTCTTACACTTAATCTTACAAACTTAATCTTAAACCTTTAAGTTTATTCTTAACTTAATCCTTAGGTCTTTATACCTCTAATCATTATTGCCCCCTTAATGGGGTACCATTAATACACTAAACTCTCTTAGGGTTTCTTTTTTTTTTTAAGTCTTAAGGGTCGACCGACCCACCGACCGACCCAACCCCTGGGTCGGTCCATTACAGAACCCATTTCCTACGTTAGATTCTGCCCGACCGACCCAAAGCTAAGCCGACCGACCCAAACCCTCTGGGTCGGTCCAGTCCAGAGACATTCGGCTGGCTCAACATGGCCCGACCGACCCACAACTGGGTCGGACCTGGGTCGGTCCACTACAGATTTCTCTATGAAATTGCTCTTTCAATTCCAACTCTTCCACAATTGTCCTAATAGGTCCAACACATCTGTCACTTTAAACCCACCTTATAACCTCCACCAAACTCATTAAAACAACTCCAAAGATCCTTCTCAAACCTTTATCAATCTTACAAAGCTCCCAACACTTAGCACTTATTCTCTTACAATTCTCAATGCATTTTGCCTAAAACTTCAATTAACCAAAGTGTTCTTTTCACCCATATAACTCCTCCTTAACATCATTGCACTCCATCTTGCTAGTTAAACCTTCCAAGGTCATCTTGCATGTCCATGCACAATTCCTCTTCTTTTCACTTGTTACTCATCACTCTTAAACTCTTAAGCTTGCTTATACATTTCTTTCCATTACCTTAATACCTTGACATGGTTCTTCATCTACCCTGACCATGTAACACCCTCCTTAGACATTTCCACCTCTTTTATGCATCTTACTCACCATTCTCATGATCATACGTCCTCATACGTTTCTAGTCATTTTCCTTGACGACTTACAACATCCTCCTACCATTTTCACTTCCATCACCCAAGTCCACACATTACCTTTCAACTAAACCTTACTAGTCCACCACTAACATCACCACCTCTTACACAAGCTTCTCGAACTCTCATTGTTCTTCTCTTAGTTCATACCTAAATCATCTCAAAGCATTACACATCATTTCCTCCAGATTTGCACAAGTCTTACCATTCCTCATACCATGACTTTGGTGTGTTCAATGCACCCATCTAAACTCTAATTTCCTCATAGGCATCTCTAGGTCATTCTAAACCTCAAGAACTCCTTAGTTAACTCATTTCCACTCAAATTCCTCATAGTGACTCCTAGTAAATCCTAGGTCATATTAATTCACCACCATCACCTAAACACTTATTTTCTACTCAAATTTCGCCATAGCTCCTCTAGTATCTTGTCATGCCCAAACACATTATTTTTTTCCTCATTCAACCATCTCACACACATCAAGTTCTTCTCATCATATCTCATCACCCAAACCAACTCATTCACAACAAACTCAATATATTGCAATAATCTTAAATTGCATAGCACTAAGGCTCTTAAATGACATGGCTCTTAGGCCCTTAAATGACTTAAACTTAAACACTGAATTTCCCACATATAAAAGCTTTCAACCTGCAAATACACCCATCAATCTCATAGTAATTATAATGCTCTTAAAATCCATCTTAAACTTAGATTACTAACTCATTCCCATTGGCTCCTTAGTCACAAGTTCACAAGCTTATTTAAGTTCTTTTTCTTAGGTTAAGCTCTAAGCCACATTGGTATCCACCTAAACTCATCCCTTAAAACTTAAACCACCATTAGGTAAGCATTTTACCTTGTTTTCTCAAGCTTATCTTAACTTCCTCCTTAAACCTTCTTCTTGCATGAATCTCGGCCACCACTTAAATTCCCCTTGCTAATGTTCTAATCAATATTCAATGACTCATATGAGTACTAAACAATACACTAACCTCAAGGAATAAAAACCTAGGTTAGAAATGTGTTCTAAGGCATAAAAGTGGATGATTACCTTTGAAGTCTCAAGATAGACTTTGGCATTGAATGAAATAGGACCTCCACTAGTCCTTGGTGAATAAATCAAGCTAGAACAAGGCATAAAAACATAGCCCCATGAGAAGAAATTTTCGGCCATGTAGAAGAAGTGGTGGAAACATGGTTTTTCTTACATTTTCTTTACCTTAAGAGAATGGAGAAGCTAATGAGCTCTTCAAACTTGATTTTCCTGCATCAATTGAGTTTTCTCATGGCACCAAACTTGAGCTTTGAAAGATTTGAAAAGATAGAAAGATAGGTCTTGGCCTAACTAAGAGAAATATGTGTTTAGTTTTTGATTTGGAGCTAAAATGAGCAAGTTATGGACAAGGCAAGGTGAGGCAACCATGGAGGCTGCTTGGGACGGTTTGGAACAGAGGAAAAGAAGAAGAGAACCGTGGAAGAAGAAGAATGAAGAAGAGAGGAGAGAGGTAGGCTAATATAAGGTGTTTTGCTTTTATAAAGCAAATAGTACTATTCTCTCTTTTACTCTTCTTTTCCTTTATTTGCCTAGTCATGTGGTGACTCCTCACATCAAAAACCGGCCCCCTCTTGTAATTGGAGATATTTATGGTCTTAGTTGACCATCTCATTGACTTATGTTGACTTAAGCTTAATTTGGGCACTATTTGGCACTATTCACTAATTAGTGCACATATTCGTGAAATTTTTGGTTTCCCATTGATTTAGGCTTCCTAATGTGATACTAATTAGTACACATGTTGATTAAAGAGTAGATGGACATTTAGCCACTCAAAACTCAATTCTAAGACAATTTCTCAAAAATGTGCTTTAAGACTTCTTAAAGCACATTTTGTGTTTTAACTTGTTTTCAAGCTTGGTTTTCCTTGATAATTGATTTAAAATGACCATTAGAATATTGCTAAGGTCTTATCATGATATTTGGGTACTCACCCAAGTCTCTCCAAGCTTAGAGCACATTTTTGCCCTAATTGCCCTTAAGGCATTTTCTTGTGTTTTCCTTGGTTTAAACTGTCTACCAATCTTTCTAAGGCATATTCTAGCCTTACTACATCATAATTTGATGTTTACTTAGCATACTTAGGTTTGGGGTATTTCACCACTAAAAAAAGAAAGTCACAAAATGTCACTATATTTTCGTAAAACTCCATGAAATGCCACTATCGTCATTGGCCAGATGGAAAAAAGACAAAAATACCCCAACTAGTTAACAAAGTACTTTTAAAGTTCACAATATGCCCCTAAGTGTTAAAAAAACTTACAAAATTCACAAAAATATCAAAATACAATAAAAATATTAAAAAATTTATAAAAATTTAAAATATAAAACATTATAAATATTAAAAAATGAAAATATCATAAAATATTAAAACAAATAAATATTTCATTTTTTAAAAATTTATTCAGTACCATAAAAAGATTATTGTGTTCTAAACAAATAATTTATACCAATTTTTCTACCAATTTATGCCAATTAAGTACCATCATTTATACCAAATAAGTACCGTAATTTTTACCATACATTTTTTAATCATTATTTTCTACCAATTTAAATTATTTCTTCAAAGTAAATACTTTTAGTTTTTTTATTTTGCAGATAAATTTTATATTACAATTTGTAAACATAATAATTTATTTTGAAGAAATAATTTAAATTGATAGAAAATAATAATAAAAAATGTATGGTAATAATTATGGTACTTATTTGGTATAAATGATGGTACTTAATTGGTATAAATTGGTAGAAAATTGGTATAATTTTTTTTTCAGAACACAATATTCTTTTTATGGTACTGAATAAATTTTAAAAAATGAAAGATTTATTTGTTTTAATATTTTATGATATTTTCATTTTTCTTCAATTTTATAAAATTTTATAATTTTTATTGTATTTTGAATTTTTGTGATTTTTATAAATTTTTTAACACTTAGGGGCATATTGTGAACTTTAAAAGTACATTGTTAGCTAGAAGGGGTATTTTTATCTTTTTGCCATCTGGTCAATGACTATAGTGGCATTTCATGGACTTTTACGAAAATATAGTGGCATTTTGTGACTTTCTTTTTTTAGCGGTATTTCATGAATTAGCCAAAAATATAGTGGCATTTCATGAAATTTCCCTTTAAAAAAAGCGAATCACATGTTTAAATAAAGTGAATCTTTTATTTAAGAAAAGTGAATCTTACGTTTAAGAAAAATGAATCTTACCACAAACTTATGTATGAACAACATGAATCCTTCGTTTAAGAGAAGTAAATATTTTGTTTAAAAGTGAATCAAATGTTTAAGAAAAGTGAATCTTACCACAAATTTATACGAGAATAATATGAACCTTTTATTTATTTAAAAGTGAATATTTCATTGAAGAAAAGTTAATCAAATGTTCAAAAAAATGAATCTTATATTTAAGAAAAGTAAATCTTTCACTTTGAATAATTGTTGAAGTATGAAGATGTTGCTGAGATAGTCAACCAGATCGAAAGAGTCAATCAACAAGAGAAGAGTCCGTCCTTACTGAAAGATCGAGTGAGTCCTTCGGGCGAACGAGTCTCCGTCCTTGCTGAAAGATCGAGTGAGTCCTTTGGCCGAACGAGTCTTTGTCCTTACTGAAAGATCAAGTGAGTCCCGTAGTCGAACGAGTCTTTGTCTTTACTGAAAGATCGAGTAAGACCATCCATGTGGTTCATCCATCAGTTGAGAAATTTTAGGAGCAACATTCACTAGACCACAACGGTCATCAACCATCAGCCTTGGACTGAAATTCATGCAAAATGTGAGTAAAATTCGAAGCCTTGACTTTCTGATAATCCGAGAGAGTCCGTCAATCTGTTGCGAAAATTAAGGAGCAACTACAGCAACTACATTGACCTTACAACGGTCATTAACGTTCAGACTTGGACCAAAATTCTCTCAAACGTGGCAATAATCAGAAGAGTTGGCTCCAGCTTCCAAAATTCAAGGAAAGAGTCGTTGGTTCTTGAAATTTAGGAACTAACTCTCTCCAACGTTCAAATCCTAACAACTATATAAGAGACTTGTCATTTCGTTTCTTATTGTAGCTTTCTAGAGAGAATTATTCAGAGCATTTGTTTAGAGAAAGCTTTACCTATTTTAGAGAGAGAGAAGTACTAGATTCGTTTGTGCATATCGACAGAGTCATTCTAGGTAGGTCCTAGCTTCACTACACTTATCATTGAGTTGATCAAAGATTGCATTGGGTGAGTGAGTGAAAACCACGAAGTAGATCTCATCTACTGAGTGGGCATTGTAAGTTGTTTTGTTTTGACGAGGAAATAATATAACCTATATTGTGTATCCAACTGAGTTTGACTAAGTCTTTCCATCTTTCCAGTATACTTTCAATTAGTTTGCTTGAGTCTTTTCACATTTAAAGTTTGGGTAACTGCTTCCACGCACTTAGTTTGGCTAAGTGTTTCCACATCATAAGTACTTCCGCACCCTCAGTTCGATTGAGTCAAACCATCTCACAGATTCACACCTTGAGTTGGTTTAAGTCAGCTGTCTCATCCTACATTTGGTATTAGAGCTTCGTTTAGCTGACATTCCAATCAAGAAGACATGGCAAATGACCAGACTCATTCCATGATTCCCAACAACGAGGTAACGAGATCTCATTTAGAGACATACCTTTACCGTATATCTCCTATGGGTTTTATGACTTTGATTGCTAAACTAGTCACTGAGACTAACTCTTTCAAAGCTAATCTCAACAGAAAAATCTCTGAGTTAATTGAAGAACTTGAAGTATCAAAAAGTATAATGTATGCTCTAAGAGATGAAACTGAGGAGCACAAGACCATTTGTTATTCACTTAGATTGGATCTGCAAGACTCTCGGCGTGGTGTTGACTCCCTTCAAAAGGAGCTCAATAAAGCCACAAGTCTTTCTGAATCAAATAAAAGGAAACATGAAGAGTCCTTGACTCAGATTGACTCTCTTAGGAAAAATCTTACCGTTTTTGCTGACAAGTGTTGTTCTTTGCATAATGAGTTAAATAGTTTAGAATCTCAAGTTATCTCTCTAAACCCTTCTGTTGAGTAACTCACTTGAACACTGAAAGAAAAGAAACATGCACTCTCTCTCAAACCAGTCATTTTCATCAAACAAGTCACTCCATCAGAATTGCCTGAGTGGGCCAACTCCAAGATTCAGGAAGTTAGTCAAGATTGAGACAATCTTCGAAAGGAAGTTGATAGACTTTCTCAAGAGATAATCAATTTACGATCTGGAGTAGGATCCACTCAATCCAAGCCCAAGTGGCATAAAGGCAAATTCAATATTCTGAAAAATATTTCGAAATCCAACAATAAACCCAAGAGCCAACAACAAAAAGAACATTTTGATTCTTGGTGGAAAGGACAACAAAGATATGTTAACCTTCCTCCAACCAAGATCTGTAGTTATTGTGGAAGCCTTGGACATCGAGATAGTGCCTGTGAAAAGCTTCACAAGGATATGTCATTTAATGTCAAGCAACTCAATCTTATCCTTCAGGCACGAGAAAAGCTGAAAAAATCTGGCTCAAAAAGGGGACCCAAGTATATTGGGTTCCCAAAACTTCCAAGTGATGTTTGTTTTTGCAGGTGGAAGCGAGCGTGGAGATGGACTATTTGTACTTGGACAGTGAGTGCTCCACCTTTCGTAATTCAAGGAAAGAGTCGTTGGTTCCTGAAATTTAGGTACTAAATCTCTCCAACGTTCAAATCCTAATAACTATATAAAAGACTTGTCATTTCATTTTTTATTGTAGCTTTCCAGAGAGAATTATTTAGAGCATTTGTTTAGAGAAAGCTTTTCCTATTTTAGAGAGAGAGAGAGAGAGAAAGAGAGAGAGAGAGAGAAGTACTAGATTCGTTTGTGCATATCGACAAGTCATTCTAGGTAGGTCCTAGCTTCACTACACTTATCATTAAGCTGATCAGAGATTGTATTGGGTGAGTGAGTGAAAACCACGAAGTAGATCTCATCTACTGAGTGGACATTGTAAGTTGTTTTGTTTTGACCAGGAAATAAAATAACTTATATTGTGTATCTAGCTGAGTTCGACTAAGTCTTTCCATCTTTCCAGTATACTTTCAATTAGTTCGCTTGAGTCTTTTCACATTTCAAGTTTGGGTAACTACTTCCACGCACTTAGTTTGACTAAGTGTTTCCACATCATAAGTACTTCCGCACCCTCAGTTCGATTGAGTCAAACTATTTCACAGATTCACACCTTGAGTTGGTTTGAGTCAGCTGTCCGATCCTACAATAATGTGAATCCTTTGTTTTTCTAAAAGTGAATTTTAATTTTTAAAAAAGGTGAATCTTAAAAAAGATTCATTTTGTTAATGAATAAGGTTCATTTTATTATTAAAGAAGATTCATTTTGTTAATGAATAAGATTCAATTTAAAAATACATAATATATACTCATTCTAAAAACATAAAATTTTAAGTTTACCAAAACATATCCAGATTTATCTTGTTTCGAAGAGTACGTATTATGATGAACAATGATATATTTTTTTATTTTTACACTTATATTTTACAAGTTATAACATTTTGAAAAAAATGTTATTTCTCTCTCCTACACCCAAATTCACACATAAGAAAGGAGAAATGCACGCACACAAGAATATTATTTACGCTATATTTTTTATTACTCCAATAAAGTTTTAACATATAGGGAAATTTCATGAAATGCCACTATATTTTTGGCTAATTCATGAAATGTCACTAAAAAAAAAGAAAGTCACGAAATGCCACTATATTTTCTGAAAAGTACATGAAATGCCACTATAGATAGAAAAAAGACAAAAATACCACTACTAGTTAACAAAGTACTTTTAAAGTTCATAAAATGCCCCTAAGTGTTGAAAATTAATAAAAATTAATATTAAAATACAATAAAAATATAAAAAATTATAAAAAAATTATAAAAATTAAATATTATAAAAATTATAAAAAATTATAAAAACTTATAAAAAATTATAAAAAATAAAAAAATTTTAAAAATTATAAAAAAACTATAAAAAATTGAAAAAATTGAAAAAATTAAAAAAATTGAAAAAAATAAAAAATTAAATATCATTAAATATTAAATGTATATAGCGTATAGCTCTGTAAGGACTAATTAACAATCATGGTAGCCTGTATATTCTATTGCAGTAGTAGTAGTATATCATTCATCTGCAATCACAGCAGCAATATACCTCCACGTTCACGTTTTTAAAAGCCAAATTTCGTCGTTTTCTGTCAAGACAATTTATCTTCTTCTTTTTAGTATTTTGATAAGCTGGATGATATAATACACAATTTTACAACGGATGCTTTGCATTCTAATGTCTAAAATGAGCTTTACCGAAAGATAAAAAAAATGTCTAAAAGGAGGATACATTGCAATAACAAATCTATATACCCAAACCGGCCGCCTGATTAATTATATAAGACGATCATATGTCCATTTTTTTAATATACATATACATACCTAATTTTTAATTTTTTCAATTTTTAATTTTTAAATTTTTTTTCAATTTTTTTAATTTTTTCAATTTTTTTGATTTTTTTTATAATTTTTATAATTTTTTTATAATTTTTTATATTTTTTTTAATTTTTTAATTTTTTTAATTTTTTTTAATTTTTTTAATTTTATAATTTTTTATAATTTTTTTATATTTTTATTGTATTTTGATATTAATTTTTATTAATTTTCAACACTTAGGAGCATTTTATGTACTTTAAAAGTACTTTGTTAACTAGTAGGGGTATTTTTGTTTTTTTTCTATCTATAGTGGCATTTCATGTACTTTTCAAAAAATATAGTGGCATTTCGTGATTTTTTTTTTTAGTGGCATTTCATGAATTAGCCAAAAATATAGTGGCATTTCATGAAATCTCCTTAACATATATTATGATGCCACATTATACCCTAACACCATAGTGTTTCAAATGTAGTACTAAAAGATAGTAAAATTCATCCATTTGATAAAAAAAGAGAGTAAAATTCAGAGTTCAATATACTTAAGAAATAAACTAAAAAAATAAAGGGAAATTTCACGATATACCCCCGAGGTTTGAGCGAATTTTACAAGATACCCTTGAGGTTTCATTTTCATTACGAGATACCCCTGAAGTTTCATTTTTTTTACGATATACCCCTGAGGTTTCACTTTCATTACGATATACCCCTGAGTTTTCAATTTTATACGAGATGCCCCTCAGTTCAGATTCTGATATATTATATTTTTCATATCCACATTTTACCCACCCACCATATGCCCCGCAATAACCTCACGGGTTTATGGTCAATTTTTTTAAAATGTAAAATATAAACAAAATGCACATAAAAATTAAAGATCAATTAAAATTTTAATTCAATTTAAAAAACATTAATAAAAGTATAATAAAAAATAAAAAAATTAGAATCATAAAATTTAAAATAAATAGAAATGACTAAATAGCAAAAAAATAACCTATTTAAAAAACTTATATTGTTACATAATTTGAACGGTAGCTTAAATCATAAAATTTTTATAACAATTATATTAAATAGAAGAAATAATTTTATCAATTATAGTAAGAGTTTATTAACGAATATATTATTCGATATCAATAATTGCAAGAGAAATGATTACTCCCTCCGTCTTGAATTGACCGTCCTGTTTATTATTTGGACATGTCGTTTGACTTCAATTTTTAATATATAAGATAAATTAATTTTGAAAATTTAAATTTTGCATATGATTCCTTACATGATAAACTATAAGTTACAAAAGTTAGTTTTATAAAATTATTTTATCTTATATGCTTAATATTGAAGTGGAAAAAATGTCATAAAGCAAACAGGACGATCAATTCAGGACGGAGGGAGTATATTTTATGGTTTTTATACTATAATCACAAAAGAAATGATTATATTATTTTTGATATAAAAATCAATATTTTAAATTAGAAAAATAATTAAATTCTTGAAATCATTATTTTATGGTTTTTATATATACTATTATAACGGTGGCTTAAAATCATAAAATATAATAATTTCTCTTGTGATTATTGATATCAAATAATATATTTGTTAATAAACTATATCTTTAAATAATAAAATTATTTATAATTTCTTGCATTTAATATAATTGTTATAAAAAATTTATGATTTTAAGCCACAGTTTAAATTATGTAACAATATAATTTTTTAAATAGATTATTTTTTGTTGTTTAGTCATTTCTATTTATTTTAAATGTTTTTATTCTTTTTTATACTTTTATTAATATTTATTAAATTGAATTAAAATTTTAATTGATCTTTAATTTTCATGTGTATTTTGTTCATATTTTAAATTTTAAAAAATTTGATCAGAAACCTGTGAGGTCATTGTGGGGTATATGGTGTGAGGGTAAAATGAGGATATGAAAAATATAATATATTAGAATCTGAGCTGAGGGGCATCTCGTATAAAATTGAAACCTCGGGGGTATATCGTAATGAAAGTGAAACCTCAGGGGTATATCGTAAAAAAATGAAACCTCAGGGATATCTTGTAATAAAAATGAAACCTCAGGGGTATCTCGTAAAATTCGCTCAAACCTCAGGGGTATATCGTGAAATTTCCCAAAAATAAACAAACAAATTTCGCTCAACATATTACGCGGTCGAATTTGGGTTTGCATCTCAAAGTACATTAGACTCTCAGCCATGGGGCAACATGGTCTTTTGTGGTTTAAAGTTCGCGAACGATGGCACGGTTGGTACCAGTCACCTAGAAAGGTGTAGTCGAGAATCTCATAATCTGGTAATGATAGATGTTTTTGCCTACCCTCTAACCCTCCACTGAACTGGTCCCACCTTCTCCGCAGCTCGCCTTTTCTCCTTCTTCCCTAGAATGCTTCGCCGCCCTTTAACGTAGACGAGAGTCAGCGGACCAATAAATCAAACCTTTCTTTAATAAACGTCAAACGCTGAAAACAAAGAAAGATCTGAACAGGGTGGAGAATTGAGTTTTCGTTTGTTAGATGTCTCTGAGATTGAGGATGAATTGAGTTCTTTTGATTGTGATTGAAAATGAATTAATATCCTCTTAAGGAAATCTATCAGTGTATATTAATTTAGAGCGGTTGGTGATGCTAGGCATTCTCTACACCCGCACACCTAAACCTTGGATACTCTCTTCACTTAACTCTTCCTTTAATCACCACCCCAGCCCCAGCTTGACAGCGTCAAGTAGAAGACATCGCTCCAACCATGTAGACGCAACTCTCACCGGCGACATTGGTGGGGTGGTTTCAGTGTGGCATGCCATTGTTGCCGGAGGAATCCCTCAAAACATCGATTGGCGAAAGGATTATCTGTTACCAGCGTTTTTACACCAGCGGGGATATCAAAAAGGATGGGGAGGCGGAGGTGAAGGATCTTGGAATGTGGCCTGGGATGCCAGGCCTGCAAGGTGGATTCATAGATTGGATTTGGCTTGCCTCCTTCTTGGAGTCTGCGCTTTTCTTTTGCCTGCTGTGGATTGGACAGCTTTAGTGAAGAATGATGATGTAAGTTTGGTTGCCGTGAAGGAAGAGGGGAAGCTACAGATATGTGAAAACGGTGTTGCTAAGGAGAATATCAGTGCTAGCGCGGAGGAAGATGAGAGTTCCGCCAAGTACAGGGTTACTGGTCTCTGTTACTTTCCTTCCCCTTTTCATCTATACATTTGTATGCACCTTAGTTGTTTGAACTGAAATTTTGGTATAATCTTCCTGTCTTACCTGATTTGGTCAGGATGGGTAGTTGGAAGTGCTTGGAGAATATGATTGATACAAACTGCTTTGCGTACAAGAATATATATAATGCCCAGTTCCCTTCATGGACTTGAAGAGCCGAAAGATGTTTGATTAAGTTGTGCTCTGATTTGATGCCATCTGAAATGATCCTTGGTTATTCAAAGAAATAACTGAATAATTCCATTTTCATAAATAAATCCACTGTCATATTACTTAATTCTTCTCTGTTCTTTTATGTAGGTGTTACAGGAGATGGTAGATGTTTGTTCAGAGCAATAGCTCATGGAGCATGCTTGCAAGGCGGGGAAAGAGCACCCAGTGAGGAACGGCAGAGAGAGCTTGCAGATGAATTAAGAGCTAAGGTATCTTTTTTTTTTTTAATTTCATTTCAGAGTATGAGATAATTTGATTTGTCAATTTAAGTGGACTTGTTTTTTCCTTTGTTGATGAGAACTGCATCCTTTAGGTAGGGACTACTAATGAATTTCAGTTCTGTTTTACAAGTATTGGCAAGCATATTGCTAGCTTTTTAACTGTAAAAAAGCATGCTGAAACATCTAATGCCTTCATTTTGGTTTGACCTGTCAAATTTCGCCTGCATCAGTAGAGGGCCATCTTGTCATCTATAACCTGTGTTTTTGTAGTAAATTTCTCTTCAGACATGTCAATTTTGAACCTTTTCTGGTACATGTATATTATTCAGGTTGTGGACGAGCTCTTGAAGAGGCGGGAAGAGACTGAGTGGTGAGCTAAGCTCCTCAGAAATGATCTTGCTCACACCTTGTTACCCAAGTCAGATTGAAGGCGTCATTTTAATTTCGTTTTTGCTGTAACAAAATTTCAGGTTCATTGAAGGAGACTTTGATTCTTATGTGAAGAGAATACAACAGCCGTTTGTCTGGGGTGGAGAACCTGAACTGCTCATGGCTTCTCATGTATTAAAGTAAGTTGTTAACTGACTTTGATTTTTTATGAAAAATCTTTTGAGAACCTCTATATGCAACAAGGTTGAAGAATCTATTACATAATTTTCTGAATGCTGATATCATTGGTTACCAGGAACCTTAAATCTGCCTACTTCTCATCATTTCTTAAGTAAATTCTAATAAAACCTTCTGATGATTGTCATAGAATCCCTATAGCAGTCTACACGAGGGACAAAAGCTCTGGAGACTTGACAAAAATAGCAAACTACGGGAAAGAGTACCTAAAGGAGAAAGAGATTCCAATCAACGTGCTCTTTCATAAATATGGTCATTATGATAGTTTGGAGACTTGCTCGAATGAGCTTCAAAAGGTAAACATGGGGGTAGAAAGTCCATAGTGTTTTAGTTGCTGCGGGAGAAGAAAGGACTGATCAAAGAATTTTGAATAAAATTTTCAAGTTTGAGAGTTGAACAAGGACATTGTATTCTATTCTATTCTCTCTTCCGGCTTGGTGGAGATTTCATCTTCTATTCATTCATATCAGCATCATTGTTGATGGGTGCTTGTGTTATTTTTTCAGTTTTGTGAAATTACTACTGAGGTTGCCAAACTGATACCCTAAAGGCTTTATCTTCAAGCTGGTATCACTGGTGTCTTTGTTAATATACGCTTGTTGTGTATGTAAATAATGTGGCTTCAAGCTAGACTGTTGAAGGGTCAGGCTTGAAACTATGTTTTGATGAAAAAAAATGCTTGATGGATAGACTACAAAGCTGAGCTCATATCTCTTGTTTCTTACTGAGACCTAGTGTTTCTATTGATTCATTATTTTAGTGAAGATGTTCAAAAGTTATGGTGTCTAAGTTATTTCTTAGCAAAAAATGAAGTTTATAATGACTAATCATAGGAAATTAGAAGTACTAGTCGCAAGTACATAGTAGCCAATGTTCAGACCTAGCGTCGACTTGCGAGATGGAGGAAATGAAACTTTCCGCAACACAAGAACAATTTAGACGCCATTGGCTAGCTAAGGCTGATACTCCATTACTACGACCAATACTGTCCCCTGCAATCCAACGCCAACCACCCATCCTACCAGCCAATCTCGCAATCTCAAAACAGAACAACTTATCTCAAAACGGGACAACTTAATCTCAGAAACATTAACAAAAGTAGGTGATTGCACATGGACAAGGTCTAACAACCAACGCACTGCACGAGTACCACCTAAACCTCGGCAGTTTGCAGCTAACACGAACATTATTCTAGGCGGCCCTGGGCATCCCCCAGGGCCGCCTCTTTAGCATTGGATGAAGACTGACCATTCTTCCCTCTTTTACTTCCTTCCTCCTGCCCTGACTGCTCCAAGAACTCCTCTAAAGTAGAGTCATATACCACAGTGTCCATCTTGCGTTTTCGTGTGGTTCTGTCTAGAGACATTTCCTCATGTTGAATCAACACTACCGGATCCTGAGGGATTTCTCCTTCCTCCAGCTCAACTCCAACATCCCCACCAATGGAAGCATCCTGCTCCTCAACATTGCATTCCCTTAGTGGAGAAACAACCGCAACACCAGCTTCCCCAACCTTCTGCTCCACCTGAGCTTGACGATCCACTACCATAGTATGAGAATCAAAACGAACTCTGCTACTAGACCCCAGCCCACCAGCTCTAAGCCATAAACCATAAGGAAATTCCCCAGATGGCACATTAATCCGACTAGTGCAATCCCGAGATTGATGAGTGAATAAACCACAGTGAAAACATAAGCTTGGCAATCGCTCATAAGATATAGGAAGCAGAGATTGTTTACCACCAATCGTAATAGAAACAACTCAAAGAAGCGGTTTCGTCACATCATTATTTAACTTTAAACACGTATACCCACCAGTAAATCTCCGATCATGATCTTGATAATGCATAAAATGACCAATCTTATCACCAATGCGGCGTGCAAACTCTTTGTTCATAAGCCAAAACAGAACCTCATGGACATGCACCCAGAAAGGAGTCCATTGGAAGGAGTGCTCCTTTGAGGACTTAGCTCGATCAATGACAGACAGGACAAGAAGGTAGCCATCAAACGTCCATGGCTCCCGTCCTAAAACACTATGCAAACGCTTTTCATCTCCGAATTCAAAGAGAAAAAGGCCCGCTCCCAAAGACCGAATTTTAAGGTCCTCCTCAGATTGCCAAACCTTGCCCAAGGTCCTTTCCATCGCCTTCACATCAACGCCTTGAGCCATAAAGCGTTTCCCAATTAAACACCACTCCAAAGGGAACGTCGTTGGAGCATCCAGTAGGTCACTAACCTCCACAGTTTCTTCCTCAGCTGTAGTAAGAGACATATCATTGTACTTGAGCAGTAAATCATCAAAGGTATTACCCGAGTCAGCCATGCATGAGTATATACTGAAGAAGAAAGAAGCTGAAAAGACAAGGCAAGAAACGGTAGGTGAAAAGTTGGGAAAAGCAGAAACCCTCATACTAAGAGACTTTCAAGGATAAGGCATTTAAAAGATATCGAAAGTAAAGGAGATGCGGTAGATGACAGATGAAAAGAAGTAACCCCTGCATGCAAGCTGATAAGACTAGCAAGAGAGATGGAAAACGTGTAGATATTGTCAAATCTAGTGCAGAAGATTTGGAGGAAGGCATGAAATCAGGTACCGTGATCATTTGCATGTTCCAAATCAAGAACTAGCTGACAAGAAAAAAAGAAAGAAAAGAGAATAGGTAATCTAATCATGGCCACCGCCGCCAATTCACCATGAAGAAGAGCAAAAGCCCTAGAAGGAAGCTTCCACACAAAGGCACCCGCCATAGGGTGAAACGTAGAAGAGGGAGAGTTAAAGCAGGGTTGAACATGTATTTCAATGATGATATATTATAATGTATGATTACTACAAAAAAAATAGTTATATAGATCCCCGTGGATAAAGCTTCATATTAATTGAAGTTTTTCAATTGTGAAGTTGTTTAATAACCATAATGTTATATAAGGTATGCTTACAAAAGCTTTAAATGATTGTTTGGATAGATCTCGCTTAATGAAGTTCCAAAATTTATTGATGTTTTTCTGAAAGTGTTTCAAGTTGTTTCAGTTATGCTTTATACTTATGGATGATTTTTTAGAAGTGTTTCAAAGTTGTTTTAATGATCATTTGTTATTATAAGGATATCATATATATATGTAAAGCAAAAAGGTATGTTGACACAAATAAAGCAGTATATATATATATATATATATATATATTAATGAACTTCGTTCAGAAATACTTCAATTTGTTTCAATGATCCTAATGTCATTATAGAAAAGATAGCAGAAAGCTTTATTGTTAAGCATTTTCTATATTTTACGAAAGAGGTTGCTATTTGCAGTACAAAATTACTAATCAATGCAATACAAATTTTTTTTAAATCATATTAACGTTGTAAACATGTAATGATATATCAGTGTATTTTTTCGAGAAAATGATATCTGAAAGTAATTTAACCAAAAAAGTTTGTAGTTGCTCAGTAACGAATTTTGCTAATTACTTCTTTGTTATAATCAATACTAGAAATCATTTTTTTATTAAAAAAATGTATGGGGAGACATTTTTACGTGTTTACACTGTTAATATGATTTAAAATTAATTTGTACTACAGTGAAGTCAACTTTACTATCTGCAGTTAATTTTTTTCACCAAACTTAGTTGAATAAGTTTGAATGTTGTGGGGAGACCCTTTTTTCTGAAACAGATGAGAATTGAAATCTGAAACGATTACAACTACTAAGTTACAACAACTAAGTTACATAACATATTGAATGACCAAATTTGAGTTAAAATGGTTACAATGACTAAGTTACAACAACTAAGTTACATTACAGACCATCATCAAACCTAGATTGTAAATGATGAATCCAAGTTCCAACAGTGTTTGGATTTCTATAATAAAACCACTGTGGATAGATAGGGGGAGTGGAGAGTCATCAACCATACAAAACCTTACTAAATGATCCTGGGGGAAAACTCCGATGTGGATCTCTCCTCTTGGTCTATCACGATTAATATGATTTTCGATTGGAAGGTATGTGGCACTTGCCATATTCCCATATATAGTAGAGTAGAACACTACTATAGAAGTATACCGTGTCATGATCACGATCCCTATTTCAGTGCTCATCAATTTTTTCAAGAGGTGCTGGCCCATCTCCAGTGAAATGAAGCTCTCTTAACATTTGGTTGTATATTGTTTCATTGAACATGTCCATATATGCATGGTTCATCGACTCATTATTCTTCATATCTTGGTATAATCCTTTACAGACTTGTTTCCACCTATCTTGGTCTGAATACAGGTAATCAACTACCACCCTGAATCCACAATTACCATCTCCACGAACATCAATATATCCAGCGATATATTGATATAGGTTGGGTTGGAAATACTCATAGTATGGGAAGTTGTTCATAGACATGAATCGAGTCGGATCTGATGATCCCGTGTTCAGTGATCTTCCAGATGATGATGCTCCTTGGGACTGGCTCGCCCGTGGTCGGTTACGCTCCCAAGATAAAGGTTCCCGTCGGTTAGGTATGGAGGTCCCAGTAGGTCTGGTAATCCTAAGATGCTCTAAAAGTTATCCTAATATGCATGCCAGATCTGGATGAAGGAAGTTCTGGATGTGACTGTAACATCTGGCTATCAGGGTCAGATCATCTAATTGTGCTACCTCAGCAGTAATAGCACATTATCTGTTTTGCTCTACTTCCTTGTAGTCTAGTATATCAGCTGCTGATTTGTGATTCTTCCATCTCAGGGTGTACTAGAAACGATGTACATCCCTCTTTGAACACTGGATACCGCTATCCAACATGTAGTTTAGTCTACATGTACATGGTAATCCATGAGAGGTTACCTTGTCACACCCACAAATTGATCTATCCATTTGAACATAGTCCCCCTACCAAGCTCCTTTACTTGCTCATCCAAGCATAGGATACTAACATTCCCAACCAAGTCAGCAATCGGAACCCTCATGTGCTCTTTTCTGCATTTCATCCTTGTAGACTCGAAGTCCTTTTTCAGCTCCCTAGTGTTAATGTTCACGTGGTCGTTGATTTTCGGAAAGATTACATCCAAAGTGTATTTGACACTCTTTAGTCTCGCCTTAAGAGCAGAATGAGCGCTCTCGACCATGTCAAATGTTTAAGTAAATATTTAAGATCTGTAACAATGGTTTATTATCTTACAAGTTACAAGACTATCAATCGTACCTGTTTGTCGCTGTGTTGCCAAAGTGCAACACATTCTTGACCCAAGCCTTTACAAACCTTTCCTTGTGCTTCTCTCAAACTGCTGCCACATATGTAATGAAGCGTGGATAGCTTTTGTATGTATCAACATTTCAGTAACACTAGCCAAACTGTCTTGGTAAGTCTATAATTTAAGACAATAGAATATCAAGACAGAAGTAGGAATCAATTGATAGGTCGAGACTGAAGTGTGGAAAAAAAAAAAGAAAGGAAAACAGATAAGAGAACTAACTTGTTAGAGTTCAAATTCTGAGTTTCTAACCTTCCTGTATCACAACCTTTTCGGAGTTTAAACAAGGTGATGGGGAATCTGTTTGAGGAGAGTAAACCACACTAGAATACTTAATTAGTTGGATAAACAACCAAGAACTAGGGATCTGTGAATGTAACAGAAGGAAAACAGATAACAGTTCCTGTTTTGTCTGGTTGTTTATCAGTTTCAGGATTTTGTTATGTAAGTGGTCTTAGTAACTTTAATGGGGTTGGAGTGTTTAGATTAGAAACTTATTAAGTCCTAACTAAAGGCTAAAGACTAGAGAGGTAGGAAACTAAGCCAAGAATCTGGGAAAAAAGAAATAAAACAGAACTGTAGCATATCTCAGTTTCATAAAGTGGGAATTAGCTTCAGGTTCAAGGTCTGCTAAGTCCGTGTCTGTAACAAGTTGTTTGAGTTCTTGTTGGTTTGAAGACTTGATGGAAATGCTTAAGTAACCGGTTTAACGTTGGTAAAGGATTGGAGAATCAAACCTATGAATTGATAGAGAGGAAAGGAAGGAATATACCTGTTGCAGATTCTTCTGCTGCAGTCTGACTGTTGTTGTGCTCAAACTTCAGTGGCTTTAACAAGGTGGCCTAGAGTTGTCCTGAATCAAAAGAATCTCGATAATCATTAGCTAAGTGGGTAAGGAAATTAAGAGAGTGTAGTTCAGTTTAGAAAAACAGAAAAGTGAGAATAAGAGTATAAACCAGTTTCTGGTTTCGGTTGTAGTTTCAGAAACTTCAGTTTCTGCATAACAAAGTTTCAGAGAGCGTAAAGGGATCTTTGGGTGGTTCAAGATTTTAAAACCTAGAAACCACTTAGCTAAGTATGTAAGCACATCGGTAAGATAGAAAAACAAACTATAATTCAACTGTGAAAAACAGAAGAAAACAAGAACACTACCAGTTTTGATCGCATTTTCTGTTTCAATACCAGCTTAGTTACCAGAGTAGTTGTCTGGCTGTCTTTTGTATCTGTAACAAGTTGTCCTGGGTTAGGCGGGGTTTAGAAACCTGATAACACACTTACCTAACTGAGACAACAGTTGGAGAAGAACTAAGAGTCAACCACGTGAAAAACAGAGAGTAACAAGATAAAAAAAAACTGCAGTTTGGTTTCTGTTTTGGGTTCAGTCTCAGAACTTGCTGTCTCTGTATAACTAAGCTGCAGGGAGTATAAGTGCATGCACTGAGTGCTTAAGGAGCTTAAAACCTAGTAATTCGTTTGTAATGATATGTGAAGCTTTTTGGGAACCGGTTGACAAAATAGAAGGGGGCTTCAACTTATCAAAACTGAATACACGATTCCAATGGTTTCTGAAATAAGTGACTCTCTGTGTAACCTGTACAGAGGGATATTAAGAGTGGAAATGAGTTGTGAATGAACTCAAAATACTCCTAGAGAGGGTGGATTAGACTGATACCATTCATAGGATTTGGAAATCAACTTAATTACCAAACAGATAAAAAAATAATACTACGAAGGCATGAACTTCAGATTTCTGATGTCATGTTTTCTTTCTGTTCAATTAAACTACAGTAAGTGGTTAAGTGTAATACAGATTTGGGCCTCCAATCTATAATTAATGGTGGGGGGTGGTGATTTTGTGACGTGGAAGAATTGAATCTGACATGTATATACATGTGTAACCAATAACTAAGCAAATGTGAAAACCTTGGGTTATATCTACCACAAGGTTTTTGGGTTATAAAAATTAAATACCTACAATATATTATAAGTTATGTGGTAGTTTTGTGAGTAATGAAAGTATATATTAAGGAGCTCAAATGGGGCACATAGTATATTATTTTCGATACACCTAAGTTGCCAAAACCACGTGTTGCAGTCTAGTGAATGCAAACGATTTATTGGTATATTAAAACCCAGAAATAATCCTAGAATTCAATAGTTCAATAGATCGTCAGGTTGCAAAATCCCGGTCGAAATAGTATAGTAATTCATGGAGCGACCGGGGTATCAATCCACGGGAACTTGAGGTGTGGTAAGTCTAGCCTTAGATAATGGTTAACTCAAAAAGGGGGGTTCTTTTGGTTGGGTTTCACAAATAGATAACAAGAAAGTAATAGCACAGATAAATTAAAATGATAGTCTTGGGAGTGTGAACGTATCTAGGTTCAGGGAGCTTGTTTCACTAGCTAAGTTCTACATAGTCTACTACTTAAGTGGAGACTTGGATTGGCTTGTAATTCTCAATTATCTATTCTGTATTAAGTCTTAATTCCAGATAGCTCATCTAGACAGGGCATGTAGTTCTAGTCTAGACCTAGCAAGTATATCTAGATGGTTTTATTGCACAGAATTACTAGTCTGGTTTTAATCCGGACTAAAGCTCCTAGTGACTAAAGTAATCTATCCGATTGCAATTATCACAGGTAACAGGTTAATAGGACCATCAATGCTAATCACCTTATCTGATCATAACATGATTCGAGGGCTTATAATAAATTCATGACGTTTATTAAAAGCACTTAAAAGCATTAACCTGAACAATCCAAATTGTCTCAACAAGCAGCAAAATAATGCAGAGTTTAACTAATTACAACATCCCTTCCCCTAGAGTAAATCCTTCTAGCTAGACATAGCAATTATAATAGTAAATGAGAGAGAGTTAGAAGAATTCATCTGTTATGAAGATCTTCTTGCTCGCTTCGTCCTTTGTCCTTGCGCTGTGCTGGCTTGAAGGTTGGTCTTGGTGATAATGGAGTGAACTAGGTGAAATGGGGCGAAAGTGGAATTTTTGGCGAATTTTGTGAGATGTCCGGCTGGAGAGGGTCGGACAAGAGTCGGACGTGAGATGTCCGGATCTGTTTGGGTCGGACGCGATCCGGACGTGGGTGGAATGGGTGTGTCCGGATCCGGACAAGGGTCGGACATGGCTAAAATCTGGTGAATGGATGCGGGATATGTGTGTGGGTGTGAGCGGAGGTTTGCGGAGGAATTTGGTGAAATGGACGAAGATGGAATGTGAGTGAAAGATGCAGGTTTATGGAGGAAGGTTTGATGAATGGAGATGAATGTAGTGAATGGGAGGATTAATAGAGAGGAGAGGAGAGGTGTGAAGTGAGGTACGGTTTGGAATGAAGGCAGGAGGTGGTTTATATAGGGTTAGAAAGGAAAACACAGATTAGTGGAAGTTTGGTAAAGGGTAGCTTGATTGAGGCATTGATTGAGGATGGAGCGTAGTTAATAAATGTTGCAGTGCGCCGCTCCCCTGTTTCCATGCCGACTGTCTGTTAATGCGCTGCTCGATAATTAGCCGAAAGACTAATTATCAGTGCGTGCATTTTTATTTTTCAATTCTGTGTGACGTCTGGATCGTGTCCGGATCCGGACGTGACACAAGAGTTTTAGATCTGGAATGCGAACTCTCGGATCTGGAATTTTAGTCACGTCTGGCTCTTGTCCGGCCAAACAGATCCGGACAAGAGACGTCCGGCTTTGTGTCCGGCCAAACTGATCCGGACAAGACCAATTTTTGTCTCTTCTCCTGATTTGTTCCCCGTTTGTTGTGTTGTACTCCTTATTATGTATAATCTTTATTTCCTGGGTTTTTCCTGTATTTAACATATATAACACATCAGTTCTTATCAAAGCATCAATCTTAGGAAAAACACATAATAAGTGGGAAACATTGCCTGAATCATTACAAATTATAAGGTATTTAAACCCTAAAAAGCCTATATGTTTCACACTTATCAACTTCCTCACACTTAAGCTTTTGCTTGTCCTCAAGCAAAATAGGAATAAGAATATCTCTAAAACCTTCACATAATCTCAAATTTTAAACAAGTGCAGGGCGAAATCAAACAAAGTGATAAATGAAAGAATAATCTTGCTCTCTGAGGTAGGTTTTCACAAACAGTGAAGCAGGAACAATTTTGTAAAAGCATAGAGAAACTAGATTGTAGAAAACAAGTTAACTTAGCTTGGGACTTTCCACCATTTCTTTCCTCTAACCTTTGGATGACAAGGGGTGTGAAGTAATGCCTTATTCCGCAATACCTTTCAACACCACGTACTCGTGATCAAAAACAAAAATTAAACTGCAATGAATTTTTCTTTCACATGCAAACATTCTTCTTCCAAGAATTATATACAAAACAAACGAAATATTGTGAATTGCAGAGTTATTCCGTAACCCAGACTTTTCTCTCTATCCTTGTAACGGTGTTGGGCCAACTATCCCAGATCAAGAGACCTTAGGTAGATAGGTGATAGGGCACCCTTAAGACTTAATAACCGGATAGACGAGGCCTGCTATTGTTAGGAAAAAAATTTTGATCAGTGGAGTACCTTGCCTTACCCTTTTCATTCCAAACATTCACTTCATTTCCAAAATCCCAAGCTAAAATATTCTAGTTTCCACAACTAGCCAATCTACCTGTTTTTTCAGTGAAAAGAGAGTGGTTTTAAATAAAACTATTTTTATACAAACCTCATCAAGCAAAAAGATTCCTACGGTTTTCACTTTGATTTAATAACACTCGATGTGCACAGGTATTAGAGAAGCAAAAAGCAAGTGTGGCATTAAAGAACATCATGTTTTTTAGGGAAAGGTCTCTCCTTCCTCACACTTAAGATAGCAATGTCCTCATTGATCAATGAAGTAAAACAAAGAAAAGAGCTTTCAAAACATGCTATTCTCATAATAGATGCATATGCAATAATTAACCCTCAACGCAACAAATGTGGAACATCAAGTAAGTGAAATTATGAACTGAGACTCCCCTGGTGTTATGGCTTGAGGAAGATGTTCTTCCTCACACTTGAAGTTTGGCAGGGGTCGAGAGATTCCTTATGAGTCACAGACAGTATACGTTGTGTGCAGATTAAGAGTTGCTAAATTTTCACTGGCAAGTACAACCACAGAATAAAGTGCATTAACTCGAACTATAGAGAATTTTTGAATCGAATAAGTCATATTTAGAGAAAGAATACTCCCCATAGTTTAAGCTTAGCAGACATTCGCAAGTAGTGTGGTTCCATTTCCTGTACTTATAGCCATTTGTTTAGCAGTAGAGGTGACATGTAAAGTAATCATTTTAGAACGCTGCACTGCTCAAAGAAACAAGAAATTTAGCAATTTAGAATTTAAAACACTGCTGAATATATCTAATACCACTTCTCCTGCAGTCCCATGTTTCCGTTAGTCTTAACAAACAAAGGTAAAATAAGTTAAAGAAAAGAAAGAAAGATACAGAAAAACCAACAAAGAGAAGAAGAGCAGTAAAAATAGAGTGGCTATCCTGAGGCGGTGGTGGTGGTGGTGGTGGCTGTCCCGCTCCCAACTGGGCAATGAGCATCTGCATGAGCTGGTAGTTCTGGGCCTGCTGAGTGGATGCATCTGCCATGAACCTAGCAGCCTCTCGGTGTAAACCATCACTGCGCTCTAAGCGCTCAGCGATGGAGGTCTGCTCTGCCTGGAGGTGGCCCTGTGTCTGGCGGATCTCATCGATATGTCCCTCCATGCGCACCTGGCGCTGCTGGACCTCCCCTACCTGCTGCTGTACAGAACCAAACTGCTGCTCCATACCCCCGAATCTCTGCTCCATCCTCTCTGCTGCTGCTGGAGAATGGAGTCCATCAGAGTCTGCATCTCAGGTGGGATGCTCATCACTGGGGCCGTGGGGGGCGCCATGGTAGCAGTGGCCGGTGTGAGCTAAGCTCGCAGATGTACAGATCCTAGGCCCGAGCTGCCCTTCACCCAGCTGCCGTCATCTAGGCGTAAGAAGCCCCATCTCCTGAAGGTCGTAAGGGAGATGGGTGTCTCACCCTCCCTCACACGCATGTCAGTAAGGTCTCTCGGGGAGGGCAGAGGAAGAAGATGCTGGATGAAGATAGGAAAGATAGGTGTGATCTTCTTCTTCTTCGTCCACAGATATGTCACCACCTTATGCAGCTGTCTGAACATGACGTAGGCTAGCGAGATCTGCTGGGCTGCTGGATGTGGTGAGGCTATGAGGTAGTCTAGGAGGACACAATCCTCGTCAGAAGCATCATTCCCAGCCTGAGGCCGGATCTGATGACTGAGGATCTCTGCTAGGGTCCTCTGCTGAAGGGAAGGAAAATGGCATACGGGAGTACAGTCTTATGCTCCTCACCCCGTCGGCGAGTAGTACTCCCGACCTCGCTTAACCACCTAGTCTTACTCTCCCTAAGTGCATCCTCTGAAATATCTCTATGTGTGTCCGGGTTATCCGGGAGAAGTAAAATCTCAGAAAAAGACTCAGGGGTTACCTCTACCTCGAAATGGCCTACGTAGGAAGTAATGCTGTGTGTCGTGTCTGACGCCACAGCATTGGCGTAGAACTCACGTACCAGCTCTGGAGAGAACACTCCCTCGCCCATGCGCAATATGCTGGAGGCCCCGAGACTCTCGAAGATAGCTGTAAGCCCGGCCTCAGCTGCTGCCTCGTCGGTGATACGCCTCTCGATGACGAAGGCTCCACCCCTCTCGTACCAAGCCCTGGTGGTAGCTGATCTGAAACCATCCTCTCGTAGTGGTGCCTCGGCCGGCTCTGACCGATCGTCAGGGC
The DNA here is from genome assembly GCA_023374045.1 of Limonium bicolor. Classification (NCBI taxonomy): domain Eukaryota; kingdom Viridiplantae; phylum Streptophyta; class Magnoliopsida; order Caryophyllales; family Plumbaginaceae; genus Limonium; species Limonium bicolor. Next base: position 197,138,767 of record CM041778.1, on the reverse strand, counting down.
GTGGGTTCCTCGAAGAGGACCCTCTGCGTGCAGGACCACCTCTAGTGCGAGCCATCTATCAGATGAAACACAAGCAGTAAGTAAACAGAAGTAACAGCCACACCAAAACCCGAAACCAATCGAGCAGCATGTTCTATTTGAACATACTCTTTCACACAGTTTATTCACGGAACAAGGCATTAAAACAGCCAAACATTGCACACTATAACATTAAACAAGACAACAATCTCCTAGAATACAAACGCACAAAATTTGCAAATTTTACACATGTCCGGACCTACGTCCGGGTCAACCTAGCCGGACGCAGTCCGGACGCGACTATGAACCCTAAAAAAAAAAATCTAGCCGCGACAGAAAATGTCGATTTCACACAAGTTTCAACCAGAATGCGCACAATTTCCTCATGGAACTTCACGATTTCATAGCACAGCAACAATTAACAGCAAAAACGACCAGATAACTACCTAATCGATCACAATTCGAGTTTATAAAACGTTAAAATGGTGGAACCTGTTGCAGTGTTGGTTTCTGTTTCGAATTCTCCATAATGCATACAAAATTGTCATACAGAATCACAAAACTCACAGCAAACATCTAATTAACGTTCTAAACTACAAAACAACTACTAATCAACCAGGAATCGACAGAGAACGATTATAATTTTGTAAAATCGAAAACCTGGATGGTTTTAGATGTTGCGGTTCGAATTTGTGTGGAGAAAACTGTGGTGCTGTGTGACGCGGTGGTGGGTCTGGTGGTCGGCGGCGTCGACGGTGCTGGGCGGCGGTGGTGGTGTTTGAAGTTTACTGGTTCGTGTGTGTTGTCGGGAGGAAGAAGGAGACCGCGAGAGATAAAAAGAAAATGAGAAAGAAGAAAGAAAATTTAAAATCGGGACGTGATTTTAGTCATGTTCGGCTGGAGTCCGGATCCGGACGTGGCTAGGGTTTCGTGTGACCGGATTTGTGTCCGGCTAAGTTGAGCCGGACACGTTTAAACGTCTTTTTTTTAAATAATTAAAACCACTACTTAAAAACATCTCATTCATAAAAATGAAACATTATCACAAATAATCAAACAAAAATAAAACACACGACATGCAGAAATTAAATAGCATGAGTGTTTAAGGACTCCCTGATCCTTGGTGAACTTTGCCATGATTCTTCCTCACACTTGAGTTCAGTTTAGCATTGGAGTGAAGTACCTGAAAGATTAAATCTGCAAAACCAGAAGAACTCAAGTGGATCCAGATAAAACCATTAGTTATAAAGTAAGAACCATGGCTCTTTCGATTTGCACAATAGTGATTAACACTCTGCTAAATAAGAACAAAAGAGGAAAATAATTAACCAAACCAAGGAAAAGATACAAACCGGTGGGTTGCCTCCCACCAAGCTGCCCGGAGTTAAAGTCTCTGGCTAGACTTTACAGATAAGGTCAAGGAGGGTCGCCACAGCAGCTAGCAATAGCTTTCTTTAGTCTGAAATACCATTGCGGGTGTGGCTTCTTGGATTCTTTGGGAGGTGATGCTGCAACACAGATAGCAGAAATAGATTTTATGGAATTGGAGCTTTCAATTAAGGATATACCTGGTGCAGGAGGCTGAGAAAAGGTATCGCCTAGGTACTTCTTCAATCGAGCACCATTCACTTTGAATACTTCTCCTGTCTTATTCTCTAGCTCATAAGCACCATAAGTAGTGATCCCCACAACTTTGAATGGACCTGCCCAATGTGATTTCAACTTGCCAGGAAAGAGGCGCAGCCTAGAATTATAGAGCAACACTAGATCCCCTACTTTGAATTCTCTCTTATGGATCATCTGATCATGGATTCTCTTTGTGCGCTCCTTATAAATTCTGGAACTGTCATATGCTTGCTCTCTGAGTTCCTCTAGTTCAGATAGTTGAAATTTTCTTTTCTCTCCAGCAGTGTGCATATCAAAATTCAGGGCTTTCAATGCCCAGTAAGCTTTGTGCTCTAATTCGACTGGAAGATGGCAAGCTTTTCCATACACAAGTTTAAAAGGAGAAATACCTATAGGAGTCTTGAAAGCAGTCCGGTATGCCCACAAAGCATCATCTAGCTTAACTGACCAATCCTTTCTTGATGCATTTACAGTTTTCTGTAGGATCCATTTTAGCTCACGATTAGTCACTTCTGCCAGACCATTAGTTTGGGGGTGGTAAGGTAGTGCTACCTTGTGGGTCACCCCATATTTACTCATTAAGGAGTCGAATGCTCGGTTGCAGAAGTGGGAGCCACCATCACTGATAATTGCCCTGGGCACCCCAAATCTGGTGAATATATTTTTCTTCAGGAATTTCACCACTGTTTTGGAATCAGCATTGTGGCATGGAATAGCTTCTACCCACTTGGAGACATAATCCACAGCTACTAGGATATACTGGTTTCCATGAGAAGAAGGAAAAGGGCCTGTGAAATCTATGCCCCAAACATCAAAAAGTTCTACCTCAATAATACCTTTCTGAGGCATCTCATGCTTTCTTGAAATGTTTCCCATCCTCTGACAGGAGTCACAATGGGAACAGAAACGGTGGACATCTTTATGTAGAGTAGGCCAATAGAATCCACACTCTAATATCTTTGCAGTTGTTCTTGTATAACCATGATGGCCACCTGCCTCTTTAGCATGGCAGAATTCTATTACACTCTGGATCTCCTTATCAGGAAGACATCGCCTCATCAAGCCATCAGCACAGATCCTAAACAGATAGGGATCCTCCCAGATATAGTGGCGGGTTTCTGACAAGAATTTCTTCCTCTGGTAATAGCTGTAGTCATGAGGAATTAAACCAGTAGCCAGATAATTGACCAGGTCAGCGTACCATGGTTCATCTACTTTTCCAATCTTGAACACCGTCTCGTCAGGGAAGAACTCGTTGATTGGGATTCCGTCATCAGGGATATCAAGCCTAGATAGGTGATCAGCAACCCCGTTCTGCTTCCCCTTTTTATCCACAACTTCTAAATTAAATTCTTGGAGAAGTAAGATCCACCTTAGAAGTCTTGGTTTCGATTCATTTTTCTGAAAGAGATACTTGAGGGCTGAATGATCGGTGTGGATTATCACCTTGCTACCAAGCAGATATGGTCGAAACTTGTCCAAAGCAAACACCACAGCTAGCAACTCCTTCTCTGTAGTAGTATAATTTTTCTGTGCGTCAATTAAGGTCTTGCTAGCATAGGTGATTACCCTCAGCATCTTGTCTTTCTTCTGACATAGTGCGGAGCCCACAACATAGTCACTCGCATCCGTCATGATCTCAAATGGTTCAGACCAATCCGGTGGGACCACAATTGGTGCTGAGCAGAGCTTCTCTTTGATAGTCTGAAATGCTGTCAAGCACTCCTCTATGAACTGAAACTTGATATCCTTCTGTAGCAGATCTGACAGGGGTTTGGCAATTTTTGAGAAGTCCTGAATAAACCTCCTGTAAAATCCTGCATGACCAAGGAAAGATCTTACATCTTTAACTGAAGTTGGTGGGGGCAGTTTTTCTATTACCTCTATCTTGGCCTTGTCCACCTGGAGGCCTTCCCTTGACACCTTGTGCCCAAGCACAATTCCTTCTTGTACCATGAAATGGCACTTCTCCCAATTCAGCACTAAGTTCGTGTCCTCACAGCGAGCCAAGATCTGGTCTAATTGCTCCAGACAAACATCGAAGCTTTGTTCATAGACAGAGAAGTCGTCCATGAAAACTTCGATACTTTTCTCAATAAACTCATTAAAAATCGCCATCATACATCGCTGAAATGTGGCTGGAGCATTGCAGAGACCAAAGGGCATCCTCCTATATGCAAAAGTACCATAAGGACAGGTGAAGGTAGTCTTCTCCTGATCTTCTGGTGCAATGGGAATTTGGAAATAACCATTGTACCCATCAAGGAAACAGTAGAACTCTTTCCCAGCTAACCACTCTAACATTTGATCAATAAATGGTAGTGGGAAATGGTCCTTCCTTGTGGCTTCATTCAAGCGCCGGTAATCGATGCACATCCTCCAACCTGTGGTTTGCCTCTGGGGTACCAATTCACCTTTCTCATTGAGCACTGCAACTATTCCCCCTTTCTTTGAACCAACCTGGACTGGAGACACCCCACTGCTGTCAGAAATAGGGTAGAATACCTGCATCAAGAAGCTTTAGTACTTCGGCCTTGACCACCTCCTTTAGATTTGGATTCAACCTTCTCTGGGGTTGTCTCACTGCCTTGTAATTCTTCCATATGAATCCGGTGTGTGCAGAAACCCGGATTGATCCCCTTGATGTCAGCAACTGTCCAACCCATGGCACTTTTATGTTTCTTTAGCACCTCCAGAAGTCTAGATTCCTGCAAAATAGACAAAGATGCAGAGATAATAACAGGCAGGGTGTTACCCTCTGCCAAGAAAACATATTTAAGATGGGAAGGGAGAGATTTAAGTTCCAGGTAGGAGGCTTCTCTATTGAAGGTATGGGTCTTTGGATGGATCGATCCAACTTTTCTACAGAGGAGAGGAGGAACGAAAGTATGATTTCCCTTGATTTAGCTGCTGGACGACCGAGGCCATCTCAAAGCTGTCTTTGTCATCCTCAATGGATCGACTTATTACCTGCTCTAAAGTATCAGAAAACTTAAACAAAGAATTAAAAGAATCAATACTCCTATAGGTGTAGTCATCATCAAGATCATAAGAATTATCAATTAAATCAGCAGAGAAAACAGCTTGAGAAGAAGTGTTTTTCTGCATCATCTTATTTATATCAAAGCTTAATTCTTCATCATGAAATTTCAAGGTAATCTTCCCCTTGTCAACATCAATAACAGTCTTTGCAGTTCTGAGGAAAGGTCTAAGAATCAGAGGTACCTCAACATCTTCATCCATGTCAAGGATCACAAAATCAGCGGGGAAGAAAAATTTACCCACACTAACAACTACATTTTCAACCATACCTCTTGGTGTGATCGATGATCTATCAGCTAACTGGAGTCTGAAATGAATGGGAACGAGCTCACCGCATGAAGCTTTTTAAACATGGTGTATGGCATCAGGTTGATGCTCGCTCCTAGATCGCAGAGACCGTATCCGCAATCCATGTCTCCAATTGAACAGGGGATGATGGGCTGACCAGGATCACCACGCTTTGGAGGCAGCATCTGTCGGAGAGCTGCTGAACAAGTTTCGGTCAGCTGGATGGTGTCCTTCTCTTTATATTTCCTCTTATTCGAAATCAGATCCTTCACAAATTTAGCATAATTCGGCATCTGCTTAATCGCATCAATAAGAGGGATATTGATAGTCAGCTTTCTAAAAACATCTAAAAATCTTCCAAATTGCTCATCGAGCTCTCGCTCTTTGAGACGGTTTGGAAATGGAAGTTCTTTGCAGATATTTTTCCCTTTTTATTTTTAACAGCAGTAGAAAGAGAGGAAGAAGGAATAGGAGCCTGGGTCTCCTCAGAAACTACCTCAGGAGGGGCAGGATGCCCTGATGGTGCACCGGCGGTATTAGAAAGAGGCTCGGTCTCTTCATCAGTACGGCTCCTGTCACTTGTCTTTGTTTAAGTTCCTTCCACTTCTCAGGGTAACTGCTGCTGCTTCTTCAGAATCCTCACAGTCTTCGTCTGAGACCGACACTGCCTTCAACTGCTCCTTTGGATTTTTCTGGTTGGGAAGGCAATGATCCAGAAGGTCTCTGCTGTGAGGAATTGAGTCAACTGACTCATTGTTCCTTGCATCTCCACCATGGTTCTCTAGTTTCTGGTTGATTACCGTTTGCTGTTCTTGAGAAGCCATCATTTATCCACCATCTCCTTAGACTGGCATTGTTTGAGCTCAAAGATGGTTGCTGAGCTTGAGGTTGCTGTGGCCGGAATTGATTATATTGAGGCCTGCAAACCGGGTGGTCCCCCCTGATTCGTCCTCTGAGGCTGCATTTGATGTGAATTAAGTGCATTGTTAGGATTTCCGTACCTCAGATTTTGGTGCTGATTCTGCACCCAGGGTTGCCTGTTGTTGAACTGGCCTATTACATTGGCCTCCTCGGTTTGCCTCATCTCGGCTACTGTGGGCAGTCCTCATAGTCGTGTGCATCCCCACTGAGAGCAGCAAGCTTCGTTTGTAGAGATTTTCTTGGCGGATTGCCTGGTGGTTGGCCCCATGGTGAGCTGTTAGCATTTTCGCCATGCTTCCCATCGTGGTCCTCATCTGTGCTTGCTCGGAGGCTAGTTGTTCCATCATCGGGTCTGGAGCTCTGGAAGAACTCTGACCTATCGAGAATACTCGTCCTCCACTGCTGCTCCATTGGCGAAGCTCCTCACAGTAGGACTCCATAGATGCCATGAAATCCTCCCCACTCTTTGCTAGCAGGTTTCCTCCTAGGGCGGATCTTATCTCGCCTCTGTGTTCGTCTTTTAACCCCTGGAAGAATCCCTGAGCTAGTGAAGTGATGTCCTGACCATGGTGAGGGCACTGGCGGAGTAGCTCTTTGAATCGGTCCCACGCCTCACAGACTGTCTCACTACCCTTCTGTCTGAATGCCATCAGGTCGGCAATCATTTGTCGTGTCCGGGAGATGGGAATGTACTTCTCGTAGAATTTGTCCATCATTGCTCCCAGGTGGTAATGATGCCTGGTGGAGTCTGTGGAACCATTTCGAGGCTTCTCCTGATAAGCTGTGCTGGAACAGGCTCAATCTGGCGTACTCCTCCAATCCTTGAGATAAGCCAAGAGAGTCCAAGTGCACAGAAAGCGATGTACATGGTCTAATGCATCCGATGGGTCTGCACCTGAAAAAGTACCTGCAGGGTGATTTCTAACAGCATTGGATTGGTGAGAAGGTTTTACCTTTTGCCAATCGGCTATAAGTTCTGCAGTTAGATTGGGTAGAACCACTGGCCCTCGTCTTGGTGTGCTGGTGGTCTGTTTATCCTTCCCATCGTGTATTGGGCCACTGCACCTGCTCCAATTTGGTCATGATTTCCTGCCATGAAGTCAAGCTGCCTTCTTGCTCTCAAGCTTGGAGGTAGACTCTTTCGATTTCAGGATCGAAGTCTGTATCCGGGGGACCAGTTGAGCGGTTCTGCGCATCCACTAGGTGCTTATAATCAGCCCGAGAAAAGGAACAAAATGAGTGAGTTTTAAAGTAATGAAAAACAATTGTATAAAATGGCACACAAAATAAATTAAAATCAAAATATATTACAAAACAAAATTATAAACAGTGTGTTGCAATAAGTAACGAATTAACCAAGGCTAGGGACTAGACAAAAGTCAAGTCCCCGGCAACGGCGCCATTTTGCAAACGATTTATTTGGTATATTAAAACTAGAAATAATCCTAGAATTCAATATTCAATAGATCGTCAGGTTGCAAAAATCCCGGTCGAAATAGTATAGTAATTCAATGAAGCGACCGGGGTGTCAATCCACGGGACTTGTGATAAGTAAGTCTAGCCTTAGGTAATGGTTAACTCAAAAAGGGGGTTTTGTTTTGGTTTTGGGTTTCACAAATATAACAAGAAAGTAAATAGCAGATAAATTAAAGTGATAGTTTTGGGAGTGTGAACGGTACTCTAGGTTCAGGGAGTTGTTTCACTAGCTAGGTTCTGCATATCTACTACTTAAGTGGAGACTTGGATCGGCTTGTAATTCTCAATTATCTATTCTGTATTAAGTCTTAATTCCAGATAGCTCATCTAGACAGGGCATGTAGTTCTAGTCTAGACCTAGCAAGTATATCTAGATGGTTTTATGCACAGAATTACTAGTCTGGTTTAATCCGGACTAAAGCTCCTAGTGACTAAAGTAATCTATCCGATTGCAATTATCACAGGTAACAGGTTAATAGGACCGTCAATGCTAATCACCTTATCTGATCATAACATGATTCGAGGGCTTATAATAAATTCATGACGTTTATTAAAAGCACTTAAAAGCATTAACCTGAACAATCCAAATTGTCTCAACAAGCAGCAAAATAATGCAGAGTTTAACTAATTACAACATCCCTTCCCCTAGAGTAAATCCTCTAGCTAGACATAGCGATTATAATATAAATGAGAGAGAGTTAGAAGAAATCATCTGTTACGAAGATCTTCTTGCTCGTCCTTTGTCCTTGCCTGCTGGCTTGAAGGTTGGTCTTGGTGATAATGGAGTGAACTGGGTGAAATGGGGCGAAATGGAATTTTGGCGATTTTGTGAGGTGTCCGGGAGGGTCGGACAAGGTCGGACGTGAGATGTCCGGATCTGTCTGGGTCGGACGCGATCCGGACGTGGGTGGAATGGTGTGTCCGGATCCGGACAAGGGTCGGACACGGCTAAAATGTGGATGCGGGATATGTGTGTGGGTGTGAGCGGAGGTTACGGAGGAATTTGTGAAAGACGAGATGAATGTGAGTGAAAGATGCAGGTTTATGGAGGAGTTGATGAATGGAGATGGAGTAGTGATGGGAGGATATAGAGAGGAGAGGAGATGTGAAGTCAGGTACGGTTTGGAATGAAGGCAGGAGGTGGTTTATATAGGGTTAGAAGGAAAACACAGATTAGTGGAAGTTTGGTAAAGGGTATTGATTGAGGCATTGATTGAGGATGGAGCGTAGTTAATAATGTTGCAGTGCGCCGCTCCCCTGTTTCCATGCCGACTGTCTGTTAATGCGCTGCTCGATAATTAGCCGAAAGGCTAATTATCAGTGCGTGCATTTTTATTTTTCAATTCTGTGTGACGTCCGGATCGTGTCCGGATCCGGACGTGACACAGAGTTTTAGATCTGGAATGCGAACTCTCGGATCTGGAATTTTAGTCACGTCCGGCTTTGTCCGGCCAAACAGATCCGGACAAGAGACGTCCGGCTTTGTGTCCGGCCAAACTGATCCGGACAAGACCAATTTTTGTCTCTTCTCCTGATTTGTTCCCCGTTTGTTGTGTTGTCCTTATGATGTATAATCTTTATTTCCTGGGTTTTTTTTAACATATATAACACATCAGTTCTTATCAAAGCATCAATCTTAGGAAAAACACATAATAAGTGGGAAACATTGCCTGAATCGTTACAAATTATAAGGTATTTAAACCCTAAAAAGCCTATATGTTTCACACTTATCAAGTGACACATAAAATATCGTACCTTATAACATTAAGGAACAAATATAACACAAATAATATTATGTGGCTAAGGATAAAGTTATCCAAACTGTTATGCTAAATGCATACATACATAGATAAACAAGTACCAAGAAATAAAGTTATACACTATAGTTATAACGACATATAATACTAAGGTTAGTATAAGACTTTGGTTTGATTAATAAACCCTAGTGAAGTATCATAAGCGTATAACGTAAGGGTTCATGCTCTAATGTAAACCGAGAATTAACTCACACAACGAGTAAGGGGTTATAAAATATTAATAACGATACCTTAACTAGTAACAAATGTTAAGTCTGGGGACATGGTACTAGGATTTCAAACGTTATTCGGAAATACCGAATTGTGCAGTCATGTGGATTGACGCTCAGTGTTCCTTGTATTACTAGATCGCATTTCCGACGTACGCGCTCGAAAGCTCTAGTGGCCTGCACTGCACGAATCTAGACAACGGTGTACGGTATGTAAAGGGATTTGATCCGCGTTGTCCTGAGGAATTCCTCGGGCTCGGATTTGTTTGATAAATAACTTGTGTGAATGTATGTATGTGATTTATGTGTGTGATGTGTAGTTATGTTCACTGCATTATTTATTTATGCACGAACGTCCTACGGGACTAATACAACGTCGACTATAGATCGACTTATACAAAACTACATATGAGAAATGTGTGATTGTGACCACTGTTGCTTGACCTAATACGCTAAGTATTACAAGTATGTAGTTATAACCTAAGTAAAATACTTAGGAACGGGACACGACATTGTCGGTCTCTAGAGCTTTGACTCAAACGTGAATGTTACCTAGAATAATTCTAGGCATGCGTAAGACCCATAGGGCAGCCAACAAATTAAGTGATGTACTCCATAACTACAACTATAACTGACTATCTAACTAACAAAGCTAACAGTGGAGTGTGAATGAATGTGATGATGTACCTTAATCCAGACAGTCACTGGCTGCTGGTCGCGCGTAGAGATCTCTTGGGTTATCCCGTATCGGGTTTTCCCTAGTTAATCCTGATCGAGCCTAGATAGATCGTCAGGCGGAGTGTGCTACCGTTGGCACCAGGCCCTTGGCCACCTAAATGGACGCCTTTACAAAGGCAAAGTGAATAAGTCCCAGAGTCTTCGGATGATCAGGGCAGTGAGCATCTTTGTGTGTACGTGGGACTACTGTCCAAGTGAGTATGTTTCGAGCTGTACTAACTGAAGCCCGACTGTGCTAACCTAAACAAACGATATGTGAAGGCCCGGAGGGCCGAGTGATGTACTATGTGATAATGTTAACATACGATGAATGAGTTCTCAATGCCATTGTATTGTATGATGTATGACAGTAATGTGTATATCCATATATGACTGTTTGGATTGGATGAATGATTATATAATCATGCATGTTATTACAGTACCTATTATATCTGTAAATGGTAAAGCATGAAAACAATCTAATATCAAGACGGTTAAAAATGACAAGTGACCAATAGGGTCCAGATCCGGCATACTCAGCGTCTATCGCTGAGACTACACTTATTGTGCAGGTTTCTAAACACGTCGAAGCCGAAGTGCGGGGCTGGGTAGTTAGGACGTTGTTGAATTTGGATTTACCGTTCATACCTCATTATGTATTAAATGATTCCACTGGAAAGGGGTTGTAAGATTTGGATTATGTTTAGATGCTCACAGTAGTTGTACTTTTGATACTTAGATAGACATGTAGGTGGTATCTCGTTGTCACCGCGGATTGTATTTTTATGTTTAATTTTGTTAAGATGTTGTGCTGCTACATCACTCGTATGGGCGAGTGGTGGCAAGTAACACCCATGTGAGTTCTATTACTGTAATTCCTTCCGCTGTGAGATGCCTTTATTTCCGGTTCACGTGAGCGACTATTACGTATTTGTTATGAGGGGTGTTACAAAAGTGGTATCAGAGCGGAGTACCGCTCTGATGACGAGATACTAGGTCAAGACAGTGAGCTTAGGATTTGGGAAAACATTTGTGAGGTACGAAACGTCTGTGTCTTAATGAAATTATGTGTTGGCAGAGCCTTTGGCCTGCAAGTGTTAGCCCTTGGGGCACATGAAAGAGTTAATTGTATTATGGTGTGTTATTGAGAAGACGAATGGTAATACCGACATCTAGTGGTGGTGTGAGCCAGGAAGCTGACCAAGGGCATAAAGGCCCTGGAATATTACCCCTGTTAAGGTCCAGCTGAGAGCTCAGCCAGGAGGAGACACAAACGTCATGAGTACATTGGCGACAGTCCACTTTCATGTGGAAGTCCTGTACGAACTACCGCCGACAGTACCCCTCCCGCCACAACCCAACGAGTATAATACAACTAAGAAATATAATCCCCGAATATAGGGAAAAGGGCTACCAAGCCCAACGGATTGTCTAAACACTCTCGCAGCGAATGAATAATTTCTGCTCCTGTAAACATTAATAAATCAATGTCATACCCCCATTGACGACCAAGCGCCGTATCAATAGGCACTGCCAGAGGCGAGCGCCACTACTACTATAACGTCGTGGAAAGGGTCACCCAAGAACATCAGGGCAAGCGGACCGGGAGCACCATGAACTCCGCGAGACCGTCGCCGTAATGGGACCTTTAACCACCAAACTGTAAAAAGAAATTATCTTGAGAACGTGAAGGAACTTTGTGAGAGTACCGTCCTGTTATGTACAAACTTCAATCCTAAACTTGTGTGCACACAATACCGTGACACTAGGACCCTGTCGTGGCGGTACCTGTAGGGAGACAAAGTCCATACGTTTACGCTATTATAAATATAATGAGAAGGAGGACTTGATTACCCTAATGACAATGTGGTCAGGGAAAATTTCCCAAATCCAAATACCGTCGTATCCATGAGCAATCATTCTAAAAGTATTTAAGCAACCCATGCAGCAGTGAGACAACAAGTCGGAAACCGACAACCCTACTTGCATGATGCGCTTGCCACTGCAAGCGCTGATTTAAAAATGTACCAATAAATTCATCTACCCCGCGCACTTGCCACTGCAAGTGCTGCAAACAATTACTACTGACAATTACCACTGCTATTATCGACAAACGAATACTGTAAACTGCGTAGACCTATGGTACGACACCATGGCTACCAACAATCACCAAAACAAGTGTACACCTCTAGCATAAACTACATAACTACAATTGTACAATAAAACTAAGATATGGGGCCTACAACCTCTGAAGGGACCGACGAGTCCGAGTAACGCAATAAAGGGGCACGCCAGCCCATGACAAATTATAACTACTAAACGAGAACGAATGCAATGACACAAGCTAAGAGCCAAGATAACATAATTTAATTAGCAAAGCATTCAATGGCTGAATTGGAAGGGGCGGTGAAACCTGATTCCCGGGGATCAAGGGAAAACCAACCACAAATTGGGGTGAAAGGTTAGTGCAACACATGGTACTGATCACACCAGAGTCGTATGACTCCCTGAAACTCTTCACAAGTTGCCAAAATTATTATAGTAACGATAAACAAAAACTGCAGTATCCTAGTTACAAACAACTAGCCAAAGGAAACTTGTGATTAACAGTTACGTTGTATATATATTAAATCATACAAATAAAACTATGAAGAGAATACGATCGTATAACGATCGCTGCCATACAGTTCCAACTATCATATGCGACAGTAATATAATATTCACTTACTTTTATATAATGATTACTCTTATATCTTATGTCACATTTTCATCATTCTTAATGTAAGATGACTATTCGATTGATGCATTATATTATGAAACTTATATTAAGAACTTTATCTTAATATCTTGTCAATTTCAGGACATATATTTATAATTCTAAGGTCCATTTTATACTAACCTTAGTTTATAACTCCATTTCCTCTTAAACATTAAACCCATACCTTTAAAAAATAGATTATGCAAAAAGGCATAACATCAAAATTATTGCCATCAACGCCTAATACCTTCCATTATACAGTATTGCCAGACACTTAATAAAACGTATACAATCATACGTTATAACATTTTAACCTTATAGTAAATGTAACATATAGTTCACTAACTATATATACGTATACGCCAACCGGTGATGAACACAGGGGAATTGGTAAAATGTATCATTCCACAGATGGACCAAGAGTGAAAAGAACAATTCTACCGTAATACGGACATTACCAATACCTTCGCAACAATGAATGCGAATCAACACTGAACGCATGAATAATTACCACCTCTGAGCACCACCTTTACCAAGGGGTGCCATATACTGTTATATACAGTCACAACTAATCAACATCAAGATTAAGTTTATATGTATTGTCAGGATCATACTGACTATCAGACAAGTTCTAAGTAAAAGGAAGGCTACCGCCATGGGCGTCCCGCCATGTAAAGAAAATCATAAATATTAATATATGTTAAAGACATGTCGTTTACTACTGTGACGGTTGTCAGTGATGAAAGAATGTGTAAATTGAACCAATGACAACCACCTAAATCGATATCACAGAACACACAAACCAAACGCTAAATAGCGTAAATAAACAAGCATCTAATGTATAAATAAGGGGCATAAGCTCAGGAGACCGGGAACACCGACTCCAATTACCTTTCCAGGTATACTACTAACACTACAATGTCTAAGTTAATATGATGATGCAATGGAGCTACAGTACATACCGTAAGCAATGGGAATAACAATCATGAGTTGCTAACAGGCGCCAAACCGCGCACTTGAAATACAAATAACTGCAGTTACAAATAACTAGCATTAAACAATAAGTAACAACAAAGACATTGCTTACTAGCCGAATACCAGAAGTATATACCAGCATTCAATGCTAATCACAAATTGTGATAAATGTTTAGTCCTAATGGACAAACCTAATCTTATGAGAAATAGCATACCCTTGTGGATGCAGTACCATCAATGAGAAAAGTTGGAAAGATGAAGAGCCAAGATGCTCAAGCAATCATGCAATCTACAATACACCCAATTAAACGGGAGAGGGGACAAATGCGAATACCCAAGTATGAGAACTTACCCTACGCCGTATCAGGAAGCATAGGCAAGATGTGATAATGATTAAACCTGGAGGAAATAATTACGTATGTACTCATGGAGATAGAGATGGGAGAACTGACATTGCTACCCCAGCACCAATATTACATAAACCGATTGCACCCATACGGACGAATCAACGTTTAACGTTTAACTGGTTAGCAACCAAATGCTACCACTAATATGTTACTAAGGACATGAGTCCAGAGAACAAAAAAAAATAATGTTCCAACCACCTTACCACCATACTACTAGAACATCAGCACCTACGACAAGACAACCGACACTGCGGACCAAATCAACATCAAACTACAACAAGGACATCCATCAAAAGGGAGATTGACAATAAAATACTTCACAATAGTCATGTGACGGATGCTACCAGTTTACTAAACGAGACATGGGACGACCGCACTCCGATAGGAGCATGTGGGCCTGACAGACTTATTTATAGGTTAGTCAGGTAAGTAGTAATGTATCAGTATGGTACCCCATGCATGTAGACAAGTAGTGTTAGAAACACGAGAAGTAGTCAACTCCGTGCTACGGACAGTGATGCAGATTACCTCGAAGATGGACGAGAAGAGCCGCAATTAACCAACGGGCTAGAGAAACCAAGAACCTACAACACAGAGCAGTAGACAGTATACAGTGAAGACAAAGAAATCCCTCAAGGACATGGATACTAAGGAAAGGAACATGGAAACCCATTATGGATGAATAATATGTAGAATCCCCATAAGGATCAAGCAAACTGTCGCAATCCAGAGGAAATCTACCAGATGATGTGAACATAAACCCGTGACTACGCAATGATGAGAGACAAGCTAAATGCTAGCAGATACCTTAAGAAGGAATAATGGACTTGGAATGTACCACTCACATGATGATTCTCTCATCTTATCTATTTGACCCTTTAGATATTAGCTGCTGAGAGTTTACGCCTCTGCACTCTGTAGGACTGAGTGTTTTGGTATTGCACTTGTGCAGTTATTAATCTAGTGGGAATACAGAAAGATGCAGTGGATATCAACAAGAGTGTGTATCAAAGAACTACAACAGTGTATTACTCTGGAACAAAACCACCAGGAGACACGGATGATAATCATCATCTACATGTACATATAGGCTGGTACGTCTTGGTATTACAAAGACAAGTGCAAAGAGCACCAAGTACTAACAAGAGCCAACGTTATACTATACCTCAAGCTGAATATCAGTGGGAAAAGACACACAAATGTATGCTAGTAATCCAAATAAAAGGATACACAGTAATGGAAAGAGGGAAATTGAGCCTATGTGCATGGGTCTGCACCTCATACAGATCGAGTGGGCCCATTAGAACGAACTTGGGAGAGAGCACAAATACGTGTCTCACTCTTTATATATTTAAGAGCCCGAAGGGGCTAGAGTCATACCCGTCTCTCTAATGTGAGAATAACCTACTCCAAAGATGGAAGATACCACATGAGAGTCAGAGGACTCTATGAGAGCCAAGTATCCAGCGCTCCTTGTGGAGCGGCTGTTGAATACTTGTGGGGTACGGGGGCGTAACCCTTTTTAAGGGGGGTAGAGCCTCTTGGCTGTGCACATGTTCGCACTGAATTTTGTTGTTCACAGTTGTTGTTGGCTTATTTCGTATGTGGGGCATACGATAGTTTGTGGGTATGCGGGGCATACGATGTTGGTTGTTGGTAGGTTTGTGGGTGTGCGAGGCACACGATGTTGATTGTTGGATGTCGTTTGTTCATTTTGTTGGTGTTGTTGGGTACGCGGGGCGTACGTGGTTGATTTGTTTGTGTGAGATGTGCACTCGTATGTATGAATTTTATGAAATACTTAATGGCGTGTTTACACCCAGGTGTAGTACTTTCTTTATGATACTGTGATATATATTGTTGTACCTTGTAGATTGATTACCTAGGGTATCGCTTAGATACGAAACGAATAATTAGATACGAAATGTGGAATGGTGATATGGTATGACACCTCGGGGAGGTTTTCAGGATTGGTAGAACTAATAGGAAATGATGGTGCTGATGGATCACCTATATCCATATATGTTTGAATTAATGCCACAATAAAGGGCTATGTGCGGTATTAGCACAACACGATATGCGTAAATGATATATCACATAGATATACATTATGGGATTATAAGGGTAGTTATTAATACACCTATTTAAGGACATACGTGTACTAATTGATTATCATGTGTGTCTGTATGTATATTTGTATGCGGGGCATACGTGTTTTGTCTTGTTGGTAGGTTGTTTGCGCATTGCGCATATGTGTATGTTGAGAACATGTATGTAAGTATCCTACGAGATACTCGGATGTATGAATTGTTGGCGCATTGCGCACATGTGTATGTTGTGAATATGTATGTAAGTATCCTACGAGATACTCGGATGTATGAATTGTTGGCGCATTGCGCACATGTGTATGTTGTGAACATGTATGAATGGTTGACGATTGTTATATATATATATATATTATATATATATATATATATACCTTCCTTATGAATTCAGTTATACTGTACCGCTTAGGTATCGCCACATCAAATAGATGTGCACCATGGCTATATGGGTAGTTGTTATAAATCACTCGAGAAAGACGACTTCGGGATGAAGTCTCCTTAAGGGGGGTAGACTGAAATACCCCTAAATAATTAAACGCTATTTTAATATATAAATAGCTATATTAAGGTATAAATAATCAAGCAAGTAATAACCTGCGAACAAACGAACAGTTTATTATTACCGTACTTATGTACATACGAATATATATGTAAATGTACATAACGTTACAAGATTATAACGTTGTACTTATAACCAAAACGTGACATAACGAAATAGTCGTATATATATGTACATACGACTAATAACGTGACATGTTAATACAAGTCACTTATATGCAATAAATAGACATAATAAGGCTGAAAAAAAAAAATATAAAAGAGCAAATATGCTCTAGCCGGGATTCGAACCCGAGACCTCTCGTACCCATCCCGAAACCTTAACCGCTTGAGTTGTGCTCGAATTCGGTATAAACTACCCACGATTTATAGTTAGTAGTCACCATACTAAAGTTACAGAATAGAATGGTGAATCACCCGACATTCTCCTCTGAATTCAATTGCTCAAAATCAAGATTACTACAAACTCCCATAACGACAGGAACCGATTAACCTTCTGTTGTGCCATGAATCTCCATGCGACAGATCTATTTTTTTTCAATTGCCCATGACATTCTCTGGTAACTTGCGCCCTCTAGACATGCTCAGCCCTTGGAATTTACAGCAACAGATTCTTTCTGTAACCTCTGAGTCATGCCCTCCTGTCTCGACCCACTAGTTAAAACTCCACCCCATCCAAACTCTTCCTCGCTTGCATGCCCACGTCAACGGCATGCCAAGAACACTGTGGTTATTCCTACGTGAAGGTAACTCCAGCTCCTCGATTGTTTTCTTTCTGTTTTTGATTCCCTTTCACTGATCCAATGCTCAACTACGGTACACTAATCTTCATCCTTAATCCAGTAGTTCACGCACCTGACTACTCCCGGCACTTCTGTTTGGTGTGTTTAAGCTTGCGCACCAGAACAATCCTAATAATCAACAAGGTAAGCAAGGGAGTTTCAGTTCTACTATCTCCTTCACTCTACCTCCTTGTGTACAGTAGTTATAGCCTGTAACTTCTTCCTCTGCTTTCTCCATTCTAGTGAGTCAAGTTCTCTTGCTGAGTTCATTTTGAAATCGAACAAAAGCCCAGTCAACTAGCCTCTGATCAAGGTAAGGAGATCTACTAAAGAGCAAGGTTTATACTTCCTATAATGGTTACCGAAACTAGAACAAGTAAACTGAATATAATTTGTGGGTTTCTGTCTTGCTGAAAAGAAATTTTGGAGAGCTACTTCGTGCCAAGAACTACCAAGGGAAACCGCCAAGATAAGAAGGTGAGTCATTCGTAAACAAACCTAGTAACCAGAAACTAAACTGGCTGTCAAGTTCTGTGTTGTCAACGAACCTGTAACTTCTGTTTTTCGTTTGTGAATCTCTCAGGAAAAAAAAAAGAAAAACAGTGCATGATTAATGTGGAGTCAAGAATATATTTAAAACCTTATGGAGGCACTTGTCTAGCCATGTATACAAGGGAACCCTTTTTGAAGAGAAAGAAAAGCTAGACTGATCCATCGGTTGGTAGGAAATAGCAGAAAAATCTGTAGCAACTCCATCTTTCTTTTTTCAATGATAACCAGTTCTATATCATAAATTCCTGAGAGTGAATTCTTACTGTTTTGGGTAGTCTTGAGTCTCTAATACCCTATAATCCTATGACACACCTAACTATGTCTCTATACGTGAGGATGTTGAAGAAAAGAAGTAAAAACAGATCCTAACTAAAGAAAGGAAAAACAAAACAGAAAACAGATGTAGCAGTCTCTGGTTTTGTTTCTTGGTGTAGCTTCTACTGATGAGACCCGTGTCATGGTGTATCTACCTTGCAGAGGGAATGTGAGGATAGGAAAGGCTAGATTAGAAACTTAAAACTCAGTCAAATACATAACTACCGAGGTTAGTAATGAAGGGGGGAACTAAAAAGAAAACCAAAACTGAAGATTCTCATAAAACAGAAGGAAGTTATCAGTTTTGATGTTCTGTGGGTTTTGAGTTTTTATTTTTCTGTATAACTGGCTTGTGATGTGGGTTAACGAATCTAAAACATTCTAACACACCTAAATAAAGATAAGAGTATCTTAAGTAAACTAAGAACTCCAACCTGATGCATGAAACGGGAAGCAAGAAGAAAAAAAAATAATATACAATACTGATTTCTGTTCTAGAAATTTCAGCCCAGTATCAACATTTCAGTAACACTAGCCAAACTATCTTGGTAAGTCTATAATTTAAGACAATAGAATATCAAGACAGAAGTAGGAATCAATTGATAGGTCAAGACTGAAGTGTGGAAAACAAAAAAAAAGAAAGGAAAACAGATAAGAGAACTAACCTGTTAGAGTTCAAATTCTAAGTTTCTAACCTTCCTGTATCACAACCTTTTCAGAGTTTAAACAAGGTGATGGGGAATCTGTTTGAGGAGAGTAAACCACACTAGAATACTTAATTAGTTGGCTAAACAACCAAGAACTAGGGATCTGTTGTAATGTAACAGAAAGGAAAACAGATAACAGTTCCTGTTTTGTCTGGTTGTTTATTAGTTTCAGGATTTTTGTTATGTAAGTGGTCTTAGTAACTTTAACTGGGTGTCTTGGAGTGTTTAGGATTAGAACTATATTAAGATTCCTAACTAAAGGCATAACAGACTAGAGAGGTAGGAAACTAAGCCAAGAATCTGGGAAAAAAGAAATAAAACAGAACTGTAGCATATCTCAGTTTCATAAATGTGGGAATTAGCTTCAGGTTCAAGGTCTGCTAATTCCGTGTCTGTAACAAGTTGTTTGAGTTCTTGTTGGGTTTGAAGACTTGATGGAAATGCTTAAGTAACCGGTTTAACAGTTGGTAAAGGATTGGAGAATCAAACCTATGAACTGATAGAGAGGAAAGGAAGGAAATATACCTGTTGCAGATTCTTCTGCTGCAGTCCTGACTGTTGTGTGCTCAAACTTCAGTGGCTTTAACAAGGTGGCCTAGAGTTGTCCTTGAATCAAAAGAATCTCGATAATCATTAGCTAAGTGGGTAAGGAAATTAAGAGAGTGTAGTTCAGTTTAGAAAACAGACAGAAGTGAGAATAAGAGTATAAACCAGTTTCTGGTTTCGGTTGTAGTTTCAGAAACTTCAGTTTCTGCATAACAAAGTTTCAGAGAGCATAAAGGGATGACTTTGGGTGGTTCAAGAGTTTAAAACCTAGCTAAACCACTTAGCTAAGTATGTAAGCACATCGGTAAGATAGAAAAACAAACTATAATTCAACTGTGAATTAAACAGAAGAAAACAAGAACACTTACCAGTTTTGATCTCAGATTTCTGTTTCAATACCAGCTTAGTTACCAGATTAGTGTCTGGCTGTCTTTTGTATCTGTAACAAGTTGTCATGGGTTAGGCTGGGTTTAAAAACCTGATAACACACTTACCTAACTGAGACAACAGTTGGAGAGAACTAAGAGTCAACCACGTGAACAACAGAGAGTAACAAGATAAAAAAAAAACTGCAGTCTGGTTTCTGTTTTTGGGTTCAGTCTCAGAACTTGCTGTCTCTGTATAACTAAGCTGCAGGGAGTATAAGTGCATAGCACTGAGTGCTTAAGGAGCTTAAAACCTAGCTAATTCGTGTAACTGATATGTGAAGCTTTTTGGGAACCGATTGACAAAACAGAAGGGGGATAACTTATCAAACTGAATACACCGATTCCAATTGTTTCTGAAATAAGTGACTCTCTGTGTAAACCTGTACAGAGGGATATTAAGAGTGGAATTGAGTTGTGAATGAACTCAAAATACTCCTAAGAGGGTGGATTAGACTGATACATTCATTAGGAATTTGGAAATCAACTTAATTACCAAACAGATAAAAAAAAAATACTACGAAGGCATGAACTTCAGATTTCTGATGTCATGTTTTCTTTCTGTTCAATTAAACTACAGTAAGTGGTTAAGTTGTAATACAGATTTGGGCCTCCAATCTATAATTAATATGGTGGGGTGGTGATTTTGTGACGTGGAAGAATTGAATCTGACATGTATATACATGTGTAACCAATAACTAAGCAAATGTGAACAACCTTGGGTTATATTCTACCACAAGGTTTTTGGTGTTATAAAAATTAAATACCTACAATATATTATAAGTTATGTGGTAGTTTTGTGAGTAATGAAAGTATATATTAAAGGAGCTCAAATGGGGCACATATGTATATTATTTTTGATACACTCCTAAGTTGCCAAAACCACGTGTTGTAAGTCTAGTGACACATAAAATATAGTACCATATAACATTAAGGAACAAATATAACACAAATAATATTATGTGGCTAAGGATAAAGTTATCCAAAATGTTATGCTAAATGCATACATACATAGATAAACAAGTACCAAGAAATAAAGTTATACACTATAGTTATAACGACATATAATACTAAGGTTAGTATAAGACTTTGGTTTGATTAATAAACCCTAGTGAAGTATCATAAGCGTATAACGTAAGGGTTCATGCTCTAATGTAAACCGAGAATTAACTCACACAACGAGTAAGGGGTTATAAAATATTAATAACGATACCTTAACTAGTAACAAATGTTAAGTCTGGGGACATGGTACTAGGATTTCAAACGTTATTCGGAAATACCGAATTGTGCAGTCATGTGGATTGACGCTCAGTGTTCCTTGTATTACTAGATCGCATTTCCGACGTACGCGCTCGAAAGCTCTAGTGGCCTGCACTGCACGAATCTAGACAACGGTGTACGGTATGTAAAGGGATTTGATCCGCGTTGTCCTGAGGAATTCCTCGGGCTCGGATTTGTTTAATAAATAACTTGTGTGAATGTATGTATGTGATTTATGTGTGTGATGTGTAGTTATGTTCACTGCATTATTTATTTATGCACGAACGTCCTACGGGACTAATACTACGTCGACTATAGATCGACTTATACAAAACTACATATGCGAAATGTGTGATTGTGACCACTGTTGCTTGACCTAATACGCTAAGTATTACAAGTATGTAGTTATAACCTAAGTAAAATACTTAGGAACGGGACACGACATTGTCGGTCTCTAGAGCTTTGACTCAAACGTGAATGTTACCTAGAATAATTCTAGGCATGCGTAAGACCCATAGGGCAGCCAACAAATTAAGTGATGTACTCCATAACTACAACTATAACTGACTATCTAACTAACAACGCTAACAATGGAGTGTGAATGAATGTGATGATGTACCTTAATCCAGACAGTCACTGGCTGCTGGTCGCGCGTAGAGATCTCTTGGGTTATCCCGTATCGGGTTTTCCCTAGTTAATCCTGATCGAGCCTAGATAGATCATCAGGTGGAGTGTGCTACCGTTGGCACCAGGCCCTTGGCCACCTAAATGGACGCCTTTACAAAGGCAAAGTGAATAAGTCCCAGAGTCTTCGGATGATCAGGGCAGTGAGCACCTTTGTGTGTACGTGGGACTACTGTCCAAGTGAGTATGTTTCGGGCTGTCCTAACTGAAGCCCGACTGTGCTAACCTAAACAAACGATATGTGAAGGCCCGGAGGGCCGAGTGATGTACTATGTGATAATGTTAACATACGTTGAATGAGTTCTCAATGCCATTGTATTGTATGATGTATGACAGTAATGTGTATATCCATATATGACTGTTTGGATTGGATGAATGATTATATAATCATGCATGTTATTACAGTACCTATTATATCAGTAAATGGTAAAGCATGAAAACAATCTAATATCAAGACGGATAAAAATGACAAGTGACCAATAGGGTCCAGATCCGGCATACTCAGCGTCTATCGCTGAGACTACACTTATTGTGCAGGTTGCTGAACACGCCGAAGCCGAAGTGCGGGGCTGGGTAGTTAGGACGTTTTTGAATTTGGATTTACCATTCATACCTCGTTATGTATTAAATGATTCCACTGGAAAGGGGTTGTAAGATTTGGATTATGTTTAGATGCTCACAGTAGTTGTACTTTTGATACTTAGATAGACATGTAGGTGGTATCTTGTTGTCACCGCGGATTGTATTTTTATGTTTAATTTTGTTAAGATGTTGTGCTGCTACATCACTCGTATGGGCGAGTGGTGGCAAGTAACACCCATGTGAGTTCTATTACTGTAATTCCTTCCGCTGTGAGACGCCTTTATTTCCGGTTCACGTGATCGACTATTACGTATTTGTTATGAGGGGTGTTACATAACATGTCCTTAACAATCTTATAACATCATTACTTAATAATCCCCATCATCCTATAACCTTAAACAATGTTTTTGGTCCGACTGACCTTACCGACCGACCTTACAGAAGGTCGGTCCATTCCAGAACATATTACCGTCAAAAATTCTACTCCGACCGACCTTGCAAGTTCGGTCCACAAGGTCGGTCAATTCCCGGGAGTTTTTCCCCTTTGAAAACTCAGGCCCGACCGATCTTCGCAAGTTTGGTCGATTCCAGGGACTCAATTCGTACCCAAAATACAAGCCCGACCGACCTTGCAAGTCCGGTCCCCAAGGTCGGTCCATTCCAGAAACTCTTCCCGGTAGTGTAAACTGAGCTCGACCGACCTTGCAGGTCCGGTCCCTAAGGTCGGTCGGCTCCAGACCTTTGTTTCTAAATTCCCATTTGACTCCAAACTTCACCTCATGTATCCTAGTATGTTCTAACCTCATTTGGGCACCTCAAACACACCTTTATCCATGTACTAAACTCCTTAAATCACACACCAAAACCATCTTTATCATTCCACAAATTTCTTCCAAAATCCCTAGCACTTGGAATGTTTTCTCCCTTGGATTTCTAAGTGGTATTTCACCTATAATGACCACTATACCAAGGTGTTTCCTCTACACCTTAACATCATCTCCCAAGCATCTTTTCTTACTAATTAAATTTCCTTGTTCACACTTAGTCTTCACAAGGCATTATTTTTCCTTTGATCACCAAACTTGCACAAGACTTAGCATTTCATACAACATAACTTTTGGTGTGTTTACAACACCCATTTGATTTCTAAATCCTCCAAGACTATGCCCAAGGCATCATAACAATTAAGAACACCATATTTCACTTGTTTCACCATCTTAACGCTTAACAAATTCCTAATACTTCCTAGTTCACTAAAACTCATTTAAGCACTTAAAACTTCATGTACATTATCCAAATTTTGCCATGGGTTCTCCTAGCATATTGTCATACCAAAACACATTGTTTTTTGCCATTAAACATTCAATAACACCTAAATCCATCAAGAACCTTCTCACACACAAA
The DNA here is from genome assembly GCA_023374045.1 of Limonium bicolor. NCBI lineage: Eukaryota > Viridiplantae > Streptophyta > Magnoliopsida > Caryophyllales > Plumbaginaceae > Limonium > Limonium bicolor. Next base: position 197,114,593 of record CM041778.1, on the reverse strand, counting down.
ACTTCACCAAATTTACACTACATCACAATATAGTGCATAATCAAATTGCTTGGCACTTAGGCCCTTAAATAACATGGCTCTTAGGCCCTTAAATTGCATAACCTTAAACACTGAATTTCCCAAATATATATTGCCTTTGACCTGCAAATACACTCAACAATACATATGCCCTTAATGAACTCCTTGAGAGCATTTTACTAGCTCATTTGCCATTGGCTCCTTAGATATTTTATTAAGCAAATCAAGCACATTTTTTTCCTAGGCATTTAAACTACATTGAGATAGTTTGTTTACCTCTTTTCTTCAAGATTTTTACTTGAACACTCTTGTTCTTCCTTGTTTGGAAATCGGCAAGAGTACTTGGCTACTTGTCAATGCTCTAATCAATACACAAGTAAAACCAATGAGCATTCAAGCTTCATGCTTAAACTCATTTACAAACCCTAGGTTATATATATTGTCTTTACACATTAGGATAGTTGTTTTACCTTGGGATAAAAGAGGGCTTGAATAAGTAACAAGAGAGGACTCCTCCTTGTCCTTTGAAGATTGAAATGGAGCTATGAAAGAACAAGAGAAGACACCATCAAAGGGTGATTCTCGGTTACACGCAAAAACAAGAGGAAATGTTGTTTTTCTTTGATTTTCCTTACCTTGAAGCAAAGGAGAATGACAAGGCATGAAAATATGAGCTCAAGCTCCTTCAATGGTGAATCTCCAAGGCACCGAAATGGAGTTCTTGAAGATTTGAAAAGAGAGAAGTTGATAAGTGCCCAAATTGAGCATGTTTTACAGGTGTATTTCATATATTATATTAGCACTTTTCTTGCTCATTTCTCCACTTTGGTTAGTTTTCCTCTAGTTATGTTTTATTGATTATCTCACGAATTTATTGGTTAAACATGAGGAAAACCAAGCTAGGAGCAAAGTAGACAAAGAGACAAACGCATAGGCGCAAACGGCTCGAAAAACGGAGTCCAAGCGAAGAAGCTAGAGCCGGTCAAAGTTCATAAGAGAAAACGAGTCAAGGACTTTTGTCCGTGTCGTGTCCGCTCATTTAAGGCCGGACAAGGGCCGGACGTGAGTAAACACGTCCGCAGAACTAAGGCCGGACGAGGGCCAGACGTGGGTGAATGAGTCCGTGTCTTGTCCGAGAAACAAAGGCCGGACGTGGCTGTGTGACGTCCGGGGAAAATAACCCGGACACAGACACGGACAGAAGCAAGATAGGTACGTCCGTGGGAAATTGACCGGACAAGGGGCGGACAAGACTCAATCTGTCTGTGGATTAATGGACGGACAGAAACAAGGACGCGTGTAAATGCAACGCAGATCCAGAAATTAACGCGACAGACTTCGGTGCTGTTTATCTTCTTCGTTGCGGCGCCTGCAACTTATCCATCTACCCGAGCAGCAATATCAGGCGCCTGCCGACAGTTTCTCACACGTTCTGCCACCCCAATCCATTCCTTAATTCCTCACACGGTGTTCCCCCTGTCTTCTTCCTCTTCCTTTCTTCTATATAAACCCACGCTCTTTCTGCCTTCAAAATAGACTTACACGACCCTCATCCATCATCCATCATCGATCCACTACACCACAACCTCTCGTTCATCTCATTTCTCTTCTCCCATCTTCTCCATTTTGTTTTCTTTTCATTCCACCATATCCACCTCTAGTCCGACGTATACAAAATAGCAGAACGAATGCAGGAGTGACTATAGATGATTTCTACTACTCTTGTTTCTGTTAATCTATTTAATATGTTAGGCTAGAATATATATACTCTGGGAATGGTTATTATGTATTTGTATTAATTATGCAATATGTTTTACTGGTTTAATTTAAATACAGTTTGTTACGATTAAAGCTTATCTCTCGCCTTTTTAATAAATCTCATGAATTTATTAAATTGCTTTACTAAATCTATTTTGATCAGATCCGTGATAAATAGATAGGTTAATTAAGCCGTAAATCTGGAGGAAACTTGTTTTCATCGGATAAGTTAGTACTCAGATGCATAAATAATTTCTCATATCTAAACCGTCCGTTTACATGTGTTTTGCTTGAGTTTTCATCGGACCTTGCATTTTCTGGTAAACGAGTTCTTATGAGTCTATGATTTAGTCCTTAAGATAATAAGAGGAATTTTGCCAAACAATTATAATTAAACCAGTAGACATAGCATGAAAGAGCAGATTATATTAACCTGACCCAGAGTCCCATTTAATTTACCTATTTACTTAGTTTACTCTATCTTTCCTTTTATTTGTAAAAACAAGTCAATTAATCCCCCCTTTGTGACACGCTTAGGTACTATATAATTCCCCTTAGTCTCACGGTTCGATATCCGGCCGCTTACACTTTACTATACTACTACGACCGGGATTTGTTTGCAGCCCGACTATTATTTTGAGTTTTAATTTCTTTTCTTTTGTTGTAATTACACCAGTTCCAACCACTCACAATAAACAAGTCTGCAGAAGTGTAGAGCTTGGCCTAACTAGAAGAATGGTAGTCTTGAAAATGAATTTGGATCATGGAGCTAGGAGATATAAGCTATGGAAGTTGGAGATGACATGGTTGCTGTAGCTAAACCGATGGAGAGAGGAGGAAGAAGGGTTGGCTACGGTGGGAACAAGAGAGGAATGAGAGAATGTGAAGAAAAGCTTACTTTTGGAGATATTTAAGATAAAAGCAAATAGTAACTTTTTCTTTATCATTTACTTATCTTATTTTTTTGTCTAGGTGTGGTGAGTCACCCATGAAAATTGGCTCCCTTAATGTATTAGGCTGAGTCATGGTCTTTGTTGACCAACAAGACAACTTATATTGACTTATGTCATAAACTAGCATATTTTAGTTACTATTCACAAAAACAAGGCACATACTTGTGAAATTTTTGATTTCCCATTGATTTAGACTTCCAAATGTGATACTAAGTATTACACATGTTAATTAAAGAGTAATGATGGACATTTAGCCATTCGAAACTCATTTACAAGACAATTTTTCAAAAATGTGCTTTAAGACTCCTTAAAGCACATTTTGTATTTTAACTTGTTTTCAAGCTTGGTTTTCTTTAGTAATTGATTTTATATGTTCATTAACATATAATTAAAGTATAGTTATGACCTTTAGGTCTTATACAAATTTATCCCAAGCTTAGAGCACATTTCTGCCCATATTGACTTTAAGGTATTTATTTGTGTTTTATTTGGTTTAACTGTCTACCAAGGTTTCCTAAGGACTTAATTAGCCTTATTAAATCATAATTGAATATCACTAAGTCTTGGTAGGATCTTTGGGTCCTAACCAAGTTCACTCCAAGCTTAGAGCATGTTTTTGCTCAAACCGTATTCATGGTACTTATTGTTTTCACCATGGTTAAAATTGTACACTGATGTTTCTAAGGCACTTTTCAGCCTTTACATATCATAGTTTAGTATTTAAACAATATATCAAGGTTTGGGGTATTTCAATCTACCCCCCTTAAAAGAACTTCGTCCTCGAAGTTCACACTTCCCACGCATCAATTGAATTAGAACACGGGGATTACTTATAAAAATAAAACTTTCATAACCAAACATACTTTACATCACAGCCTCGGACTTAACGGTCCGGGTACATATACACATCCATACATAACATAACATACTCACCTGATAACCTCGGACTCAATGGTCCGGGTATCTTAACAACATTTGCACATACATAACAACCCTTAGACTCTTGGGTCTGGGTAACATAACAACATTTAGACCCATAGGTCTTGATAACATAACAGCCTTTAGACACATAGGTCTATGTAACACAACAACATTTAGACTCATAGGTCTTGATAACATACACTTTTGGAACTCAAGGTCAAAATAATATTTATTACACATAACACACAACATGTCTTAGCATGTATGGCAACCAAAAATATCTTTTACATTCGCTGTGATCCCGCAGAACCCGGTCACGATAGACACCTTCTGGTCCCCGTTCCTTTGGGAGATCAAAACAATCACTTAAATTTTTTTTTTAACACATATGCTGCCCATGTCACCGGGCAAGTACTACGAAAATATTCTTCGCTAGGTTAAGTATAAGAGGATCCTTCATTTCAAATGTTAACCTACTGTTTTGAAAACACCAATTGGAAATCCTTTTGAAAACACATACAACTCCAAGTCCAACTTATGTTCTTTACTTCTTTTCTTAGCGTGGTTAGTTGTGACCACTTATAGGGAGCTTCAAGAATCATCCAACCCTGATGTAATCAGCATCAGTGTTGAACTATCCTTCCACCCCAATTTGTGTTCGGCTTCCCTTGATCGCATGCAAATCAAGTTCCACTTCCCACTTCATTTTCACGCACCAAATAATACACTCATTTCCAATTTTCTATCTTTTAGTCTTTCTAGTCATAATCATACATCTCCAAGGGATAGAACTCCGTCTATCAGTTATCTCCATTCACTTTAATCCTGTTGCCTAGGGAATCTTATTCTCACTAGGTTCTATGTCGGTTTTATACCCTTTCCATGAATCACTATATTGTATACATGCACATATATTTTATCAAAATACAACACACGGTTTTACATTCATACACTGTCGGGGTTTTTGTTCCCCGGGATTTTCTCTACTACCCACACTTGTACTATCACACACAACTGTTAATGAATAAACACACTTATCACAATCACAATGGTATTTCGCATCTTGTGTGCAGAATTACCACAATTAAACCATGAATGAATGTGTATGTTTATGTAACGCACGCACCAATCATCCAAACAAATTATTTTGTGCTATGCACAACATAGTTCGCGTACTCTTGTACGGTAAAACACACTAAGCGGTTTTGCGCTCTACCCCCCTTAAAAGGGATTACGCCCACGTAATCAACCACTGAACATTGGTTTAAAATGTTCTACCGTCGTGAAGTGTTTTAACTTCCACACGGTCTGTTATACAATGCATTCCGGTTACAGGATCTTAACCATATTGGCGGGTTAGTTCCTAACCCAAGAATTCTCGTTGGAGTTTGCTTTAACTCTTAACTGGTTTCGGTTCTGGCCAGTGAGGCTTCTAGGCATTAATAATTAGCCATTCACTCATGTTCACCATGCACATTCAACACTTGAATCACTGGCTCACTAGTTTCTGCTGCAAAACTCTAATAACTGTAGGGCTCAGTTTGCCCCATTCGTTATTCTTATTGTATTGTACATCTCCCATTTATCACCTTTATCTTGGTAATAATGGTTTCTCAACCGATGCGTGGTATTTCTGACCGTGAGCAAATTCGGTGAGTTTCAAAACTTTCCATCCACTTCTCTAATAATTTACTGTGTAAACTGCTACGTATTTCACAATGATTGACTTGTTTCTTCCGACTTACTGTCGGTTGAGGTTGAGCTACTACCCAATGTGTAGTGCTCTCTCAGTTATTTCCCACACTTGAGGTATATTCCATACCGATATCTAGTATTCCGTGTTACTGCAGTCACTTGTTGCGAATCATGCCTCCACATTTGGTTTTGTACAAGTATTCTTCCACTGGTATGATCTTGCATTTCCTATGCATCGGTCACTATGTCGTTATAAGCCGCTTTCTGTTTCCTCCACAATTAACATTTCCCGAATCCTAGCTATCCCACTAGATCATTACTGCACAAGTGCAATACCAAAACACTCAGTCATACAGAGTGCAGAGGCGTAAACTCTTGACAGTAAATCTCTTATGCGATTCGCAATGGAATTCACACTGTCCTTCACTGAGACTCTTATCTCGTAATACTGGCTACTGGCTTACTGCCTGTATTTGCTATCACTTATCGGTTAATAATACTTATACAACGGTCGCTTATTGCGCACCGTGCTCCTTGTATAACACAACTTACATGATATCTCTGTCAGATTAGCTTCCACACATATACTTACATCGCTCGTGTTATTGTTCGTCATTCATTTGAGAACTACTGAGTGCTCCTTGAGCATTGATCACCCGAGTCAAGCCGGCATTATTCAGCTCGGTGCTTCACTTTATACACACATGCTACTAAACTAACTGCTCTCAAATAATATAATATCGTCCATCCTTAAACATTTCTTGAGCTTGGTTCACAAACTACCGCTCCAGCGGTTTCACAGTATCGAGAGGTATCCCCACTCATAAAGAGTGGTTCGTTCTCCGCTCTATTTACTCGTACACAACAAAACTTTTGCAATCGATCAAAATTACATATCACACCTTATTTGTGGCTTAAAGCCTTATTGCCTCGAGCTCTGCTCATTGTAGGCCGTTCACACACAATTTACTTCTCTGTACAACATTACATGGTTTGGATATTATATTGGGCTCCATGACAAGGTCGTTGCATTCCGTTTCCTTTCATGGGATGCCCCTTAGGATTGTCAGTCCGTCTCCTGACAAACTATATCTAAATTGGGTGTTAGTTTCAACCCTTGTGTTTCTGTCACGTTTTTCGTTCAACGCGTTGATTGAAACCCTTCAAGGATTGCTCTTGGGTGTTGCTAAGTTATGTCATACATCTGGTTCGCACTTATTGGTGATATTCAGTTAGCCACGCCGTTTGCTTTCTTAACTGGTTTATTATCCTCTTCTGTGAAGATCAACTTTCCTGGTAGTGTAGGTACTCATTCTGGGAGTTTCATCCCATTCATTGCACATTAATGTGTCCACATTAGGCATCCGCTTGCCATGCACAGGCTGGGTCACTATTCCAGCTATCATTGTTTATCCCTGGGATCCTTAAGACATATGCTATGTCTTTACATAACAGTTAGTGCACTTCGCACCTCCTGACTCTTAACATTTCCTTGAAATGAATTCACTAATTCCTTTAGTCTCGTTAACTTAACTGAGTTCCTTTACTTTAACCATTCATGGTAATCCTTAGCTCTTGGACTATACTGCTGACCGTAGTATGGAGTCGACCTACTTCCCGTTTTCGGACTCTACTCGTACACATATGTGGGGTACCATGCTGATACATTGCTACTTACCCAACTAACCCATAAGTAGGTCTGTCAGGCCCACAAGCTCCTATCGGAGTGCGGTCGTCCCACATTACAGTTGGTACACTCGTAGTGTCCGTCACATGCCTAGGTGAAGTATTATGTTGTCAACTCCCTTATATTGTCCCGTGACAATATGCATTCCGTGCTTCCCGAACTTAATCGAGGGAAGGTTAATCCACTGTTGTATCTTATCAACTTCCCTTGGTTTCACTGGTTTGATTAGAGAAGGTTAGGAAAGAAGTATTGGTTTGAAAGAAAATCTGGTTTTGAAAGAAAGAGTTTGAAATAAATCTGAGTTTGAAAGAAAAATTTCATGGTTTCACAACGTCTTCTTACCTTAACCAAGTCTAGCTTCTTGCTGACTGGTGTACTTCCAATTACAGAGGTTAGGCTAACAGGCCCTTCCACGGTTATGATGTTCTCACTTAACTTCATGGTACTTTACTAAGTACTTTGTATTTGTTATAAATTTCCCGAACAGCCCTGTTATAGCAGCACTTGCCATGGCAAGTGCGCCATGCTAACTGGCTATCGGTTCAACACATACCGGTTGTGGTATTGTTTTTACCCGCACTGTCATCAGTGGCCTTGGTGGCCCTCACTTGATCTTACAGTCTTGACAATTAACCCTTTGGGCGACTTCTCGCCGTATTCACGTGTTAATCATTAACTAGGGTGTTTCCCATTCTTGGGGACCCCTCTTTACTTAGTACCGTATCTTCTTCGTAGCCCGTTCCACGCATTTGTCATGGTTACTGAGACTTGCCTCTGTTTGGGCACTACGTTGTAGTTCCTTTGTCGGTTGGTATACCGTTGGTGTATCATTTAACAACTGTGGTCCCGTAGACACTCGTCTCGGGTTTCATAATCCCACTTCTTGCCTGTTGCACGGTCGGTGCGTTGCAAGCTGGTTATTCTCGACTGCTCGGCATGTCGACCCAGGTTGCCGGAAATTCCATTCCTTTGTGTGTAGGATTCTTCATTCTTCGCTATTAAATGTGGTTAACATTGTTCAGATGGAAACCGTCTCCGGGATTCCCACTTTTCGGGATCTACCATATGACAGGTTCTCCGTAATCACAGTGGTACTTAATAACAGCCAGATCGGGTATTCCCGAGTAAGAGAGGACTTCTATCTCTCTGTCGTTCTTTCCCAAGTTATAAAACAGGGATCGTGGAGGGCGGGTTAGACACTGTAGGTTTCCAATACACACTGGTTACTCCTAACTAGCGTATCTCTCACACTATCACTCAACCCTTAACCCAAAGTACTAAAATCCTAACTCGGTACTTCGCTCTGATACCACTTTTTGTAACACCTCATCCAACATTAACACACTTAAAAACAACTGCAGCGGAAAACATACTTCATCACATTACTTAACTCGTTGGTGTTACATGCCGTTAGCCACCCACGTGGCTAACAAGGCTATTACATATACATTGTACCGGTCTGATGGACTAGATTCCCGAGCGACTACACATTACTGTCCCTTTCCATTAACAACAAAACATACACATACCTTCCAACTGTACCGAGTATTCACAAGCTAATGCCGATAACAATTTCGGTCTTACTACACCTACTGTACACATACAACTTAAATGATTACCCATGTACAAACGACTACCCCGTCCTACTCTCGAATGGCTTCCAGCTCCTTGTACCTGAAATAGGAAAAGAAGAGAAAGGGTGGCCCCCCAGGGGCTCAGCACCTTTACTGGTATGGTAATCCCGCAGCCCACATGCTACCGGGCCACGCACAACTAATTGTTGTCTTAGCATGCGGTTGATTATTTGAATCATGCATGTAAACTAAAACACAACACATAACATTCCACCACAATGGGCTCAACAAACAGATAACACATCCCTACTTGATAAGTCACTCATGGTGTTCATTAACCCTAGAGGGTTTCTCCTCTAATGGAGCTACTTCCTTAATAGACGATACTTACCCATTAATCGGGTTATCCTTAAACGTCACTTTTATAAACTGGGATTCATATCCATGATCCACATACACCACATAACAACACTTTTAAATTTCAACGTGCATAACATAACATCGCAATGGGAATTGCAGTACAATAATAACACATAACATAACGGGAACGGTTCTCTTAGGAACCGACCCAAACATAGTTAATTCACCTGTGAGCCTAGAGAATGATGTCACCCTCATGATAAACTCATTATACAACACTCATTACCGTCCTAATAGTCGGACGAGTAACTTAAGTTAAGATGGTTCGGATTTAGTGACCCGAACACACCACACAAACACATGTTCCCCCTAAACCGATCATAAGTCAGAATAGCTAAGCTTTGGAGTAAGCTAATGGGAGATCGTAACCCGTGAGGGAAACAACCATAACAGAGAGGAGGGTAAAGCTAAGACGGATACCCACTCCCAAACAACGCGCGACCGGCCTAACCGGATTCCTCACCCCTGTTAGTACATATTTACTTGTAGATAACTAGTTAGAGCCCCACTATGGAACCTATCACATCCACACACCAAGAAGGTATTTCAACTGGGTTAAACACACGAGGGAGGTCCATACATTCACACACAACATCACACAATTAACTCACGCATAGCCGTGGTTAGAACGTCCCATGGTTCGGGTCGTTAAATCCGAATACCGATCTCTCATGTGACCCTAGACTCAGTTAGCTAAAGTTTAACACTTTCAAGGTTAAATGGTATCGGAACTAGACACGCCACATATATGAATTACTGTAAACTCATTACATGTTTTATCTTACAACGTGGCAAACATACAAAAAACACATTGGCATACAAGCCGGTGTAATCCGGTAGGACACAGGTTGCAAAAAAATGTCACCGGGGTTTCACTCTAACGTGCATCACATGTTCCTCGTAATATCTTTGAAAAACTGGTAACATTACATTTACTTTTATTAACATCGGGGTAACATGATTGTTTAAAGTCTAATGCTCATAACTTATCCCGTTAACTAGTTAAATAACTTCACCCTTTTAACTTGTTTTACTTTTTCATTTAAATACAACTTTTCCCCCACTAATTGTCATTATAACTCACTTAACATGTCCTTAACAATCTTATAACATCATTACTTAATAATCCACATCATCCTATAACCTTAAACAATGTTTTTGGTTCGACCGACCTTACCGACCGACCTTACACAAGGTCGGTCCATTCCAGAACATATTACCGTCAAAAATTCTACTCCGACCGACCTTGCAAGTTCGGTCCACAAGGTCGGCCTATTCCCGAGAGTTTTTCCCCTTTGAAAACTCAGGCCCGACCGATCTTGGCAAGTTCGGTCGATTCCAGGGACTCAATTCGTACCCAAAATACAAGCCCGACCGACCTTGCAAGTCCGGTCCCCAAGGTCGGTCCATTCCAGAAACTCTTCCCGGTAGGGTAAACTGAGCTCGACCGACCTTGCAGGTCCGGTCCCTAAGGTCGGTCGGCTCCAGACCTTTGTTTCTAAATTCCCATTTGACTCCAAACTTCACCTCATGTATCCTAGTATGTTCAAACCTCATTTGGGCACCTCAAACACACCTTTAGCCATGTACTAAACTCCTTAAATCACACACCAAAACCATCTTTATCATTCCACAAATTTCTTCCAAAATCCCTAGCACTTGGAATGTTTTCTCCCTAGGATTTCTAAGTGGTATTTCACCTATAATGACCACTATACCAAGGTGTTTCCTCTACACCTTAACATCATCTCCCAAGCATCTTTTCTTACTAAATAAATTTCCTTGTTCACACTTAGTCTTCACAAGGCATTATTTTTCCTTTGATCACCAAACTTGCACAAGACTTAGCATTTCATACAACATAACTTTGGTGTGTTTACAACACCCATTTGATTTCTAAATCCTCCAAGACTATGCCCAAGGCATCATAACACTTAAGAACACCATATTTCACTTGTTTCACCATCTTAACGCTTAACAAATTCCTAATACTTCCTAGTTAACTAAAACTCATTTAAGCACTTAAAACTTCATGTACATTATCCAAATTTTGCCATGGGTTCTCCTAGCATATTGTCATACCAAAACACATTGTTTTTCGCCATTAAACATTCAATAACACCTAAATCCATCAAGAACCTTCTCACACACAAAACTTCACCAAATTTACACTACATCACAATATAGTGCATAATCAAATTGCTTGGCACTTAGGCCCTTAAATAACATGGCTCTTAGGCCCTTAAATTGCATAACCTTAAACACTGAATTTCCCAAATATATATATTGCCTTTGACCTGCAAATACACTCAACAATACATATGCCCTTAATGAACTCCTTGAGAGCATTTTACTAGCTCATTTGCCATTGGCTCCTTAGATATTTTATTAAGCAAATCAAGCTCATTTTTTTCCTAGGCATTTAAACTACATTGAGATAGTTTGTTTACCTCTTTTCTTCAAGATTTTTACTTGAACACTCTTGTTCTTCCTTGTTTGGAAATCGGCAAGAGTACTTGGCTACTTGTCAATGCTCTAATCAATACACAAGTAAAACCAATGAGCATTCAAGCTTCATGCTTAAACTCATTTACAAACCCTAGGTTATATATATTGTCTTTACACATTATGATAGTTGTTTTACCTTGGGATAAAAGAGGGCTTGAATAAGTAACAAGAGAGGACTCCTCCTTGTCCTTTGAAGATTGAAATGGAGCTATGAAAGAACAAGAGAAGACACCATCAAAGGGTGATTCTCGGCTACACGCAAAAACAAGAGGAAATGTTGTTTTTCTTTGGTTTTCCTTACCTTGAAGCAAAGGAGAATGACAAGGCATGAAAATATGAGCTCAAGCTCCTTCAATGGTGAATCTCCATGGCACCGAAATGGAGTTCTTGAAGATTTGAAAAGAGAGAAGTGTAGAGCTTGGCCTAACTAGAAGAATGGTAGTCTTGAAAATGTATTTGGATCATGGAGCTAGGAGATATAAGCTATGGAAGTTGGAGATGACATGGTTGCTGTAGCTAAACCGATGGAGAGAGGAGGAAGAAGGGTTGGCTACAGTGGGAACAGGAGAGGAATGAGAGAATGTGAAGAAAAGCTTACTTTTGGAGATATTTAAGATAAAAGCAAATAGTAACTTTTGCTTTATCATTTACTTATCTTATTTTTTTTGTCTAGGTGTGGTGAGTCACCCATGAAAATCGGCTCCCTTAATGTATTAGGCTGAGTCATGGTCTTTGTTGACCAACAAGACAACTTATATTGACTTATGTCATAAACTAGCATATTTTAGTTACTATTCACAAAAACAAGGCACATACTTGTGAAATTTTTGATTTCCCATTGATTTAGACTTCCAAATGTGATACTAAGTAGTACACATGTTAATTAAAGAGTAATGATGGACATTTAGCCATTCGAAACTCATTTACAAGACAATTTTTCAAAAATGTGCTTTAAGACTCCTTAAAGCACATTTTGTATTTTAACTTGTTTTGAAGCTTGGTTTTCTTTCGTAATTGATTTTACATGTTCATTAACATATAATTAAAGTATAGTTATAACCTTTAGGTCTTATACAAATTTATCCCAAGCTTAGAGCACATTTCTGCCCATATTGACTTTAAGGTATTTATTTGTGTTTTATTTGGTTTAATTGTCTACCAAGGTTTCCTAAGGACTTAATTAGCCTTATTAAATCATAATTGAATATCACTAAGTCTTGGTAGGCTCTTTGGGTCCTAACCAAGTTCACTCCAAGCTTAGAGCATGTTTTTGCTCAAACCGTATTCATGGTACTTATTGTTTTCACCATGGTTAAAATTGTACACTGATATTTCTAAGGCACTTTTCATCCTTTACATATAATAGTTTAGTATTTAAACAATATATCAAGGTTTGGGGTATTTCATTAATATTACACATAAAGGACTATATGTATTTGAAACAACATAAGTTAATTTACTTGGTTATGTCGTGTAATCGTAATAGTAGTTGTTTCTGACTAGATCATGCAACAAAGTATGCACCATAGAATGACCATTTCTCTTTTTGAGTTTTGTCTTTTGAATCCGGTTGTGTGGTGTGGAGAAAGTTTTATATCTATAATGACACATAAGGTCTAGAGTGGTGTGGAGAAAGTTTGATTTTTGCTCCAAAATTGTAAGTAGACTCTTAAAACACAATTTAATGCTTTGAGGCAATTTCATGTGTTTAGCCATACAAGGCCGAGAGTTATGTGGGGTAATTTTCAACATTGAGCTTAAAATGGCTAGGAAATAATATGGACAACTTTGGACAATTATAATAAGTGGATTAATGACTTAATTGTCAAGTTCTAAAGTTTATGGGGTGATTTTGTAATTATCAAAAAATATTGGGTTAAAGCAGTAAAAAGTTGAGACTAAAACATGTCATTAAGCTTGTTTTATGTCATTTTAAGTTATGATTGAGATTTGTAATAAGGCCATGTATTTAGGCCAAGTTTTTAAGTGTTTAAGTTTTAATGCTTCATGAGTTAAGCATTTGGTTAGTATTTGATTTGGTGAGAAAACCTGCTGTTAAGAGGTTATTTGGAGTGTTAAAAGTCACCTAAGGAATTTTGGATAAAAATACCAAGGACTAGAAGGACTAGGTAATATTAAGTTCGAGTTTAATGTCAAAATTGACTTTAAAGTGTTTAACAACTTAAAGGACGTTCTACTGAACAAATGAGTCTAACATGAGTGTGTGGGTGTAAATAAATAATATTTGGAGTGCTAAACTGTATAATAGCCGAAAGTTTGGTTTTAATTGGGTTTAAGATGCAAAATATGAGTTTTAGAAAAGTTAAGGACTTAAATGAAAACCTTAGGAAAAATTAGGGGTTAAATCATAATTTTGGAGAAGTTATTGTCAAGGTAGTACTTTAGTGGTCAACCTTGACTAAAGAAAGGGTGTTGCCCAAGTTAGGTGAAGAAATAATTAAAATATGAATTTAAATGAAGTTTAGGAGCTAATTATAAGTTTTGTAACACTTATGGGGTTAGTTTGTAAAATTTGAAAGTATGGGGCGTGAAAGTGATTAAAAATAGACTAGGGGTCTGTTTGGTTATTCTGAAAAAGATTAGGTTGACTTTAGGAATTAAAATCATAAGATTGTATAATATAAGAGTTAAGGATGTATTTGTAAAGTTTAGAACATAAGTGTGGTCAATTCATAAATAAACAAAAGTTTGTGGTGAATGGAATAAAACTGGACAGTAGGTGGTTTATTCGGTAATAATTTAAAATTGGTAGAAACTTTGGGTTATAAGTTAATAAGAGTGGAAATGTTATAATATATGGTATTTGGAGTATAGTTGTAAGGTTGTAAAAGATAATGCGGAAAGAATGTAATTTATGGAAGTTGAGGTCAAATGCGAGAATGGGGATAGTTACGAATGAATTTTATAATATGATTGGGAATGTCATAATGTGACCACTGAAATACCCCTAAATTTCAAAATACATATATTATGTAGTTTATATGTATATTATATAGTTTACAAATATATTACATAATTTATGGGATCATTTATAATTACAAGCATATAAAATTGATTACGAATATGTTATATAGTTTGTGAGCATATTATACAATATTTAATAAAGACAATGCGCTTAATAAAATAATCTGTTTTAAAACTATGATAGTCATGATTTTATCTTTGTATTAATGATCCTTGTATTTCTCTAGATAACTTGCTATATTTATTTATTAAAAATGGATCTATAATAATAATGATATGATTCAAATAATACTTTTGATTCAAAATAAATCTATTATATAGTTTAGTAGTATATTAGTTCGCAAGTATAATAAGTAGTTTATGAGGATTATACTATAATTTACGAGCATGTTATATAGTATTTAATAAAAATGATTCGTTTTAATAAATAACCCGATTCAAAATACGCTGGTTATGGTTTTCGATATAATAATGAGATCAATGTGTATTTCGTATCATTTTAGTGTACTTATTTGATTATAACTTATTATAATAATTATAGTTTTGATTACATACACTAAATAAGTTAGTTTTAGTATATGTCGGTTACACCTTTTGGTATTTTCTGATTTAATTTAGTTAATCAATTTAAACTTTCCATATTTCCAACTCCATTTATTAAATCATCTTTACCTTTCCACATTTCCTAACTTCTACTTTTCTATTCATTAAAAGTTTAATATTCTTTATTGATTGAATAATTACTTTCTGTATTAATTAAACAGTTTATATTCCTCGCTCTTCAGTTACCCTCGGCCTCCTATATATACGCTCATTTGATGTTCCATTTTATCTGTCCATCCACTATATTCGAATACCTCTCTTCTTCATCTAGACTAGAAAAAAATAAACTCCTTCTATGTCGTGCCTATTTTCTCTGTATCATAGATTTAAAAAGAAAAAAAATCTCTCTTCTCACACACATAGAAAAGGAAAAGATGAAAAAAGGGATCAATTAGTTTTCTTTTTCTATCTTGGGCGGCCACAGTATGAAGTAACGGGAGCATGTAGCAGCAGCTAGAGTTGTTTCTTTCATTGATGATGTCAACAAATCAGTGCTAAAATTTGTAAACGAAGAGTAGTGGCTAGTTATATGTTTGGTGGGTGCAAATGATAACGTTCTTTTGAGGTAAGTTACTGTTTGTGGTGATTATAATTGTTATCTGTGAGTGACTATTATTTTTGGGAGCGAATTGGTTATGATAATGATTACTGGAAATATCTAAGTGTGTGGTTTATTATTTGGTGAATAAATGGAGATTATTTTTAGAGGAAAGATTGATGAGAAAATGTTAATGATATGATTATATGAGATTGCAATTATTTTAGTCACGATTGTTGAGGCATGATTGAATTTTGTTGGTATATGTGGAAATTAAAGAGATTATAAAGTGAATAATATCAATGAATAAAGAAATTATAAGGAAGATTATACCATGGTACATGTGGGCCGTATTAGGACACATGGATAAGATGATATATGCGGGCCGCA
The DNA here is from genome assembly GCA_023374045.1 of Limonium bicolor. NCBI lineage: Eukaryota > Viridiplantae > Streptophyta > Magnoliopsida > Caryophyllales > Plumbaginaceae > Limonium > Limonium bicolor. The sequence continues at coordinate 197,098,543 of CM041778.1, read as the reverse complement.
TTAGGACGCATAAGTTTGAGATATTGTGGGCCGCACTAGGACACAGTTAGCCCTAGATCTACTTCGTAGTCTTTTGAACTATTGGGGGTGTGCACACTTAAGGATTTAGTGGCGAGGTTGGATTCCCGGCTGCGTGTTGGGGTCCGGGTTACAGCTGCGTGTTGTACCCAAATGTGAGAAAGTAAAGTTGTTTTGTCCTAGCTGCGCGTTGGGACAAAGAAGATAATTAAATTAAATTGACTATTATATTATTGGGTAAATAAGAAATCATGAAGTATTCTACAATGATGATGATGTTATTAGTGTGTGTGTTAATGTTATTGAATGATTTGAATGTTGTGTGATAATATTATTAAAATGGTTTTCAAAAGAGAAAATGTTTTTACAGAGTGAAGTGGTAGCTTACTCAATTTTTCTGACTTTATCGTGGCTCTTTCTATGTTTGTTTGGATTTCTGCCACAGGTACTGATGAAGTCCTTGGGGTTTGGGAAGGCGACTCCATATACACTGGTTATTTGTAATTGAATTTAATTTTAGGCTTTGAGACTTCAACAATTTTATAGAATTGTTATTATAAACGTTAGATTTTTCTTACTAAAAATAATGATTTGGTTATTTAGTTAAATATTTAGGCCTTAGCACTCATTTATTTGCGAGTGTGGCAATAATGCCCCGGATTAGGATTTGATTCCGCTGCATAATAGTAAAATAAAATTATTAATTATTTGACTAAATAAAAGGCTAGAAAATCCAGGGTGTTACAACCATAAATGTAAGGTTGAGAACTAACTAAATGAAGTTAGTATAAGCTTAAAGAACTTGGAAGTTCACATGAAATTATGAGAGTATATGGATTGTTATAATTATATACTAAAGTTGTGATTGAATATATTGAAAGAGAAGTTTAATATATGAGAGAACTATAATATAAAACATTAGACATAAAGGTATAAAGTTAAGGTATGGAGAGATTGGCTAAAGAAGGAATTATATGATTCAAAGGATTTAATGGTGAATTATATAGAAATATTGACTTGAATACTTTGGTCAAGTCAACTACATTAACCTAGTCAACTCAATTGACCGAGAAGGTCAAGATTGACAAATTCATAAGTAATATGAGACTTTTGAGAGAAGTAAACATTATAGGGTCAATTATATAAATAACATTTGGTAACAAAACTATATGGATATATATATATATACATGCTTATATATATAAAACCTATGATTAAATGAGATAGGTTATTAGGATTAAATCCTAAGTTGTAAATGATACAATAATGTTGTTAATACATGAATTAAAATATTGACTTAACTAATCCCGAACTCATTCGAAAACCCGAGCAACGACGACTAGTTAATCACTGGGTAATTACCGGGGGAGGGGATTAGCGACTAATCCGGATACCAACTCAGTTAATATTATAGAGAGCTAACATTTAGCCTCGTATTCCAGAGTTGAGTGCATTAGAGGACATGCGTTAGAGGAAGTGCATTAGAGGACATACGTTAGAGGACGGACTCGGGCTTAGAACGTCTGCTCTTCTACCTGGTGAACGGTATGTTGTTAT
>CM041778.1:197065317-197096468 GCA_023374045.1 Limonium bicolor | reverse complement strand
GCTCTTGAAGACTTGAAAGGACTAAGTTGAAGAGCTTGATGAGACTAAGAGATCGGTGGTCTTAGTTTTTGATTTGGACAAGTGAGCTAGGAGTTACGGATTTGAAGATGAAGTCTGGTGGTGGTGTTGTATTACGTGAAAGAGAAAGGAGGAGATGGGCTACGTGAGACAGCAAGAGCGGAAATGAAGGAATGAAAAGAATCACTGATTGTAGTTGCTTTTGAAGATATTTGTTACGTAAAGCAAATAGTGCTTTTCTAATTACTTACTTATTTGCTCAATCAGTTAGCAAGGGTGGTGACTCACCACATGCAAAACCGGCCCCCATTAAACATAAGGGGTTAATTAGTCTTTATTGCTCAATTAAATTACTTATGTTAACATATGTTACAAACTAGCTTATTTAGTTACTATTCATAAAACAAGGCACTTAGAAGTGAAATTTTTGATTTCCCATTGATTTAAACTTCCAAATGTGATACTAAGTAGTACACATATTAATTAAAGAGTAATGATGGACATTTAGCCATTCAAAACCATTTACAAGACAATTTTTTGAAAACGTGCTTTAAGACTCCTTAAAGCACATTTTGTGTTTTAACTTGTTTCCAAGCTCGGTTTCTTTGGTAATTGATTTAATAGGCTCATTAATATATAAGTAAGGTCTTGGTAAGTTCATTAAGCCTTAACCAAGATTATTCCAAGCTTAGAGCATATTTGCCCTTATCGACTTTAAGGTAATTAATTATGTTTAATATGGTTAAAATCGTTCACTAATATTTCTAAAGCATTTTTTTGCCTTATTATACCATATCTTAACATTTAAACAACATATCAGGTTTGGGGTATTTCAATCTACCCCCTTAAAAGACTTCGTCCCGAAGTTCACACTTCCCACATATCACTGGATTAGAATACGGGAACTACTTGTATAATAAAACACTTCCGTAACCAAACATACTTTACATCTGAGTCCCGGACTTGGCGGTCGAGTAACATATCTACACATACATAAACTAACATACTTACATAGTAACCTCGGACTTAATGGTCCGGGTACCTTAGCAACATTGCACATACATAACAACCCTGACTCTCACATGGGCAACACAACAACATTTAGACTCATAGGTCTCGATAACATAACATCCTTTAGACATAGGTGATAACAAACATCGGACTTAACCACGTTAGGACTCAAGGTCCAAATGACAATTTTTTATTTTTTTACACATCCACACAACATATCTTAGCACGTATAGCAACCAAAAACTTTTGTATACACTGTGCTCCGCAGAACCCGGGTCGCGATGGACACATATTGTCCCCGTTCCTTTGGGAGGTCAAAAAATCATTACTCTAAATTTAAAATTCCCTTTGTGAAGTTAAGTAAGAGAACTTATTTATACAAGGTATCTATCGAGTTTTATAAATACGGTTCACCCCTTCGAAAAACATACAACTCCAGTCCAACTTATGCCGTATCCTTTCCAGCGTGGTTATTTGTGACCATTGTAGGGAGCTTCCAGAATCATCAACCCTGATGTCATCAGCATCAATGTTGAACTATCCTTCCACCCCAATTGTGTTCGGCTTCCCTTGATCGCATGCAAATCAAGTTCCACCTCCCACTTCATTTTCAAACATCAACTAATACACTCATTTGCCATTTTCTATCTTTTAGTTTTTCTAGTCATAGTCACTACATCTCCAAGGATAGAACTCTGTCTATCAGTCATCTCCATTCACTTTAATCCAGTTACCTAGGGAATCCTATTCTCACTAGGTTCTATGTCGGTTTCATACCCTTTCATAGATCACTATATTGTACATATACATATATTTTATCAAAATACAACACACAGTTTAACATTTAGTATCATATGAACATATACTGTCGGGGTTTTAGTTCCCGGGAGTTTCTTTACTCCCACACTTGTACCCTCACACACAACTGTTACCAATATTAACACATTCATCACAATGGTATTCGCATCTTCTGTGCGTAATTACCACAATTAAACCATGAATGTATGCGTATGTTTATGTAACGCACACACTACTCATCAAAACAATTATTTTGTGCTACAACCATAGTTCACGTACACTTGTACGGTAATAGACACTGTGGTTTTGCGCTCTACCCCCCTTAAAAGGGATTACGCCCACGTAATCAGTCACTTACTCACTGTGTTATAACATTCTACCGTCGTGAAGTGTTTAATCCCCACGCGGTTTATTATACAATGTGTTCTGGTTTGAGGATCTTAGCCATATTGGCGGTTTAGTCCCTAACCAAGAATTCTCTTTAGAGTTTATTTAATTCATAACCAGTTTCGATTCTGGCCTGTGAACTTCTAGGCGTTACTAATTAGCCATTCACTCATATTCACAACGCACATCCAACACTTGGATCGCTGGCTCACTAGTTTCTGCTATGCGATTCCTGATAATTTAGAACTTAGTTGTTCATACATTATTCCTACTGTATTGTACATTCTCTATTATCACCCCTATCTAGGTAATAACGGTTTCTCAACCGACGCGTGGTATTTCTTACCACGAGCGAACTCGGTGAGTTTCAACTTTCTATGCATCTCCATGATGACTTATTGTATTCCACCATAATTTGCCTGATTTCTTCCGACTCACTATCGGTTGAATTTGAACTACTACCTAATGTGTAGTATACTTTCAGTCATTTCCAACAACTTTGGTACATTCCATACCAATATTTAACACACTGTGTAACTATAGTCACTTATTGTGAATCAAGTATCCTTTCATTGATACGACCTTGCATTTCCTATGCTTCGGTCTTTATCCTGTTATAATCTCTTTATACTTCTACCACAATTGACATTTCCCGAATTTCTAACTATCCCTCTCGATCATTATTGCACAAGAGCAATACCAAAACACTCAGTCATACAGAGTGCAGAGGTGTAAACTCTTGACAGTAAATCTCTTATGCGTTTGCGAGGGATTCACACTGTATTCCTTATCACATAGTATCAAGTACTGGCTTGTTGCCCAGTCTGTATGTCATCACTTATCTTACGTGTTCACTGTGTCTAACTCATAACTGTGCTTGTTGGCCATTTTATTATTTAACAATACCATGCAACGGTCGCTTACTGCGCACGTGCGGTTACTCATTGTATAACATCAACTCACGCTATCTGCTGTTATATTAGCTTCCGCCATTACTGTGTTTCGCCATTTATTTGGCTGATTACTGGGTACCTATTCTTCGGGTCTATGCTCCTTGAGCGTTGCTCATTACACATTTAGCATCACACACCTCTGGTGGTTGCTATTAGACTTATTACCCTTCGTCTCCACAACTGGTACGAACACTCCTTTTCGTACTTTTCCTACTCACATCATTCCTGGGTAATAACGATATGGTCAACCCTTAACATATTCTCTAGACATATTCCTACTCATTACTACCGTTCTGGCGGTTTCACAACACTAAGAGGTGTCCCCACTCTTTAGGTAGTGGTTCGTTATCCGCTTTTATTACTTATATACCATAAACTTTCATAGTCGACAAAATTCACTTATGACATTTTACTTGTGGCTTATAAGCCCTTGCCTCGAGCTCTGCTCATTGTAGGCTGTTCACATTCATTTACTTCTCCGAACAATATTACACGGTTTACAGGTTGTATTGGGCTCCATGAGAAGGTCGTTATGCCTTTCATGGGGTGTCCCTTCAAGGATGTCAGACTTCCTCCTGACGCCTTAAGTTTAAACTGGGTGGTAGATTCAACCCCCGTGTTTCTGTCATGTTATTCCGTTCAACACTGTTGATCCAAACACCTTTAAGGATAGTTCCTGGGTGTTACTAGGTTATGCCATTACATCTGGCTTTCACTTATGAGTACATTCAATTAACTGCATTTCCTTGCATTCTTGCCTGGGTTAAATATTCTCTTCAGTGGGATTGATATCCCTAGTGATCATCTCGGGAGTCTCATCCCGGTCATTGCACATTAACATATCCATAATAGGCATCTGCCTCACCATCTGTAGGCTGGGTGCTTACTCCAGCTATTACATTCATCCCTCAGGATTCTTAAGACATATTCCATGTTCTTATTTACCAACTAGTGCACTTCGCACTTGTTCACCTTTAGACATTTCCTTAAAATAAATTCACTGATTCTTGTAGTCTTATTGACCTTACTGGTTTCTTTACTTCTACCATTCTTGGTAATTTCTTACTTGTCTGACTTTTACTTCGGACCGTAGTATGGAGTCGACTACTTCCCGTGTTTCAGACTCCACTCGTATACATATGTGGGGTATCCTGTTGATACATTGCTACTTACCCGGTTAACCTATAAGAAGGTCTGCCAGGCCCACAAGCTCCTATCGGAGTGCGGTCGTCCCACAATTCAGTTGGTACACTCGTAGTGTCCGTCACGCGCCTAGGTGAAGTATTCTGTTGTCAACTCCCTTATATTATCCTGTGATAATATGCATTCCGTGCTTCCCGATCTTAATCAAGGGAAGGTTTATCCACTATTGTATTTTTTTTTATGGTCTCCATCCATCCCTCGGGTTGTACCCTTGGGTTTACCGGTTTCCATCCGGTTATTAAAAGTCACTGGGTATAACTTACCTACCATGTGGCACTGAGGCCGGTGTAGGTCTCCTGGCTGGTTTCAAGGAAGTTGGAAATAAATGGGTTTGAAAGAAAATTTGGTTTGAAAAAGGTTTTGAAGATGAATTTAAGTCTAAAAGATTAATTCTCGTGGCTTCACAACTTTTCCTTGCTTTAGCCAAGTCTAGCTTCTTGCTGACTGGTGTACTTCCAATTGCAGAGGTCGGGCTGCTAAGCCCTTCCACAACTATGCTGGTCTCACTTAACTTCACGGTACTTTACTAAGTACCTGTAGTTGTTTTAAGTTTCCCGTACAGCCTTGTTATAGCGGCACTTGCCATGGCAAGTGCGCCATGCTAACTGGCTACTGGTCCAATAAACATTGGTTGCGGTATTGTTTCCGCTTACTCTGACATTAGTGGCCTTGCTGGCCCTTACTTGATCTCACAGTCTTAACAATAAATCCTCTGGGTTTTTCTCACTATTTTCACATGGTAACCATTAACTAGGGTGTTTCCCATTCTGGGAGACCCCTTTTACTTAGTATTACATCCTCCTCATACTACGTTGTAGTTCCTTAATCGGTCGGTATACCATTGGTGTGTTAGTTAACACTGTAGTCCCGTGGACACTTGTCTCGGGTTTCATTACCTCACTTCTTGCCTGTTGCACGCTTGGTGCGTTGCAAGCTGGTTTTTCTCGACTGCTCGGCATGTCGATCCAGGTTGCTGGAAATTCTATTCTCTTATGCGCATGATCTTCACTTTTCGCTACCTTATGCGGCAGACATTGTTAAAATGGGAACCGTCTTCGGGATTCACACCTTTCGGAATCTACCGTATGACAGGCTCTCCGTACTTATAAGGACATTTAAATGCAGCCAGGTCGGGTATTCCCGAGTAAGAGGGGGCTTCCATCTCTCTGGCGTTCTTTCCCAGTTATAATCAGGGATTGTGGAGGGTGGGATGTATATGGTAGGTTTCCAATATTCACCGTGTCCTCCTAACTAGCGTATCTCTCACGCTATCACTCATCCCCTAACCCACATATACTGAAATCCTAACTCGGTACTTCCTAAGCTCAGTAATTCAGTCATCAGAGCGACACTTCGCTCTGATACCACTTTTGTAACACCCCAACATACAACAACATACTTAACATTAAACTGCAGCGGAAAATACACATCATCACATAACTTAACTCATCGGTGTTACACGCCGTTAACCACCCACGTGGCTAACAAGGCTAACATTTACACAACTGTATCGGTCTGATGGACTAGATCCCCGAGCAACTACACATTACTGTCTCCTTTATCAACACCATCATTCATTATACAAATACCTTCCAACTGTACCGAGTATTTACAACTAATGCCGAGAACAATTTCGGTCTTACTACGCCTACAGATTACAAGTAATTACATCAATTACCCGTACGCAACAACTACCCCGTCCTACTCTCGAACGGCTCCAGCTCCTTGTACCTGAAATAGAAAAGGAAAGAAAGGGTGGCCCCCCAGGGGCTCAGCACCTTTGCTGGTATGGTAATCCCGCAGCCCACATGCTACCGGGCCACGCACAACTATTTGTCGTCTTAGCATGCAGTTGATTACATTTAAATCAAGCATGTGAAACATAAACTCACGACACAATACATTTCACCCCAATGGGCTTAACAAAAATAACTCATCCATACTTAACCAATCACTCTTTGAGTTCTTCCACCCTATAGTATTTCTCCTCTAACGGAGCTATTTCCTCAATAGACGACACTTACCCACTATCGGGTTTCCACAAACGTCTCTTTTACATACTAGGAATCATATCCATGATCCTCATATTTCACTTCTAAGCGACATATAACATCACATCACAATAACTTTGCAACATACAAATAACACATACATAACGGGTACGGATCTCTTAGGAACCGGCCCAAACATAGTTAATACACTGGTGAGCCTAGAGAATGATATCACCCCCATGTTAAGCTCGTTATAACAAAACTCATTACCGCCCTAATAGTCGGACGAGTAACTTACCTAAAGATGGATCGGATTTAGTGACCCGAACTCACCACACAACACATGTTCCCCCTAAACCGATCATAAGTCAGAATAGCTAAGCTTTGGGATAAGCTAATGGGAGATCATAACCCGTGAGGGAAACAACCATAACAGAGAGAAGGGTAAAGCTAAAAAGGATACCCACTCCCAAACAACGCGCGACCGGCCAAACCGGATTCCTCACTACTGTTAGTACATACTTACTTTTAATTTTTCGTTAGAACTCCACTACGGAGTCTATCGTACTACACACCATACAGTATTACTCTTGGGTTAAACATACAAGGGAGATCCCTACATTCACACACAAATCACACAATTAACTCACGCATAGCCGTGGTTAGAACGCCCCACGGTTCGGGTCGTTTAATCCGAATACCAAACTCTCCTGTGATCCTAGACTCAGTTAGCTAAGGTTTAACACTTTCGAGGTTAAATGGTATCGGAACTAGACACGCCACATATATGAATTACTGTAAACTCATTACATGTTTTATCTTACAACGTGGCAAACATACAGAAAAACACATTGGCATACAAGCCGGTGTAATCCGGTAGGACACAGGTTGCAAGAAAACCATACCTGTCACCAACGTCCACTTAATGTCGTCTTAAGTTCCTTGAACAGTTCTCGAACAACTGGCAACATTACATTTACTTTTATCAACATCGGGGTAACATGTTTTTTAAAGTCTAACGCTCATAACTTACCCTCGTTAACTAGTTAAACAACTTGACCTTTTTAACTTGTTTTACTTTCACATTTTATTACAACTTTCCACCCACTGGGTTGTCTTTATATCACATCTAACATGTCCTTAACATCCTTACAACATCATTACTTATCAATCCCCACCATTACACATCATTTTTATACCTTTAACAACATTTTTAGAGTGGTCCGGGACTTGGTCCTTACCTTAAGTCCCGGATCAACACTTACACAAACTCACGGTATGTTTTGATAGGGTGGTCCGGGACCTTGTACTCACCCTAAGTCCCGGACCAAGACAGTCTTGTACTCTCGGCTACATTTAACAGGGTGGTCCGGGACTTCATACAGGTCCTAAGTCCCGGACCATTTTGGGCAAAAACTCTCGGGTAATTTAAGGGGTGGTCCGGGTCCTTGTACAAGACCCAAGTCCCGGACCAAGACTATGTAAAACTCTCGGCCCTTTTTGATATATGGTCCGGGATGTTATCCAAATCCCAAGTCCCGGACCGAAGCTACAGAATTGACGTACTTGCATTTTTCAAGTCCTGCTGCATAAGTTCTTTACACCCATCATATGTATAAACTTCCCAAATGATCTTAGGTACACTCTTATACTCAAAACTTCACCAAATATACACCACATTACAACATAGTGCACAATTTAAATTGCATAGCACCTAGGCTCTTAAAATGCATAAATCTTAAACACTGAATTTCCCACAATATATTTGCCTTTGACCTGCAAATACACACAACAATACGTATGTCCTTTACTAGTCTTTTGAGAACATTTTTCTAAGTCATTTACCATTGGCTCTTTAGGTAGTTTCAAAGACAACATAAGTTCATTTTCCAAAGGAATTTAAGCTATTTTTGGTTAGCATAATTACCTCCTTTCCTCACAACTTCTTTCTTGTTTCAGAAATCGGTAAGGATATTGCTGCTTGTCAACTTAGAACTTGAAGAGAGTTTGGAAACGTGTCAAGAGAGGACTCCACCCAGTCCTTGAAAGGTTGGAATGAAGCTAGAACAAGGCAACGTAAGGACACCATTTAAAACAATTTTCGGACAACAAAACATGAGGAAACATCATTTTTCTTTGAGTTTCCTTACCTTGAAGCAAAGGAGAACAATAATATGAAAAGATGAACTCAAGCTCCTTCCATGGAGATTCCTCTTGGCACCAAAATGGAGCTCTTGAAGATTTGAAAGGACTAAGTTGAAGAGCTTGATGAGACTAAGAGATCGGTGGTCTTAGTTTTTGATTTGGACAAGTGAGCTAGGAGTTACATGGATTTGAAGATGAAGTCTGGTGGTGGTGTTGTATTACGTGAAAGAGCAGGAAGGAGATGGGCTACGTGAGACAGCAAGAGGAAATGAAGGAATGAAAGAATCACTGATTGTAGTTGCTTTTGAAGATATTTGTTACGTAAAGCAAATAGTGCTTTTCTAATTACTTACTTTTTGCTCAATCAGTTAGCAAGGGTGGTGACTCACCACATGCAAAACCGGCCCCCATTAAACATAAGGGGTTAATTAGTCTTTATTGCTCAATTAAATTACTTATGTTAACATATGTTACAAACTAGCTTATTTAGTTACTATTCATAAAAACAAGGCACTTAGAAGTGAAATTTTTGATTTCCCATTGATTTAAACTTCCAAATGTGATACTAAGTAGTACACATATTAATTAAAGAGTAATGATGGACATTTAGCCATTCAAAACCCATTTACAAGACAATTTTTTTGAAAACGTGCTTTAAGACTCCTTAAAGCACATTTTGTGTTTTAACTTGTTTCCAAGCTCGGTTTTCTTTGGTAATTGATTTAATAGGCTCATTAATATATAAGTAAGGTCTTGGTAAGTTCATTAAGCCTTAACCAAGATTATCCAAGCTTAGAGCATATTTTTGCCCTTATCGACTTTAAGGTAATTAATTATGTTAATATGGTTAAAATCGTTCACTAATATTTCTAAGCATTTTTTTGCCTTATTATACCATATCTTAACATTTAAACAACATATCAAGGTTTGGGGTATTTCAATCTACCCCCCTTAAAAGAACTTCGCCCCCGAAGTTCACACTTCCCACATATCACTGGATTAGAATACGGGAACTACTTGTATAATAAAACACTTCCGTAACCAAACATACTTTACATCTGAGTCCCGGACTTGGCGGTCCGAGTAACATATCTACATCCATACATAACATAACATACTTACATAGTAACCTCGGACTTAATGGTCCGGGTACCTTAGCAACACTTGCACATACATAACAACCCTTAGACTCTCACGTCTGGGCAACACAACAACATTTAGACTCATAGGTCTCGATAACATAACATCCTTTAGACACATAGGTCTTGATAACATAACACTTCGGACTTAACCACGTTAGGACTCAAGGTCCAAATGACAATTTTTTATTTTTTACACATTCCACACAACATATCTTAGCACGTATAGCAACCAAAAATTTCTTTTGTATACACTGTGCTCCCGCAGAACCCGGTCGCGATGGACACATATTGTCCCCGTTCCTTTGGGAGGTCAAAACAATCACTTAAATTTAAAATTCCCTTTGTGAAGTTAAGTAAGAGAACTTATTTATATAAGGTATCTATCGACGTTTTATAAATACCGGTTCAAAACCCCTTCGAAAACACATACAACTCCAAGTCCAACTTATGCTCTTTATTCCTTTCCAGCGTGGTTATTTGTGACCACTTGTAGGGAGCTTCCAGAATCATCCAACCCTGATGTGATCAGCATCAATGTTGAACTATCCTTCCACCCCAATTTGTGTTCGGCTTCCCTTGATCGCATGCAAATCAAGTTCCACCTCCCACTTCATTTTCAAACATCAACTAATACACTCATTTGCCATTTTCTATCTTTTAGTTTTTCTAGTCATAGTCACTACATCTCCAAGGATAGAACTCTGTCTATCAGTCATCTCCATTCACTTTAATCCAGTTACCTAGGGAATCCTATTCTCACTAGGTTCCATGTCGGTTTCATACCCTTTCATAGATCACTATATTGTACATATACATATATTTTATCAAAATACAACACACAGTTTAACATTTAGTATCATATGAACATATACTGTCGGGGTTTTAGTTCCCCGGGAGTTTCTTTACTCCCACACTTGTACCCTCACACACAACTGTTACCAATATTAACACATTCATCACACAATGGTATTCGCATCTTCTGTGCGTAATTACCACAATTAAACCATGAATGTATGCGTATGTTTATGTAACACACACACCAATCATCAAAACAAATTATTTTGTGCTACACATAGTTCACGTACACTTGTACGGTAATAGACACTAGTGGTTTTGCGCTCTACCCCCCTTAAAAGGGATTACGCCCACGTAATCAGTCACTTACTCACTGTGTTATAACATTCTACCGTCGTGAAGTGTTTAATCCCACGCGGTTTATTACAATGTGTTCTGGTTTGAGGATCTTAGCCATATTGGCGGTTTAGTCCCTAACCAAGAATTCTCTTTAGAGTTTATTTAATTCATAACCAGTTTCGATTCTGGCCTGTGAACTTCTAGGCGTTACTAATTAGCCATTCACTCATATTCACAACGCACATCCAACACTTGGATCGCTGGCTCACTAGTTTCTGCTATGCGATTCCTGATAATTTAGAACTTAGTTGTTCATACATTATTCCTACTGTATTGTACATTCTCTATTATCACCCTATCTAGGTAATAACGTTTCTCAACCGACGCGTGGTATTTCTTACCACGAGCGAACTCGGTGAGTTTCAACTTTCTATGCATCTCCATGATGACTTATTGTATTCCACCATATTTGCCTGATTTCTTCCGACTCACTATCGGTTGAATTTGAACTACTACCTAATGTGTAGTATACTTTCAGTCATTTCCAACAACTTGGTACATTCCATACCAATATTTAACACACTGTGTAACTATAGTCACTTATTGTGAATCAAGTATCCTTTCATTGATACGACCTTGCATTTCCTATGCTTCGGTCTTTATCCTGTTATAATTCTCTTTATACTTCTACCACAATTGACATTTCCCGAATTTCTAACTATCCCTCTCGATCATTATTGCACAAGAGCAATACCAAAACACTCAGTCATACAGAGTGCAGAGGTGTAAACTCTTGACAGTAAATCTCTTATGCGTTTGCGAGGGATTCACACTGTATTCCTTATCACATAGTATCAAGTACTGGCTTGTTGCCCAGTCTGTATGTCATCACTTATCTTACGTGTTCACTGTGTCTAACTCATAACTGTGCTTGTTGGCCATTTTATTATTTAACAATACCATGCAACGGTCGCTTACTGCGCACGTGCGGTTACTCATTGTATAACATCAACTCACACTACATCAGCTGTTATATTAGCTTCCGCCATTACACTTGTTTCGCCATTTATTTGGCTGATTACTGGGTACTCTATTCTTCGGGTCTACATGCTCCTTGAGCGTTGCTCATTACACATTTAGCATCACACACCTCTGGTGGTTGCTATTAGACTTATTACCCTTCGTCTCCACAACTGGTACGAACACTCCTTTTCGTACTTTTCCTACTCACATCATTCCTGGGTAATAACGATATGGTCAACCCTTAACATATTCTCTAGACATATTCCTACTCATTACTACCGTTCTGGCGGTTTCACACTAAGAGGTGTCCCCACTCTTTAGGTAGTGGTTCGTTATCCGCTTTTATTACTTATATACCATAAACTTTCGTAGTCGACAAAATTCACTTATGACATTTTACTTGTGGCTTATAAGCCCTTTGCCTCGAGCTCTGCTCATTGTAGGCTGTTCACATTCATTTACTTCTCCGAACAATATTACACGGTTTACAGGTTGTATTGGGCTCCATGAGAAGGTCGTTATTCCTTTCATGGGATGTCCCTTCAAGGATGTCAGACTTCCTCCTGACGCCTTAAGTTAAACTGGGTGGTAGATTCAACCCCCGCGTTTCTGTCATGTTATTCCGTTCAACACTGTTGATCCAAACACTCTTTTTAAGGATAGTTCCTGGGTGTTACTAGGTTATGCCATTACATCTGGCTTTCACTTATGAGTACATTCAATTAACTGCATTTCCTTGCATTCTTGCCTGGGTTAAATATTCTCTTCAGTGGGATTGATATCCCTAGTGATCATCTCGGGAGTCTCATCCCGGTCATTGCACATTAACATATCCATAATAGGCATCTGCCTCACCATCTGTAGGCTGGGTGCTTACTCCAGCTATTACATTCATCCCTCAGGATTCTTAAGACATATTCCATGTTCTTATTTACCAGCTAGTGCACTTCGCACTTGTTCACCTTTAGACATTTCCTTAAAATAAATTCACTGATTCTTTAGTTTTATGACCTTACTGGTTTCTTTACTTCTACCATTCTTGGTAATTTCTTACTTGTCTGACTTTTACTTCGGACCGTAGTATGGAGTCGACTACTTCCCGTGTTTCAGACTCCACTCGTATACATATGTGGGGTATCCTGTTGATACATTGCTACTTACCCGGTTAACCTATAAGAAGGTCTGCCAGGCCCACAAGCTCCTATCGGAGTGCGGTCGTCCCACAATTCAGTTGGTACACTCGTAGTGTCCGTCACGCGCCTAGGTGAAGTATTCTGTTGTCAACTCCCTTATATTATCCTGTGATAATATGCATTCCGTGCTTCCCGATCTTAATCAAGGGAAGGTTTATCCACTATTGTATTTTTTTTTGGTCTCCATCCATTCCCTCGGGTTGCTACCCTTGGGTTTACCGGTTTCCATCCGGTTATTTAAAGTCACTGGGTATAACTTACCTACCATGTGGCACTGAGGCCGGTGTAGGTCTCCTGGTCTGGTTTCAAGGAAGTTGGAAATAAATGGGTTTGAAAGAAAATTTGGTTTGAAAAAGGTTTTGAAGATGAATTTAAGTCTAAAAGATTAATTCTCGTGGCTTCACAACTTTTCCTTGCTTTAGCCAAGTCTAGCTTCTTGCTGACTGGTGTACTTCCAATTGCAGTGGTCGGGCTGCTAAGCCCTTCCACAACTATGCTGGTCTCACTTAACTTCACGGTACTTTACTAAGTACCTGTAGTTGTTTTAAGTTTCCCGTACAGCCTTGTTATAGCGGCACTTGCCATGGCAAGTGCGCCATGCTAACTGGCTACTGGTCCAATAAACATTGGTTGCGGTATTGTTTCCGCTTACTCTGACATTAGTGGCCTTGCTGGCCCTTACTTGATCTCACAGTCTTAACAATAAATCCTCTGGGTTTTTCTCACTATTTTCACATGGTGACCATTAACTAGGGTGTTTCCCCTTCTGGGAGACCCCTTTTACTTAGTATTACATCCTCCTCATACTACGTTGTAGTTCCTTAATCGGTTGGTATACCGTTGGTGTGTTAGTTAACATTGTAGTCCCGTGGACACTTGTCTCGGGTTTCATTACCTCACTTCTTGCCTGTTGCACGCTTGGTGCGTTGCAAGCTGGTTTTTCTCGACTGCTCGGCATGTCGATCCAGGTTGCTGGAAATTCTATTCTCTTATGCGCATGATTCTTCACTTTTCGCTACCTTATGCGGCAGACATTGTTAAAATGGGAACCGTCTTCGGGATTCACACCTTTCGGAATCTACCGTATGACAGGCTCTCCGTACTTATAAGGACATTTAAATGCAGCCAGGTCGGGTATTCCCGAGTAAGAGGGGCTTCCATCTCTCTGGCGTTCTTTCCCAGTTATAATCAGGGATTGTGGAGGGTGGGATGTATATGGTAGGTTTCCAATATTCACCGGTCCTCCTAACTAGCGTATCTCTCACGCTATCACTCATCCCCTAACCCACATATACTGAAATCCTAACTCGGTACTTCCTAAGCTCGGTAATTCAGTCATCAGAGCGACACTTCGCTCTGATACCACTTTTTGTAACACCCCAACATACAACAACATACTTAACATTAAACTGCAGCGGAAAATACACATCATCACATAACTTAACTCATCGGTGTTACACGCCGTTAACCACCCACGTGGCTAACAAGGCTAACATTTACACAACTGTATCGGTCTGATGGACTAGATCCCCGAGCAACTACACATACTCTCCTTTATCAACACCAACATTCATTATACAAATACCTTCCAACTGTACCGAGTATTTACAACTAATGCCGAGAACAATTTCGGTCTTACTACACCTACAGGTTACAAGTATTACATCAATTACCCGTACGCAACAACTACCCCGTCCTACTCTCGAACGGCTCCAGCTCCTTGTACCTGAAATAGAAAAGGAAAGAAAGGGTGGCCCCCCAGGGGCTCAGCACCTTTGCTGGTATGGTAATCCCGCAGCCCACATGCTACCGGGCCACGCACAACTATTTGTCGTCTTAGCATGCAGTTGATTACATTTAAATCAAGCATGTGAAACATAAACTCACGACACAATACATTTCACCCCAATGGGCTTAACAAAAATAACTCATCCATACTTAACCAATCACTCTTTGAGTTCTTCCACCCTATAGTATTTCTCCTCTAACGGAGCTATTTCCTCAATAGACGACACTTACCCACTATCGGGTTTCCACAAACGTCTCTTTTACATACTAGGAATCATATCCATGATCCTCATATTTCACTTCTAAGCGACATATAACATCACATCACAATAACTTTGCAACATACAAATAACACATACATAACGGGTACGGATCTCTTAGGAACCGGCCCAAACATAGTTAATACACTGGTGAGCCTAGGAATGATATCACCCCCATGTTAAGCTCGTTATAACAAAACTCATTACCGCCCTAATAGTCGGACGAGTAACTTACCTAAAGATGGATCGGATTTAGTGACCCGAACTCACCACACAAACACATGTTCCCCCTAAACCGATCATAAGTCAGAATAGCTAAGCTTTGGGATAAGCTAATGGGAGATCATAACCCGTGAGGGAAACAACCATAACAGAGAGAAGGGTAAAGCTAAAAAGGATACCCACTCCCAAACAACGCGCGACCGGCCAAACCGGATTCCTCACTACTGTTAGTACATACTTACTTTTAATTTTTCGTTAGAACTCCACTACGGAGTCTATCGTACTACACACCATACAGTATTACTCTTGGGTTAAACACAAGGGAGATCCCTACATTCACACACACAAATCACACAATTAACTCACGCATAGCCGTGGTTAGAACGCCCCACGGTTCGGGTCGTTTAATCCGAATACCAAACTCTCCTGTGATCCTAGACTCAGTTAGCTAAGGTTTAACACTTTCGAGGTTAAATGGTATCGGAACTAGACACGCCACATATATGAATTACTGTAAACTCATTACATGTTTTATCTTACAACGTGGCAAACATACAGAAAAACACATTGGCATACAAGCCGGTGTAATCCGGTAGGACACAGGTTGCAAGAAAACCATACCTGTCACCAACGTCCACTCTAATGTCGTCTTAAGTTCCTTGAACAGTTCTCGAACAACTGGCAACATTACATTTACTCTTATCAACATCGGGGTAACATGTTTGTTTAAAGTCTAACGCTCATAACTTACCCTCGTTAACTAGTTAAACAACTTGACACTTTTAACTTGTTTTACTTTCACATTTTATTACAACTTTCCACCCACTTGGTTGTCTTTATATCACATCTAACATGTCCTTAACATCCTTACAACATCATTACTTATCAATCCCCATCATTACACATCATTTTTATACCTTTAACAACATTTTTAGAGTGGTCCGGGACTTGGTCCTTACCTTAAGTCCCGGATCAACACTTACACAAACTCACGGTATGTTTTGATAGGGTGGTCCGGGACCTTGTACTCACCCTAAGTCCCGGACCAAGACAGTCTTGTACTCTCGGCTACATTTAACAGGGTGGTCCGGGACTTCATACAGGTCCTAAGTCCCGGACCATTCTAGGCAAAAACTCTCGGGTAATTTAAGGGGTGGTCCGGGTCCTTGTACAAGACCCAAGTCCCGGACCAAGACTATGTAAAACTCTCGGCCCTTTTTGATATATGGTCCGGGATGTTATCCAAATCCCAAGTCCCGGACCGAAGCTACAGAATTGACGTACTTGCATTTTTCAAGTCCTGCTGCATAAGTTCTTTACACCCATCATATGTATAAACTTCCCAAATGATCTTAGGTACACTCTTATACTCAAAACTTCACCAAATATACACCACATTACAACATAGTGCACAATTTAAATTGCATAGCACTTAGGCTCTTAAATGCATAAATCTTAAACACTGAATTTCCCACAATATATTTGCCTTTGACCTGCAAATACACACAACAATACGTATGTCCTTTACTAGTCTTTTGAGAACATTTTTCTAAGTCATTTACCATTGGCTCTTTAGGTAGTTTCAAAAGACAACATACGTTCATTTTCCAAAGGAATTTCAAGCTATTTTTGGTTAGCATAATTACCTCCTTTCCTCACAACTTCTTTCTTGTTTCAGAAATCGGTAAGGATATTTGCTTGCTTGTCAACTTAGAACTTGAAGAGAGTTTGGAAACGTGTCAAGAGAGGACTCCACCCAGTCCTTGAAAGGTTGGAATGAAGCTAGAACAAGGCAAGTAAGGACACCATTTAAAACAATTTTCGGACAACAAAACATGAAGGAAACATCATTTTCTTTGAGTTTCCTTACCTTGAAGCAAAGGAGAACAATAATATATGAAAAGATGAACTCAAGCTCCTTCCATGGAGATTCCTCTTGGCACCAAAATGGAGCTCTTGAAGATTTGAAAGGACTAAGTGAAGAGCTTGATGAGACTAAGAGATCGGTGGTCTTAGTTTTTGATTTGGACAAGTGAGCTAGGAGTTACAAGGATTTGAAGATGAAGTCTGGTGGTGGTGGGTTTACGTGAAAGAGAGCAAGGAAGGAGATGGGTACGTGAGACAGCAAGGAGGAAATGAAGGAATGAAAGAATCACTGATTGTAGTTGCTTTTGAAGATATTTGTTACGTAAAGCAAATAGTGCTTTTCTAATTACTTACTTATTTGCTCAATCAGTTAGCAAGGGTGGTGACTCACCACATGCAAAACCGGCCCCCATTAAACATAAGGGTTAATTAGTCTTATTGCTCATTAAATTACTTATGTTAACATATGTTACAAACTAGCTTATTTAGTTACTATTCATAAAAACAAGGCACATAGAAGTGAAATTTTGATTTCCCATTGATTTAAACTTCCAAATGTGATACTAAGTAGTACACATATTAATTAAAGAGTAATGATGGACATTTAGCCATTCAAAACCATTTACAAGACAATTTTTCAAAACGTGCTTTAAGACTCTTTAAAGCACATTTTGTGTTTTAACTTGTTTTCAAGCTCGGTTTTCTTTGGTAATTGATTTAATAGGCTCATTAATATATAAGTAAGGTCTTGGTAAGTTCATTAAGCCTTAACCAAGATTATCCCAAGCTTAGAGCATATTTTGCCCTTATCGACTTTAAGGTAATTAATATGTTAATATTTGGTTAAAATGTTCACTATATTCTAAAGCATTTTTTTGCCTTATTATACCATATCTTAACATTTAAACAACATATCAAGGTTTGGGGTATTTCAACACATTGTGCGGGGACGAGTCTAGTGAAGACCGTCATCATTGGGCCTGAGTACTTAGAGCAAGTTCAGCAGAAGTACAACAAATCAGAAATAACATGAAAGCAGCACAAGACAGACATAAATCATATGCTGATGAGAGACGACGAGACTTGAGTTCGCGGTTGGCGACCAGGTACTTTCTACGAGTATCACCCATGAAGGGTGTATTCAGATTTGGACAAAAGGAAGCTAAGCCCAGATTATAGGACAATAAGCTATCACAAGTGGGTGGGCTTGTGGCATATCGACTTAATTTGCCAGAGTATTGGGCAAAGTACACAAGTTTTAACGTGTCTCAGCTTAAGAAATACAAGCCTCATCCTTCTCATGTTCTACAACCAGGACACTCTCGTTTAGAACCAACAATGCGGTATGTCGAAACACCTCAACGAATCTTAGATAGAAAGACACGAGATACTCGAAACAAGTCTGTGAGCCTCGTAAAGGTCTTTGGTCGAACCATGATGTGGAAGAGGCCACATGGGAATAGAAGCAGATGCGAGCGAAGTTTCCCTCATTATTTACCGACTAGACACCTTAGTCTAGGGTACGTGGGCATACCCTTTTTTTCGGGGGGTAGAGCATTTTTGTTTGTGAGGTTATTATGCATTTGTTGCACTTTGATGCATTCCTGTGTCACCTCGTCTTGTATGTGTTCTTGGTGACACTGTATTTGAATGTACTTTGTACTTCTACTTGCTGAGTGTACTTTGTTACACTACAATGGAAAGATTATGTGCACTACGCTGCACTATTTGAAATGAAACGTGATTATGTTTACTACATTGCACTACATTGTAGGTAGATGATATGACCTTCCAAAGTATTCCTGTTGTGTTTGATTTACACTATGAACTTAGGAATATAGAGACTTGGGACTTGATCCCTAAAAACTAGATTGAGTTGTGGATACTTAACGGAATTTGTTTCCCCACAACCTTATAAATTTAGATATGAGACTTCGGGGCGAAGTCCTTTTTAAGGGGGGTAGATTGAAATACCCCAAATCTTATTATCATTATAAAACCATTATTTAATGGAAAATAATCCAAAATAAATCATTTCACGTATGCATGCAAAACCCATGCATGAGAACATTACGTAAAAATAGTCGTTTCACATATAAACGCTAAAACGCCTTAGAAACATATGATCAAGCATGACCTTGTATGACCTTCTAAAACTCAAACCAAATGGTCATACACTCATTATATGAATATATAAACATATTCCCTAAGCTATATTTAGTCAAAAATGCAAAACGCTCGGGAGTGCTCACACACGCCCCTTAAAGCACGAAAGCCCGGAGGAGTGCCGAGGTGGCACGAACTCCTATAAATTAATTCTTTGAGTTCCTAACATCATTATTAACCATAATAAAGAGAACCACTAAGTGGTTTCTCAAAATTCAACAAAAACCCAGGAGGTTTTCTTAACGCTCCTTTTGCCCGGGAGTGTCCCGATAGCCCGGAAAATTATGTTATGAGTGGATGTAACCTCATATAACTCATGTAACATCTTAATATATGTTTATTTACTATAATAAGTGTTTATAAACACTTGGAACTCATAAAGACAAGTTATTTCCCAAAATTTCCTTAGAGCACAAAAACACACCTTCGGGTGTCACTTAACGCGTTTTACGCAATTACCTTGTAGTTTTTCACATGCCACGAATTAAGAATCTTAAATAGGGTTCAAATGAACCTCTAAATCAATTAAAGGCAGTGTCAAACAAGGTGCTCTATAGGGGCCGATTTTCAGTCCAAAAACTAGTATAAAACTTACATTAAAAACTTATAAAAGGCATAAGACATGGTGACTCACCTTCCATGTGCTATAATACTAATGGCAAGGAAAGTAGGTCTCATTTGACCTCCATGCTGTCGAAATAATGCAAAGAAACAAGGCCATGTTAGTAGACAAAAACAAAATGCTAAAAGCAAAAAGTAGATTCTTATTCCACCTTTTTGATTTCTTATAATTCAAGTGACCTTCCTTGCTTGTCCTTGGCTCTTCAATGCCGATTGAGACACCCCATTTAAGCCTTGAAATCGGCCACCTACAAGGAAGAAGAAGACAGTTACAAACATTGAAAAATCAAAGGAATAAAGCCTTACCTAACTTACCTTGTCTTCTAGCCCACATTATTTTCTTCCACCTTGCCTTGTCACACCACATGGCCGAACATATGCATATAACATGGGCATTTATTGAGCCAATAACCTATAGAATAAACAAATGGAAAGGTTAGTCAAATAACATTAAAAAAACAATCAAAATTCCTTCCAATTTGCATTCTCTTATTCCTACGTGAGTGTAGCCTCATTCTTTCCCTTGCACACTCCATTGCGATTTGGTAAGGCTCTCAACTCTCTCTTCTTCCATCATCTTATTCCTTTGAAGCTCTTAAGTCCACTAATGGAGTTTTAACTTCTATCTTCATCTTTAAGGTAATTTCCTAGCATTTCTTGTCAAGCCTTGAGCAAAAAAACTCTTCCTAGCATAACAACAAGCATTCGGCATCAACATATGCTCCAAGGAGGTTGTCTAAATCAGCATTAATCCAAGGAGCATCTCAAGGTTATCTTAAGGTAGTTTAATGCTTGAAAATCCTTAAAGCACATTTCTATGTGTAACCGAATTCTACTCCTTCTAAGGTTCTTTTCTTCTTCATTTTCATGAAGGAAAGCTTGTTCTTCATCCACCTTAAGTGAGCCGAATTTATAAGGAGAAAAGCTTAAGGTAAATCCTTGAAAAACTACTTACAAATTTACTTAAGATCTTTGTTAAAGATCTAACTCCTAAACACCTTCACCTCTTGCATAAAAACCGAAGTGGAGCATCAAAAATTCCTTGGAGAAAGCTTGGAGATTCAAGAAGAGTTCAAGCACTTAACCACCTTTATTAAGAAGTAAGTTTACTAAGCTAATCTTATGTTTTTAAGCTTGGTTAAGCTTCTAAAAATTATGTACATCCCTTAGGGTATCTAAAAACTGAAACTATATGGTATGATATACCAAAAATATAATCTATAACATATATGGAAAATATTACCTTAAGACATATTTTTGTGTCACAAAAATTTAGCTAAGTTAAATACAAGTGCAAGCCGAATTGTCAAGGGCAAACATACTTTATTTGAGCTAAAAATCAATACAAGACATTACAATAATTTTTACATGAGTTATATAACTCCTATGAATTATGTATAACTATTTTGACATATAAATCCACTTTTATATACTATAAGTCACTATTTAATTATGGCCAAATGGTCTAAGTGATAAATAGTTTTAATGGTCTACTTAGGTATATAAACTTATATTATAAAGTTTGGAGAGTTAAAAATATTTTATTAGTGCTTAAAATGGCTAATTAATTAAGTTATGTGGCTAAAATGTAATTTTTACAAAGTTTGGTGCATAGACTATAAAAAACAAGAGTTAATGGGGTCCTTGGATAAAAATGATATAATATAAGGTTAAGAATAAGTTTATGAATTTTAGATAATTTAAACAAGTGTTAAAATAACATTTTATAAAGTTTTGGGCTATTATGTAATTTATAAAACTTATTATGAAAGTTTGGAGTTGAATATGGGTGAATTCATAATTAAGAGAATTACTAAGTTCACCTTCGAAATTTTGGGAATTAAATATTTAAACTATAGTTTATAAGTTATTTAAGTAACTATTATAAAGTTTTGGGGTGAAAATGTAATTAATGGAAAGTATATGACAAAGCCGAAATACTTGGGGTTAGATTTGTAATTTAAGAATTTTATATATATATATCAGCAATTATGGAGAATTAAAATTAAAACTATAGTTTATAAGGCATTATGTAAAGATTATAAGATTTTGTGGTTAAATTGTAATTATAGAGAATAATATATATATAGGCCGAGAATTGGAGGGGCTAAGTTGTAATTTTTGAAAAGTTATAATATTCCAAAAGTTATATACCAAAATATTAATGGTAGTTTTGTAATTTAATTAAATAAGGAATTAAAACTATATGGTATGATGAGATTAGAATTTAAAAGTTAAGGTTATGAATTAATGTTGTTTTGCAAATAACCGAAATGAAAGGGTGATAATTTAGATTTAAATAAATATAGGTCCTATATGGATATTTGGAGGAATTAGAAGAAAGAGTTTTGATTAAAGGAATTATGGAATTAAAGCTATGGCTTATATAGTTATAAGGAAATTAAAGGTAATCAATAAATATTATTTATGGTTAAAAGGAGAATAATAAAACTATAAGAATATTATGTCTATGTATGGCATATAAATATAGTTAAGAATTATAAGTTGTTATGTCACCTAGACAATTAAAAATAAGCAACAAATAAAGTACATGAATAAATAAATACATATATATACATTAAAGGATTTATAAATAACTCAAGGAGGAATAACGAAATAAGTTGTACATTAAATCATAAGGTAATTAAAAGGAATTACCACACAAATAAACTATTCATTAAGAATATATGAGTTGGAAATATAAGAACACCTTAATTGCTAGTAAGATTAAGAAGTTCAAGAACTATTTAAGTATGAAGAAATAAACCTCACATGAAATAACAACTAGGCATTGTTGAACAATCCAATAAAATTAATATACAAGGGTAACATAAATTAACCCTCTCAGTTAATCCTGTTCTAGGACTATACTTGACCAGACGTTGACCAGGGTATAATCACTGCAATCTACGGTGAACGGTATGGGATTCTTGCAACCTGTTTTCTACCGGATTACACCGGCTTGTGTGCTATCTGTTGTTTGAATTAACGACCAAGATAATTAATGTAAAATGTTGTTTTACTCTTGTGCACGGTTGTGTTGTTTTACATGCGTGATTGATGCTAACTACGACATGTATGTCCCACTGATAAGTGCCCAAATGAGCATGTTTTATAGGTGTATTTCATATATAATATTAGCACTTTTCTTGCTCATTTCTCCACTTCGGTTAGTTTTCCTCTAGTTTATGTTTTATTATTTATCTCACAAAATTATTGGTTTAACATGAGGAAAACCAAGCCGGGAGTAAAGTAGATGAGAAGACGAACGCATAGACGCAAACGGCTCAGAAAACGGAGTCCAAACGAAGAATCTAGAGCCGGTCCAAGTTTGAAGGAAAATAGGTCACGGTCAAGGGTTGCAACCGCCTATAGACAGGCGGACACCAGGGCGGTCAAGGCATGAGGCAACCGCCTATAGACAGGCGGACACCAGGGCGGTCAAGGCATGAGGCAACCGCCTATTGCCAGGCGGACTTAGAGGCGGACAGAACCAGGAACCGCCCAAACAGAGGCGGTTGTTCAGGCGGACATACATGTAACCGCCTAGAATGGGGCGGTTGCTTAGGCGGACAAGACTAAAATCAGTCACGAAACAGTTTTCTTCTTCGCGCCGACTCTGCAACTCGCATCTGCTCCGCCTACCTTAATTTGCTCACGCGTTTCGGCTTGTCCCCTGCAATTAATGAAGCAATCAGTGAAGCAATCAACTGCAATCAATTCTCCTCCGCTCCAAATTCTTCTTCCTCCTCTATATAAACACTACCTCGTCATCAGAAATAACCTGCGCACAAATGGCCCGAAGTAACTCTCTGTAATATTCACACACACGTTCCACCCCCAAACTCAGCACTCAAAATCTCTCATTTCACTTACAAAAATCCTACGTATGCTCCCACTCTTCTTCCTCTTCATTTTCTCCATTCATCATCCACGCACCTCGTTTTGTTATTTCGTCCAACCTCTGTCTGACTTATTACCAGTTAATATGTCAGGCTAAGGAGGATTTGCTTCGGGCGAGGGTTTAATTATGGTTTGTTAGCTGTGTAATATATTTCTACTACGGTTAAAATAAATTCAGTTTGTTACGATTAAAGTTTTGTTTCTCTCCCTTTTTAATAAATTTCATCGATTTATTAAAAAGCCTTACTAAGTCTGTTTTTAATTTCATCGGTTAGAAACAGATGGGTTAATTAAGCCGTAAAACTGTAAGAACTTATTTTCATCGTTTAAGTTAATACATGTTGCAAGAATAAAATTCCTCACACTCCTCTGCTTTACAACACGCTTTTTGCTTGAGTTTTCATCGGACTTGCATTACAGGTAAACGAGTTCTTATGAGTTTTCATCGGACCTTAGAAAATTACAGGAATCTTGCCAAACTATTTTATTAAACCGGTAGAGATAGCACAATTAATTAAATCATATTAACCTGAACCCGAAGTTCCGTTTAATTCATCTTCACTTCACCAAATTAATCTGTTATTTACTTTTCAAAACAAGTCAATTTAACCCCCCCTCTTGTGACACGCTTAGGTACTACTTATCTCACTATAAGTTCCACGGTTCGATAATCCGGTCGCTTACACTTTTCTATACTATCACGACCGGGATTTGTTTGCAGCCCGACGTTTAATTTGAGTTTTAATTTCTTTTCTTTTAATTTTACACCAGTTTAACCACTCACTTTACAACGTCTGCAAAATGGCGCCGTTGCCGGGGACTTGATTTAATCTAGTCCCTAAGCCCCGGTTAATTCACCTGTTATATTATAAATCTGTCAATATTAACTTATAATAATCTAATTTCGGACATCGGACTTCTGATCTGACTTGGACATCTAACTTTGGACTTCGGACTTCTGACATTTTAATATTATTGTCATTTATTTCTGTCATTTCTTTCCATTGTCATTTCAATTCCATTGTCCTTTAATATTCCATTGTCTCTAACTACTAACTTAAAATTTCTGTCATTTCGTTCCATTGTCATTTCTTTCCATTGTCATTTCAATTTCTGTCATTTCTTTCCATTGTCTCTAACTACTAACTTATAATTTCTGTCAACTAATTCCTAACATTTTTATTTATTTCTAACACATAACCAGTTCTTTTCTCTGTTTTGAGTGGTGAATGCCTTTTACCAGGTCAAACAGCCTCCCAGAAAATATTAATAGTCACACGGTTGGTTATAATCCAGAGATCGAGAGAACCTTTCTGCGTACCCTAAGGCAGAGACGAACTCAACAAAACATTACCACCACAGTGATAGATTCTGACCCGGAAGCTAACATGGCATCTACACCAGCGACGGTTCGAAATATCAACAGGCCGTCTAACCAAGGACAATAGCCTGCTATCATCCTTCCTCACCTTAGCCCATCTGAATACGATGAGTGGCAGAAACTGAAGCCATATCATCAAATCAGATGTGTGAAAGAGTTGGGCATGTTCGATGGCACCAGTCCAGACGAAGCCCTGTTACATGTTACAAAATTCTTGCAACATGCCAACAGTCTTACTGCGACCGACGCAGTACTTCAATATGCAAGATTGTCATTATTCCCACACAGCCTGACGGGAAACGCGAGCAAGTGGTATCATAGCCTGACACCGAGTACCATTGGTACCTGGGACGACATGGCCACCACCTTCTACGACAAATTCCTACGTACCCCTGAGCCGAACATGGAGATGATTGCTGAAATCTATAATTTCAAGCAACCAGGGTCGGAGAATATTTGTGAGACTTGGGACCGTTTCAAAGGTCTACTACTTACTTGTCCTCACCATGGTCTGACGAAAGAACAAGTATCACAATTGTTCTACAAGGGCTTGATCGGTCCGTGCAGAACAATGGTGCTGTCTTCGTTAGGGGCTGACATTCTGAAAAAGCCAGGAGCACAATTTCTAAACAGCATGGAGTCTCTCTGTGAGGAAATCAGAGACTGGGCCTCCGGTGGATCAAGGAGCGGTACTCCAGGTTTATATCATGTTGGGGAGAGTGATAACAAGTTCGACCAATTGATGAAAAGCCATGAGCAACTCATGGAGAGCAATGCTCAGCAGGCAACAAAAGTCAGTACTCTGCAAAAAGTGGTTGAGCAGATGGCTATGATGATTCCTTCCCCCAGCAAGCTAAGTCGATGATTTCCCGATCATCTACTACCCCTCCAGGCTATGCTCCTCTTTCCCAATCAACTCCAACTAATTCTTGTACGCAATGTTGCGGGCCTCATGACTATGAAAAATGCCCCCAACTACAAGAATTAAAAGCAGCGGAGGAGGCAAACTACATCACCAACAATCAAGGATACAGACAACCTTGGCAACGTAACATGCAATCTAACCTTCGCTACTCAAACACAGAAAATATCCAAAACCCACATACCCTTCAACGATCTCAAAATTACAGACCTCAGTCCAATTTCCAAGGAGGCCAAAGGCAATATCAACAACAGCCTTATGGCAATGAAGCTTCATCGAGTCGACCGACTCAACCTCCTTCGAATCCTGAGTCCGATATGTCTCAAATGCAAGAGATGTTTAAGGCAATGATGGGTAAATCCCGAGATACGCAAGAAGAGGTCGCAGCTCTGCGCAAAGACCAAAAAGCCTTGCAATCTCAGATCCAACAGTTACTCACTCAACAAAGGCCACCTGGTCATTCCCTTTACAGACTAACCCCAATCCAAAGGAACAAGCAAATTCAATCCTTATAGACGATGGCACATTTCAAACAACAAACTTGTGCGCAGTCTCCTTAAGGAGTGGAAGGGAACTTGCCACCAGAAAAGGAAAAGAAAAAGAAAATCTTGAAGAGTCCTATATCAATGATGAAGAAACCACCAATCCAGTCTCACCTCCCTCAGAAATCCAAGTTCCTACTCCTGCTACTCCACCTCCATCTCGAGTTACCTTCGACATCCCAACTTCCACTCATAAAAACAGTGAACTCCCTTTTCCGAACAGAATGAAAAAGAAACACCTCGACGAGCAGTTCTCTAAATTCTTGAGTATTTTCAAGATTCTGACCCTCGACATACCTCTGATTGACGCTTTGCAAGAGATGCCTAACTACGCAAAATTCCTCAAGGATCTCTTGTCAAAGAAGAAAAAGAAACCTGGAAAAGAGACAGTGCACCTCACGGAGGAATGCTCTGCGGCCCTTCTTCGAGCACTCCCCCCCAAACAAACAGATCCGGGAAATCCCGTGATCCCGTGTTTTATAGGTGGGGTGGACTGTGGAAGCGGTCTATGCGACCTAGGAGCCAGCATTAATATCATGCCACGCCACCTTCTTGAAAGTAAAAGGAGGAGAAATGCTACCGGTTCCTTTCAAACTCCAACTAGCAGACAGATCAGAGATCAAGCCCATGGGTATAGTCCGGGATCTGGTAGTTGGAGTGTCTCGCTTTATCTTTCCAGCTGACTTCATCATTCTAGAAATGGATGACGATGTTGAGGTTCCCCTGATTCTCGGTCGACCGTTTCTAAGTACTGCCAAAGCCATCATTGACGTTCACGATGGGAAAATCACTCTGCGGTACGAGGACGAAACGATCGAATTCGACATGCAGAAAATGATGAAAAAAAGTTCTAACTTTTCTCCTCATGCTAAGGCGGTGGGATTCACAGATGATGAGGAGGAGGATGGCGATTTTTCAGATGAGGATATGTATTCCCTATCTTCCATCCAGAAAGCTGAAGCTGAATCACTAGAGCAAGTATTATTTACTTCTCTAGAAGAAAAGATAGAGGATCCGGAAGTTGACGTCATGCTGGCATATATGGAAAAAGGAAAAACTGGGTATCATGCTTACCGGCCACCAATCGAAGAACTCGACAGGAAACCTCAAAAATCAATTCCATCAATAGAACAACCACCAGAGCTAGCTCGAGCTTAAAGAGCTACCTTCTAAACTCAAGTATGCCTTCTTAGCTGATGATGACCATTTGCCTGTCATCATTTCCTCTTCTCTGAATTCCGGAGAGGAAACAAGGCTACTCGAGGTATTGAAGAAACACCGGACAGCGATCGGGTGGACTATTGCTGATATAAAAGGGATTGACCCCTCCTATTGCACGCACCATATCTATATGGAGGAAAACTACAAGTCTGTCAGGCAACCTCAACGTCGGCTAAACCCTAACCTAAAGGAGGTAGTTCGAAAGGAGGTTCTGAAACTCCTTGACGCGAACATCATTTATCCAATTTCTGACAGTCCATGGGTCAGTCCTGTTCAAGTTGTCCCGAAGAATGGGGGCATCGAAGCTGTTATAAATGATAAGGGAGAGGCTATCCCTCAAAGAAAAATCACAGGATGGCGCATGTGTATCGATTACAGGCGTTTAAATTTGGCGACTAGAAAGGATCACTTCCCTTTATCGACCAGATGTTGGAGCGGCTAGCAGGGCAAGAGTACTACTGTTTTCTAGATGGGTTCTCGGGGTATTTCCAAATACCAATCGCACCAGAGGACCAGGACAAGACAACCTTCACTTGTCCTTACGGTACCTTTGCATACCGACGAATGCCTTTCGGCCTATGCAACGCCCCTGCTACCTTCCAGAGATGCATGCAAGCAATATTTGCTGATTTCATCGAGCAGAGCATAGAAGTCTTTATTGACGATTTCTCAGTCTATGGCTCTAGTTTCGACAAATGCTTGGCACAACTTGATTTGATCCTAAGACGGTGTGAGGATACGAATCTCGTTTTAACTGGGAGAAATGTCATTTTATGGTCAAGGACGGGATTGTCCTTGGACATAAAATATCAGCTAAAGGAATAGAGGTGGATAAGGCCAAGGTAGAGGTTATCGAGAAATTACCAGCACC
The DNA here is from genome assembly GCA_023374045.1 of Limonium bicolor. Taxonomy (NCBI): domain Eukaryota; kingdom Viridiplantae; phylum Streptophyta; class Magnoliopsida; order Caryophyllales; family Plumbaginaceae; genus Limonium; species Limonium bicolor. The sequence goes on along the minus strand of CM041778.1, from coordinate 197,067,707 downwards.
AACTACTGTTAAAGACATACGAGCGTTTCTAGGGCATGCAGGATTTTATCGGCGGTTTATTCAAGACTTCTCAAAAATCAGCAAACCATTGACCGACCTGCTACAGAAAGACCCCGTTTCATTTCGACGAAAGGTGTTCAGCTGCTTTCCAAACTATAACACAAAAATTGGTGTCAGCACCTGTTGTCATACCACCTGACTGGTCTCTTCCGTTTGAGATCATGTGCGATGCAAGTGACTACGCCGTGGGGGCAGCTCTATGCCAGAAAAAAGAGAAAATTTTAAGAGTGATTGCTTATGCCAGCAGGACACTTAATGACGCCCAGAAGAACTATACGACCACCAAAAAGAACTTCTGGCTATAGTTTTCTCCCTTGATAAGTTCAGATCTTACTTATGGGGAAGCAAAGTCATCGTGCACACAGACCACTCCGCTCTCAAATACTTATTTACAAAACAAGAAGCCAAGCCTCGCTTGTTGCGTTGGATTCTTCTACTTCAAGAGTTTGACATCGAAGTCAAAGATAAGAGCGGGAAATTGAATGTCGTCGCTGACCATCTCTCTAGGTTGGTGACTCCTACGGATAGTGTGCCTATCAACGAATTCTTCCCCGATGAGACTGTCTTCTCAATCACCAAGGTACAGGAGCCATGGTATGCGGACCTGGCCAATTATTTAGTCTCTGGAACAGTACCCTATGATCTATCCTACTCCCAGAAGAAGAAATTTCTTTCTGACTCAAAGCATTATTTCTGGGAGGATCCGTTTTTGTTCCGAGTTAGTGCTGATGGGTTGATTCGACGATGTCTCCCGGAAGATGAGGTTTCAAGCGTCATACATTTTTGTCACTCACGGGAAGCTGGAGGTCATCATGGACCCACGAGGACCGCAGCTAAGATCCTGGCCTCAGGATTTTATTGGCCGACCCTTCATAAAGATGTGTACCAATTCTGCAAACAATGTGATAATTGTCAAAGAATGGGCAACACATCCAGGAGACATGAAATGCCACAACAGGGGATACTAGAAGTAGAGCTCTTTGATTGTTGGGGCATTGATTTTATGGGACCGTTCCCTTCCTCGCATGGCCACCAATATGTTTTAGTGGCAGTTGATTACGTTTCGAAATGGGTAGAAGCCATACCCTGTCATCATGCTGACGCAAAGACAGTAACCAGGTTCCTTAAAAAGCACATCTTTACCCGTTTTGGCGTGCCTAGAATTATCATCAGTGACGGAGGATCTCACTTCTGCAACCGTTCATTCGAAGCGCTTATGGGTAAGTACGGGGTGCGTCACAAGGTAGCTCTACCTTATCACCCCCAGACAAACGGCCAAGCAGAAGTTTCGAACCGTGAGTTAAAATGGATCCTCCAGAAAACGGTTAACTCATCACGAAAGGATTGGGCACTTAAGCTAGATGATGCGCTTTGGGCTTACCGCACTGCATTCAAGACTCCCATCGGGATGTCTCCTTTAAGCTTGTTTATGGGAAATCATGTCACCTACCTGTAGAGCTGGAGCATAAGGCATATTGGGCACTCAAGGCCCTAAACTTCGATTTAGAAACCGCAGGAGAAAAGCGAAAGTTTCAACTCTCTGAACTCGAGGAGTTAAGAGATCAGGCATACCGTAGTGCGACAATATACAAGGAGCGCACCAAGAAACATCATGACCAGATGATCCACAAACGCGACTTTAAGGTTGGCGACGGAGTGCTGCTTTATAATTCCAGATTGAGACTATTTCCTGGAAAACTCAAGTCTCACTCTCACTGGACTGGCCCATTCCAAGTTGTTGGCACCACTCCTTTTGGTGTTTACGAACTCCAGAATCAAAAAGGAGAAAGCTTCAAGGTCAATGGATCCCGTCTAAAAAGGTATGTCGGAATTCTTGAAAATAATAATGCTATGTTCGAAATTTCTTTCTTACAGGAATCCGAGGAAGCTTCCACCCCAAAGGAACAACAGACAACACCTCTACATCATAGGTTTGCAAAAGTGTACAAACTTCCTAACACCAGCAGTTCAGATACCTCGCCCTCAAACTCTTCTCCAACCTAAAGCTTGGTCAAATACGTCTAGCTAGAGACGTTAAACCCGGGCAGCTTCGTGGGAGGCAACCCACTATCTATCTTTTGTCTTTCCTTCAATATTAAAGCTATTTTCCTTTTGTACTATATTTCATTTCCCTTTTATTTGTTATAATAAAATGCAGGTTTCACTTGAGTTCTTCTCGCTGTGTAGAATATTCTTTACAGGTTCATTTCATGACATTCCACAGCTGCACTCAAGTGTGGGGGAGCTCTACACACTCTACGAAATCTGGGGAGTACACTCTTTCCTTTATTAATTGCATGCCCTATTTATTTTATTCCGTCTACGCAATG
>CM041778.1:197048223-197064817 GCA_023374045.1 Limonium bicolor | reverse complement strand
CTATAACACAAAAAATTGGTGTCAGCACCTTTGGTCATACCACCTGATTGGTCTCTTCCTTTTGAGATCATGTGTGATGCAAGTGACTACGCCGTGGGGGCACTCTATGCCAGAAAAAAGAGAAAATCTTGAGAGTGATCGCCTATGCTAGCAGAACACTAAATGACGCCCAGAAAAAACTAGACGACCACCGAAAAAGAACTTCTGGCTATAGTTTTCTCCCTCGATAAGTTCAGATCGTACTTGTGTGGGAAGCAAAGTCATCGTGCATACAGACCACTCCGCTCTTAAATACTTATTTACAAAACAAGAAGCCAAGCCCGCTTGTTACGCTGGATTCTTCTACTGCAAGAGTTTGACAATCGAAGTCAAAGATAAGAGCGGAAAACTAAATGTTGTCGCTGACCATCTCTCAGGTTGGTGACTCCTACGGATAGTGTGCCTATCAACGAATTCTTCCCGCGATGAGACCTGTCTCTCCCTCACCAAAGACAGGAGCCATGGTACGCGGACCTGGCCAATTATTTAGTCTCTGACAGTACCCTACTATTGATTTTCCTACTCCCAGAAGAAGAAATTTCTTTCTGACTCAAGGCATTATTTCTGGGAGGACCCGTACTTGTTCCGAGTTCTGCTGATGGGTTGATTCGACGATGTCTCCCGAAGAGGTTTCAAGCGTCATTCATTTTTGTCACTCACGGGAAGCCGGAGGTCACCATGGACCCACAAGGACCGCTGCTAAGATCCTGGCCTCAGGTTTTATTGGCCGACCCCCTTCGTAAAGATGTTACCAATTCTACAAACAATGTGATAATTGCCAGAAAATGGTAACACATCCAGGAGACATGAGATGCCACAACAGGGGATACTAGAATGGAGCTCTTTGATTGTTGGGGCATTGATTTTATGGGACCGTTCCCTTCCTCTCAGGGTCACCAATATGTTTCTAGTGGCAGTTGATTACGTGTCGAAGTGGGTAGACTATACCTTGTCATCATGCCGATGCAAGACAGTAACCAGGTTTCCTCAAAAAGCACATCTTCACCCGGTTTCGGCGTGCCCAGAATTATTATCATGATGGTGGATCTCACTTCTGCAACCGTTTATTCGAAGCTCTTATGGTTAAGTACGGGTACGTACAAGGTAGCTTTACCTTATCACCCCCAGACAAACGGCCAAGCAGAAGTTTCCAACCGTGAGTTAAATGGATCCTCCAGAAGACGGTTAACTCATCACGAAAGGATTGGGCACTTAAACTGGATGATGCGCTTTGGGCTTACCGCACTGCATTCAAGACTCCCATCGGGATGTCTCCTTTTAGCTGGTCTATGGGAAAGCATGCCACCTTCCTGTAGAGATGGAGCATAAGGCATATTGGGCATCAAGGCCCTAAAATTTGACATGACTTCTGCAGGAGAGAAAAGGAAATTCCAACTTTCCGAATTAGAAGAGCTGCGAGATCAGCTTACCAGAATGCTAAGATCTATAAAGAGCGCACCAAGAAGTTCCACGACAGGATGATCATGAAGAAGGACTTCGAAATTGGTGATTGGGTTCTCCTGTAAACTCTAGATTAAGGATCTTCCAGGGAAGCTCAAGTCTCATTGGGCCGGCCCTTTCCAAATTGTTAGTGTGACTCCGTACGGTGCCTTTGAACTCCAGAACAAACAAGGCGAAACTTTCAAGGTCAACGGAAGCACGTCTTAAAAGGTTAATTCTCATTCTAATATTTCAACTGACCTATCTGCAACTTATTTTGTCCAAGAACAGCAGGACAATTCGCCCTCCAACTCTTCTCCAAACTAAAGCTTGGTCAAATACGTCTAGCTAGAGACGTTAACCCGGGCAGCTTGGTGGGAGGCAACCCACTATTTATCTTTTGTCTTTCCTTTCATTTAATGTTGTTTTCTTTTTTGTACTATATTTCCCTTTTATTTGTTATAATAAAATGCTGGCTTCACTTGAGTTCTTCTCGCTGTGTAGAATATTCTTTACAGGTTCAATTTATGTCATTCCACAGCACACACTCAAGTGTGGGGGAGCTCTACACACTCTACAAAATCTGGGGAGTACACTCTTTCCTTTACTAAATTGCATGCCCTATTAATTTTATTTCATCTACGCAATGAGGGCATTGCTTAAGCTTAAGTGTGGGGGAGAGCCTTTTCAGGTCATTTTATGCTTAAATTGTTAAATCTCTCTGCTTATCTTCTGCTTACCTTGCATTTGTTCAAAAAAAAATTATGTACCCTGCTAATGTAGGTTGTTCTCTTAAAAACAAATACTATTATGAATTGGGGATAAATGGTACAAATTTTAAAAAAATTTTCATTTGATACTTTTGAGGAGCATTTTATATGCGGTGTGACCAAATAATCTGCAAATGGTTGGATTTTTATGCTCAAGGTTCTTTCTGTCTTCTCTCTTAGGGATTGCTAAGGGGTGCTTCACTGTAAAAAATAATAGGATTTGCGAGACACCATTGGTAACCAACAAAAGAGAGTTGAGTGTTCTTGAATACAAAGGCGTGATACCTATATTTTCTCATCTCTTATGCAAAAGAGAAGCAAATGCATAAATCTTTTCTTCCTTTTATTTTCTCCTCAATGCCCATTCTTGAGAGAAGTTGGCCATGGTAAAAGTTCTCGGAGTCACCTAAACAAAAGAAACATTGAAGTACCTTAGATCATACCCCGAACTCTAAAATTTTGTTTTTTACCCTGAGCACTCCTATGCCACAGCAGATAATTTTTCACACTCCTCATAAGTTATAAAGATCATGAACTATTGACTTTTTTATCCTACCCTTCATAATTATTTGTTAGCATTGAGCATTTCCTACTTGCTTAAGTACATGGTTTTACTTGAGGACAAGCAAAAGATAAGTGTGGGGGTGTGATAAGTGTCCAAATGAGCATGTTTTATAGGTGTATTTCATGTATAATATTAGCACTTTTCTTGCTCATTTCTCCACTTCGGTTAGTTTTCCTCTAGTTTATGTTTTATTGTTTATCTCACAAAATTATTGGTTTAACATGAGGAAAACCAGCCGGGAGTGAAGTAGACAAAGAGACGAACGTATAGCGCAAACGGCTCAGAAAACGAAGTCCAAACGAAGAAGCTAGAGCAGGTCGAAGTTTGAAGAAATTAAGTCACGACCACAAGCTACAACCGCATAAGGAGGCGGACTGTATGCTTGCAACCGCCCAAGAAGAGGCGGACCTGAGAGGCTGCAACCGCCCAAGAAGAGGCGGACGTGAGTGGCTGCAACCGCCCAAGAGGCGGACGAGTCCTTGCAACCGCCTAGTATTGGCGGTAGTGAAGGCGGACACAACAAAAGAGAACCGCCTGTCCTTAGGCGACATCAAGGCGGACAAGACTAAAACAAGCCGCGACTAGTTTTTCTTCTTCGCGCCCGTCGTCGTCTGCAACTTGAATCGCCTTATCTATCTACTCCGAGCACGCGTTTCGGCTCTGTCCCCTGCAATAAATGAAGCATCAATGCTTCAATCAATGAAGCACTCAAGTAGGCAATCAACTGCAAATATCTACGGAAGACTCCTCTTCATTTCTTCTATAATAACCATTCCCTACAACCTTGTACGAGTGCACGGAGAAAACCAGAAAATCACTCACACTCACCTCATCTCATTCTCTTCCAGTAAATCACTCCCGTATATCATTTCACTCCATTAACTCTCTAATTCACCCACTTCACTTACAATAACCTACGTACATGTTCCACCCTTCATTCTCCTCATTTCTCCATTCACTAATCACGTCTCCGTGCTATTATTACGTCCAACCTCTGTCTGACTTATTACCAGTTAATATGTCTGGCTAAGGAGGATTTGCTCCGGGCAAGGTTTTTAATTATGGTTTGTTTAATTATGTAATCAATATTTCTATTCCGGTTAAAATAAATACAGTTTTGTTACGCTTAAAGGTTTTCTCTCTCCATTTTAATAAATTACATGAATTTATTAATATGCTTTCCTAAGTCTATTTTGATCAGACCAGGTGATAAATAGACAGGTTATTTAAGCCGTAAATCTGGAGAAAGCTTATTATGATTAATAGTGTTAGTATTTCAGATGCAATTATAATTCCTCGAATTTAACGTCCGTTTACATAGTATTGCTCGAACCTTGATTAGACCGAGCATTTTCTGGTAAACGAGTTCTTAAGGGTCTATGACTTAGTCCTTAGGATAAATACAGGAATTTTGCCAAACTAATATATTAAACCGTAAAGATAGCATAATTAATCAGATTATATAAAACCTGAACCCGGAGTTCCATTTAATTCATCTGCACTCAGTTTTCTAATCTGCTTAATATTTTCTCTAAAACAAGTCAATTAACTTCCCCCCTTTTGTGACAAGCTTAGGAACTATTTTATCTCGCTATAAGTCCCACGGTTTGACCCCGGCCGCTTCTGTCTTCTATACTACTGCGACCGGGTTTTAATTTGCAGACCCGACGGATATTTTGAGTATTAATTTCTTTCTTTTTTATCAATTTCACCTGTGCTAATACTCACGATAAATCCACTCTGCACACGGTCCACGGCTCTTTGAGTGACGCCATAAATCTCAATTTCTATTCATATCTGTGTCCACTTGTAGGAAGTTTCGAGTCATCCAACCCCGATGTGGTCAACATCAATGTTGAACTATCTCTCACCCCCAATTTATGTTCGGTTTCCCTTGATCAGACCAGGATTAAGTTCGACTTCCCACGTCAATTTAATCAATTAATTATTTACCCATTTCTAATCTTATTTCCTCTTGATATTTGCCACCTTGTGTTCAATAGATACACAAGTCAACTAGTGTGATAAATCCAGTCATCGACATATAGGATCGTACATCCTAACCATGAACCAAGTTCTCTCAACTTACAATTATTCATACAACTCCTAGAGGATTTACTTCCACTAGGTTACACATCGGTCTCATGCCGATTCACTCATCACATTTACAATAATCGGTTTCATACCGAGTCACAAATCACATAGTACGAAGCTTTCTACTTCTTCTATCTGAAATCTCACATCGGAGCTACAAGATAGTCCTACTTGAATTCTCGCTACAGAGCAAACAAGCTAGGTGTTATGTGACTAATGTTCGCAATGTTTGTGTAAATAATCGGAACTAGGGTATGAACACTCTTATCTGTTCTCCCTTTCCTATTCACCATAACTAATGCGAACTAAAAATATATATATGTTCATACATATAATACATCACAGTATTACATCAAGTAATATAATACAATCATAATACTTGCACTCTACGTACAATAATAGTTTGCAGCATGTGTACCATGCGCTACGTACTCCTACGTACGGTATATTTTAAGCGCGCGAAATCGCTCTACCCCCCTTAAAAGGGATTACGCCCACGTAATCTACGAATATATCATGTTGAAGTAATAAGTTCAAGATGTTCCACTCATGTGGAATATTCGTGCACTAATGTCCTACATATTACATTACCCCTTTTCTCTAGGGTCGGGCTCTAGCCACTCTGGCTATACTACCTATCTTGATTAGGTGTATGTATATTCATATACGGTTTGATCGGGAGATGTAAAAACATCATTTGTTTTCCCAACCTGTTAGGTATGTCAAACCTAAGCAATATGGGCCCACTTGCTCCGCAAGTAGTACGCCCAACTACTTTAGGGTTAGTTTACCCTTTTAAGTAGCAGTTTCATGCCGGTTTCAACTCCACGTGACGGTGTTTTCTACACGATCTTCCATAATTATGGGAATGGAGGAAAACTATCGTTGCGTGGTATCATTGTCACATGCGCTAATTATTCTGACTAGCTCTTTTATTCTGCCTCCCTGAATTCTATACATGCTCATGGTATATTCCCAAGAGTTCATGCTACCCTACCGAACTAACCTTCGGTGTAAGGGTTATCGAGCTATGCTCTAGCACCTAGTGCTTGCAGTAGTTGTCTCTAAAATCTCAAGATGAGTCTGATATGCGCTACTAACTGGTGCCTCATGACTCCAAGTTATTTCTCTCTTGGATGAGTTCGTTCATTAGGTACCTTGTAGGTCCTCTTTTATTGGTGTGAACTCATGTCCCTCGTGTGTTGGTATTTTACTACACACATATGGTTCATCCCTACTCTCAGTTAGGGGAATCCATTGGTTTATCTGATCATCCTCGTTCTGTTTCTGACTGACATAATTTGGTTAATAGTCGTTTATAATGGTCGCCTCATTGTGCACCATGTACCAGTCGATTAAACGATTATACGCTATCGCGGTTTGCATGGAGTACTTAATCTCCAGCTCAAAGTATCACCTAAGATGTTAGCCTTACCCCTCACCTATTGTAAATATACCATGCAATCATGGGTTTTAACTTGGCATACGTTTTCCGTTCAGCCCTAATTGGTGATAACGTACTAACGCTTTATGGCTTGAGCATGTGGTTATTATTACTCAATGCGATCTCATTGCCGCGCCCTCAGCGCATAATGTAACTCTCTTGTGCCCCCCTTCTTGGGTAGCATCTATAATATTACAAAGGTTTCTCTCATACATCCCCTTAAGGTACCACAATTCATCTCCTCATTAATGGGTTCTCCTTGCCTTTAATGTTAACTTGGCCTTTGGCTTCCTCGTTAACGAAAATCTCCAAAACTTGTGTTCTAACTTCTCCTATGTGGAGTTACGACCTTCTATCGTTTTACTATCAAGCTATTCTTGATTTCCCCAACCTTGTTGGTTTAACTGAGATCTCTCTCGTCAATTCATGGTTTACCTAGTCAGGATTCCAATCTCTGACTTAGACACAAAGTTGATTACCTCATGGGTTCTTACACTACTTGTTTACATACATGGGGTACCGTACTGATACATTACTACTTACCTAACTAACTTAAAGTAAGTTTCGTCAGGCCCACAAGCTCCTAGGAGTATGGTCGTCCCATGTCTCGTTTAGTACTACACTCGTAGCGTCCGTACCCGGTGGTTATCACGCTCCTAGTCCCGATAATTTCCATTGGGTAACTAGGCTGCCAATCCTTAATCGCAAGTATTAGAATGGCCCTAGAGGGTTCTCTGGGTTCTATGGGTTCCTTGCTCAATATGTATGTTCATTGCCTTCTCTAAGATAGGTGTTTGACATAGCGCCTAAATATCGGGTTTCACATGCTCGTTATCTAGTATTCCTGAGTGGGGATTAGTATTTGTTTACTATCTCTTTCTCGTTCATTCGTAGGCTAATAATGCCGTATTTGACACGAGTTTTGGGTTCTCGAACTCCACCCAATTCATTGGGTCACACCTTCTGGTGTAATCTGGACTCCACGATAAGGATTGACATATTGTGTTTTCCCCGTCTTATGGTAGTCCCTCTTTATAGTCTGATATTAATCAGTGTTTGTGATTTATCACCTTCGCTCTCCTAGATTCAGGTCATTATGGTGGTATTAAAGGTACCCTTCCGTAGGCCTATGCCATACGGTATTTAGGCTTAGTGCCTATTCTGATAGTTAAATGATTGTTGGTCTCTGTATTTAATTTAATCCTAGTTGGTTCTAATACTTTCTCCTAAGGTTTACAATTGGGTACCCACAACTTAGTGGGTTCTGCTGATCATCACTCTTCGTTGTGTCGTCCTAACTCTTATTCAATTCGTATCACCTTCATCCTCTTCGAGGTCACGGTATCTTCCGTCCTCAGGTAATTCATTGTTCAGTTAATATCCACTGCCCTCCGTACGGGAGTCTAGCAGCATAATGGATTCACAACACCCCCAGTGTGTGCGGTGCGGTCATAACATCGGCCCCTTTATTGCACGTTCGCATCTGCCAATTCTTCTCTTATAACTCAAAAATCTTGGCTTGTATAGCTCACTTCTTGCCCTTCGTCAATGTTCAATGGTAGTGGTTTAACCACAAGTATCGCGCACTCCCTAAGTATGGTTGTGCTGGTCCTGAAGACTCGACACTCCCCACCGGTATTACTTGACATTTAATGTCCTACCGGCACTGGGGTTAGGCTCATAGGCACTAATTACCATTGTTTTCATTAACTCCTATTTTACACTCTGCTAAATGGTGTATTCTTTTCACGTTTAATGGTCAGACCGGTTAGGTCTTTCCAAGGTTTTATCGACCTCCAACCCAAGGGTTTCGTAACCCCGCCTTTAAAAAGGTTGTGTCCTTGCTTCATTGTATTACGGACTCACATGGAAATTTAGTGTTTATTGGTAACCACCCGGACTACTCGGTCCTTTGGGGATAGTTTCCTAGTCGCTGCACTTGCTGTAGCAAGTGCGCAAGGCAGATTGAAATTTAGTACTTTGGTTAGTATAGCACTTGCTGTAGCAAGTGCGCCATGCAGCCTGAGCCATCGGTACGGTGTATGTCAATTGCAGTGCTTTTCCCTAATCGGGTTTCCACTCATGTCGAGGAGGTTCTTGTTCAGATTAACACAATTACATTCCCTTAAATACCTAGAACTTAATTAGGGTGATTGAATTACTCTAATATGATGTTTGAGGGCCTAATAGTGCCTAAAGAATCTTGGTAAAGAAAATAAATCCAAAAGAGAAGGAGAAAACGCTTAAAAAGCGAAAATCGCAAATATGAGCATTATGTGACCATAGGAGGAATACGACCTCGACAAGGGTCTTAGATGGATTTACAAGGCTTAATAATGCCTAATTAATATACGGGAACAATTCCCGAAGAAAACAGATCCATAAAATGAATTAAAAACGCTAATAAAGCTTTAGCGCACGTTTTTCGAGAAAACCCGAAAACGTGACTTTGAGTGGTCAAATGAACCCGTAATATTATAGTCAACCAAATAAATATACTTAAACATTAATGGAAGCTTAAGAACCATTAAAATTAAATAAAAGAGAACATTCCGAAAAACAGGCTCTAGTAAGTGAATAGTACAAAAACGAGAACTTGTGGGGTGTTAACGTAATAAAACCAAAATGACTTCCCCCACTTGCAAATAAAAATCAGAAAAACCATGTGTGAGGATGTGGGTCACGATTCCCTCCCTCTCTTTATTTGATACTAGTCACTAGAAGAAAATATACCTCACTCACTCTCTCTCCTCTTCTCTCTCTCTATTTTTCTAATTTTCCCATTCCTTCCCCTCTTCCAGCATGAGCCTCCCTCTCTCTCTTCTCCCTCTGATTTTCTTCTTCTTCCTCACGTCAAAGGAGAGCTTCCATGGCTACTCCACCATTCCTTTGATTGCCCAAGCTCCATCCAAGCTCCAAATGCAAAATAAATTACATATTTGAACTCCTCTCACCAAGCTCTACATTTCTCTCTTTTAAAAATCCAAAAATGATGAACTTAATCTCCATGGGTTTAGCCCATTTGAAGAGAAAAGGGCATCATCTTGAAGCTTGGAGTCTCCTCTTTCTTCTAAGGTAAAAAGTTCCAAGGAAAAACTCATTTTTCCTCCATCTTATTCTTGGCCGATTTTACCCTTTGTAATTCCGTGTTTCTTTCTTTGTTTGAGCATTTTCCAAGCCTTAAATGGTGGGGGAAATTTCTCCTTTGATTCAAGATTTGAAAACCATTCAAGAACTTCCAAAGGTAAACCCTAACCCTTGTGCTTTAAGCCTCTTTTGAATCCTAGGGTTAGTTTAATGTGCCTAAGAGCTTGTGCTTAGTCCCATCCCATTGTCCTTTTTAATGGAAATTTAGTGTTGTTGGCATTGGAGTTGCCTTGACCGATTTTGGAGTCAAGAGGATGGAGAAGAGGAGAAGAGAAGAATTTAAGAGAAAATTTGAGAATTCAAGGTAAGAAGCGTACCTTAATGCTAATCTATGCATTTTAGAACATGGGATGGGCAATTAAAGGAATGAAACCAAAATTTGTGCTAGTAGTGTGTTTGGTGAAAGTTTGAGAGAATTTGTGAACTTGTTGTTGAATTGAGGGCCTTGGAGCCAAGTGATTTAGGATTTGTGTTTATGTTGTTGTTTGGTGAATTTTGAATTGACCTTGTGTGCTGGTAGGACCCTTTATGGATGTGGCTAGTTTAGGATTGATTTTGGTGAGAATGGATGAGTTTGGATATGTTAGGTTTATGGGGAAACTATGGTGAAATTTCGGTAGGAAATAAGTGTTTTAGGTGACTTTGACAATGGGAGAACTTAGGTGTTCATTTGGGTTGATTTGAGTTGATTAATAACCATGGAATGGTAGTTGGAGGATGAGAATAGAGTGTGTAAAAAGCTGTAGCAAGGAGTCTTGAAATGCATTGGAAAAACTAGAAAAGAACTAGTGTACAAGACTTAGAAAATGAGAGTTGAACTTGGGAATAGCTAATGCAAATGTCTAGGAGGGTGTGGTGATGGTCAATAAATGATTTGGTAAGGTGGTAGAAGATTGTAAACTATCAAGAAGAAGTAGAAATGCACAAGTGTGCAAAATGCAAAAAATGTGAGAAGTGAAATTGTAGAATTTAAGCGAGAATCGAGGCAAGGATTTGACCAATGGTTTGAGGAGGTTTAGAGTATGTTTTGAGGTGTTTAAATGTGTAGAAAACATGTGGAAAGATTAGGGAATGATTGGGTGTGGATTAAGGATGGTTTAGGGGTTGAAAATGCTATTTTAGCAGCTTTTTAGCAGGGTCCGGGACTTAGGGGCGGACTAAGTCCCAGACTGCCCTTAAAAATGCCCCGAAAGTTGAAGAAACAGGTGGTCCGGGACTAGGGACCCGGACCAGTACCCGGACCATAGGAAAAAACAAGCCGAGAGTCATGCAATGCATTGGTCCGGGACTATAGACCCGGACCATGTCCCGGACCATGCTCAAAATTCAACCATATGTGTTTTTAAGTGCTTAAATGATGGGGGTTTGAATGGTAATGGTTTTGGATGATGTTTAGGCCTTGTTTGGTGACTTGTAAAGGTCCTAAGAAGTATAAACAAGTACTAGAATTGATTGAGAAGTGAGGACTTAAATTAACAAGAGTAAAACCGAGATAACGGGACAACAGGGTAAGTACGGGAGTAATATTCATTTACCTACCATAAAGTGTTGATGTTAATAGAACCATTTGACATGTAATCAGTGGTTCAAGAGTAAGACTCGAGGAACGTAAGGTGACGTGGTAAAGTAATCCATGGTGAAAGGTATGATTTTCTCATGCCCTGTATGCTAACGATGTTACTCTGATTTGTGTGCTTGTATGCTTTGTGTGATCACCTAAACAAGATAAATGCACAAATCGGATTGATGGCATCTTCTTGTGCTTGTACTGTATTGTTCCTTGTTGGGCTGTATCTTGAATTTGTAGTTGTATAAATCATGAAATGTGTGATTGTGGATGAGGTGCTTGGATGTTGAATGTGTGCTATAGTTCGACTCATAGTTGAGTATTGTTTGATTAGTGACTCGTAGATAGAGTCGTTCCGTTAAGTAACTAAACGTGGGAACACACGAAAACTATCGAATTAAGAATAACGATAATGTAAACCTATGAACTCACTAGAACGTGTGAGAATTGTACAGGAATTAGTAAACTCCCGATAACGGTTAGAGAACCGAAATGAACAATCCACGAAATAACCAATAGTGGAAAGAATTGATGAAACCTCTATTAAGAGATTGATGATAGTTCAAGACATGAACTTTGAAAGGAGTAAAGAACTGTACAGGACCACCAAACCCCTTAGAAAAATAGTCGACCCACAATGAGAGGATCCGACTAATATGAACAATGTCCCGAATATGAGAGTATTCAATACGTTGGGGGAACCCTTAAATCTAAGAATACTAGACATTGGAATTTCCCTAAGCTATTAGAGGATATCGAGAGAGATACTTCTAGGATAATCCATGAGATTGTATTATAACTCCGAGAGGGGAGTGTTGGGAATTTGAGTAGTCCGGTAGAGAACGGACATTTGAGAATTTGAGGAGCTAAGCGTATAGTTCCGTTTGTATTTGAAAGCCTAGTGTTGAGTCTTGTGTATGACTCTGCCTGGAGGTCATGGGTAATGACTTAAAAGATACCTTTGAGTATTTGATTTGAGAATTTGATTGAGAAGTTGGATTGAGAATTTGAATGAGATTTGAGAATTGAGTTGAAACTTGAGAGACTTGAGAAATTGAGTTTGAGTATCGTAGAACTTGATTGAGGTTGAGAGTAATAGTAACCCAAGAGAGTGAGTAAGACAATGAGGAATTGAGTAAGGCATAGTGAGGTAGAAACCCTCGAGGCCTATGTGTAGGATGATATAAACTAACCCCTTGATGTGCGAGTTAGTGTTTGTATTCGATGTCGAATATTGATTGTGCTAATGTACATATATAATGTATTGTTGCCTTGCATGTTGATTGAATAAAAAAAATGAATTGCATGTTCTCGACCAAATAGTCGGCGTACCCTCGTTAGCACGCGGGGTATGCGAATTTCATATGTAGCAATTTGCTGAGCCCCTAAGGGCACCGTTTTTATTTTCCAGGTACATTGAAGCCGATCACCGTCCGAGAGTGTAAGACGGGGTTTCTGTATAAGCATGGGTAGTGGTTAGGAAGGTTGTATTTATTTGTAATGTTGAATTGTAAGTCCGAATTGTATCGGTAGACTTGATGATTGTAGAAAATCGGTATAGAAGTGATTGAGGTTGTATTTGAATTTGTATTTGAATTGGTTAAGGAAAGAAAGGTATTTGTAAATGTTGAGTACTCGGTATACAAGTCATCAGACCGATATGGTATTGTTTGTTTGGATTTGACCTTGTTAGTCACGTGGGTGACTAACGGCATTGTATCACCCACCGGTTGTAGTTTAATTTCCGCTGCTTTGTTGTGGTAATTGAGACGGGTTAGGAGATAATCGTTTGGTTACCGGGGGTGTTACATTCCCGCACTCGTTCCCACAAGTTTACTGTGGTAGTAAGGTATTACTTCCCTTCCGAGCAGTTGCATGCTAGCAATTTAGCGAGTTCTTATTTCTACAGCTCTCATGATCTCTCCACATGCACGTCGGGCCATCTTGAACCTTCATTGTTGCATGTGTTCAGAGTCACTCGCTTCGGGTGAGACTTCTAAAAGGTCATCAATTCCGTTTGTTACACATCTCATAAACTAATCTTGACTCATTGTTCCACCTTCTTTCCCCCAGGCGCACTTATAAGTGCTTTCCTGGATGTAAGACAGGGTTGTTGCGCTTATGGTAAGCTGGCCCCGTTAGTCCTACGGGAATTATCTCATCAACCTCGGTTTAATATTCAACTCATACTTGGTATGGTAGACATTACGTCATTACCAGGACCCCCGATCCTAAACAATCCATCACATCATAAATTCTCATTTCTCATGTTTCACAATTGTCATAATTCTCATAGCAACCACATCGGGTCTACCCGATCTGGAGGAATTGTCCTTCTCCGTGGTGCTTCTCATTTTGTTGCCTCTATAGGCGGTACTCGAGGTACGGGCTGCGGCGGGTGGGGTACCATTGCAAATTCCCGGGATGCTCTCTCATCAAGTGCGAGCGGTTCCTACCGTCTTCGCGATACTTGGAGTTACTGGACCTTCACCACCTTCCGCTCCGCTTTGTCCTTCCTTAGTACACTTACTCGGACCTCTCCCTGACGTCTGTCAGGAGGACGGGTTAGACCCTTACTCGGTATCGTACCGTAGTCTCAGTCGTTATATATTGAAGTGCCTCTACGACTATTGTGTGCAAGCGTTCAGCCTTGCATCGACCTCGCAAGGTCACGTATCCTCACCACGTTTCCCGTATTCCCATAACCTATGCTCACTGTCTAAATCCTACTATCTCTTGTCATCAGAGCGGTACTCCGCTCTGATACCACTTTTACCGCTCTGATACCACTTTTGTAACACCCCTACTCAAATCGGCACCTAATCGTTGTACTTAACATAGTAATCGCAGTGGTAATCTAAAACAATCGAACTACTGGTGTCACCGTTCTTACTCGCCCATACAAGTAATAACGCACTTTCTAAGATATTCACAAAATGAAACAATTTCCCACAGTGACAACAAGAGATAGACTTAACTTTCCATTCCAACGTAAAAATACAACCCTAGTGAGCATTCTAGGTATTCCAGTCTTATACACGTTTCTATGTTCGTGTCGAAGTACGACAGTACAAATCTAAACAACTGTAACTAACTACCCAGCGCGTCCCGCTCTCTGCCGACACCGGAAGCTGCATACCTGCAAAAATGTTTGTTTGTGGTATGGAATCAGCCCCTGCTGAGTATGTTACTACATGACTATCATGCCCCCTTAGACCCTCAGCTAATTGGTCGAGAGCATGCAGTTCATTTTCATGCATGTAGTTTAATATAAAACTATAAGCAATAAATATATTGCAGTAACTCAAATAGCAAACAAGCCCCCGGCTTCACATATCACACCACAATAAACCAACTGAAAGGCGTCCCAACGCATATATGAGTACAAAGACTCCACTCAACCAAACACTTAATAATTCACATTCGAGTACAGCGACTCGACTCGACCAAATACACAGTAATCCACAAACGAGTACAGCGACTCGACTCAACCAATTCATAAACATACATATGAGTACAACGACTCAATTAAACGAATCCACAACATACATATGAGTACAGCGACTCATTTCCACCAATCGATCCACAATAATTCACATACATCACATAACCACATAGCATAACCGATGAACAACAAGGCGAAACAATGAGGATCATAAACAAGTATAGATTCCCGTCTTTGGCATACAAGCCCAAATAATGTTCGCCTACTGTACGAGCTAATATAGTCGTTCGTAATTGTTCAGTCATACCTAATGACAACGTCTCGTTAAAACGACGTGTCTCTAAGTTACCCAACTCTTATGGCGGGTCACCCACGGCAGTAGCCACTCCAGCGGTAGAGTCTCCGACCGACGAACCATCTAATTCCGTTGGAATTTATCTTGATACTTATAGATACCCACACGGCATCCTAGTATCGTTAATTGATCACAATTCACACCAAGAGCCACATCCTCTTGTTTAACTCATCTATACCATCGCATCGCATTACCATTTTCCTAACATAGCATACTAAGTCGTTAGTCCAATCCTGAGTAGGTCGACTCGGGGTCTAGTGTTAGATACGAGAGCGGCGTTAAAACAGGCCAATGCTCCGTATATAAGTCTCGGATAATATATATATATATATATCTTATTATCCTAATGCTACAACGTTTTTTTTTTACGTTCCTTATATTACACATATAAGATAGCATCATAACCGCTAGTTCGTTTTATATATATGTTCATATATACGAACGGTACTGTTATCGCACAACAGTAATAATAATAAGCAGCGTTAGTACACAAGTCACGCATATTAATTCACACAAGCAGTCATTCAATCTTAACACAGATTTTCACACAATGTCTGAACAGAGGAAATCCTCAGAGACAATCAAGCCACATAGTAACATATCCCTCCCGGTTCATTCCCCGTTATTTACTAACAACGTTTGTCGGGTTTTCGGTTTAACTCGGGATTAGCAAACACTACATTACATGCATGGTTACGTCGTGGTATATTAATATACTTAACTCAGACGTTCGTTATCGCATGTAGTTTAATATACATTTGTATATTATATAGTTTGTCACTATATTGCATGTATAATCTTGATCATATATTATACATCTCACCTTCGTATTTATTTTCCTAAGGTTAGTTTTCCCAAGTGTAACGTTGTATAATCCATATTTAAAATACTTTGAATTATATAATACCTTATTATTTCATTTACAATATAACATCAGAATTTCCTTAACTAATGTTTATGATTCTTTTCTTCTTACCTTATATCATTTTAATTATGATATTATATGGTTATCGAACCATATTGCACTCCATAACATATATTTATTTATATATATGTATTATGGGACAATTTATTATATGATAATTCTTTATAATATATTCATTCTTCTTTAATGAATATTCCTTATATTATAAATGTTACAACCCTTATAACATTATAAACCATATTATAAATTCTTATTCTAAAACACTCATTATTCCCGGACAACACTTATGTTCTCCAATATTTACAAAATCCACCACATTATTTATATAATGTTACATTATAGTTATATAACGTATATTATGATATTTATATCATTAAATCATTTATAACCTATGGTTATAAAATGTTATAAAATACCAAACAGACCTATGTTGTTCGGTTTTTATTTAATTCCATTTAACTTCTTGAAATTACAAAACAACCCCAAATATTATTTCTTTGTTACACTTATAACATATACCTTATATTATAACCTTTAAACCTTAATATAACTATAACCTATGGTTATAATACTTCATAATTGCCGAACAGACCCTATAGTTTGTTCCAATTTAATTCCCACCTCTCAACTTTCTAAATTTACCAAATCACCCCATTTTATAACATATAGTTTCCTAATGTCATTAAAACTATATATTATACATATATCTTATTAAAACCTCATATATTATTCTAAAAATCACCAAACTATACTAAAAGGTTATAAATATCATTCCTAACCATATACTTTCGGTTATTCACATT
>CM041778.1:197027888-197047723 GCA_023374045.1 Limonium bicolor | reverse complement strand
ATTGATGTTGTTTTTAATGAGGGTTGATCAAACTTGCAGAAATATACCCCACATGTCAACAATTTCCTCGTCTCTAAGTTTGTTAAAGATCAGCGATTTCTTAGTAACAACTACGAATATGTAAGTGTCAAGAGAAGATGAGAACTCTGTTTATAATACATTCTTCTTAAATGGACGTGATATTAGTGGAATTGATGTTGTTTTTAATGAGGGTTGATCTAACAGCTTAGTGTTATTATTGTAAAATTCAAAGGTATAAAACTCTAAAGTAGAAAATGAAGAAAACTTAAAATAACCAATACAAATTTTTAAAATGTTATTGATTACTTTTATCATATTTTTTCTTCTTGGTTTATTACTGAAACAATAAGCTGTTAGAACTCATTTTGACTTTGTCTTCCATTTGCTTACTTACTCTTTTGAATGAGCATGGATGTGAAAACCCATGATTTTCTAAGTAAAGAACTTGTAGCTCATGATGTTTGTAGGGAGGGTGATGAAAGAAATTAAGACGTACATACAAATTATGAAGTCTGTGGATTTAATTTATGTTTAACCTATCTTATTAAATTTTATCATTTTTATGGACAATATTGTAAGAATTCATATGGTTGGCTTATCTATATTTCAAGTTTTGTAAGTGTACTATCATAGTTGAGGTCTTAATTTTTATTTTTTAATTCAATTATGCTATATATTCTTACTCAAATTAAACTTTATGCTTTAAATATAAGTATTTATAAAGTATATTTATAACATATTATCTGAACAATGTGATCTCACTTTTTGTAGGATCGAACGATCCCACGATCCGATCCTAGGGGGTCACTTACGATCCTATGCTAGGATCGCGATCCTAAAAACATTGATATAAGTGTAACATTTATAACACCCTCAACCATATGTTAAATATCACCTCTTAACCTATTACATTCTCGTAACAGCCCCTATAATTCCATTAATTACAAATCTTCCACACTAGTTTTCTAATGTTACCATTTTACTCCTGATGTCTTATGTTATAATATTTCTACTCTTAATTAATTTTAGCCTATAGTTTTCAACCATATGTTATAAGAATAGAGTAGCCCCCTTGCCATTATAGTTTTATTCTCCTTATTCTCTAACTCTTCTTTATATACCATTTGACCCACTTTATTTTACTTAATATCATCCTTAAACTATATATTATACAATCGTATCAATTCAATTCCGAATTTAACTAAAAAAATTCCGGTAAATTCCCTACAGCCCCTGGACTGTTTCTAAATGTCGTTTCTACCCCCAACTTTTAGAAATTGCATTCTGACCCCAATAGTTTTATAAACTTTACATTTAACTCCTAAACTTGTTTAAATTCCTAATTTAATTATTTCACTCATCCAATTTGGTCAACACTCCTAATATGGTCAAGGTTGACCACCTAACACTGCCTTGACCCATATTTTCCCATTATTATAGATTTGACCCCAAACTTTCCTAGAATTTCCATTTAAGCCCTTAACTTTGTAAAAACTTATATTTTCAATCTAAACTCCAAATAATGCCTAACTTTCGGCCATATATTATTTTAGAACTCTAAGTTTACATTATTTACAAGTTACCACCTCTTTATAGTCCAAAGTTTATTAAATGATTATATAATCTCTATAACTCATTTTAAGGTAGTTTCTTGTACTTAAATTTATCAACCACCTTCTAACCACTTAGATATTTTTCCTAAGTCCTCAAAATGATTTAATTTACCAATTAGCCCATAAATTTTCTGACATAACATTAAATTTCACAAACTATGCTTTTATAGCATTTTATGTCATAAAACCTTATAATATACAAGTGACTATTATATAAACTTTACCATAAACTTAAAATACATTAGAATACACATAAGTACTGTAGGATTTTTGGCTTTGACCAATTACACCCCATATCTTTCAAAAATTACATTTTGCCACCAAACTTTATGAACTTGTCATTTTAATACTAAAACCTTAACTTAACTTAACCAAAAATTATAACATAAACTTATACACATATAGGTCATTATGGTCCATTTTAAACAGTATAGTCTCAGCTTTATCACATTTATACCCCAAAGTTTCCAAAAGTTGCATTTTAGCCCTTTTTACTAAATCCTTTGTACACTTAAGCCCTTTAACTTATCTAAATGTTATAATAATGTTTTATACTCATCCCTAGCTCATAATATGTCATTTTATACAGAAGATTTCGGCCAGCATTATGTAAACACTTAAACAAAATTTTAAATTACAAATATATGTTCTAAAGTTAGAACTTTTACCTTATAGTTTCCAAGGTAACTTTGGTGCTTGTAACTTCAAGTTTTCAGCCCCTATAAACATATAATGCTGTTCATTAAGTATTTGTACAGAACCAAAGTTAAATCCATAGATTAACATACCAAGACTTAGATTATGATTCTTTTACCTTTGTTTAAGTTGATTTTCCCACCTTGTTAACCTTGTATTTTCGGCCAAACACATGGATTTCTTTAGCTCCATTTTCGGACATGGTAATGAAGATAACAAGAGAGTGATGTTAAGGTTTTTCAACCACCATAACATAGTCATAAGTTTACTAAGGCTTAAAGCACATTTTCTGCACTAAGAAGTGTGGTTTACCTTAAAACACTCCAAGTTGAGATTCATCCCTTCTAAATCTCAGTAACCACTAGGAAAATATGTGAGGAGTGAGTTAATGTGTAGATCTTAAGGTACAATCATGATTTAAGCACTTAAAACCCATTTTTAGAAGGATTTACCTTAGGTAGCTCTCTTGCTATGAAATCGGCCATGAAGGGTTTTGGAGTACTGAAAGTTTGTACATTAAAGGATTGAAGAATATGTGTTAAAAGGGCTGGGTGATTCGGCCATAACAAAGTCAAAGGAAAGGATGAAAGTTTAGAGCACCTTTTTACCTTTGTGTTGATGATCTTGGTCTAGTTCTTCCTCCACAATTTTCCTAGAGATTTTGAGCTCCAAACCTTAATATTTTTGGACCAGAAGAGAAGAGAACGAGTGGTAGAAGTTCTAGTTTTTTTAATTGGAGAAATAAAGGAGTTTTAAGGTGTTTTTCTTACCTTAAGTTGTGAACTTGAGCTTACTTTCCACCCTTGTTCTCCACTGATTTTCTTGACCCATACCCATGTATTTTCGAACAGAATAATAGGGGAGAGATGTTGGTGTTTTTGAGCAAGAAAAATGAAGTTTTAAGGCAAAAGGAGTGGAGGAAGGCTAGTTCACCATTGTTGCCATGTGAGGAGCTTGAGGAAGAAGATGATGGAGGTTGGAAGGAGGAGCAGCTCGGCTGGAATGGGGGAGGAGAAGGCTGAATGTGAGAGTATAGGCAAGGAAGGAAGGAGTGTATGAGAGAGTGTATTAGTAAAAGATGAAGTTTGCTTTAGGTAGTAGGTGTGTAAGCTAGTTGTACTATATTCTCTTATTCTATGTTTATTTTGCTTTTGGTTCCTTCTTTTCCAGCTTGCAGCCGGCCAGCTCCTTGTTTTTGGGGGAAATTTGAAAATTTCATGACTTAATATTGTAACACTTAAAGTTGTACATTATGACTAGGTTTATGTGTTAGGTTGTGACATATGTTATTTCCATGTTCTAATGTGTATATATAAGTGGTTATTGCACTTATAATTTGGTTTGACTATATAAAATAATTTATATAGTCTTATCACATTGTTTGTGATATTAGTACATGTATTAATGAGTTATTAATGTACCTTCCTTGGTTCATAATTCCATGTTTGGTTTGATGTCCATCTTGGACTATACATAGTTATTTATGTATATATGTTTAGAGGTTGTAACATTCCTGAATGAATATTGCTTCTTAGTCATTATCCTTTGATGATTATTCATTTACTAATCTCTTCCATTTTAATTAATCTCTTTTAAATTAGGGTAATTTATGTTTAGGATATTTCGTTATCATTTATTGTAATTACGTGAAGTATACCATGTAATTTTATCACGTGATTAGTGATCTTTTCGTATGTATTAATGTACTATATGTTACAATAATTTTTGGAGTTCTTTCCTCCTTATAAATCCTTCCTCTTTGCTCCATTATTTTATGTGAGACTTGGTGCTCATTTTGGAATTTACATACTTGTTTGTATGTGTATGTTTATAGGTGATAAACTCCTTAAAGAATTAAGGTTCATCCTTTCTAGTTATTCCTTGATTAAATCCTTTCTTTTAATTAATTCATGATTAATTAGTGTAATTAAGGTTTGGGGTAGTTATAGATAAATGAGACAACTACAAAAGTTAAATGAGAAAACGCATTGAAAATTGAACTTAAGCAAACCTGTTGGTAGATGAGTTGCCGAAATGCATGTATCTTTTAACCCATGCCTGACAAAATTTCTCGCGCTGACATAGCCATGTGGTACACAAGTACACCACCCAGGGATGTTTGGCTCCGTACGACTGCACCAATTTTTTGTATAGTTCATCGTACAGCGTGATAGTGGGGGTGTAAACTATTCACTGCCACCGGTACACTATTGCTTCAGTTTTAGTAGTGCCAACCTCCAATATCTTGATCGCTTTGGAAACCACGTTCATGGAGATGTGCCATCGGCATAGAAGATGTAGGACAGAAGGACATATGACTGTAAGGGATTTCACTAGAGCCTTCTCATTGTTAGTGACATAAACATATGGGAGACAGGTCAACACCTTCATCAGCTCATTAAGCATCCAAGTGTATCCAGACTCATCCTCTCTGACCGCAAAACAAAATGCTATACTGAATTTCTTGCTGGACAATGTCACTCAAACGAACTCCACTAGCGGTATCTTGTACATGTTCGTCTTGTAAGTGCTATCAATGAGCACCACATAAAAGAACATCTTAGTGAGCGCCAACGAAAAAGGGAGAGCAAAGAAGACAAGACCTAGCCAAGATATATTCCCTGTAACAATTACATTTAATGAGCACAAACAATCAAAGTGATGAACATCCATAAAAACAACCAATAAATAAACGTGCGCACACTTACTTACGTCTTTCTCAGACCACCAATTGTAACTACGTTCCAACAAGTTCATGAAGGATGTGACATCAGTACGTCCACCACGGTCCTCTCTTTTGAATTTTGCAACAAGATTATGAATTGAGGTCTTATCGGCCGTGCTTTCAGGGTTCTTATCATGCAAATGGGCCCACATCTGCCTAGGCGCAACACCGCTCCTATGCAGACTTCTCATGCTTGCTCTTTCGTCCACGCTAAAGCGAGGATGCGCGAAGTGCGATTGGGAATTACTAGCCAACTCGTGGTTGTGCGTCGGCTGCATCACCAGGATAGACCACCCCGTACGATCCCCACCCCTGACGCTTAGGCGGAACGGTCAGTTGCATTTCTTCGTGGCACGCCGCGGTCTTTGACTAGATGATGAAAATTCATCTTTGCTATCCCACAACCTATGCTTGCCATACCTCTCACATGTCAGTATTAATTCACCGTCGTCTCTCGTAGTCTGTCTGATTAAGTAAATGTTATTATTCTGGGTGGTTCGAATTGCATGGCTAGCAGCCTCCTCTCTTTCTAAAAATAATTTGCTCATACTAAACAGATGACCAGTGTCTATGCTCACTAATTCTTCATCGATTCAGAATAATTCTCACCCTAAGCAGAAAATACTCCGTTTAGTCACATGATACTACTCATAAATGGGATTACTACGTACTTTAGATGAAATAACACATATATCGTACAAATTATCAGCAGAGTAAATCATCACAAAGTACACGAAAAGACAAATGCAACGGCATAAACGGTATAAAAAACTGGGCAACAACGAAGAAGATATAGCATTTTTAAGAACGGACCATGGCGCAGGCGCTGACGCCGGTAAGGAGGGCGACGCACTGGCGCCAGGATGGAAAGGGGCGCATGGGCACCCATATAATTGGAGGCGCGTCGGGGCCGGTATGACTGGGGGTGCGCCGGCGCCTGCCCTCGTCTACTACTGGGAATTTGTTTTTTGCTTTTCTCAGACATTTTTTAACAAATTCAGTCTACATTTGTACATAAATTGCTAAATCAACAAGGAAAGTTACCTCAGAATGAGCCCCTCGTGAGTACTCATCGGGGTTAACATCATCTGCATACTCTTCATGCTGTTCCGGAAAGCCAACTTCGTTATTTCATCCATCTTTTTTGCTCTTCTTCTTACCGAAGATTTTTTTCCTCAAACCTTCAAAAACCATATCCTATCTTTATCTCTCTAACTATAAGATTTCCGAATTTGAATATGATTTCATAACGTATTCACTTCCTTTATATAATGAAATTTGGGTGCATCTCGTAATATGTCACAAATTATGGGTAAATATAGTAATTTTTGAAAGATATTAAAGCAGGGACAAAATGGTCATTTTCCGATTGAGCGAATTGGAATTCTGACTGCGCGTAGTGACTCTCTTAATCAATGGCCGTATGCTTAGATTTAAAGAGTCAAACACCTCCACCTCACCCCATGTCCTTACATGTGCATATCCCCTATAGGTCATCTGCCTATAGAGTAGATCATGATGGCTTAGCTCTAATACATTGACAGGAACAATAATAATAAACTCCAATACATTGGTAGGAGTAATAATCAATAAACAATTTACCAATTGGCTAGGAACTTCCTTATCTCATATCTTACCTCCATGTCAATAAAACACAAGATATCATCACACAAAACTCAGTATAACCAACCATAACAAACTCTAGACATAAACAACACGATAACAACATTTATAAATTACCATTGTAACACTTTGTACACTTATGTACATCCAAGAAAATTAATCAAACTCTACTTGACCCAAGTAGTCATCCAGCTTCATTCAGTTAGTAAAAACCTAAATGATCTCTAAAACACAAGAGAATAAACTCACATAAGTACTTTCTCACTCGGCTGTACAAAACAACAATAATGACAATAACAATTTTACAACCGATTTCCTAGGTAACTTACAAAGAGTTTTAGCCATATTTTCTTACCTTTATGTTCACCATCCACATGTTAATAAACCACCTATAATCAAAACTAACCAACACCCAAGTTGCTGGTCAAATCGGCTACTAAAACATCCATAGTCAATTTACAACAACCATGTTCTTTAATTACCTTTCCTTGTATAAATTATGTATCTAAGTTATTTAACCTAGTTGTTATACCCAAAATTTTGACCCTCGGGAAAGGGCTCAAGCGCACAAATGCAAAGACAAGGGCAAAACGGTAAAAAAGCACCAAGGCGGGATTTTCCAAGGACATTCTCGATATTTTCTATTTTCATATGACTTGTCCATTATATCCAAACACTTCCAAATATCATAGTCATTATGAAAGGTATTTCATGATTTTCTGATAATATTTATTCTGGAAATTTAGCTTTTAATTCATATTATAAACTAATTTCTTTAATAATTAACACATGAAATAGCCTCAAAATAGAAATAAAAAGGTTTCCAAAATTAAAATAAAATTTTCACATGGTTAGCAGGAGTACATACAGTCGTAAACCTGAAATTATTTTATTTGGAACCTTAGCCCAAAATTTAAAAGAAAAATGCAATCATTTTTGCAATTTTCTCTCTCCTTTGGAAAATACCCAAATCAAGTCCAATGTCCTGAAATTTTAACACAAGATAGAGAATGATTTTTAAAGACTAACACCGTTGGAATTTAGTTATTTCAACTTTCCAATCGTAAGTTATGAATTATGGAAGATTCTAGATTGTGAGATTTTTATCTAATCGGTTATTTATTAAAATAACCCGATTTCAACTCTCAAAATTCCTAAAAATAATCCTTTACCTTCAGTTAAAATTTCATAATTTTTCTCGGCCTACAGAATATTTAAAAAAAATCAAATTTTCTTAGTGCACATAGATAAGATTTTTCTGCAAAGAGATCTTCTTTTACCTTTTTGCTCAGCCTTTTACTATAAGAGACCTTCCTAAAAATGAAATTGGGCAAAGGAGAACACTTCCAAGGTCAGAAAACACAGTCACAAACCTTCTCCCTATGTTTTTACACTTCTAAGTCTCAAATCAATATCGAAACTCTACCGAAATCACCAAAAACACATTCTTTCTTTTCCCATTCAACTTCCAAGCCCCAAACACCAAAAATACAGAACCAAATCGTGGTGAACAACACAAGGAAGAAGGGGTTAGAAGCTCGGGTCGAAGTCGAACCGGATTGGCCACCAACGAAGCTTTCAGAGATTCTCAACGTGAAGGAACATCAAATCCCGAAACCAAAACAGGTTAAAAATCAAAATTTCTAACTCCTCTGGTCTAAATACACTTCTGGTTGAAATTTCTAATAGAACTGATTTTTTCTTACTTCTGAATTAAGGTTTGTTTATGTTTTTGCCTACTTACTTGTTTGCTAAGTTTCATGCTTAATTGGACATCAAATTGAGTACTTTTGAATTCTAACTTGTTTAAAATCTCGTAGGCTACACATATAAAATTTGAGCCGAAAACACCGTTGGGAATCACCAGAACGCCACCGTCCGTGGCTAGTCCGTGCCTTCGCACGGCCTGCCTGTCCGGGATCCCGGACACCCTGAGCCTCGGACGGCGGCGGGAATTTTTTTTTCAACTTTTAGGTTTCAACGGTTCATGTCCGGGCCCACGGACAGGCTTGGATGTTTTCAAAATTTGTTTTTCTACAAATTCAATTTTCCTGCATTATTAATTTAACTAGGGTCCGTGGTCTCAGACATTAGGTCCGTGGCTACGGACAGAATTAAAATCTGCCCTAATTCTGCCCCCGAAACCCTCGTTTAGGTAGTTTCAATTTCCACTTTTAATTCCAGTCAGAAAGTGTTAAAAACACAAAAAATCAGAAACTTGCGCACTTAGGTTAAAACGAATATGTAAGAAGCCGTAATTAAACTAAGTAGAGGAAAAACGACCTATGAGGGGTAATAAAAGTATTTGAACCCTAAATAAGTCGAATACCAAGCCCCCGAACCCAAACTCTCCTTTCCTAATTTAATCTAGGTTAATATTAGGTGGCGACTCTAATTAGGTTCCAGTGAGCTAACTTAGGACTTAGTAATTAATAATTTATGACATAGTTATTAAGCTTAGGTTATAAGTGGACCTAGAATCTGACTAGATCCTAATCAATCTAATCAACATAGGATAGGGTTCAAAAATCGAGGCTCACAGAATGACGACTCTGCTGGGGACAAATTCTTAATTTTAAACTTGTTTAATTTTAAGAAAGAGGGCTTAACTCGAAATTTGTTTATTTATGGATTTATAACGTTGCTTGTTTACTTTCGTGCACAATTTAAATTTCTGCACCTTTGCATCATGTGAGAGCGAGGGTCCACGCAAACTGTTTTCACCCCGGGACCCACCTTAGGGTCCTTGTCAGGGACTCACACCTTTTAAGATGATGTGAATAAGTGGGGGAAAAGAGGAGGATGTCGTCTAACCACAACCCCTTAATACCTAGGCTTTAGCCCCAAACATTTTCCTGGCAGTGCCTTTACCTAGCCTTGTTTGGTCATTCAAAGACCCAACCGTAGACGCACATCTTCTTGTGATATGAATAGAATGGGGAAGCTGTTGGAGCATGAAGATGTTGCTGAGATAGTCAATCACCTCGATAGAGTCACTCGACCTCGATAAAACACAAAGAAGGAATCTCGTACACAAAGCACAACATAGTTTGTACAAACTAAAAAGCACGACGAACTCAGTCACACCGTTGTGACAATTAAGGAACGAATGCGTCAACACGCAAACGCCCTAACGGCCACAAGACTGCCTCAGTCGACTCTGAAGTTTGCGGCCTAAGACTGGCACGGTATTTCTCCACGCGCATCCACTAAGTTAGTTCCGATAAATTCGGAACTGACTCCCTTAGCAGTTGTACTTAGAATTAGTATAAATAGGAATGTAATAGTTAGTTTATACTTACACTTTCTGAGACAAAGATTGTAAGAGATTAGAGAGAGAGCTGCTTTCTGATTTAGAGAGAGAATTCATACCAAATATTGTTAGAGCTTTTAGATAAACCCTTTCTAGGAAGATCCTAGTTTCACTTCACTTGTCATCGAGCTGATCAGATATTGTATAGGGTAAGTGAGTGAGAAACTACGAAGTAGATCTCATCTACGGAGTGGGCATTGTAAGTTGTTTTGTTCTGGCCAAAAAATAAAATAACTTATTTTGTGTATCTCGTTGAGTTTCCCTGAGTCCTTCAAGCTTTCAAGTGTTATTTCAAATAAGTTTCACTGAGTCTGTGTTACACTTTCACTTCAAGTTAATCGCCTCTGCACACTTATCTCGACTAAGTGCTTCCATATCATAAGTACTTCAGCATTCTTACTTCGATTAAGTCAAAACATCTCACAGACTCACACCGTGAGTTGGTTTGAGTCAGACGTCCAATTCTACATGTGGTATCAGAGCCCTGTTTGGCTGAAACCTAAGCAATGGCAGACCTCTTCGCCAATCAAAACAACAAGATGCACTTCGAGCATCCTAGACTCACCTCCACCAACTATGATCACTGGAAAAACAAAGTCGAACAACACATCGAGTCGGTCAACTCTGAACTGTGGGAGATAGTCATTGGAGGAGATCTCGCAGTCAATCCAGATCGATCTACATGGACTGCGGAAGATCGGAAAAGGTATGAGCTGAATCGTCAAGCGTCTCGTGCCATCTATATATGCCTGTCCATTCCAGAACAAAGAAGAGTCAATCATTGCAAATCCGCAAATGAAATCTGGACCCTTCTCCAAGCCACTCACGAAGGAGTCACCGAACTCAAAAAATGCAAGGCCCAAGACCTGCGAATGGAGTATGAGAATTTCCTTCAAAAACCTAGTGAGTCTCTGAAAGATGTACTCCATCGTTTTTACCTATTAACTACTACTATGCAGGAAGTCAATATTTTGCCGGATAAAGAGAGTGTCTTGCACAAGCTACTCGACAGTCTCAAAGAAGAGCGGGCAGAAACTGTGATCTCCACCAAAGCTTGCAAAGATCTTTCCAAATGGAGCTGTCAGGATTTGGGTTCTTACTTGCAGTCTGTCAACAAGTACAAGAAGAATGTCAGAAAGAAGTGTGGTAATGTATCTTCCTCTTCTTCTAGTAAAGCTATTACGTTAAATGACCAAGCCTTGCAGGTTAACTCAACCCAGACAGTCAAGAAGGTGCATACATCGCTGACAACCAAATCAGACAAGCTAAAGCTAAATTGGTGGACATCATAGTTGAAGAGTGTGAGGCTGAGACTATGGTAGACTTTGTCTTCATAGTAAAGAATTTTCAGAAATTCATGCGTAATCAGTCAAATCGACAGAGTCGGTCGTTCTCGAATACCTCCAAACAGGTCTTCAACTCTGTCACCTGCTTCAATTGCAACAAACCCGGTCACTACAAGAAAGATTGTCCTCTCCTCAAAAATAAGTTTGCAAAATCTCAAGGGAGATCACTGATGGCATCCGTTGGTTGGGGAGACTTAGACTTTAACGACCAAGATGCGGATTCAAGCGGTCTAATTTGTCTCATGGCACGTGATACAACTGAGTCCATGATCCCTGACAATGAGGTAACCCGCTCTCATCTCGAAACAGACCTTTACCGTATATCTCCTATAGGTTTTATGACGTTGATTGCTAAAATGGTCTCTGAGACTAACTCTCTTAAGGCTGATCTCAACAGAAAAATCACCGAGTTAACTGAGGAACTCGAGATTTCAAAAGGGCTTATGTATGCTTTGAGAGATGAATATGAGGAACACAAGACTATTTCCTGCTCACTTCTACTAGATTTGCAAGACTCTAGGCGACATGTTGACTCCCTTACAATGGAGCTCGACAAAGTCAAGAGTCTTACAAAATCTAATCAAAGGGAACAGGAAGAGTCGCTCACTCAGATTGACTCTCTCAAACATGATCTCACTATTTTTTCTGACAAATGTTGTGCCCTTCAAAATGAGTTGAACAGTTCTGAGTCCAAAGTCATTTCCTTAAACTCTTCTATCAAACAACTCACTCAAAAGCTGAAATAAAAGGAGCACACCCTCTCTCTCAAACCAGTCAATTTTATCTAACAAGTCACTCCCTCCGAATTACCTGAGTGGGCTAACTCTAACAAGGAAGTTAGTCAAGATCACGATTATCTTCGAAAGAAAGTAGAACAACTCTCTGAAGAGTATGTTAATCTACGATCTGAAGTTGAATCCACTCAATCCAAGCCCACGTGGCACAAAGATAAATTCGATATCCCTAAAAATATGTCCAAATCCAACAACAAACCCAAGCGCCAGCAACAAAAAAAAAATTTGATTCTTGGTGGAAAGGATAGCAAAAATACGTCAACCTTCCTCCCACTAAGATATGCGGTTACTGCGGGGGTCTTGGACATCGGGATAGTGCTTGCGATAAATTGAATAGAGATCTTTCGTTTAATCTCAAATGAGTCAGACTAATTCTGGAAGTGAGAGAAAACTTAAAATAATCTGGTTCGAAAAGGGAACCCAAGTACATCTGGGTTCCCAAAACTAACAAATGATCTCTTGTTTTGTAGGTGAAGGTGAATGAGGACTGCTGGTATTTAGATAGTGGATGTTCCCGTCACATGACAGGAGATCCCAATCAATTCAATTCGCTTACATCCTACAAAGGAGGTAAGGTAACTTTTGGAAACAACAACCAAGGTGAAATCGTGAGAGTTGGATATGTAGGTCACCCCTCCAAGTTTAAGGTAGATGGAGTCCATTTGGTCACTGGACTTCAACGTAGTCTGTTAAGTATTTCTCAAATCTGTGATAGATTTAATTTGGTACTTTTCTCATCTTTAGATTGTAAAGTTTTTTATGAGCGTACAGGGTCATTGAATGGCATTGGACGCAGAGAAGGAAACCTTTACAAAATGTGCCTGAACTCAATAATCCCGGATGACCAAGTCTGTCTGAATGAACACTCGAATAATCACCTGCTTTGGCATACCAGACTCGGTCAAGCAAATCATCGGTTACTAAATAAACTTAGGAGAAAAGAATTAGTGGTTGGCCTACCTGACACAAACTTTGACACAGACATAGTCTGTGAAGCCTGTTTAAAAGGTAAACACACTAGGCCGTCCTTCAAAAGTAAGTCAACTCTCTCTACTAACTCCCCGTTAGAGTTACTCCACATAGATCTTGTTGGTCCTATGCGTACTCAGAGTCGAAGTGGTAAGAGGTACATTTTGGTCATAGTCGATGATTACTCTAGATGGACCTGGGTCAGTTTTCTGTCTGCTAAAGATGAAACCTTCACTGAGTTTGCAAAACTTCATAAAGTTCTGGTCAATAAATTTTTGTTTACAGTGAAAACTCTGAGAACTGACCAGGGAACTGAGTTTTGCAACAAGTCCTTCGATAAGTTTTGTAGGGAAAATGGAGTCGATCATCAAGTTTCGTCTGTAAGAACTTCAGAGCAGAACGAAGTCGTTGAACGTAAGAACAGGACATTGGTCAAAATGGCGCGTATCATGCTTATTGATAGTCAACTGGCTTCGTCATACTGGGCAGAGACAGTCAACACAACCTGCTATATATTGAATTGCGCCTTGATCCACCCCTTCTTGCACAAAACACCATATGAGCTACTACGACAACGTAAACCTAACCTACTCCACCTCAGATGCTTTGGATGTCGATGCTATATACATAACAATGGTAAGGAAAACTTGGGTAAGTTCTCACCCAAGAGTGATGAAGGTATATTTCTTGGCTACTCTTCTAAAAGCAAAGCTTATCGTGTCATTAACTTAAGAACTCAATGCGTTGAAGAAAGCCCCCATGTCAAGTTCGATGAGTTCAACAATGTTGGCTCATCTTCTGATCAACTTGATTTTGCTCCTGATGATCTTCTCACTGACCCACACTTTATCGCCGCCCCAATTAGTAGACTTCATGACACTTCATCCTCCCACAATGAAAATACCCCAGGAAAAGATAGTCATACCTCAAATGACTCTGACAGTGTCCCTGACCCACTCAACCAACTTGAACTGGACTTCGACTCTGCTGCACACGAGACACCCTCTCCTCCTCGTCGACAATTTTCAACAAAAATCAGCACACCCTCCTGAAAACATCCTAACTGATCCCAATTCTGGTGTCCAAAATCGTCTTCAAGCCATGCAAAACCTTTGTGCCTTTGGTGCCTTCATCTCCAGTACTGAGCCTAAAAATGTCAAAGAAGCGCTACTTGATAGCGACTGGGTCACTGCTATGCTGGAGGAACTTAACTCCCTTCAAAGACATGGTGTTTGGGAGTTGGTCCCTCGACCCACGCACCAACAGACTATTGGCACCCGCTGGGTTTTTCGTAATAAGCTTGATGATGCAGGACAAGTTTACAGGAATAAAGCTCGTTTGGTAGTACAGGGGTATAATCAAGAAGAAGGGATTGACTATGATGAAACCTTTGCACCTGTAGCCCGTCTTGAAGCAATTCGTATGCTCATTGCGTTTGCTGCATTCAAAGGCTTTACCCTAAATCAAATGAACGTCAAGACAGCCTTTCTTCATGGCTACATCGATAGGGAAGTCTATGTCGAGCAACCCCCAGGGTTCACAGACTCCGTCCATCCCGACTATGTTTACAAACTGTGTAAAGCCCTGTACGGACTCAAACAAGCACCGCGTGCCTGGTATGAAAGAATCTCTTTATATCTCTTACAAAATGGTTTCTCTAGAGGTAATGTAGACACCACACTATTCATTCTTCATTCGTCACATGACTTACTGCTAGTACAAGTTTATGTCAATGATTTTATTTATGGGTCTACTAGTAACACCCTCTGTGAACATTTTGCTAACCTTATAAAAAAGGAGTTTTTGATGAATGATTTAGGCAAACTTAGGTTCTTTCTAGGACTTCAAATTCAACAGGAGAAAGACGGGATCAAGATCCATCAACAGAAGTACATCAAGGAACTCCTTGGACAGTACAACCTTACCAATGTGAAAAGCATGTCCACTCCAAGCTGCACATCTGCCAAACTTCACCTTGATGACAATGGAGTCGGTGTCAATGCAACAGAGTAAAGGGAATGATAGGGTCCCTCCTTTACCTAACTGCCAGTCGCCTGGATATTCTCCACGCAGTCTGTCTTTGTGCTCGCTTTCAAGCAACACCAAAACAGTCTCATCTTAAGGCAGTCAAACGTCTTCCGATACCTCAAAGGTACAAATACACAATCTCTACCACCCTTGCTCCCCTACATGTGATTATCTGGTTAAGTGAAATACCCCAAACCTTGGTATGTTAAATGTTAAACTATGGTATTTAAAGGTAAAAAGTGCCTTAGAAACATAAATGAACCATTTAAACCATGGTAAAACACAATAAAACACTAAGACACGGTTTGAGCAAAAACATGCTCTAAGCTTGGAGTGAACTTGGCTAGGACCCAAAGAGCCTACCAAGGACTTGATAATGTTTAATTATGACTTTATAAGGCTAATTAAGTCCTTAGGAAACTTTGGTAGACAATGAAACCAAACAAACACAAATAAATACCTTAAGGTCAATATGGGCTAAAATGTGCTCTAAGCTTGGGAGGAATGTGTATAAGACCTAATGGTCATACCTATGCCTTATTTATATGTTAATGAACATATTAAATCAATTACTAAAGAAAACCAGCTTGAAAACAAAGTTAAACGCAAATGTGCTTTAAGGAGTCTTAAAGCACGTTTTTGAAAAATTGTCTGTAAATGAGTTTTGAATGGCTAAATGTCCATCATTACTCTTTAATTAATGTGTACTATATAGTATCACATTTGGAAGTCTATATCAATGGGAAATCAAAAATTTCACTTCTATGTGCTTGTTTTTGTGAATAGTGATTTTTATAAGCTAGTTTGTAACATATGTTACTATAAGTGAGACAATGATTAATAAAGTCTAAAATACCCTAGGTACTATTGGGGGCCGGTTTTAAGGTGTGGTGACTCACCACCCTTGTTAACATGCTAAGGAAATAAAGAATGACTAACTTAGTACTATTGCTTTTAAGTACAAATATCTTCCAAAAAGCAAAACTTATCTCATTCTTTCATTTCCTTCTCCATTTCCCCACGTATCCAAGCTCTCTTCTACCTTCTTCTCTCTGTTCTCACGTTCATACAGCACCACCACCATGGAAGTCCACCTTGAACCCTTGTAAAACATAGCTCACTTAACCAAATCAAAAACAAAACACCCCCATTCTCTTTCTCATCAAGCTCTTCATTCCTATCTTCTCAAATTTCAAGATCACCATTTCGGTGCATGGAGTTCCACCATTGATGGAGCTTGAGCTTGTCTTTCCACATATTATTGATCTCCTTTGCTTCTAGGTAGGAATCTCAAAGAAAATCAAGTTTCCTCCATGTTTTGTCATTGACCGAAAATTCATTGAGAGCTCCTTGTGTTGTTGTTCTAGCTCCATTTGAATCTTTAAGGACTAGGTGGAGTCCTTCTTCATAGATATTCAAACACCCTTCAAAGATCAAGGTATTAAAAACAATACATTAATTTCCGAAATAATGTAAACTAGGGTTTACAATGAGATGAAGATAAAGCTTATATACTCATTTGTCAATGTTGGCATATTGTTTAGTAGTTGACAAGGAAAGAAATGCCTACCGGTTTTAAGAGGAAACAAAAAAAAGTTTGTGTGGAAAAGAGGTAAACATGCTATCTCAATGTGGTTTAATGCCTTAGGAGAAATGAGCTTATAATGCTTGTTAAAACTACTAAAGAGCAAATGGTGAATGACTTAGAGGGGTTCTCAGGAGACTATTAAAGGAACATATGTCTTTGTGTGTGTAATTGCAGGTCAAAGGCTTATGTATTGTGGAAATTCAGTGTTTTAAGGATTATGCAATTTAAGGCCTAAGAGCCATGTTATTTTAAGGGCCTAAGAGCCAGTTTATTTAAGGGCCTAACTGCCAAGCAAGTTTAATTATGCACTATATTGTGATGTAGTGTCAATTTGGTGAATTTTGTGAGTGATGATAGTGTTTTGATGGAATTGAGTGTTTGATGGTTGAAAACTAGAGTTTGGAATGATGATGTGCTAAGAGAACCATGGCGAAATTTTAAAATGTATAAGGAGTTCTAGGTGCTTAAATGAACTTGGGTGACTAGGAATTGTAAGAATGGATACATGCTTCACTAAGGAAGAAACACATGCATTAAGGTGTTCTAAGGTGCTATAAGGATTTAGGCATTGTCTTGGAAGTCCTAGGAATTCAATATGGTTTTTGAGAATGATTATTAAGTCTTGGAGAAGTTTGTTAAGGTTGTAGGTTATGTGATGTGCAAGGTGGAATAATGTATAGATAAGGTTTTGAGAAAGGAACTTAAGGAGTTGTGAAAAAAAGAAGATTGGTTATTAAGAGAAGATGCTTGGGAGATGATGTTATGATGGTGAGGAACACTTTGGTATAGTGGTTATTATGGATAACAACCACTTGAAAAACTAGGAGAGAACATTGTAAGTGTTAGAAATTTTGTGAAGATATAAGTAAACGGTTTAAGGTTAGAAAAAGAGTTTTGTGAGTGTTTAAGGGTTATCTAAGGGGTGTGTTTGAAGTGCTCAAATGAGGTTGGGGTGTACTAGGTCATATGGGGTGAGTTTGGAGTTGAATGTAAAAAGGAAAAAAAATCTGGGGCAGGACCGGACTTGCGACCGACTGCAAGTCGGTCGGGCCCAGTTTACCCTGCGAGAATTAGTTTCTGGAATGGACCGGACATAGGACCGGAACTTACAAGGTCAGTCGGAGTAGAAAATTTTGGCGGAAATGTGTTCTTGGAATCGACGGACTGGACAAGTCCGGTCGGTAAGTCGGTGGTGGACCAAAAAACATGGGTTAAGGTTTGAAATGCTATATGTATGATGGGGATTGAATTAGTAATGAAGTTATAAAGTTGTTAAGGACATGTAGGTGAGTGTTATAACGACAATTAAGTGGTGATGAAAGTGTATATGAAAGTAAAAGTAAAATAAATTAAAAAGTGAAGTTAAACTAAGTTAACGGGGAAAAAGTTATAAGCATTAGACATTAAAAATCATGCTACCCCGATGTTAATAAAGTACATGTAATGATCAGTTGTTCGAGAATTGCTCGAGGAACATAAGGGACGTGGAAAGTGGACTCCGGTGACAGGTATGGTTTTCTTGCAACCTGTGTCCTACCGGATTACACCGGTTGTATGCCAATAGTTTTTCTGAGTGTTTGCCACCTTGTAAGATTAAAAACATGTAATGAGTTTTAGTAATTCATTTATGTGGCGAATTTGGCCTCCGATACCATTTAATCTCAAATATGTGTTAAACCTTAGCTAACCAAAAACTAGGAACACATGAGTGATCAGTAGTCGGAAGTTGACGGCCCAAACCTTGGGATACGTGCTACCACGGCTATGTGAGAGTTAGTTGGACATTGTTGTTGTATGCAAGTGTGTGGTGAACCCCCTGTGTGCTTAACTCGGTATGATACCGTATGGTGTGTGGATGTGGTAGGCTCCATAATGGATCTCTAATACTACTTATTTATAAGTTTATTGTATAAATGGGGGGTGGGAGTCCGGTTGTTCCGGCCACGCGTGTGATGGACGGGAGTCGATATCATATCCAGTTCGGCTCTCTTGGTGTATGTATAGGTGGTATTCCAATTGGTTTCTACTTCCCTTAGCTTATCCAAAGCTAGTTACTGACTCCACGTCGGGCCACAGGGGCATACGTATGTTATTTCGGTGTGCTGGGATTACTATATCCGACACACCTTAGGTTTAAGTTAACCGTTCGATATAAATCGACGGTAACGAGGTTGGTAACGAGCTTAGCATGAGATGACAATAATCTCTAGGCTCACTATATATATACTAACTATGGTGGAAGGTTCCTTGTGTGAACCGATTTATGGTGTTTGGTTGAATTGTGCTAGGCAATTTCCCTTCCTATGCTTGATATGTATACGTAGGTGCTAAAATGAATACGATGTATCGGTGTGCGCCGAAACAGAGAGGTTGGTTATGTTGTTATGTGAGGAATGCGATGTTTGTAGGATATGGAGTGTGGTGGATCATGGAAATGATCCCAGTTATGACAAGATGGCGTTAAGGATAACCCGATTAGTGGGTACGTGTCGTTCATTAAGGAAGTAGCTCCGTTTAGAGGAGAGCCACTCTAAGGGTTAAAGGAATCATTGGATTGATTTGTTAAGTGTGATGTGTTGGTTATAGGTTGAGCCCATTGAGGCGAAAATGTATGTGTGGTATGTTTATGGCTTGTATGCATGATTTAAATATAATCAACCGCATGCTAAGACGACAATTAGTTTGCGTGGCCCGGTAGCATGTGGGCTGCGGGATTACCATACCAGCAAAGGTGCTGAGCCCCTTGGGGGCCACCTTTCTCTCCTTTTCTATTTCAGGTACAAGGAGCTGGGAAAGCGTTCGAGAGTAGGCGGGTAGATGTTTTATACATGGGTAGCCATTAAATGGCGTAGCATTGTAGGCGTAGTAAGACCGAAATTGTTATCGGCATTAGTTTGTAAATACTCGGTACGGTGGAATGTAATAAGTATATGGTGTTGGTAAGGGAAGCAAAGTTACGTGTAGTTGCTCAGGAGTCTAGTCCATCAGACCGATACAAAATACATGTATTAGCCTTGGTAGCCACGTGGGTGGTTAACGGCGTTGTGTAACACCATTGAAATAAGTATGTGATGAGTTGGTTTCCGCTCAGATTGTTGTATGTGTGTGTGGATGGGGTG